>CANXME010000986.1:0-600000 GCA_948144175.1 Closterium sp. NIES-65
CCCACATCTCTCTGTTTCCCACATCTCTCTGTTTCCCACTCCTCTCTCCTCTTCTCTCCTTCACCCCTCCTCCATCCACCCCCCCTTCCCCCTCCCCTTTTCCGCTCCCACTCCCCCCTTGCAGCAGCATCAGTGTCGTCTCCCCACCGATCACACTCGCCCCCAACCCATCACGCAACGAATCCTTCCCCCCAAGGCGCCCCTCCCGCCTCTATCTCACTCCCACTCCCCTCTCCGCCTTTCCCCCCCATTCCCACTGCAGCAGCATCTGTCTCCTCCCCCCCACCCATCAACACGCGCCCCAACCCATCAATGCAGCGAAATTCTTCCCCCCAAGCCTGGCAGCCGGGGCTCCTGGCGGGACAACCAGCACCTCACTCCGCCTATGTCGCCGCTCCCTCCTCTATCTCACTCACCCGCCTCTCTTCCCATTCCTTCTCTTGTGTTCTTGCTTTTTCCCATTCCCCTTCCCCTTTCCCTCCCCTCCCCTCTTCTCCACTGCAGCAGCATCAGTCTCCTCCCCGCCGCCCATCAACACGCGCCCAACCCATCAATGCAACGAATTCTTCCCCCAAGCCTGGCAGCCGGGGTCTCCTGGCGAGACAACCAGCATCTCACTCCGCCTATGTCGCCCCTTCTACCCACCACCCCCGAACCCTCCTACTCTCCCCGCGCCGCTGCCGCTGGCGGTGTCGGCAGCGGCGGATGAAAGTGTTTAACAAAGAGTTTTGGCGGCCTAGGCGGGCCCCTGCGAGGAGCCTAAGTGACGCGTCTATCAGGAGATTACCGATTTGTTAGAGGAGGAGGAGGGGATGGGGGGTATGGCGGTGGGAACGATGGTTTCGGCGGGGAGGAGGAGGGGGCGGAGGGGGAGGAGGAGGGGGGAGGAGGCGGAGGGGAGGGGGAGGGGGAGGGTTTGATATGCTATCTCCAAGGTTACCCACATCGAAAACGGTTAATTCTGCTTATTACTCCAGGAGCACCAGCCGTCGAGGCACCGGCTCAGTCAGACGCAACAAGACAAGCAGCAACAGCAGGCGCAACAGTCGCAGCAGCTATCCCCAGCAGCAGCTACCACCCCAGCACCACCACACCTCCCACTTCGCCCAATCACCCCAGCCCTCCACTCTTCCTCCCTACATGTCCACGATTCCCAAGTCGAAATCCGCTGATGTGCCTGGTGCGGCAGCAGCGGCTGGAGGGGCAGGGGCGGCAGCGGCACATGCGAATGCACATGTGCATGCGAGAACAAACTCTATGGTTTCGCAAGGGGGTGCGGGTGGGTCTGTGCCGGTGGCAGCACAGGCGGAGTCGAGCAGAGGGCGCATGTATGGGCTCGGGCGGAAGGGGAAGATGGTGAGTGCTGCTGCTTTGATTTCTGTGGGGGGGAATGTGAGGGGGTTCACATGATGAGGGGCATCCCATGGTGAGCAGATAAGGCGAACAGGCAGGTGACAGAGGTGACTCTTGAGTCGACTCAAAAGTCACCTCATTATGAGGGGGGTGCCATGGGTAGCAGACAAGGCGAACAGGCAGATAACAGATAGCTCTTTAGTAAGTCGTTTTTGAGTCGACTCAAAAATAGACAAGGCCAACAGGCAGATACGGACAGCTCTGTCTGTTCCCCGATCTACACACCCCCCTTTCCCCCTCCACGCGCCCCCCTTCGCCTCACACTTAGCTCTTCCCTGGGCTCCGAACACTTGCTCACCTGTGATGCGCCCACCTTTCGTTCCGAGGTGACTTTTGAGTCGACTCAAAAGCCCCCGTCCCTCTTCCCTCCACACTTAGATCTTCCCTGGGCTACGAACACTTGCTCGCCTGTGATGTGCCCACCTTTCGTTCCTCCCCTCCCTTGCTCGCTGCAGCAAAAAGAGATGGCGGCACTGGCGAAGCTGCAGCACACGAATCTGGCAGCCATCCTGGATATGCAGCGGACAAGGAGGACATGCAGATCACCCTTGTTTCTGCTCCTCTGCATTTCCAACCCCCCAACCCCCCCCTCTCCTCTGAACACTTGTTTACCTTCCGTGTGCTGCAGCAAAAGGAGATGCAGCATTGGCAAAGCTGCAGCACACGAATCTGGCAGCCATCCTGGGATATGCAGCGGACAAGGAGGACATGCAGATCGCTCTTATTCTTGTTCCCCCATCTCCCCCCCCCGCCTTCTACTCACTCTCCCCTTTGCTCTCACTGCTTGTTTGCTCTTTCTATCGCTGCAGCAAAGAGATGGCTGCACTGGCGAAGCTGCAGCACACAAATCTGGCAGCCATACTGGGATATGCAGCGGACAAGGAGGACATGCAAATCGCCTATGACCTCCCTCCCAACTGCACGTGCCTCGAGAACTACCTCTTTCCAGGTATGCTGAGAGAATATTCCCCTTTAAGGAGTGATTTGATTATATATGACAAGGAGGATATGCAGATCGCCTACGACCTCCCTCCAAACTGCACGTGTCTTGAGAACTACCTCTTCCCAGGTATGTTGTGCTGTGCACAACTTGCACCTTCAGAAAGAGATTCGATAAGATTTAACAAGTGCAGATTGTGCATATAGTAGTGTACGATTTGAAGTTGAAATGCAGGTGCCTCGAAAAACTACCAGTTTCCTTCCAGACTTCCCCTCATCTCTCCTCTTTCTTCACTACCATAATTCCCTTTCCCTTACATCAGAGGATGCGGAAGGGGAGTTCCTGCCGCTGAGAGTGCGCCTCAAGGTGGCAGTGGGGATCGCCAAGGGCTGACCTTCCTGTACCTTTTTCAATCTCATCTCACCCCACTTCACCCCTTGCATCAGAGGATGGAGAGGGAGAGTTTTGCCGCTGAGAGTACGCCTCAAGGTGGCAGTGGGGATCGCCAAGGGGCTGACCTTCCTGCACTCGAGTGCAGTGGTGCATGGGAACCTGCTGTCGAGAAACATCATGCTGGATAAGGTGAGGGTTCAGTGAGAGTTCATAATAATAGAGAGTGAGAGTTCAGCGAAAGTTCGCTAGTGTATACAGGGGGCTTTTCCGATGTCCCGGGCGCAGTGGTCCAAGGCAACTTGCTGTCGAGAAACATCATGCTGGATAAGGTGAGAGTTCTATGAAACTTCCTAGGGTTTCCTGTGGCTCGGTGAGAGTTCAGTGAAAGTTCGTGAGGTTGGCTGTGGCTGGGTGAATGTTCGGTGGGTTTTTTCCCTTCACGTTGCCCACCAGAGCTTCACAGTGCGCTGACGTGCTATGATGTCTTGTGAGACAGGAGTTTTAAGTTCTTCCCATCCTCTTGAACTTTCTTCCCTGTGTCTTTTTTTTTTTTTTTTTTTTTGTTTTTTTTTTGTTTTTTGGCAGAACTTTACGGTGCTGTTGACTGGCTATGGTTTGGCGACCATGCTGTCCAAGACAAGCACTCGCAAGAACCTCAAAGGTACTTATCGTGCTGATGCTGCTGGATTCCCACTCACTGCTTCTGGGCCGTCTGACTGACTGACGGATAGTGACGGAACACTGTATGCTAACCATGCTGTCCAAGACCAGCACACGCAAGAACCTCAAAGTTATTTATTTGATTCACTCTCTCGCTGCTTTTGACTCGACTCACAAACTGCTGGACACTGACGGGCTACGGCCTTGCAGCCATGCTGTCCAAGACCAGCACACGCAAGAACCTCAAAGGTACGTTACGCTCGCTGGCTCAATATGAGTACTTTAGTGCTGTGCGCGCTAGCATTGTGACCATGCTTTTTATTTCTTTCGCTCCTCCCTTCCCTTTCGCCCCCTCCCAGGCCCGGGCGGCATGGCCAAGGACGCGTTTGAAAACAGGGTGGTGCTATTCGAGCTGCTGATCAGGCGGAGGGCTTTCCACTCACATACTCTCCATCCCATCCCACCTGCCCTCACCCCTTCTCATCCCTCTCCCACCCCCGCCAGGCCCGGACGGCATGGCCAAGGACACGTTTGACTACGGGGTGGTGCTTTTCGAGCTGCTGACGGGGGAGAGGCTTGTTGCTCACACTCTCTCCTTTCCCTACCACCTGACCTCAAGTCCTTCCCTGTGCTCTTCACGCCCTGCCCGTTTCCCCCACCCCCAGGCCCGGACGGCATGGCCAAGGACGCGTTTGACTATGGGGTGGTGCTATTCGAGCTGCTGACGGGCCGCAGGGGCGCGCTGGTGGCGGACAGGGAGGGCGCGGACGGGCTCATCGCGTGGGCGAGAGCCGCGCATCGAGGAGTACGAGCTCAGCGCTGCTTGCGCCGAGCCACTAAACGCATGGTGGTGCGCATGTTGGATGTGCTGGCCAAGGAGTGCGTTCAGGAGGACCCCAGATGCCGACCTACTATGAAGGATCTGGTGGTGAGACTATACAGTCTCCAAGAATCTCTGCATCGCAGTAGCGAGGAGTGGGAGAGTGGGTACCGGGGGAGTGGGTATGGGGGAGAGGGGACTGGGGGAGTGGGCTGATTGCGTGGGCAGAGCCGCGCATCGAGGAGTATGAGCTCAGCACTGCTTGTGCCGAGCCGACTAAACGCATGGTGGTGCGCATGTTGGATGTTCTGGCAAAAGAATGTGTGCAGGAGGACCCCAGATGCCGACCCACAATGAAAGATTTGGTCGTGAGACTATACAGGCTGCAGGAGTCTTTTGAGACGTCTCAAAAGTCTATACAGCCTGCAGGAGTCCCTGGCGTCGCAGTGAGGGGTGTGTAGTAGGGAGTGGGTGGCAGGGGGGAAGAGGTGGGTGCGGGAAGGAGGTGGGGTGGGGGAAGAAGGGATGGTGGTGAGGATGCTGGATGTGCTGGCCAAGGAGTGCGTTCGGAGGACCCCAGATGCCGACCTACAACAATGAAAGATTTAGTCGTGAGATTGTACAGCCTGCAAGAATCCCTGGCGTCGTAGTGAGGAGTTGTGTGTCAGGGATGGAGGGGTATTATGGAGCAGAGCAGTTGGGGTGCTGCAGGTGCCAGCCTTCGGCTTTAGATGACGGAAAGGAGGGCGGTACTAAAGCTACTGAAAATATCTCAGAAGGCTAAGGGTGACACCCCAACAGGTTGGGAAGCTGTGGTGGACAGGAGACTTCAAGTTAGGAGCGAGAGGGGGCTGTTACAGCCCCATCTGGAATCGTTTCAGCAGCTGGATGTGCAGGAGAAAGGGAGCAGCTGCGGCTGCTGCTGATGCTGTTGCAGGAAGGAGTGCTGGGGCAGCAGCTGCTGGTACTGATGTTGCTGTGGGAGCCGGATTTGGTTGTGGGAGGCATTCAGAATCGACTCAAAGATAGCCTGTGGCAGTAGTTTGGATGGATGCAGCAGTCAGGTGTGGGATTGGAGAAGTATTTGAGCAGCTGGCGAATAGAAGATGGAGCTGTGGCTTGGAGATAATGGTTCTGGTGGTGCTGCTGTGTGCATCAGTCGTGGCTGGTAACAAACCTGTTATTATCACACCCATTTACCATTACTGTAGTCAGGACATGCTGGTAACACACACCCAGCAATAACCAGGAGAGCTGAATATTATTAGGAATCAAAGTGGGCAACCAATCAGGTGGATGACAACAGGGGGCCAGGCAGGAACTACTCATTCTCAGTGTGCTTTGAGGTGTCCAGGCCTCATTTTCCAGCTGATTTGCTGGTCTGTTGTTAGGCTTGCTAACAGGTGGAAGTTTGATGTGGCAACTTGTTACGAGTGCAATTGAGTGAACGAACGAGAATTGCACTATCGAAGCAGGAGTACAAAATGAGCGAAGGCATGAGCGAAGGATTATATAGCGAAGCAATAGTGGTAACGGTAATGGACTGTGGTTGTCGCGCGATGAGCCTGGACTGAGGTTGGGAAAGTGTCGAAGCGTAGGCCCGGAGCGCGGGTTACCAGCCGAGCCGTGAGGTCGGGATGCGATGTGCGAAAAGGGCGGGATGATGAATGATGCGATGGTCGCGAGTGGTAACGGTGCTGACTGAGGTGCTACAGTGATGTACGCGTTGAGCAGGGACGCGAAGTAAGGAAAGGGAATTTCCTTACACTACCCCCCTCCCCAAGGAGGCCCCTCTTACGAGAGCGCATGGACGTCGCGGAAATTTCGGCTTCGCAGATACTCGGTAAAGACAGGGTGGTTCTCAATTTTATCCAGGGGGACCCAGTTGTCTTCTGTGGGCGTTCGATCCTTCCAGCGAATTAGGAATTCGATCCGTCGTGCTCCCCGAGGGTTGCGGACTCGGTGGCTGAGGATTTTTTCAGGGGTGATTAGTGGTTCGGTTGGGGGACGTGTCATGCTGGCTGGGGCGATTTCGTGGCAGTTGGCTCGTGGATGGTATGTAAGGGCGAAGTAGGCTGACGTGGAATGACGGGCTGACGTACCAGTCAGCAGGGAGGAGGAGGTGGGCGGTGACGGGAGTGATCATGTGGCTGATGCGAAATGGCCCACAATATCGGGGGCGAAGTTTTGGAGTGATGGGCAGGCGGAGGTTCTGGGTATCGAGTAGTACCAGGTCGTCTGACTGGTAAGTGACAGGTCGACGGTGGCGATCGGCGTTTCGTTTAGCGATGATGTTGGCTTTTTTAATTGCGTCTGCTGCCCTGGTCCGTGCTGCTTGCAAAATCTCGGCGAACTGTTGGGCTCGTGGGACTGGATTGTCGGGGTGTGGGGTCATGGGTACTGTTGGGTCCTGTCCGTAGTTCAGGTAAAACGGTGACTGTTGCGTCGTGGCTGATGGTGCGTTGTTGTACGCGAACTCGATGAGCGGCAGCTGATGTTCCCACGTGTTCGGATCGTCGCACGTGGCTCGAATCAGCTGCTCCATGGTTTGGTTTGTCCGTTCCGTCTGTCCGTCGGTTTCGGGGTGATAGGATGAACTGAATTGAAGTCGTGTGCCGAACTGCTGCCACAGGTTCCGCCAGAAGTTGCTGGTGAATTTCGTGTCGAGGTCGCTGATGATTGCCGATGGTATCCCGTGGAGGCGAACGACGGTGGTGATGAAGAGGCGGGCTGTTTCTTCGGCTGTGATTGATTTCTTGCATGCTGCGAAATGTGCCATCTTCGTCAGTCGATCGACGGCGACCAAGATCGCGTCGTTCCCACTCGCCCCGGCCGGTAACCCCGTGACGAAGTCCATCGTCACCTGCTGCCAAGCACGCTCTGGGGGTGGGATCGGCTGCAACTGTCCTGCCGGCCGCTTCCGTGATGATTTCATGACCTGGCAGGTGGGACACGATGCTACGTGTCGTTGGATGTCGGTCAACATTTCTGGCCAGTAATAATACCGCTGCAAGCTGCTGTCGTGTTTTTTCTACCCCGAAATGTCGTGAGGTAACTCCGTCGTGTGCCTCTTGTAACAGTAATTCCCGTAGTAGTGTATACCCGGGTACCCAAATGCGGTCGGTCCCAACCTTTACGTAATAGATCCCTCGTGCTGCTGCGAACTGCTGCGAGTTGCCTCCTGTAAAGAACGGGTCGGTTTGGTATCCGTGGGTAAATAGGCCTGTCAGCAGTGGGCTGGTCTGGGCGAGTAGTATCGCGTGAATGTGGGCAGTAGGGCGAGTCAGTGCATCGGCGATATTTGATGCTCCTTTTTTGTAGGTGACCGTGTAGTGAAAATTCGACTCGAGGAAATCGAGCCATCGAATCTGTCGTGGGTTGAGGTGAGGCTGTGCGCGGAGGTACTGTAGAGATTTGTGGTCTGTCCGTACTGTCACGTCTGCGCCGGTCAAGTAACAGCGCCACACTTTGAACGCATGCACGATCGCAAGCATTTCGCGATCGTGTATCGGGTAATTCCTTCTCAGGTGGGTGCAGTTTTCGTGATTCGTATGCGATGGGCTGTAGGCCGTTCCCGAAATCCTGTAACAGTACGGCTCCGATGGCGATGTCGCTTGCGTCAGTAATGACTTCGAATGGGCGGTGTGGGTCGGCAATGCGCAGGACAGGTGGTGAACAGAGAACAGTTTTCAGGGTAGAGAAGGCAGCATGCTCTTTCTCCCCCCACGTAAAAGCGACCCCTTTCCGCAGCAGATCCGTCAGTGGGGCAAGTTAAGCGGGCCATGTCAGGCACGAATCGACGGACATAATTAACGAAACCCAAAAAACTCTGCAGCTCCGTGATGTTTGTCGGGGGGTGCCAAGCTTTGACCGTATCCAGCTTCTTCGGGTCAATCTCAACCCCAGCCTCTGAAATAACGTGCCCCAAAAATTCTAACCTATCCCGAAAAAACTCGCACTTAGACCCCTTAGTCAATAAACGATGCTCCTCGAGAATTTTAAACACTGCTTCCAGGTCCGCCAAATGCTGTTGCTTATCGCGGCTGTAGACGAGAATGTCGTCGAGGTAGACGATCACGCACTTATCTAAAAGTGGTCTAAACGCCTCGTTCATGGTCATCTGGAATGTTGCGGGTGCGTTGGTTAGCCCGAAAGGCATCACGGTGTACTCGAACGACCCGTACCTAGTTCTAAAAGCTGTCTTGGCGCAGTCCGATGGTTCGACTCTAATTTGGTGGTAACCTCCCCGTAGATCTATTTTCGAGAACACCCGTGCTGTTCGCTAGTTGGTCGATCAGTTCGTCGGCGCGGGGAATGGGGGTATCGTGACTTTATTGTAACCCTGTTGAGCGCATCGGTAATCGATGCACATGCGAAAACCCTCCGTCTTTTTTGGTGTGAATAGTATCGGTGCGGCGAACGGCGACGAGCTCGGTCGGATAAACTGCTTTGCTAACAGGTAATCTAACTGCTTTCTCAGTTCGTCGAGCTCCGGCTGTGTCAGTCTGAACTGGCGCTGTACAGTTGGCTGTGCCCCCGGCTCTAACTCTATCCTATGGTCGTGCGCCCGCTGAGGTGGCAGTCCTTCCGGTAAGTCGTCGGGGAAAATTCCCGGGTACCGTTTCAATAGCTCTTGTAGCTCTGGCGGTACCGCTGTCAGCAATTTCTGGAATCACTCGGCTGTCATCTTTTTCTACCACTGCGATGTCTACTGCATACACGTCAGCTCCAGCGGCGACTGCTCGTTTCATTGTGATGGCGTTGACGTGGACCGTCGATGACTCAGGCGACTGCCAGCGTGGTAGTTCGACCCAGTTACCACTACTTCGCACAGTGCAGCTGCCCGTCGTCCAGGTCGATTCTCGGATTGTAACGTCGCAACCAATCACGTCCCAATAAAATGTCGTGCCCATCCAGTGTCGTCGCGAGCATTTCCTGTGTAAACCCGAAGTTTCCCCCGCAGCGAACTTTTACTCTCTCCACCTTCTCCCGTATGGCCAGCGGCGTGCCGTCGACTAAGCGCGCATCAATCTCAGGTAAACATCGGCTAAGTGTCAGTTGAAGTTTTCGTGCGGTTGCGGTATTAACTAAACTGTGGCTAGCTCCTCCGTCGATGAAAATCTTGACTGCTGCTCCCTGTATTTTCCCGTGGATCAGTACTGGGCAATCCGTCGCTGTACCCTCCTTATTCATCCGAGCCGATCGATGGCGTGAATCGGTACTGTGACTCGGTGAGGGTCGGTGTGGTTGGGCGAGCAGGCAGTCTCGTCAGTAGTTGGCCCAATTTCTACTGACTGCTGGCGTTTCCCCTGCCTCTGAGACTCCCTCCCCTGCTCTGCTCCTCGACGCCTCAGCTCTTCTGGACATTCGCTCTTGCGATGGCCCGGCCGGTTGCAAGCAAGCAGCGCCCTCTAAATGGCGTGGCAGCTGCAGTCGTTGCGACGGCATGTACGGGTGGCGTGCTCGATCAGTCCCCGAGGACGATGTCCGAAATAGGACCCCGGTCTCGGTCGGCGTAGGATATCGATTTTCTCGGCGAGCGCGAGGATTTCGTTGAAATTCGATAGCCCGCGTAGCATTATCTCGTGCGATATGTCCGGCTTCAGTCCGCCGACGTAACGGTCCACCCGCTCCGCCTCGTGCATGTAGCCGACCTGTTCGCAAAGTGCGAGAAAACCGCTGGTGTAGTCTTGGACCGACCCGAGCTGGCGCCAAGTGCGCAGTTTCTGACGCGCCGAAATAGAAGCCGCGATCGGCTCAAAACGCGCCCCGAAGCCCGCGCACCACGCATCCCACGTGCTATATTGGGCTGTTTCGCAGAACGAACTCCAGGTGACAGCTGGACCCGAGGGCCCTTCCTCGTGCGGGCGGTGGCTCGTAGGCGCGTGGCGATGTCACGATGACTCGCCACCAGTCCATGGCGGGGCCACTGAGTAGTGAAACTGCATACCGAATCTTGGCGGCGTCCGACTCGACGTAGTTGGCGTCGAAAAACACGTTCATCGTGAAGACCCACGATTGAACTGTCGGGCCACCGCGTTTGGCTTGGGTCGAAGCAGGGCGGGCGTTGCGGCTTGAGTGGCATTGGGGCCATCGTGGCGTTCCCTCCACTTGTCATCGCAAACTCCACGTGCCGACGGGCTTCTCGGGGCTCCCGTGGGCTTGATGCATTCCTGTTCCCTCCCATGCCGGGCATCGGTTGGGCTGCGCCGTCACTGGCTGCGCCTGAGCGCTGTCCCGTGCTGTTGTTTTGCGTTGGTGTGCCGGATGAGATAACAATCGCTCCTCCGAATGGACAGAAACATTGGTTGGCGCTTGGGAAGTTGTCGGAGCGTTCACCGTTGACTGTTGACGGGCGGAGTCACGTTCCGCCGTGAGCGTCGCGATTTCGAGCGCTGATTCCTCCAGCTGTCGCACGAGACGATCGAGTTGCTCCTGCGTCAACGTGGCGATAGTGAAATCAGCCATGGCAGGGGTGTCGGGCAAGCTCAGCGAGAGCCTCAGTCGTGGCCGTGCGTGCTTCCGAGAGAGCACTACGAGCGGCGGTGCTGTATCGCTGAGAGACGTCTACCCCCCCCAAAATTGAGATAGTGGGAAGCGAAGGTGTGGATGCGGTCCCGAGATGAGATCGTAGGCTCTGAATACCAAGTGTTACGAGTGCAATTGAGTGAACGAACGAGAATTGCACTATCGAAGCAGGAGTACAAAATGAGCGAAGGCATGAGCGAAGGATTATATAGCGAAGCAATAGTGGTAACGGTAATGGACTGTGGTTGTCGCGCGATGAGCCTGGGACTGAGGTTGGGAAAGTGTCGAAGCGTAGGCCCGGAGCGCGGGTTACCAGCCGAGCCGTGAGGTCGGGATGCGATGTGCGAAAAGGGCGGGATGATGAATGATGCGATGGTCGCGAGTCGTAACGGTGCTGACTGAGGTGCTACAGTGATGTACGCGTTGAGCAGGGACGCGAAGTAAGGAAAAGGGAATTTCCTTACACAACTTGACCAATGAAATACTTGTACTGGTATGTCTAGCAACTTAACTACTGAGCAGTTAATGCTGTCGACCTGTAAATCTATAACTGGTTTTGTGACATGCATTCTTCTTAACGCGTACAATTCAGCTGTTTCAGGTCAGATGAAGGACAGATGGCGAACTTGGTCCTCCGAACCGAACCGAACCGATTCACCTATTGCTCCACCCTCACCTTGGGAATATCTCCCATCCAGCCAGGTACCCACCCTCGTTCAACTCCAGTCTAACTCGCAGATCACCTGTAACGGCCTTCAGAGATCCTCCAGAGCTAAATCCTCCCAGCTCCTCCCGTGTTCGTGTGTGACTACTGTGGCCACCTGTTTCGCCTCGGTAACATCGAGTCCTGCTGAAGTGAAGTCTCGCACGCACATTCACAGTCTTCCTGACGAGATCCTCGTCAGAATCTTATGGCGATCCAAGCAGCTTCCGCCGTGGGATACCAACAGCGACGATATGCAAGAGTTCACGCACTCGATGATAAAGGTCAACTGCCGGAGTGCATATTAAGGACTACTTCCGCGAAACTTCCGGCTGTTTACCTACACTTCCCGCCTTTACCAATGCTGCGTGGACTCTCGGGGTAGCGTCCGTCTGTCGTCGCTGGCGCTCTCTCGTCCCAGCATCACGTCTCCCACGCTTCTGGTCAGATCGGTCCGCGTCGTTTCCCGCCAAGATCTCGTCATCGCGGTCTCTCGCTTTCCGAACCTAACGCACCTCCATCTTTGCTACGAGAGCGTGGAGACTCTAGATGACGCCTTCCTGCTTCACCTCGCCTCATCGTGTCCCAAAGCTGACGGCTCTTCACGTGGGGGAACGGATCACACAAGATCATTATGACGCGAGGAAGCATCTGCATCCCGTGACGGAAGCTGGCTTGGATCATTTCTTCCGGAGTTGCACCCAGCTGGAGCAGCTTTTGTTACGCTGCTTGCATCGAGACGTCAACTTCCGGCTTCTTTCTTCCAGTTAAAGCGGCTGCAGAAACTCACTCTACCCGATGCTTCAGCGCTAGAAGATCCTGCTATCGCCAACCTTTCTGCTCTTAGCACTCTCTGGATTACCTGTCCGCTTTTGAACTACCAGCAGCTATCATCCCTCGTTCGCCTTCCGAATCTCACCAGCCTACAGTTTCCTCACGGCACCCGCGTAGTCTCAAGTAATCAATCGTCTACTGCTCTAGCTATCGCAGAAGTTCTACCCTGTCTGAAGTCGCTGACTATCCAAACAGCATCTCCGCAGTTCGACCAAATGTTTCCCTCCAGAATCACCATGCACCAGCCTCGAACAACTCCTCATCACCCGACCAGACCAACTAGCAAGCCTTCCTGACGACATTGGAGATCGGCTGCCGAATCTGCGCGAGCTGTACATTAACGGTTGTGAGACTCTCCAATCTCTTCCTGAAAGCATCACGTTGCTGAGCCAATTAGAGACCCTAAGGATTTTAGGAACGAGGGGGGATTTCAGCCTGCCTGAAAGTTTTGGGCAGCTGCCTGCTCTTAAGAAGTTGGTGCTGAACTCGGTGAATCTCTCCCATCTTCCGGACTCCTTCAGCCTGCTCACATCGTTGGAGACGTTTATTATGAATGAGAACCATCAGCTATCCAAGCTTCCAGAAGGTTTTTGCTGCCTGACAGCGCTAAAGGCACTGTGCCTCGAGAATACACAAGTGACGCTTCCTGAAGACATTGGAATGCTGAGTAATCTGCAGATCCTGTGTCTGTGCAACAGCTGGAAGAGCCATTTCCCGTCCTCGATCACCCAATTATCCTCCCTCACGATGCTTGATCTCGATAGTTGTTCCTTCAGTGAACTTCCAGAGGACTTGGGGAAGCTGAAAGGCATGAAGATTTTGCACATCCACGGCTGCTCGTTCAAGAAGATTCCTGATTCCGTTACCCGCCTGACCAACCTCGAGATTTTGACAATCGACAACTGTTACGCGTTGTTTTCATTCCCCAGGAGATTGGGCTGCCTTACAAAGCTCAAACGGCTGCAGCTTCGTGCGTGCACAAAGCTGACAGAATTTCCAGAGTCACTTCCCTGCTCTCTGGAAGTCTTGAACTGGGGGGGTTGCAGCAAGGTCACTCAGATGCCAGACGTTTCCAAGCTGCCAAATCTCACCGGTTTAAGCTTGAGCATGGTTACTACTGGGCGAAAAGTGACGACCAGTGAAAGCTTGTCCCAACTGAAGCACTTGGTGCTGCACCTGGCGAAGAATGCAAAGACGCTACCTTTCCCTTTGACTTTTCTGAAGCAGCTTCGTAGTTTGACCATTTGGTGTTTTGTGAAGCTGAAGGAGCTTCCAGAAGATTTTGGATCAGTTCTGCCGCAGTTGCGAAAGCTGCGGATACAGGGTTCGGAGGAATTGGAGCATTTGCCGACAAGCATCACACAGTTGAAGCACCTGACGTGCTTGGAGCTCGTTGAACTTCCAAAACTGGCTTCCCTCCCTGATGCAATCGGTGCATTATCCCGGCTTCAAAAGCTCAGCCTTATCAAGTGCCCTGCTTTCGAACATCTTCCTGCTTCCCTCACTCAGCTTGCCTGCCTAACTGGGCTGGATGTTTCAGATACATCTATTTTCTCCCTTCCTCCCAGGTTCTCTGAGTTGTCCAGGTTGAAGCGATTGTCTTTGAGTAACTGTAAGCAGCTGCAGACATTTCCAAATGACATACGGTATTTAGAAAGCTTGCTTTCTTTCATGTAGCAATGGCATCGTCACTGACATCGAAGCGAGCATGCCAGTGACCCTCAGCTTCATGGCGGATCGGGACCTTGCACTTGGCTCTGCCTGCCATGCAAAGTTCTTGAATGATCGAGCGTAACGATGTACGCCACTCGGGACCAATGGAGAACTGGCCGTGCTTAGTATCCAGTTCGACACCCAGAAAGCGCAGCTGCTTGGGTGGGTTGCACATGCGACTTCTTAGATTTAATGATTAGCCCCGCCTTGTTGAGGTCCTCCACCACCATCTGACACGTAGTTCGAGCCTCTGCTTCCGTGTGACACAAAAATATGATGTCGTCAACGCACGGGGATGACTCGTACCCCGAGGGCCCGCCAGCGGCGGGCGAGCTGCTTGATAAGTTGCGTGAATACAAATGGGGCCGTCGCGAGGCCGAAAGGGAGGGACCGAAAGACGTATGAGCGCCCGTCGAATTGGAATCCCAGGTATTTTCCAGCATGACGGATGGATGTCGACGTGGTGGTATCCTGATTTGAGGTCGACAACGAACATCCAATCGCCTATGCTGACGAGCTCCGCCACCCGCTTCAATCCCTCGTACTTGAATTCGGGGATGCTCAGATTTTGGTTTATTCTTCTGAGGTCAAGAATCAGTTGGCACTTGTCTCTTTGAACCACCACATTTAGTGGACTGATGCAGAGGTGTTGGGATCCGGGGGCGATAATGGCCGCACCACTATCAAGGAGCTCGATTATGGCCTGCTTGGTGAACTTTGAGTGGATTAGTGCTCCCGCGTGGTTGTCTTTCTGAAGCGGCGTGGGGGGCCCATGCTTCCATGACATCCAATAGCCATTAAAAACAACCGAGAGTATGAAGCTACTCTCGCACCATGAGCTCCACCAAGGAAATGCTGCGCGCAGGCGTCCGTGCATGGTCGTGACGAGCTTGTCGGTGATCGCGATCTCGTACGGGTCATACTCAACCATCGAGCCGATACCCGGTGTATCTGTGGACCATTGGGTTCGGGGCGGCATGGGACATGCTTCGTTAAGCAAGGTATGCAGCAATGTAGGTCCCCCGTGAGGTTCTCACTCTCGCTCTCTCTTTTTCTCTCTCTTCCTTTCTCTCTCGTTGTTGTTGTTGATTTTTATTTATTTATTTTTTCATGAGTCCTTTTGCCTGATTGCATGCACTTGGGTGTTCCGCACTGTGCCTAACATGTGGTGCTCGTAGGGCAGCTCTTTCTTTTGCTCGGTGAGCTCATGACGGTGAACATCTCGCTCGCGCTCTTCCTTCCTCCCCCCTCTTTTTTTTTTTTTTTTTTGCATGATCATGCTTGCCGTTCTCCAGATTCGTTGGATAGCCGTCCTTGCTGCCGTCCCCTTCTTAAGACCATGGAAACCTTGCCTTGCGTCTCGGGCCCCTGGCTTAGTGGGAACAAAAAACCCCCTCCCTTCGTAGTTTTCTCTCTCGCTTGTTTCCCTCTTTCTCTCTCTTGCTCTTATTCTCTGGTTTTTTTTTTTTGTTTTTTTTGTTTTTTTTTTCAGAGGCTTGTGGCTGCTCCTGTTGCAGCTTCTTACACACGTTGAAACCAAGGGCCTTAGTAAGTCACACAAAAATCATCGTTTTCACAAACATAGCCCATTATGCATTCCGAGCCCTCAATAATGCATACAAGAAATCCACCATTTCATTAAATGTTTTACTCTATGACTCCTAGTCCTATCCCCTTGCCTTGGGGTTGGCCCGCGGCCATTCTACCATCCCCTACGGGAAACGGCCAGCGGCCTTGCACTCCCTAGTGCTACCTTGATCATGCCCTTCGACACCGGGTGATTGCCCTTTCGGGAGTTCACACCACCAGTGCGGGCCCTTGGGCTCCCGCCCCATTTTTCAGGGCAAGCGTTGGCCATGTGGCCCGGTTACCCGCAGCGGTAGCAAGAGCCTCGAAAGCTCCTGCCGTTGCCATCACTTGGCGGGCCACGCTTGTTCCCAAAGGCCATGGGCCCACGCCCTCCGCCGCGTGGGGCGCGATTGAAATTTCCTTGGGCACGATTGAAATTTCCTTGGGCGCGCTCCATGGCCGCTACATCCGCGACGGCCTGCTTGAACGGGCGAGAAGTGAAGAAGCTCTTGTCTTTGTGAAGAAATGAGGAATGAATGAACTAGCAAGCAGGTGGGTACAAGTACGAAAACCTAGAAATGTTGTACCCTATATAGTCTACCCCACTACAGCCTACACAGACTATAGCATATAAGTTTGACACACCCCCATAGGCAAAGTGGGGGAGAACAAGAGGTCACAAGTCCAAGCAAGCAAAGCAAAGCAAGCTCAGGGTGGATCACAACGTCACCACACAATCCGAGCACAAGAACAAGGCCAAAAGGTCAGTTCACATGCAAGATCATATATAAAGGTAAACAGGCAAGTGCAGGTACAGAAAGATCACAGTACAAGCAAGGTCAAGAAGTGAGCAAGTGAGGCCAAGTAGGCACAAGACCTAGCTGTGAAAGTTTAGAAGAAAGAAGAGGATTGCACTAGCAAGAATGGGGATACAAATAGCAAA
Source organism: Closterium sp. NIES-65 (assembly GCA_948144175.1). Taxonomy (NCBI): domain Eukaryota; kingdom Viridiplantae; phylum Streptophyta; class Zygnematophyceae; order Desmidiales; family Closteriaceae; genus Closterium; species Closterium sp. NIES-65. Next base: position 16,517 of record CANXME010000986.1, read on the forward strand.
CCCTAGAAGGGTTGTACTCGCTATAGAGCACCCCACTACAGGCTAGAGCATAAGATAACATTCTGACACACCCCCATAGCCAAAGTGGGGTGTAATCAGCAGAGGAAGCAAAGCAGTACAAGCTCAGGGTGGATCACAATGTCACCACACATTCTGAGCACAAGTTCAAGAAGCAATAGTTTAAAGTTCACAATTATGAGCAAAGCTAGTAGTAGTCACATCGGGCAAGCGAGGAGGAGGAGAGAGAGTGAGAGGAGAGGAGATAGGAGGCGACGGCTAAAGCTGCAGACACACGGGCAACAGGAGGCAGACTGGCACAGCGGCTACCGGACGAAGTCCCCGGAATACAGGAGTAACAGGCCCCGCGGCTAAAGTAGCGGCAGACGAGCAACGGACTCACGCGCGGCTGGCACAGCTGGCTACGACTGGGCTACCGGACGAAGTCCCCGGAATACAGGTGCTGCTGGCGACACGACGGCAACCTCCATACAACTTCCCCAAACTATCCCACTCCCCCTGGCACATACCCGCTGCTACACCGCTAGCTCCACTCCCACGCACCCCCCCTTAAACCCTAAACCCCAGTCTCCCACACATCCACCCCCCTCAGCGACAGCTGCAGCAGTGGGAGACAAAGGAGGAGGAGGAGCAAAGGGAGGAATGCAAAAGTGCCACCCCCATACTCGCCACCCCCTACTCGCCACTCCCCAAACCCTAACACAGGCAGGGCGGGATGGCGGGTAGGGAGGTTACGGGGGAGGGGGGGGGGGGAACCGACGCGCGGCCTCCCAGGGCGCCAAGACAGGCAGCAGAAAGGGCGGCGCTCGCCCCCCTCCCCCAGGTAAGCGGCCCCCGAGGGAGCCGCGACGGGCGACCGGAAAAGGGGCCGCAGGCGGGGCCGGGGCCGGGGCGCAGGTAGGGCGATGGGGCCGGGGCGCAGGTAGGGCGTCGGGACGACGGGGCCGCAGGTAGGGCGGCGGGGTCGGGGCCAGGGCCGCAGGTAGGGTCGCCCGAGCCGCGCGCGGGCCTGGCGCCGCCCGTACGGGTCGCGCGTAGGCCTGGCGCGGCCCGTACAGGCCGCGGACGGGTCTGGCGCGGCCCGTACGTGCCGCGCGCAGGCCACGACGGGCGACGGGGGGCGACGCGGAGGTCCCCGTCGCCCGTCGCAGCGCCTCCCGGGAGCGGCGCGCGAAGTGACGGGGCAGTAACCCGCCGCGCGCCTCGGGGCGCACGGCGGGAAGAGAACCGCCGCGCGCCTCGGGGCGCACGGCGGGCAGAAAACCGCCGCGCGCCTCGGGGCGCACGGCGGGATGAAAAAATGCCGCACGCCACGGGGTGTGCGGCACAGAGAGTAGTGATAGCAGTAGCAGTAGGAGTTGCAGCGGAAGCAACGAGGTGGTGAGCCCAGCCACAGGATCGATCCAAGGGGATCGACCTGCTCTGTAGTATGTGAAAGTTTAGAAGAAAGAAAAGGATTGCACTAGCAAGAATGGGGATACAAATAGCAAACCCTAGAAGGGTTGTACTCGCTATAGAGCACCCCACTACAGGCTAGAGCATAAGATAACACTCTGACACTAGCATCGTACAGAAGCGCTGATGATCACCAGGCGGAAGTGCCTTGGTAAAGATATCAGCAGTGTTGGCCTCAGAGGCCACGTAAGCAAGGCGCAGCTGACCACGCTGCTGCAGCTCACGAGCAAGGAAGTAGCGAAGAGCAATGTGCTTCGTTCTGTGCTCTAGTGTGTGCTCCCGACACAAGGCCAGCATGGCCTTGTTGTCTACGTAAAGAACTAGAGGAGAACGAGGCCACTCTCCAAGGTCAGTTAGCAGGTAGGTGAGCCAGCGTAGCTCCTGTGCAGCTATGGCCCCCGCGTAGATCTCAACCTCACAGCTGGAGCCGAGAATAGAAGACGAGCGGGTAGACCGCCACGAACAGGGCCCGTGCTAGGTTTTGGGGCACCCTGAGTCCTCAGGGCACTTTTCTAGAATCCAAAAAAATGCCCTGATTTCTCAGGGCAAATCTTCTGAGCCTTCCTGATTGGTCAGGGCTTTTGCAGAAAATAATCCTGACGTGTCAGGGCAAAATTATTAGCGTTCAGGGTTCTGATTTTAGCACAAACAGACCAGACCAGACTCTGTTCTGTTTAGCATAGCAGAGCAGCCGCAGCGCTGCAGCGCACATACAGTTGGTGTTTTACTAGGCAATTAACTCCTGCACCACCTCTCCTAGCCCTCCTCCTCCTCATCATCATCTTCGCTGCTGCTACTAAACCCACTGTCGCTGCTGCTGCCACTGCCATGTTCAGTATCTGCTTCTTGTCCGTCCTCCCCCCCGTTCCCCTTCCCCGCCTTCCTTTGCTGCTCCCTTCTATTAGTAGGCCTCCTCTTCTTGCTGCTGCGCCACAAATCCACCACTTTACCCCATTCCATGTCATACTCAATTAGGCTCAGGCACATCAAGTCACTGAGCCTGGCATCATAGAGGCTGGTCCTCTGCCAGGACTTAATCACGTTCTGGCGGCTAAAGCCGCGCTCACACTCGACGGTGCTGAGCGGGAGGACAGCCACCGCCGTCCAGAGGCGGACGAGGTTGGGGTAGCTCCGCTCCCAGTCCTTCGTTCTCAGCATGGCCGCCAGTCCGCGTTGAAATGTGCGCTCGCCTTTGGGAGCGCCAGCCAGAACAGGGACAAATGTCCTCAGTTCCTTCTTGGCAGCTCACTTGTCCACTCCTGCCATGCCAAGCATAACACAACACACATAACAGTGACAGAGCAGGGGCAGAACAAGTCAGAGAGGTGGAAATGTTGACAGCTCCTTCGCCAGCAGCGCCGTAGTTTGTGTCGTGTCCTGCGTGCTTGATACACAAGCTGCACCTCACTGATGGGAAACCGAATGAAGTTTGACAAAGCACGAGCCACGGGAAATCACTTGACCATTCCCGTTTGTACTTCGTAAACGCCTCCTGGTATTTATCCTCTGCCTCATCGCGAAGCTCCTCTGTAGCTGAAGATGCTGCAGGAACGGCCGATGGTCCTGGAAGAGCTGGCTCTAAGCGGATACGTACGGTGGGTTCCGTAGGACTTTCGCGAGAGAACGACAAGCGCGACTGTTTGTGCTTGGTCGCTCTTAATTTAGCAGTAGCGGCAGGGCCAATGCGTGTCGCACCAGGTGGTACAACACTGGGGCCGTTCGTATTAGCACGGTCGGCTGTGAGTGCGGGAGTTCGAGATGATATAGCTGCAGGTGAGGGTGTTGGTAATGTGGACACAGTCCGAACAGGACGCAGGAAGTCCAATTCGGTTAGACCTCGTGATACTGGCGTCGCGCCATCGTGCTCGTTAGCCATCACTAGTCCTACTGAGCCAGGCTAGCTTCACTTCTGCTACTCTAGTGGCAACGCTGGTAGGGTGTTGGTTGGATGGATCATGGAGGAGTGCTCAACGAGGTCGAGAGAGAGACACACGAGGAGTTGCCTTGTTGCCCAACCTGTTTCCAGTCTGATGGGTTATGGCTTGGCTAGTGCCTTGCGGGGGATCGGAACTGAACGCTCAAAGACATTATGCGAAGGCGGGAAACATACACGGGGAGAAAATTCAATGGAGAAAAAACTCCCCGTACCGCGCCAGCCCCCCCCCGCCCCCAAAAAAAAACGCGTCAGGGTAGACCTCGGTATTCATCCTGACGTTACAGGGGGAAACACTACGGCCATCCTGAATGTACAGGGCACTTCATATAAAGACATCCTGTGATCTCAAGGTGAAAATTGTCATTATTCTGAAGTAGCAGGGTAAATACAAAACTGCATCCTGAATTCAGGGTAATCAGGATGTTTTGCCCTGATAACGTGGGCCCTGGCCACGAAACAGAGCCGGAGCCAAGGCTGAAGGTGTAACCCTGTGACGACTGCTGCGTAGCCTGGTCGTCAGCCCAAGAAGCGTCTGCGTGACCTGTGAGGACCACTCGACGTCGCCCTCCAAGCACTAGCCCCATGCCCGACGTACTGCACAAGTAGCGCAACACCCTCTTCGCTGCAGTCATGTGCTCTGGTCGGTGTCTCCCAGGAGCAACATAGCGTGCCAAGATGCTAAGAGGGTATGCAAGGTCAGGTCGTGTGCAGGTCATCAGGTACATGAGGCAGCCAACAAGCTCTGGGTACGGGCCACTCGGCTCTACGGACTCATCCGAAGGCAGAGCTGAGAGTGAGTGGAAGTAGACAGAGGAGGGGCTTGAGGCGACGAGTACGTGAAGCCGAAGCGCTGAAGGACCTGCTGCACCAGGTGTGACTGAGTCAGGGTAATGGTGCGCTGTGCTCTGTCCCGAGTGATCTGCAAGCCAAGGTAGCTGCGCAGTTCACCCAGGTCTGTGCACGTGTGTCTCTTCTGCAGCTTGGACTTCACGTGGGCGAGTCCAGCAGTGTCAGCAGTGGCAAAGACCAAGTTGTCGACGTACACGAGGATGTAGAACGGCGGCAAAGAGGGGTCGGTGCGCAGAAACAGCGACGGGTCGGCAGTAGAAGGAGCAAACCCAAGAGCCACAACTGTAGTCCTCAGTGTGTCGTGCCACTGACGGGGCGCCTGGCGGAGACCGTAGACTGGCCGCCGGAGGCTCCACTGGGTACCAGGAGGAAACGACCCAGTGAAGCCAGGTGTGTGGCGCAGCCAGATCTCCTCGTGCAGGCTGCCCTGCAAGAAAGTTGTGCTGAAGTCAAGAGAGTGAAGCTCGTAGTCGCGCTGAGCGGCTATGTGCAGCAGCACCCGAAGAGTGGTCATCTTCGAGGTGGGAGAGAAGGTCTGAAAGTAGTCAACTCCCTGCCGTTGACTGAAGCCTCGAGCCACGTAATGTGCCTTGAAGACAGGCAGAGAACCCGGCGGCCGCTTCAATCTGAAAATCCACATGCCACTGACGATGTTCGCCCAAGGTGGGGGAACCTCGTCGACGTAGGTGCCTGTGGACTTCCAGGAAGCCATCTCTGCGTCCATGGCTGACTACCACTGAGAGGAGTAGGGACCCTCGATCGCTTCAGCGTACGATCGAGGAGTCGGGATGTCTGGTGCATCCGGGTCTCCCTCAGGGGCAATCAGCGTGGACACGAGATGAGGCAAAGCAGCAGCAAAACACTGGAACTCCTCCTGTCAGTCCTCAAGGACGTCCGTGCTAAGAGCTCACTCACCCCCGACTGACGGAGGACAAACAGACTCAGATTCAGCAACAAGACTAGCAGCGTAGTCTAGACGACAGCGAGCAGCAAAGTCGACAAACTCAGCAACTAAGGCAGACGTAGCAGTGGACTCAAAGGAAGGGTCAGTGACAACAGTGGCCAGGAGACGCGTGACAGTAGGACTCGCAGCAAGAAGAGAGTCAGACTCCGCGTCAGCAAGAGGAGGAAGAGAAGACTCTGGAGGAGACGGCAACGGGACACGCAGAGGAGCAGTGGAAGGACGCAGTGCCATGTGGTGTGTGCCTGGGACCGCAGGAGGACGCGGACGCGGAGCACGACCACTAGTGCGAGCAGCACGAACAGGCGACGCAGGACGAGACGCAGGCTCGCGACGCTCAGCAAGACCTCCAGTAGGACCAGTGTAGGGAAGAGCACATAGGGAGGAGGCGGGCTGTAACTGTGACTGCGACTAGGCAGGCTGTGGACACCCTAAGGGAGGAGCAGGTCCTGTAGAGGGCGGGAGACCAAGAACCTGCTCAAGGAGCGGAACGAAGTACGGCCGCGGCCGGCGCAGCGCCTCCTGAACTGGCAGGGACAGCACCAGTACCCCCAGCGGTAGCACCAGCGCCAGTAGTACCTCCAGCTCCAATAGCGCCAACTCCAGCACCCTGAGACGCACCAGTGCCACTAGAACCACCAGCACCAACATCCCCAGCAGCTCCAGCTCTAGTAGCTCCAGCAGCTCCAGCAGCACGAACCCCAGCAGGACCAGCAGCTCCAGTAGTACCTGCAGCAGGACGAACTCCAACAGCCTCAGCAGCACCCCCAGTCCCAGCAGCTCCAGTACCGCCAGTACGAGCACCTCCAGCTCCAGCAGCACGGCTCCAACGACGGGCAAACCACTCGCGCAGCTCCTGCGGAGAGAGTAGCTTTCGCCTCGACGAATCACCGCGAGAGACCACACGAGCAGACCCTGCACCCCCAGGCTCCGCACCCCCAGGCTCAGCACCCCCAGACTCAGCACCCCCAGGCTCAGCACCCCCAGACTCAGTACCCCCAGGCTCACCACCCCTAGGCTCAGCACCTCCAGACCCGGCACCCGCAGGCTCAGCACCTCTAGCAGCACCAGAGTCAACAGCTACCTCGACAGGCTGAACTGCGTCTACCTGGGACACACCTGACGGGGCAGGACCCTGAGGGGGGAGGGGGTCTACCGGGGGAGGACCTGGCGCAAGGAAGAGTGGTGGCGGGGGGAGGGGCGCAGTGCGGTAAGGGAAAATACGGTAGTAAGTCACCGACTCATCAAAGGTGACGTCCTGGGAGGACAGAACACGGCGCGAGGTGGGGTAGTAAAACTGCCACCCAGGCGCGTACGGGGGGAAGACGCAGGGAACAGCACGGGGGGACAGCTTGTCCGCAGACAAGTCGCGGACAAACGCCCGAGATCCCCAGACCCGAAACGCAGACGCATCGCCAACCTTCCCCGTCCACCGCAAGGTGGGGGAGGTCTCTGGCAAGGAGACCCGGGGCTGATAGGAGACTACACGAGCAGGGCACAGACTCAGGACAGCTGGTGTAGTCTGGTGGGATAGGAGACTACACGAGCAGGGCACAGACTCAGGACCAGACCTGGACGCTGCAGCAAACACATGACTCGACGCAGCTACCTGGCCAGACTAAGCAACCGGAGGAGACTCAGTAGTGAGTGTGTACAGGCTCGATCCCGGCCGACAGGTAAACGTGGCCAAGTGTCGGCCCGTCCGAGCACACGTACAGTGGGTCACCCGCTGACTCGCAGGCGTGAACTCATCAACCCCCCTATCGTGTAGATCAGCTCCACTCACCAAGTTCGTAGAGAACGAGGGGAGGTAGAGACCTGACAGGGTGCTAGAGGGGGCTGCCGGACACGGTAAGATAGTGAAGAAGCTAGCAAGGACAGAACCCCCAGAGGGGTCCGCCAGGGAGACCGCAACCGGCCGACTAAGCGGCGTAAGCGTGGTGCGGTCTCGAAAGAAGGAGCGGGAAGCACCCGAGTCAAGGGTGAAGGTGTGTAAGGCCTGAGCCGACGTGGTACCTGAGAGAGCAAACTCACTAGCACCTGGGGCAGCAGACGCACTAGCACCTAGAGCAGCAGCCTCAATGCCTGGGTCAGGCGGAACACACAGGTAACAGTCACCCTCAGCACTATCAGACACGGCATACATGGCAGCAAGAATAGCATCATAATCAAGATCAAAGATAGCAACCCCCGCCCTAGACAGATCTCCCCAATAAGGGATCTCAGTGGCGTCAGGGAACTGGTGACGCCACGCTTCTGTCAGGCGGCCGAAGCAGCGCTGGGTGGAGTGCGGGCCCCCGCACTGCTCACCAGCGCGGTCGCCAGTACGGAGGACGTAGGTGCAGGGACCAATACCCCCACCCCGCTGACGCCCAGCGTACCACTCACAAAGCTGCTGAGGGGACAGGGTCTCACGACTGCGCTGCTGCTGCTGGCGCGGACCACCACCGGATCCACTCCTCTGCGCAGAGCCGCGACAAGCTCCCCCGCTGCCGCCGCCGCCTCCGCCACCTCCACCGCCTCCGCCACCTCCGCTCCCTCCGCCACCACCGCCGCCTCCTCCGCCTCCACTGCTGCCGCCGACACCTCCACCCCCGCCACCACTCCCACCACCACCCCCACCCCCTCCACTGCCTCCACCACCACCTCCACCGCCCCCGCCAGCCCCTCCAGCGCCCTTGCCCCCCTTGCCCTTGCTTGCGCGGCGTCTCCCGCTAGGGGCAGACGCAGCGCCGACCGACTCGAAACCAACGAGGTCGGCCGCAGCAGCAGAAGCAACAGAGGGCAAGAGGGGGGAAGGGGAACACCCCTCAAAGACGGGGGTGCGAGGGTCACTACGAGAGGCTCCTACAGCAACTATGCTCTTCTCTGCTGCTAGGAGGCGCTCCTCGAGGAGGTCAACGGTGAGTGTGGTGGGGCAAACTGAGAGGAAGTGGTCCCTGACTAAGCGAAGGGAGTCAGGGAGCCGGGTGACTATGTAGTAGAGGGTGATGTACATGCGGAGGGGGCTCTTGGCACAGAACTCAGCAGGAAGCGCAGCGCGGTAGCGAGTGTCACTAGTACGAAGGTGTGTAATGAGGTCAGCGACTGTGGGAAAGGGAGCAAGGTCAGGGAACAGGTACGGCAGCATGAGGCGGCTAAGAGCAGCAGTGACAAGGGAAGAGTAGCGTGCAACTACAGCGTCGTACAAGGTCTTAGCACTCTTGTACTGACTAAAATGCGCACGCTCAGTAGTCGGTAAGTCGCGATGCACAGCAAGACAGGCAGCAGCATCGCGTGTGGCCCACTGTGAGCGAACAGTGCTGTCAGCAGTAGCAGGCGGGGCAGGAGAGGCACCAGAGGTGAGATCGAACAGGGAGAGACCGTCTGCCCTATCGCACTGTAGGAACAGCTGGAGGTCATCGACCCAGACCTCAAAGTCAACAGCACGACCCTCAGTATAAAAGGTAAGGACACTGGGTGTGAGAGTACGACGGCTTATGCCAGCTATGCTTGCTTGCCTCTACTTTATCATGCTATTTCTAGCATAGGATAATCATATGCATGCATGAATTGCTTGATTTCCTAGGCTAGGTGCTTTCCTATATTTTATTATAGTTATAGCACCGAGCTAGGTTGCGTGCACTGAATTCTGGCTTTTCGGTTGCCACCGAATTGCCTTCTACCGAATTCGGTAAGGATCTGTTCGGGACGCTTCGCGACCCGCGGAACCTTCGCGTAACACCTGGTTACGGGGCCTTGTGTCGAGCCTATATATAGCCTCGTGTTGTACCCAGGTGATCATTCAATTCAATTTGAATCATCTTTTCTGAGCTCGATTCCAGATCCTCACACTTGGTAATCAGAGCGGGTTTACACGCGAGGTCTTCAACCGCTTAGTTCCGGCCTTTAAAAACCGCGGGGGCGACGACGAAAGCGCCGATACGGGTATGTAAAACCAGTTCCGCGCAATTTTTCTAAGTCCCCCTCGATTCGGTTTTCGAACACCCCTCAGATTTACTTGTGGAAAGGTTGGAGTTTCGACCGTTCGATCGAGTTTCATCTCAACGGCCCAGAAAATTTCGCCCAAAAAAAGTTGGAATTTGGAGCGTCGGATCGATTTTCTCCTCAACGGCCAAGATCGGACGCGAATTTCGCGTAAGGGAGATTTACGCAACCTACAGAATTCGCGCTCGTCGATTCTACAGTCAATTTGACTCGCAGTAAGTCGACCAGCACCTAGAATTTGATTATTTTCATCGCGCATCTTCCTGTAAATCGCCAAATGGAGGGAAAAGGAGATATTTCAGTACAGAAAATCGCGGAGTTACGTGCTGAGCATAAGCAAATACATGCGGCGCTCCCACGACTCGAAAAACTCCTTGCGAACCAGTCGGCAACTGCCACAGCAGCAGCGACAACAGTAGCAGCAGCAGCAGCGGCTACACCGACAATTCTACATGCGACAACGGCAGCAGCTACAGTTAACCTCGAAGTAGTGAAGCTGAGGCTACCGGAGGCGTTCGATCCTACAGTAAAAAGGAACGACGTTCGTCGATTTGTAGCTGAACTCGAAATTTACTTGGAAGCCGTTTGATGCACGACCCCGACAAAAGACGCAATGCGCATACGGCTCGCAGCAACACTGTTACGAGGCCCAGCTCTAGAGTGGATCAACAACAGAATAGTCCAAGGCGAGGGGATGTGGGCGCAGGTTCCGGCAGCACTGATCGAACAGTTCGACACGTTGAACAGTAGCTACTACGGAACACGACGCAACAAGCCAACTAGTGGCATTGGGGCGATTGGCACCACCCACGACTGCCGACCCGATGGAGAACGACGAGGGCGATGTGGAGCAGCGGCTAGCAAATAATGAGACGTACAAATTTTACGGCGCTACTGGACATCGTATCTTGGCGTGTTGGAAAATGAAGAGAATGTGTACGGAGCTGAAGGACAAGAACAGTGCGGCACCCCCGAAGCAGAAAACGGACAACGTGGCAACTTCGGAGAGGGCGAAAAAAGGAGAATATGGTGGCGCAAATTTAAAACGTCACGACCAGCCGGCACCAGGGGAAATCGCCGAGACTAATGGAGGATCCGCGAAACAAGACCCTGCACCGACCGGGAAACTCCAGCCGTATACCCCGACAAGTAAGAATATTATTTCTCATGGGTTCCAAGCCTTTATTAAGGGAGAGTCAGAAATTAAACCGGTACCGGGTATTATGGGGACCCTACTCCAGAGCGCTAATACGGGTCGAGCGTTCCGAGGAGTTAATATTCTCTCCCAGCAGCACTGTTTAAAGGCTCCCTGTTCCCCACAGATGAAGCCTACACAGCTGCAAAGGCTTAGTGGAAGGATCCAGGCCCAAGAGAAGCCGAATCGGCCTCGGATAAATCCTTCTAACCTTTCTCAGTTGAAAACTGATACTGAAGCTGCATCTTTGAGCGCAGGACCTAGGGATAACATATTCGACGTACCCTACGATCCTATAAGCGATACCATCTACGGATACTCGGAGCAGCAGCAACAACTAGTACTCGAGGTGATCTGCAACGGGTGTCGCCTCCAGGCCCTGGTGGACAGTGGTGCGTCCCACTCGGTGTGCGACCGCGGGACGTTGGAGAAAATTGGAGAATCCTAAGAAGAAACCTAGTTTACAGCAACGATGGTGGACGGTACGAAGCTTCCCATCCACGGAAAGTCAACACTGCAGCTGCAGATAGGGGCGTTGGGGTGGAAGCCGACGTTGCCGATCACGAACATCAAGGGATTAGATTTCATCTTGGGGCAAGATTTTCTGAAGCGGTTCAACCCCAAGATTGACTGGGTCAACCGGAAAACGTGCCTCTACAACAACGGGAAACGAGTGGAGCTGCGAAGCTTGACGGATACAGGGAGCGTTCCTGAAACGACACTGGCACGGTTCGAACGGACAGTGAACGAGAGTAACACGGGTTACTTAGCACTGGTTATAGCAGCAGCAGAGGAGGAGGTCTTGGAGCAGTACAAGGATATAATGCCCGACGACCTACCCGCAGGCGTATCTCCAGCACGCACCCACGAGCACGAGATCGTGGAGGAACCAGGTGCGAAACCCGTCTCACGTGCACCATACCGACTGAGTCCAACTGAACTGACAGACATGAAAAACAGATAGAGTATCTACTAGACAGACAACTGATCCGCCCATCCACCTCTCCCTACGGTGCACCAGTTCTCTTCACTCCAAAGCCAGACGGTAGTTTACGGATGTGCATCGTGTCAGAATGTTATTCTTATGTTCTAGCCTGTAGTGGGGTGCTCTATAGCGAGTACAACCCTTCTAGGGTTTGCTATTTGTATCCCCATTTCTGCTAGTTCAACCCTCTTTTTCTTCTTCTAACTTTTGACATGCTATCAGAGCAGGTCGATCCCCTTGGATCGATCCTGTGGGTGGGCTCACCACCTCGTTGCTTCCGCTGCAACTGCTACTGCTACTCTCTATGCCGCACGCCCCGTGGCGTGCGGCAGTTTTTTTTCTTCCCGCCACGTGCTCGGGGCGCATGGCGGTTTTCTGCCCACCGGGCGCTCAGTGCGTGCGGCGGTTTTCTGCCCACCGTGCGCCCCGAGGCGCGCGGCGGTTTCCTGCTTCGCGCGGCGGTATTCTGCACGCCATGCGCTCAGGACGCGTGGCGGTTTTCTGCCCACCGCGCACCCTGGGCGCACGCGGCGGTTTCGCGTTCCGTCGACCCGCACGCCCGTCCCCGTCGACCTGCGTGCGGCTCCTCGTCGCCCTTCGCGGCGTCCCCGTCAACCCGCGCGAGGCTCCCTGTCGCCCTTAGTGGCGGCCCCGTCGATCCGCGCGCCGCCCCTGGGGACCCGTGCACCCGTCCCCGTCGACCCGCGCGTCACCCTGCGGCCCCCCTCCCCGCACACCTGAGTTCGATCACCGCACATCCGAGTTCGCTTCCCGTAAGCTTGTGCACGCTTCACGCACACCTGAGCTCGCTTACCGCACACTCAGGGTATGGGGGTGACGGGTATGGGGGTGATGGTTGTGGGGGTGTCGTTTGTGCGTGCCGTCCCCTTCTCCTCCTCCTTCGTCTCCCACTGCTGCAGCTGTCGCTGAGGGGGGTGGTTGTGTGGGAGACTCGGGTTTAGGGTTTAAGGGGGGTGCGTGGGAGTGGAGCTAGGAGCGTATCAGCGGGTGTGTGTTGGGGGAGTTGGATAGTTAGGGAAGCTGCATGGAGGTTGCCGTCGTGTCGTCAGCAGCACCTGTATTCCGGGGGCTTCGCCCGGTAGCCCAGTCGTAGCCAGCTGTGCCAGCCGCCCGTGGGTCCGTTGCTCGTCTGCCGCTACTTTAGCCGCGGGGCCAGTTACTCCAGTATTCCGGGGGCTTCGCCCGGTAGCCGCTGTGCCAGTGTGCCTCCTGTTGCCCGAGTGTCTGCAGCTTCAGCCGTCGCCTCCCAACTCCTCTCGCTCTCACTCCTCCTCCTCACTTGCCCGTTGTGACCACCACTAGCTTTGCTCATAATTGTGCACTTGAACTTACTTCTTGAACTTGTGCTCAGAATGTGTGGTGACATTGTGATCCACCCTGAGCTTGTACTGCTTTGCTTGCTCTGCTGATTACACCCCACTTTGGCTATGGGGGTGTGTCAGAATGTTATTCTTATGTTCTAGCCTGTAGTGGGGTGCTCTATAGCGAGTACAACCCTTCTAGGGTTTGCTATTTGTATCCCCATTTCTGCTAGTTCAACCCTCTTTTTCTTCTTCTAACTTTTGACACATCGACTACCGCGCACTGAACAAACAGACATTAAAAAACAAATATCCCATACCGCGCATAGACGATCTACTCAATCAACTGCGTGGAGCAACAGTATTTTCGAAGCTGGACCTACGATCGGGCTACTGGCAGATCAAGATGGCAGACAACTCCGTCCACAAGACAGCGTTCCGTACCAGATACGGCTCCTACGAATACTTGGTGATGCCGTTCGGACTCTGCAACGCACCAGCAACGTTTTAGGCGGAGATGAATCACATCTTACGACCCCTGCTGGACGAGTGCGTGATGGTGTACCTGGACGACATTCTCATCTACTCCAAGAGCATGAAGGAGCACGTGGAGCATCTGCGGAAGGTGTTCGAGATCCTGCGGAAAAACAAGTTCTACGTGAAGCTGTCAAAGAGCGACTTCGCCCTGAAGAAGGTGCACTTTCTCGGGCACATGGTGAGTGCCGAGGGCGTACACGTGGACCCACGGAAGATCGAAGCCGTCAAGAAGTGGAAAGTACCAGAGAACGTGAAGGAGTTACAGCAGTTCCTAGGCTTCGCCAACTACTACAACAGGTTCGTGCCGCAGTACGCTAAGATAGCAGCGCCACTGACCGACCTACTGAAAAAGGATACGCCCTACAAATGGGATACCCTTCATCAGCAAGCCATGGAGCAGCTACAGACAGCACTGACTACAGCGCCAGTACTCATCTTGCCGGATCCAGACAAGGACTACGTGGTGGAAGCAGACGCTAGTGACCAAGCAGTCGGAGCAGTACTGATGCAGGATCACGGACGCGGTTTGCAGCCCATCGCCTACCTCAGTAAGAAGCTACACGGAGCAGAACTAAACTACCCCATTCTCGACAAGGAAGCCTTAGCGAAAGTCATAGCCTTCAATGCGTGGAGGTGTTACCTAGAGGGAGCCAAGACTACAGTCTATACTGACCACTGCAGTCTCAGATACCTGATGTCACAGCCGACACTCTCACGACGACAGGTGCGGTGGGTGGACTTCCTAGAAACTCACTTCCACTACGACATCGTCTACAAGCCCGGGCTACACAACAAGGCAGACGCGTTGAGCCGCCCCGGACATGTCGCAGGCATCCAGCTCGACGGGATGAACCCTCTGCTCAAGGGTCTATTCCAACATGGGTACTCCGTGGACGCAGAGATTGCTACAGCACAGACCAAGAAGCTATTACAGTGGGAGAAAGACTTAGCTGTAAAGAAGGGTTCAGGAAAGATTTGGGTACCGAATAACGCCCCGCTAAGGCAAATCCTATTGGAGGAGTTTCACGACGTACCTTACGCGGGACATTTCGGGAGCAACAAGACGTTAGCAGGGATAGCGAAGTATTACTACTGGCCCGGGATGGCAGCAGACATGCAGCAGTTTGTCACCTCTTGCGACACGTGCCAGCGGATGAAGAGCAGCAAGCAGAAAAAAACAGGGTTACTTCAGCCTCTACCCGTACCGGAGCAGCCATGGCAGGTCGTTAGCCTCGACTTCATCACAGGACTTCCTTCGACCTCACGGGGACATGATTCCATCCTCGTGGTGATCGATAAGTTCTCCAAAATGGGTCACTTCATACCGACCAACGCCACAGCTATAGCTGAAGCAACTGCTCGACTCTTCTTCGACCGCATCATCACCATCCACGGCATCCCCGCTACACTCATCTCAGACAGAGACCCCAAATTCACGAGTAAGTTCTGGAAGGAGCTCATGGGACTGTTGGGGACAAAGCTTGCAATGTCTTCAGCTTACCACCCCCAGGCTGACGGACAGACAGAGCGACTCAATCAAGTGGTTGAACAGTTACTGCGCATAGCTTGCAAGGACGACGTCAGCCACTGGGACACACAGTTACCGACCCTAGAGTTCGCTTACAACAACGCATCACATGCGGCCACAGGAAAAACTCCTTTCTTCCTGTGTTACGGACGGGAACCACTCACACCACAGCAGCCAACCACACCGGCATATGTCCAAGCCGCACATGACTTCGTCACCACCATGCAGCAGTTATAAGAGAAGACTCAGCGACGTCTCACCACGATGCAGAACTCCCATAAGCAGTATGCCGATCGTCAGCGACGTGATCACTTAGTAGCAGTCGGAGATCAGGTGCTTCTTGACACGCGCAACTTGAACCTGTCTCACCTCCCATCCAAACTCCGGCCTCGCTTCTATGGTCCTTTTCTCGTTGAGGCACAGGTGACACCAGTTACATTCCGCTTGCGCTTACCAGATACATGGAAGCTTCACAACGCTTTCCATGTCCAGCTACTGAAGCCCTACAAGGACCTCAACCAACAGTTCTAGGGACGGCAACTACCGCCACCACCACCTGTTCTCATACAGGATGAACCCGAGTACGAGATCGAGCGCGTTCTCTCTCATCGGCGCCGCGGTGGCAAGACTCTCGAGTTCCTGATCCTCACACTGGGGGTAGCCATGACTGTAGTGGCCTAGCAGGGAGTGATCTCACCAGTCCGAGTAAGTAGGGCCGGGGCGCGCCGGTAGGAACAGTAGCGGCTCGACGGCAGGGCGGCTCGGCTGCTGGGCGGCACGGCTGCTGGGCGGCACGGCGGCTCGGCGGCTCGGCTGCTGGGCGGCTCGGTGGCTCGGCTGTTGGGCGGCTCGGTTGCTGGGTGGCTCGGCGGCTCAGCGGCTCGGCTGCTGGGCGGCTCGGCGGCTCGGCTGTTGGGCGGCTCGGCTGCTGGGCGGCTGGCGGCGTGGTGACTCGGCTGCTCAGCTGCTGGGCGGCTCAGCGGTAGAGGCGGCGATGGGGCCGCGAAGAGCGGGGACAGGGCCGCGTAGGGAGGGGAGCGGTGACGGGGCCGCGTAGGGGCGGCGACAGGGCCGCGTAGGGAGGGGAGCGGCGACGGGGCCGCTAGGGGCGGCGACGGGGCCCGCGTAGGTAGGAAGGCGGCGACGGGGCCGCTAGGGGCGGCGACGGGGCCGCTTAGGGGCGGCGACGGGGCCGCTAGGGGCGGCGACGGGGCCGCGTAGGGGCGGCGACGGGGCCGCGTAGGGAGAGAGGCGGCGACGGGGCCGCTAGGGGCGGCGACGGGGCCGCTTAGGGGCGGCGACGGGGCCGCTAGGGGCGGCGACGGGGCTGCGTAGGGGCGGCGACGGGGCCGCGTAGGGGCGCCGACGGGGCCGCGTAGGGAGAGAGGCGGCGAAGGGGCCGCTAGGGGCGGCGACGGGGCCGCTAGGGGCGGCGACCGGGTAGCGTAGGGGCGGCGACGGGGCCGCTAGGGGGCGCGAGGGGCCTGGAAGGGTGGCGACGGGGCCGCTAGGGGCGGCACGAGGGGCCGTGGGAGGGGCCTCTAAGAGACCTCTACAGAAGGGCGGCCCACAAGGCGCGCCTCGGGCAGGAGCGATTGGCGCTCCGGTCAGAAAAAAAAATCAGTGGTGGGCCCAAGGAAGCGTTCCCACTAGGGAACCTGCTCTATACCATGTGAACAAATGAGGAATGAATGAACTAGCAAGCAGGTGGGTACAAGTAGGAAAACCTAAAAATGTTGTACCCCATATAGTCTACCCCACTACAGCCTACACAGACTATAGCATATAAGTTTGACAGTCTTCATAGAGGTTGAACCTGTTTGCGGTGCGGAAGTTGGTGTAGTCGGCGACGTGGAGTAACTTGAAGCAGTTGGTGATGAGCGTGAAGGCTTCGCCAAGGAATTCGAGGGCGCTTGCCGGCTCGTTGTGCCGCACCTTGTGCTCTGCATGCTTCAAGTACACCCGCAGGTGTTCCAGGACCTCGGCTTGCTCGCGCACGGCGGCGTTCTTGAACGAGGCGGCGGTGAGGGTGGGGTTGGGAGAAGGGAGCGAAGGGAGTTGCTCATCGGATGCAGAAGCGACATTTATAGCATGAGCCTCACCGTCTTCGTCTTTTTCATTGTCGCTGTCGGTAGGGTTGTTCATGACTGGGGTCGCAACGTCGCGTGTCTCTTCGCCCCTTCCGGTTTTTGTCGTGTAAGCGCGCTTCATGGACTCCGTTTTCGCCTTTTCGTTTTTAGCAAAGATCGAAGTTGCGTTTGGTGTAGCGATTTCTTGAGTAACAGCAGGGGTCTGCTGGTGTAACAGGGTTAGCAGCTGCTGCAGTTGGGCTGCAGTGAATGATGGCGCCACTTGCGCGTCCGTCGCCACTTGCGCGTGAGGCCCTACAGGCGCGTCAGGGCCCACAGGCGCGCCAGGGCCCACAGGCCTGCGTCGCTGGCGCGGACGCGGGGTGCCAGTCGCGCTGGTTGGTGCTGATTTGGCGCCTTCTGTTGTGGCCGGCGCGTCAGGGGCCACAGGGGCTCGAGGCACACGAGGGGCGTGTGCCTCGACACCAGCAGCGTGTGCCTCGACACCAGCAGCGTGTGCCTCGACACCAGCAGCGTGTGCCTCGGTCGCGCTCAGCAGGACGTCGACGCCAGTCGCGGAAATTTCCCCGTCTTTTGTCCGGCGCTTGTTTTGGCGATCGCCCGCGATTTCGCGTGCGTTTCTTGCGGACTCGGGTCGAACGGGGGCCGTAGTGGTATTAGACTCCCCGCCATTAAGTGCCATAGTTGTTGCGTTGTGCGCGAAAATGTCAGAGAGTAAAGTCGATGGGGATTGAAAGCGAGGAAGAGACTTGGTCCTCTCCAGCTTGAGTGTGGGAGACGAAAATCGGCTAAACCGTTTGAAAATGAGAGACGTGGGTGGAGGGAAATGACCTCCAGCCCACGTTTTGTACTCCAAAACGGGCGTCTAGCGCGGTTCGTCGCTGCCCATTCCTACATTACAGACTGTTTCGCTTTCAAAATACGAAATTTTGAAAAGCGTAACATTTTTTAAAATATTCATTTCAGGCCTTAAGCTGCTCCGGTCATTGGAGATCACGGGGTGTGAAAAGGTCTATGACAGAAAACGATCATTAGAGCTCCCTTGCATTCGTACCATGTATGGCTTGATGTTTTCAGCGTGGTGGTGAAGATGATAAAGTTGGACGGTTCTTGTATCCAACATACGGTAGCAATGCTATTCTGTTGATTCCAATTCCAGGCAATGCCCACATGCTTGTTGGCATGCACCTCTAACGCATCCTTGCCCCGATCTTTCCCATCATCTTCATTCTGCCGCATGTGTTCTTGCTCTAGAGTGCCAACTCCATTGCAATGTACAACCACTTGAACACCACTTGAACGTAATTGGGTGAAAAACTACCAGTTGTAGGAATGTATTCTTGTATCCAGGCTGCTCAAGTGTAGGTCCGCTTCACTGGTGGGAGTAGGGCTTCTCGAAACGGCCTTGTATCGAGCTGGCGGGAAACTTTGCTGCGCTGGTTTAGTTGAATTGCTTCACCGTTTCACCTAGCGCCACGTGACATCTCCAAACTTGGCCTTCCGCGATCCAAGGTGGGTCATGAAACCTTTCTCGCCATGCGAGTATCTACATATTCGCGGGATGTGGAAGGACGTGGCTGTTTGGAAATCGAGATTCAACGGTTCCTCAAGGGGTCCCCAGAAAACCAGCGACGTGCTGTTGAGAGCACCCCATTGACACCCCTGAGCATTTCTCGCCGTCGATCTTCGCGCTTCACATGTCTTCCTCACTTAGCAAAAGAACATGTTTAGCGTCTGCCCGCTACAGAACTTCTGCGCCCCACACTCACCCTCGATTTTATGTGCACAAGAGTGGTAGCCACACGAATCCCTAGTTGTAAACACGCGTGACCTCCAACCTTCACTAGCGGCAACCCAGCGCATGTAACCCTCGTTAGAATCAAGGGCGGGCAGTGTAGCACACTTCACCAGAAACACTTTTTCCTCCTGCCTGCCGTTTGATCGACCAGCCCCCCCCCCCGTATGACACGCCCGCCAAGCATACCTAACGGCATTCTAGAATGTGGACTAGCAACGATGGGAGCACAGCAGATGTATGAAGCAGACCTAGAATAGCAGGGAGGATAAATCAAGCAGCAGCAGCGCACTTTTACGAGGCGCACGCACGTCACGTTACTCGGTTCCTGATCACCAGTTTTTGTCCAATCGAATACCCGATATCTGTCCAGTAGTGCACCGTTCTGTGTTTGTTAGCCAAGAATGGTCCAACGCTCATGCGATGCGATTGATAAGGGCGCCGTTAGCTCGGATTGACACCTTATGCAAGCGAGAACAACTTGATCGCGACCTGCTGCTAACAGCCGATTTTTTGCCCAGCTGGCACTCGTTACTTCGTAATCGTCTTTCCACCTTACACGCGATCAATAGGGCCGTCTTCTTTCTTAAACCGCCATAGCCGGCCTTTTAGTTAGAACCTTCGACCCAGTTCGCGAGTTTTAGGACATTCGTTTCCGTTTCTGATCAGTCTACTTCAAGCCGACCTTACTGCGTACAGCACCTAACCCTAATCATGGAGCCGCCAGGACATCCCTACCTAACATATAGAGGCCACAGGCACAGACAGCCAGGAGACATGATCGCACATTACGATCGCATCCGAGACGAGCTCTTAACGGGTCGGCCTGTATCGGATCAGGGCGAAACTCACAGCCGGAAAAAGCGGCCCAGAACTCTAGCTTCCGACGGCCTTCCGCTCCCGCTCTGGCTCACTAATGTCATCTTCGTTATAGCGTTCGTTCTTTCTAGCTGTTACCTACTCCGCCGGTGGCGCGAGAAGCTGGACTCCTCGGAAAAGCTCCATATTTTATTATGGCGGGACTTAGCGGCCGTCACGCTCGCGATCTGTTCGTTTATCTACTTAATCGGTTTCCTGGGGATCGGGTATGTGCAAGCGACGGTGGGGCTGAGCGTTCTATCGGACGAAGAGGAAGAGGAAGAGGAGGAGGAGGAGGAGCGGGAGGAGGAGGAGGAAGAGGAAGAATCGTCTAGGAAGCTTCGTAACTGCCAGCACCAAGAGCAGGCTAAGGATCTTGCTCACCGCTCTCCTTCTTTTAAGTCCTATCTCCAACCTTCGTCCTTCGAGCCTGAGTGTGCTTCTAAAGCGGTTCCGATTCCATCCGCTGCAGCTGTCCCTTCCGTTACAGTCTCCTCTGGTACAATCACGCCGAACACCAGCACTGAAAGCTTGAAAACCTTCGTCTTCAAGTCCGACAGTGCATCCTCGTTACAAGACGTCCCGCTGCAAGACCTCCCGGACGACGACATCGCGCGCGCCGTCGCGCGCGGCGCCATTCCCATGCACTCCCTCGAGGCGCAACTCGGCAACACCCTCCGCGCCGCCGCGGTCCGGCGGCGCGCCGTGGAGATTAAAACCGGGCGGTCCTTAGCCGGGCTCCCGCTGGAGAATTACGACTACGACGTGATCCGCGGCGCGTGCTGCGAGATGGTGATTGGCCACGTGACGATCCCCATTGGTGTAGCGGGACCGTTACTTTTGGACGGAACGGAATTCTTCGTACCGATGGCTACGACAGAGGGGTGCCTTGTCGCTAGCACGAACCGCGGCTGCAAAGCCATCTGCGCCGCCGGCGGCGCGCGCAGCGTCGTGCTCCGCGACGGCATGACGCGCGCGCCCGCCGTGCAGCTCCCGTCCGCGGTCCGCGCGGCGGAGCTGAAGGCGTACGCGGAAAGTCCGCGCAATTGGGCGGAGCTCGCGGAGGCCTTCAACAGCAGCAGCCGGTTCGCGCGGCTGCGGAGCCTCCGCGTGGCGGTCGCGGGGCGGAACGCGTTTATCCGCGTGGAGTGCGGCACGGGCGACGCGATGGGCATGAACATGGTTTCCAAGGGCACCGCGAGCGTACTCGGCGCGCTGCGGGACGCGTTTCCGGATATGCGGGTTGTGAGCATGTCTGGGAATTACTGCGCGGATAAGAAGGCGACTGCCGTCAACTGGATCCACGGGCGCGGGAAATCTGTCGTCTGTGAAGCCACCATTCCCGGCCACGTGGTACGTTCCTCCCCGCCTTTTTTCCCCCTTACCCCGTTCCCCTCTTCCCCCATTTTCCCAATCTTCCTTCTCCACTCCCCCAAGCTACCATTCCTGGCCACGTGGTTCGTCTCCCCCCGCCTTCCCCTCCGGTCTACATTTCCATTCCCCATGCCCTCCAGAACCTCCTGTCCTCCCCACCCCATTGCCCTCCTCACCCCATTGCCCTCCTGACCCCCCTGTTCATCCCTGGCCGCGTGGTACGTTCCCGTCCCGCTTTATCCCTGCCCTTTGTACCCACCGCCATCCCCATCCCCATCCCCCGTCCTCCTCTGTACCCTGTCCGTCTTCCCCATCCCCCGTCCTCCTCTGTCCCTGTCCGTCTTCCCCATCCCCCGTCCTCCTCTGTCCCTGTCCGTCTTCCCCTTCCCCTTTAATTTCCCCTGCTCTTCCGGGTGGAATCGGTGCTAAAGACAACGGTTGCCGCCCTGGTGGAGCTCAACATGGTGAAGAACCTGGTGGGGTCCCCATTGACTCGACCACTCTGCACCCCTCCGTATTCCCGGTACCGTCTCCCCTTCTGTTTCCCCTCCCAGGTCGAAACTGTGCTAAAGACAACGGTTGCCGCCCTGGTGGAGCTCAACACCGTCAAGAACCTCGTGGGGTCGGCTATGGCGGGCGCGGTGGGCGGCAGCAACGCGCACGCGAGCAACATTGTCACGGCGGTGTTTCTTGCAACGGGGCAGGACCCCGCGCAGAACGTGGAGAGCTCGCAGTGCCTCACGCTGCTTGAGGCCGTCAATAACGGTGCCGATCTGCACGTGTCTGTGACCCTCCCTGCGATTGAAGTGGGCACTGTTGGCGGAGGAACGTTCCTCGCACCGCAGGTGAGAAAGCAAGGAAGCTTCCTTGCACCTCAGGGAAGAGAGCGGGGTTGGGTAGAGAGCTGAGGGCAGGACCCCGCGCAGATCGTGGAGAGCTCGCAGTGCCTCACGCTGCTTGAGGCTGCGAATGGCGGCGAAGATCTCCATGCGTCGGTGACCCTGCCTGCGATTGAAGTCGGCACGGTTGGCGGAGGAACCTTCCTCGCACCGCAGATGAGCGTAAGGGTGGGAGGTGGTGGGTAGGTGGCAGAGGTCAGTGTTGTTTGTGCCAATGGTGTGTTCCTGGCGACGTGGAAGGACCGAGCTGACTTCTGAGTCAATAGTGTTTGTCTTGACTCAGGGCAGAGGGCAATAGTGTTTGTCTTGACTCAGGGCAGAGGGCAATAGTGTTTGTCTTGACTCAGGGCAGAGGGCAATAATGTTTGTCTTGACTCAGGGCAGAGGGCAATAGTGTTTGTCTTGACTCAGGGCAGAGGGCAATAGTGTTTGTGCCAGTGGTGTTTGTGCCCATGGTGTGTTCCTGGCCGCGGGGCAGGACCCCGCACAGAACGTGGAAAGCTGGCGCGGGTGGTGGCGGCAGCAGTTGCCTAAACTCTTATTCTCCTCCCCGCTGCTCTACTTCCCCCTCCCACAGGCAGCAGCGCTGGCCATGCTGGGCGTGAAGGGCGCGCACAAGACAGAGCCAGGGCTGAATGCGCAGCAGCTGGTGCGCGTGGTGGCGGCAGCAGTGCCTTTAACCCCTTCTCTTCTCCCCTCCGCTCCCCCTCCCCCTCCTCCACGCGGCAGCACTGGCCCTGCTGCGCGTGAAGGGCGCGCAAGACACAACCAGGGGCAAACGCGCAGCAGCTGACGCAGCAGTTTCCTAACCCTCTCGTCCCCCCACGCTCCCCCACGCTTCCCCACGCTCCCACAGGCAGCAGCGCTGGCCCTGCTGGGAGTGAAGGGCGCGCACAAGACGGAGCCAGGAGCGAATGCGCAGCAGCTGGCGCGGGTGGTGGCGGCAGCAGTGCTGGCGGGGGAGCTCTCCCTCTGCTCCGCCCTCGCCTCTGGTCACCTCGTGCAGGCGCACCTCAAATACAACCGCTCTACCCTCAATGCCACTGCTGCTTCTGCTGCCATCACTGCTGCTGCTGCTGCTGCTGTTGGTGCTGCCGCTGCTGCGCCTGCAGTCGCTTCTTTTGTTTCTGAAGCTGCTGGTGCTGGAGTTGCTGCTCCTGTTGCTGCTGCCTCAGCTGGTGCGGCGGTGTTCAGGGCAGTGGCGAGTGAGTCGGACTGCAGTGAGAGTGGTTCTAGAAGAGGCAGCAGTGGGTCACTTGAGGGGTTGTGTATGGCGGACAAGTGCTGAGCCCACTGGTGGTGTGGTGCCGATGCTGCTGCTGCCTGTAGTGTCAGCAGGGGAGGCTGTGTTCAGGGCTGTGGCGAGTGAGTCGGACTGCAGTGAGAGTGGGTCTAGAAGGGGCAGCAGTGAATCACTGGAGGGGCTGTGCATGGCATACAAGTGCTGAGCTCACCTCTGTTGCTGCTGGTGTGGTGGTGCTGCTGCTGTCGCTGCTGGTGTGATGGTGCTGCTGCTGTTGCTGCTGGTGTGGTGGTGGTGCTGTTGCTGCTGGCGGTGGTGGTGGTAGTTGCGGGTGGGGCTGTGTTGAGGGCTGTGGCGAGTGAGTCGGATTGCAGTGAGAGTGGGTCTAGGAGGGGCAGCAGTGAATCACTGAAGGGACTGTGTATGGCGGACAAGTGCTGAGCACACTGCTTCTGCTGCTGGCGGTGCTGCTGGTGCTGCTGGCGGTGCTGCTGGTGGGGCTGTGTATGGCGTACAAGTGCTGAGCTCGCTGCTGGTGCTGCTGGTGTGGTGGTGGTACTGCCGCTGTTGCTGCTGGTGTGGTGCTGCTGTTGCTGTTGGCGGTGGTGGTGGTGGTGCTGCTGTTGCTGTTGGCGGTGGTGGTGGTGGTGCTGCTGTTGCTGCTGGCGGGGGTGGTGGTGGTGCTGCTGTTGCTGCTGGCGGTGGTGGTGGTGGTACTTGTGGGTGGGGCTGTGTATGGCGTACAAGTGCTGAGCTCGCTGCTGGTGCTGCTGGTGGTGCTGCTAATTATGCCAGTTGCAAGTGGTGCTGCTCTCTCAGCCGTTGCTGTTGCCTCATGTGACTCTATGGAGGGCAGCAGGTGCAGCATAGGGTGCAGGAGGGGCTGCTGTGACATCAAGGAGGGGTCCGCAGGTGCAGCAGCAGGAGTTGCAGCAGCAGGTGCAAGGATGGCAGGTGCAAGGATGGCAGGTGCAGGGGCAACAGCAGCAGCAGCAGCAGCAGCAGCAGCAAAAGCTGCAGCAATAGCAGCAGCTGCTGCAGTTTCAGCAAGAGGGGGCTTTTATGGGTTTCAGCAGGTGCAGCTGGGGTGGCAGCTGGGCTGGCAGTTGGGGGCGGCTGATCACAGCCATTGGCTCATCACGGCTGTGGGCTGATCACAGCCATTGGCTCATCACGGCTGTGGGCTGATCACAGCCATTGGCTCATCACGGCTGTGGGCTGATCACAGCCATTGGCTCATCACGGCTGTGGGTTGATCACAGCCATTGGCTCATCACGGCTGTGGGTTGATCATTAATGCATAACCGTTCCAGCAGCACCGCCGAGTGAGTTTGTGTGAAACCGTTGGCTCACTCCAGCGTTACAGTGCTTGTAACGGGAACAGCTACAGTGCAATCTCGTTATAAGCATGCTGCTGAACCCGCCAACAGTTTCTCCCGGTGTGTATGTTGTTTGGCAGCAGCGCTCACACGCAGGCAGCACAGCATGCCCTGTCTGCTCCTCTGGTTCCACTGGAATGGTCCACGTAAAGCCATGCTCTGTGCGCTCAGCAAGTTCCGTGCTGACTGCTTCAGTCGGATGGGAGGCAATTCCACCATGGTATGGCTGGCACTGTACCACCATGGTATGGCTGGCACTGTACCACCATGGTATGGCTGGCACTGTACCACCATGGTATGGCTGGGACTGTACCACCATGGTATGGCTGGCACTGTACCACCATGGAATCGCTGGAGTATGACTAACGCTGTTGCGCTGTTCTGCGTGGGTTGTGGGTGCTATTTGCTTCGGTGGGCTGCTGCTTGTGCTTTGAGTCGACCCAAAACAGGCGGATGGGAGGCGGATGGGAGGTGATACTATGAGCCACCACGCCGTACGGGTGACACTGTTGCGCTGCTCTGCGTGCGCTGTGAGCGCTGCATTTAAACGTCTGGCGCTATTTCCGCTCGATTTGCTTTGGTGGGCTGCTGCGGGTGCTCTGGTGTGCTTCTGTCTGCTGTGTGTCTGCTCTTGCTGTGCTTTGGTGGGTGGGCTGTGTTGTGACTGCCTCGTGTGTACTCCCTCCCATGTGCTGGGAAAGCCGCAGTGGTGTCTTGACCTTGCAGCTGCTGTCTGCCCGTTGCGGTATGCTGCTCTTCGCTGTGTTATGGTGGGCAGCAGTGTGCCTATGCTGTCACTGCCTCCCTTCTGTGCGCTCTCATGTGTTGGGAAATGGCTCCAGGGGCGTGGTCTTCGCTCAAGCCAATCGCAGCCGTTGATCTTGATGTTAGAGCCCAGGGAGTAGTTGAGTAGTTTGATTTGATTAGGTGTCTGACAACTGACCTGCGATATTCAGTTACCGGTAGTTGCGTTAGGGCTGGAGCATGGTGTGGTAGGGTAGGTGACGGGGGTAGAGCACAAGAAGGCTATTGCACTGTAGATTAGCGTAAGTTTTTTACCATTGCTTATGGATTACCATTTTTATGTCTTAATCTGAACCTTTGAAGGAAGACAGGAGAAACTACACTGATCATTGACAGACGAAAGGAAATACCTAATTGATATTGTCATTACCATCAAGCACTTTTTGTCTTCAATATGCGTACACTAACGACTCCATCGAAACTGAATCCTTCCGAGGACTAGTGGGCGCAGTGAAGGATTTGATCGTGACATGACAACTGTGCCGTTTCAATGCGGTGGAAGATTCACGCTGCAGAATATGGTTAGATTCACTCATCGCCAGTGGTCATTCAACGAATCATTTGGGTCTTTCCTCGAGGAAATCTTGCCGCGCCACTGTCCTTGACATTATCCAACTCAGCGCCAGGTGGCTTCAAGTTCTAGATCCAAGGCTCGAATGGCTCGGCCAATGAGGTGCGGTGCTCACCCACGAAAAGTCGTTGATGACACCTCTTGCTACACTATACACCCTGTTTCTCGACCCTCTCACCTTGCGCGATTCGCTGCTACAGTGCGGTCAGGTGCCATAAACCGTATGGCTGAAACCTGCGGGGAAAGCCGCACCAGCTGACGGAGTGGTACTGGGGGCAAAATTTTTCTTTATCGCTGTATACCCTTTTCAACCGCTTTGAAACGCTTGGTTAATGTTCTTTACCATGCAGCATCCTAGCTAACCGCTTTCTTGTGAATGTGCTTGTACCGTCGGTGATAAGACCATTTCAAACGTGGTGACGTTCTACAACCTGTGCATGTTCTGCAACCAGATGCTCTGCTAGCGCGAAACAGGGTGTACTTAGCAAGAGGTGTAATCGAGGATAGAAGATATGAGCAATCGTTTCTTTTCCCTCAAGCGAAGTGAATCTTTCGTCGAAGCTGCTGAAAGTACGTAAGCGAGGGACTCGGCTGATTTCGTGGTCAGAATTCTTCCTCATTCACGGCCTGCGTACGTACAGGTTGGCGGACGCGGCGAAAGGACGCCCCGACATTTTCGCGTTCGCGAACTCCCACGCCAGCCTGCTTGTGCACACGAGGCGAATAAATTCTGACAGGAGGCCACCTGTGGCCAGTCTGTCACAAGTTTCGCACAAGGAACAAATTCGCCCCCCTTTTCAATTTCCGAACCGAACAAATTCTAGTCCACCCACCTTCCCTCACGCCTACCCCCGCTCCCTTCACTCCCTTCCCCTGAACGAGCCAAGCCAATCAATCACTCATCCACGTGCATTTCCCCTACACCCGAGGCTGGCGCGCTCAGCGCCGAACCGAAGTTCCCAGAGACCTCGAACGCCGCACGCTGCTCTCCCTTCAGTTCCGAAATGATCCCCGCAAACAACCCTACCCCCGGATCCAAAGATCTTCCCACACCCCCAAAAAATCCTTCAACTACTCTCAGAATGTCTTGCATACCACGCTGCAACGTTTTGAATCCCTCTCAAGCTTGAGTTATGTTTTTGTGCCATCCCCCAAGCTGAAAATTTATCAGAAGCCAATAGACCGGCCCGGTGTGCCTTGATTGGTTGGCGCTCGTGTTACCGGAACAGTGAGGTGAAGTGAGTAAAGCTGAGGTGAGTAAGTGGTTGGCGCTCGTCCTTGTCACCTCAGACCTGCATTTGGCCACAGATTCAGCAGCCATTTTCTCCCCCCGCACCCGCTGCCATTGCAAGCAACTGCAATTGCAATTTCCGCCTCTCCCAGCGAAACGGGACAGGGCCGGAGGAGACCGCGGCTGTTTCCGCAGAAAGTCGGTCTTCCGCTCCAACGTCCCAGCAAGTAATTTCGCAAGTATTTACTGCACTTCAGTTCACGAGCAGAGTCAAGTATCTGTTCCTGCCTTCCAAGTCAGCACTCCAGGTTGCTTCAGAAACTGCTAGCCACCGAAGCTAGCCCAGCTGACTAACAGGGTTCCTGACTGCATTTTGAGTACTAACTTGCACTCTCCGCTCTACCTACAAGAGGTTGTGCAAGATGATTCCCGGAGAGATTTCTCTCTGTCCGAGCTCCGGCTTTCCCATGGAGACGAACCAGAAGCTCGGTTCCAAGAGGCCTTGCGCAGACGCGTTCGACGCAGCAGACGACACCATGTTCTCCTTCGGTCAGACCGGAGACCTCTTTGATCGAGGGCTCGACCAACTAATGACGTACATGGGCGAAATGGGGGGGATTGCCGAGAAGGATAACAAAGCGCTCCCTAACGCGGACAGGCTTCTGCCGGATGATGTTCCCGAGGAGTCGGTTGGGGAGGGAGGTAGCCATGACAATTTCGGCATGTTCGACTCAAACCCGTTCGGTGCCGTGAATCTCGCTGCGTCGTTTCCGGAAGGCTCGTGCGAGCCGCAGCTAGTCCCGTGCGCTCAGAAGCCGGCTGCGACGACGACGACGACGAACGACGTCGCCGACTCAGTCGCAGACGGAGCGTTCGGATCGCCTGACGCGTTCAGCTCGCCGGACGGCTTCGCCTCGGAGGATTTCAATCTGTCGTTCGGGATGGATGACGTGGATGCGATGAACCAGCAGGACCTTCGTTACAATCTCATGCTCAGAGGAGCGGGCCTTGCAGGTACGCAGTGAAGAATAGCTATCCTACTCATTCTCATTTTCACTCTCGTGTCTCCCATACGTTCTTGCTCCTGTTTCCGTTTCCTGTTACCACGAAGATTTGTGGCTAACTCGTTATTTTCCTTTATTCTTTGTTTTTTCTGTAACGCAGAGCATTCTACCGCGGATGCTCCGTCTCATCCCAAGATGGAGTTCCCGGAGTACCCCGCGCATCACCCGATGAATCATCCGATGTATCCGCCGCACATGCCGCTCTACTATCCGGGAATGCCCACCATGCCGGTTCCCTACTACGGCATGCCGTACCCTCCCTTCGCGTACAACCCGTGGATGACTCCTTATTCCTCGCCCTTCATGCCTCCTCAACAGTAAGTATGCGTCGCGTAATCGTTCATTTACGAATTTGCTCAAGCGATGTCAGAGGTTTCTTTGTGCGGCCGACGGGAAGTCATGAGCCATGAACATCTATACTTCTCGAAAAGAACTCTAAAGCGGTGAATGGAAACTAACGATCGCTTTCTTTTTCTACTCTTCTGCAGTGCCATGCCTGGAACTAGCGCAATGCCCACCGACCCTGCAGCCATCGCGCGTCAGCGTCGCCTTGTCGCGGATTCCGTGCGCGGAAAGCGTCGACGACACGCACACCATGCCTCCTCGCAGCTCCCTTCCGCCGCATCTTCCGCCATGCCGTCCGTATCTGGTTACGGCCACCCTTTCCCATCCTCACCATCCATGCTCCCCTGGACTCACGTCAATCCCGAGGCTGCTGACTCAGTGAACACCGCTCCCCCTTCGCCGTTCGTTCCTGCTGCTCCCCTGCCGCCGTTCTCCCCCGCCGTCGTCCCGTCGTCTCCCAAAGCCGTCGCGTCTCCCGCACGGTGCGCCTCGCCTGTCCCCGCATCATCCCCCACTGCGGTGGGAAAAGGCGGCGCGGGGAAGGCTGCGGCGAAGAGTCCGCTGGGTAGATCTGCTCCTCCTGCTCCCGCTGCTGCTGCTGCTGCTGCTGCTGCTGCTGATGGCAAATCTCCTGCAGTGAAGTTCTCAGCTGAAGCGGATGTCGTTGCTGCTCCAGCCGCTACCCTGCCGGTTTCGCCTGTCCTTAAGATTGAAGAGGACGTGTTCGTTCCTACGGCTACCGCTCCCGTTATCCCCGCCATTGCCGCCCCTGCGGGCGGGCAGCAAGCTAAGGGAGGGAAGGCTGCGGCGAAGCAGCAGCGGGATGAGAGGCGCGTGAAGCGGCTGCTGCGGAACCGCGTGAGTGCGCAGCAGGCGCGGGAGCGGAAGAAGAATTATGTGTCGGAGTTGGAGCAGCGGTGCGAGACGGTTGAGAGGAGTAACGCGGAGATTGAGGGGGAGATTGCTGCGCTGATGGCGGAGAACGAGCGCCTGAGGCAGTCAATGCGGAGAGCCATCAGGGTCTGAGTTGGTACATTATTCCAGCAAATCCGTAAGGTGTACTCTGACTTACAACTTGTACAAATAATCTGAGCGGGACTGCAGCATGCATGATGGGAGTGCAACGGGAGTGAAGCTGGCTGGACCACAGGCGAAGGCTGTGGAGTTCGGAACTGTGGGATCTAGATGCTGAGGCACTTCTGGCGGATACAAATTGGGGAGATGGTGTCGGTAGACACTGGTGCTGGAGCAGAGGTGTCACGCTTTGGAGCAGTCTGATGGAATGCGTATTGAGGCTGATGCAGCTGCTTTCACATAGGAGATTTCTATGCTTGCGCATACCTTTTTGGATAAGCATGAGGGGTTAATGGCACTGTTAGCGCTTATGGAGTTGGACTCCAGTGCTTGCTGCTGGTTTGCTTGCAGGTCTTCTAGAGTAGGACACCAGATGAGTGAGGATCGGACCTTTCCAGTATGGTTTTTGAGGACAAGTCTGTGGTAGCAAGGTAATGAGTATACTAGATTAGGCAAATGTGGTAGCATGTACATACTCAAAAGTTATCATGTGCCCACTGTCCATCATTGTTAGTGTTCACCTGTGTTTTATCCCTGACTTTCAACACGTTTGGACGAAAGCAAGGCAGGAATTTGGTTGGTTTAATTGGGATGAAATTCACATATGTCAGTCTAACAAATTGTTCTAGTACGCATATAGACCGCTCTGCAGTGCAAAGCACCTCACGAAAACGCTTTCCTGACTACAACTTCGCTTCAAGCATCTTTACTGCAGTGCTGTGAGAAATTCTGGACTGGAGGACGTTGTTTTTGTCGTCACCCCGTTCAACCATTGTGCACCCAATTGAACCTTGGAAAGTTGATGACGTACGCACATGACCTGATGCAGCCAACCATGATGACAGACGAATACTGTTATGAATGAACTTGCAGAGTGCGCAGTAAAACGAATAACGTGAATGGAAATTACTGAATTACTGAATGACGATACAATGGAAGTGAAGAGGCCTAAATAGGGGAAGTCCTAGCTAGGCGGAGAGGTTGGGCGAGGATGGCTCGGTGATGGTTGCGATTGGTGCGGAGGCGACTCGGGAGTGGTTCGGTGCGACGAAATAGGAAGGGCAGGTTCGTCGCGTGACCCTCGGGATGGCCTCGCTAACGAGTGCCTCAGTAAGGATTTGTAAATCCTTACAAATACTACAATGTCACCGTACTGTAACGTTCTGCAAGGTGACGAACAGTGCTAACTTCGAAAGTTTGCCTCTGATCTAACCTCAGGACGCGGTGGAAGTGCTCGATCGGGGGTAGATCGATTCGATCACCGCACTGAACCCCGCATTTTGGACACGAAAGGTACACAACCTCACTGCGATTTTGGTGGCCATTTTCAAGCTAATTGCATCGCGTCGTAATCTGCGAGCACACATGAGGAGCGTTTAGTACGGACGGAAATGCCGCATCGTGATGATCAGTACTAGAACGAGTCACCGAGGTGATTGTGGTGGTCAAACCCTAGTCGAGAAAGATGGCGCCTCGGAGTGAAATTTACTAGGATTCGTTATCTAAGAACTCCTATTGCGAGAAGATGGGACCTCGTCGTAGGGCTGGTGTTGCAACGGACGTGGATTCGCCACGTGGCGCTGAACAGAAGGCGGATGCAAGCTCAGTAGATTCGAGACAGGCTCGACCCAAGTCCAGCGATGATGGTCGAGGCAAGCATAGCAGCGTCGCAGATCGTCGCCGAGCTGGTGGCATTGTGGTCGCGACAGCGGCGGCGTCGCGAGTAGTTATGCTGATACTGTTCTTCGCCTTCGACGCGATTCTAGAAGATTACGACACGTCAGCACGCATCTATTCCCCGTGTCGTCCGCGCCACGTATCCCCCGGAAATTCGTCTGCAGTAGACCGCACTCTGACACTCCTAGGAATTTCCCATGCCAGTAACGAAATATCTGACGAATCAACTCTCGTGACTGTCGCTACGGGTCGTATAGGCTTCGTTACCACATTTTCTCACGCGACTGAGTGGATCGTACGCCACTTCCCCCCTGAATTGTTTTCCACATCGCTAATTCAAAACTACCCAGGTAAATAACACCTCGCCCGCCATACCCCTGCTATCATTTACACCTGGTTTGACACGACTCACATATACACATTTTTCGTGTTTAAACCCAAAACCTTCAACCCCGAACCCTCTTCTCCCCCGGCAGCCCGCAACAGCATCGTACAGGGGAGAACATTCTGGTGGTGTGGGATTCGGTTCGGTCTTCGCCTTCCACCGCAATTCCCTCTGTGGCTGCATGACACCCCCTCCCCCCCACGCCAACAACCCCATACCCCACCCCACACACCCAATCCAGACCATAGCAGCATGGCACAGCGAACGTTGGAGGGCTTGGTGGTGTGGGATTTGGTTCGGTCTTCTTCCACCGCATTGCCCTCTGCGGCTACGAGTTTGAACATGCCCACGCCTTCTTCCCCACCCTGCCTTCCCCTATGATAACCCCTTTCCTCCTTGCCCCTCTGCCCCCCTAATCAGGTCATAACAGCATCGTAAATCAAGCATTAGAGAGCCTGGTGGTGTGGGATTCGGTTCGGTCTTCTTCCACCGCATTGCCCTCTGCGGCTACGAGTTTGAACATGCCCACCCCTTCTGTCCCCACCCTGCCTTTCCCTATGATAACCCCTTTCCTCCTCGCCCCTCTGCCCCCCCTAATCAGGTCATAACAGCACCGTACAGCAAGCATTAGAGAGCCTGGTGGTGTGGGATTCGGTATTTTTCCACCGCATTGCGCTCTGCGGTTACGAGTTCGAGCAGGCCTACGCTTTTTTCCCGCTCCTGCCCTTGCTCATGAGGCTCCTTGCCACTGTCACACCCTGTAAGGCCTACGCATTCTTGTCCTCCCTGCCCCACTACACATTCGCTATCTCCTTTCGCCTTCTTTCCCGCTCCTGCCCTTGCTCATACAACTCCTCGCCACTGCCACCCCCTGTAAGCCCTGCTCTCTTCCACACTCACTCCATCCCTGTAAGACCTCCTTTCCTCTCCTGCCTTTGAGAACAGCTCTACCTGATCAGTCGTCCTGCCTCCTCACCTCCTTGCCTTCTTCCCTCTCTTGCCTTGAGGCTGTCTCTTGATTCATGCGTCTCCTTGCCACTGCCACCCCCTGTAAGCCCTCCCTTCCTCTTCCGCCCTCTGTACCCAATACATATGTCCTCCCTTTTCACTATCGCCTATACATTCTTTTCCCCACCTTTCATTCCCTCCTCACCTGTCCTCCTATCCATGCTCCCTTCTGACCACCCCCTCCCCCCCCCCCAACCCCTTCCCCCCCTTCTCAATTCCCTCAGTCAGCCTGCTACTCCCCATTCTCAGGGCTCCAGCCACCTTCGCCCTCGTGGGACCGCCTTTTTCCAGCACCGCTTTTGTTGCAGCAGCTTACCGCCCCTCCTTCCCTCCTCTCCTCCTCTCCTGTCCTCCTATTCTTGACTCTTCTATCCCTCCACCCACCCACCCACCCCCTCCCTCCTCCCTCCCGGTTCCCTCAGTTCGTTTGCTTCTCAACATTCTCGGAGCTCCAGCCACATTTGCCCTTGTGGGACTGCTGCTCTCGAATGCCACCTTTATTGCTGCAGCATACTGCCTTTTCAGGTAACTCCCAAGTCCGGATGGGTAAGGTGAATCGTTGCGACTCTTGAGTCGACTCAAAAGTCACTTCGTTTTGAGTCGACTCAATAGATATGGGTAAGGTGAGTCGTTGCGACTCGTCAGGTGATTCTGGAGGCGCCTCATAAGTCATTCCTTTATCTCTTTGGAGATCACTTGAAGAGGCAGCAAGCTGGTCCTTCAAGTGATCTCTCACAAGATGCGAGCGAAAAGAGTGGAAATTGCTTTTAAGAATTCTCAGAAAGAAGTGATTCCCTTTTTAACCTTCTGTCCTTCAAATCACCCCTCAAATGTGCTTCAAGTGTGCTCCGCTTAAACGAGCTGTTTGCTTTGCTCGTTGCAGCCTGACCGTTAGTGTTCTTTCTGACGCGCGCCTGGCCCTGCTCTCCGCCCTCGTCTCCCCTTCAAATGTGCTCTTCTTGGACGTCCTGCCCTGTGAAAACCCTACAAATGTGTTTCAAGTGTGCTTCCCTTGAACGTGCTGTCTGATCACTGCAGGCTGACCGAATGTGTTCTCTCGGACACGCGCTTGGCCCTCCTCTCCTCCCTCTTCCTTCTGCCTCACACGTTTCATCGGGAACATGTTTCTCCACGTGCTTCTGTTTTCCCTCTTTGCTCTTTGCAGGCTGACCGAGTGTGTTCTTTCTGACTCGCGCTTGGCCCTCCTCTCCTCCTTCTTGAGGCTCCTCAAGGGATCAATCTACGCCTGCTCCTCTTGAACGTGCCCTGTCATGTGTACTCTCTGCAGGCTGACCGAATGTGTTCTCTCCGACACGCGCTTAGCCCTCCTCTCCTCCCTCTTCTTCTGCCTCACTCCCGCCTCCACTTTTTACTCTGCCATGTAAGTTGGGAGACTGGTTATGTGTGTTTGTGTGAGAAAGAGGGAGAACGGGCATGCTGCGCATTCTTGCCTCCTCTCCTCCCTCCCTCTTCTTCTGCCTCACCCCCGCCTCCACTTTTTACTCTGCCATGTAAGTTGGGAGACTGGTTATGTGTGTTTGTGTGAGAAAGAGGGAGAACGGGCATGCTGCGCATTCTTGCCTCCTCTCCTCCCTCCCTCTTCTTCTGCCTCACCCCCGCCTCCACTTTTTACTCTGCCATGTAAGTTGGGAGACTGGTTGTGTGTGTTTGTGTGAGAAAGAGGGAGAACGGGCATGCTGCGCATTCTTGCCTCCTCTCCTCCCTCCCTCTTCTTCTGCCTCACCCCCGCCTCCACTTTTTACCCTGCCATGTAAGTGAATGACTTCGGGGGAATGAGTCTGAGGAAGTGACTGTGAGAGTGTGTGTGAGGGAGTGTGTGTTTGTGTGTGAGATGGGGAGTGCGCATCTGTGAGAGGGTGGGTGAGAGCCCCAGTCAAGGGGAGGGTCCGAGGGGAGAGTGAGAGGGAGAGTGAGAGGGAGAGTGTATGTTAGAGGGAGATTGGAGTCTTTGTGTCCTTCTCTCCCCCACCTCCCCCACATCCCCCACCTCCCCACTTGTCCTGGCCGCACCACCTCGTCCCAACTCACCCCACCCCACCCCACCCCATCCGACCCCACCACACCCCTACCTAAACCACCCCACCCCACCACCCCTCCCCTTTGACCCCAACAGCTATTCCGAAAGCCTATTCGCTCTGCTCTCCTTCGCTGCCATGTGGCGCGTTGTGAGTGGCCGATGGTTCTCGGCATCCCTCCTAATCGCCCTCTCAGCAGCAGTGCGCTCAAACGGCGTCCTGCATGCAGGCTTCTTCCTCTTCTCACTGCTGCAGGTGCGCGCCTCTAGTGAGTCTGCAGGTATGTTCCTCTTCTCATCGCCCTCTCAGCAGCAGCTCACTCCAACGGCGTCCTGCACTCAGTCTTCTTCCTCTTTGCCACACTGCAGGTAATTTAGTTGCTGACTTGGTAATTTAGCAACAACTCCCTCCTCATCGCCCTCTCAGCAGCAGCTCGCTCAAACGGCGTCCTGCATGCAGGCTTCTTCCTCTTCTCCTCGCTGCAGGTGTGTTCTCACTTCAGGTATACTATCATCTCCTCTTTGCCTCCCTCCCTCTTTGCATCGCTGCAGGTGTGTTCTCACTTCAGGTATACTATCATCTCCTCTTTGCCTCCCTCCCTCTTTGCATCACTGCAGGTGTGTGCTTGCTGCACCTTGCAAGCGTGCACTCCCTCCCTCATAATCTCCCTCAACCCAATACCGAACTGACTGGCTCTGCTCTTGCTCCCCTTCCTCTTCCTCCCTGCCTCCACCTCTCCTTCAACCAGCAGTTCCCACATCCAACCTCTGTTGCAGTGGCAGTTCAGTGCTGTCAGGCCGCAAGGGTTTATCCAGCACTTCCCACATCCAACCTCTGTTGCAGTGGCAGTTCAGTGCTGTCAGGCCGCAAGGGTTTATCCAGCAGTTCCCACATCCAACCTCTGTTGCAGTGGCAGTTCAGTGCTGTCAGGCCGCAAGGGTTTATCCAGCACTTCCCACATCCAACCTCTGTTGCAGTGGCAGTTCAGTGCTGTCAGGCCGCAAGGGTTTATCCAGCAGTTCCCACATCCAACCTCTGTTGCAGTGGCAGTTCAGTGCTGTCAGGCCGCAAGGGTTTATCCAGCACTTCCCACATCCAACCTCTGTTGCAGTGGCAGTTCAGTGCTGTCAGGCCGCAAGGGTTTATCCAGCAGTTCCCACATCCAACCTCTGTTGCAGTGGCAGTTCGGTGCTGTCAGGCCGCAAGGGTTTATCCAGCAGTTCCCACATCCAACCTCTGTTGCAGTGGCAGTTCAGTGCTGTCAGGCCGCAAGGGTTTATCCAAGATTGTGACACACGTCTCACATCTCTCACTCCTCTCCCCATGCCTCCTCCCGCCTGCCTCCTCCCCTCCTTCAGGCAGCAGGGCCCTTCATTCTCCCTCTCCTGCCATTCCAGCTGCTGCAGCGGTTGATCAATGCTGTCAAGAAGCAAGGAAGTGAACCGAGAGAGCAGCACCCCCCTCACAAGTCATCTGAGAAAAGGGCGGAGAGAAGAGTGGCAGCAACGGAACGGGCAGCAGACCGAATCGGGCCGCTTCTGGAAAGGAAGCGGCAACTGTGCCGCAAGAGGTGAGCACTCTGGAAAGAAAGGGATTTTAGACCGACACACATCCCACAAGTCAACTGAGAGACGGACAGGCAGAAGAGTGTGTGTCTGTCCGTATAGGGTCAGCAACTGAACCACTTTTGAGACGTCTCAAAAGAGACGGACAGGCAGAAGAGTGTCAGCAACAGAACCAGCTGACCCTATCGGGCCACTTTTGGAAAGAAATTGGCAACTGTGCTGCACCAAGTGAGCACTCTCTTATCTCTCCCTTCCATTCTTTCTGGTTTGCTTTTTATGTTCCGCTTCTCTTTTTCATTGTTCCCTCTTCCCCACCCCAATTCCTTCCCATCCTCCTCCCCACACCCTCCTGCTCTTTCCTCTCCTTCTCCCTCCTCCTTTCATTCCAAGCCTTCGCCTTCATCCAAATTGATTCCTCCTCTTCTTGTTTTTTCCTGCCCTTATGCCTCCGCTTCCCCCCATTCCCCTCCCCTCCCCCTCTCCTCAATCCCCTTTTTCCTCCCATTCCCCCTCCCAGGCTCCTACCCATCCTCCTCTCCACCGCCCTCTGCTGCCTCCTCTCCTTCTCCCTCCTCCTCTCCTTCCAATTCTTCCCGTTCACTCAGTTCTGCCGCCCTGCTGCTAGCACTAGAACGTCCCCGGCCAGTGAAACGCCTCACGACATCCCCCCCTGGTGCCTGGACTCCGTTCCTTACATTTACGGCTATGTTCAACGCAAGTACTGGTAAGTAGCAGGGGCACCAACATCTGCTTTCTCTCAGTTCTGCCGTCCTGCCAGCATCAGAACGCCTCAAGGTGTTCCCCCATGGTGCCTGGACTCCCTTCCTTACATTTACGGTTATGTTCAACGCAAGTACTGGTGAGACAGCAGCAAGCAGCACGCAGCAAGCAGCAAGCAGCACTGCCTCTCCCTCCTCTCCCTCTCTCCCTCCTCTCCTTCTCCCTCCTGCTCTCCCTCCGAGCCTTCACTTTCACCCAGTTCTTCCGCCCTGCTGCTAGCACCAGAACGCCCTCCTGAACTGCTGCTAGCACCAGAACGCCCTCCTGAACTGCTGCTAGCACCAGAACGCCCTCCTGAACTGCTGCTAGCACCAGAACGCCCTCCTGAACTGCTGCTAGCACCAGAACGCCCTCCTGAACTGCTGCTAGCACCAGAACGCCCTCCTGAACTGCTGCTAGCACCAGAACGCCCTCCTGAACTGCTGCTAGCACCAGAACGCCTCGAGACACCCCCTCTTTTGAGACGTCTCAAAAGTCCTCGAGACACCCCCTCCTGGTGCGTAAATTCAGTTCAGTTCGCTCCTTCACCTACCCCCTCTCTCCACAGGAATGCAAGATATCTCAGACACTTGATCCAACTCCTGAATCGATTTTTGAGTTGTCTCCGAAATGGGATGCGGGATGTCTGGGATTCTTTCAGCTGAAGCAGCTTCCCAGTGTTCTCCTACTAGCAGCACCCACCCTCCTCCTCTCCCTCTCTGCCGTCCTCCTCTCCCTCCCTCCCTGCTGTACCATCCTATCCCTTGCACTCAATTGCCTCTTCCTCTCCTTGTCTGTATGCCCCCTCTCTCCCTGCAGGGATGTGGGATTTCTCCACTACTTTCTGCTGAAGCAGCTCCCCAACTTCTTCCTAGCAGCGCTGTCCCTCCCTTTCACCCCACTCACCTCACCTGCCCCTCCTGCTCCTTCCTCCCTGCCCTCTCTCCCCTCAGGGATGTGGGATTTCTCCGCTATTTTCAGCTAAAGCAACTCCCAAACTTTCTCCTAGCAGCACCCACCCTCCTCCTCTCCCTCTCAGCCATCCTCTCTTTCGCACTCACCCGCCCCCTCCTCTTCCTATCTCTCGGTCTCCTCTCCTCTCCTGCTGACCACCACCACCTCCTCTTCCTTCCACCCCCCAACCACCCAAAAGCACGAGAGACGGAGGAGGACGTGAAGGAGGAAGCAGAGGAAGAAGGAGAGGAGGAAGGGGAGGTGGAATGGAGAAGCTATGACCGTTTGAGAGGATGCAGGGGGTTCTATTCCGCTGCTGCACTGCCGTTCCTGCTGCAGCTGCTGTTCATGACAGCAGTGGCAACGTTGGTGATGCATGTACAGGTGAGGCCCTTGTGAGTGAGAGCGTATGTTCTACAAGACGCGTCACGAATGTATTGCTGCAGCTGCTGTTCATGACAGCAGTGGCAACGTTGGTGATGCATGTACAGGTGAGTACGAAAGGAGTTAGTATGGCCATTTGTGGGGATGCAAAGATGCGGGGGGTTCTATTCCGCTGCTGCTCTTCCGTTCCTGCTGCAACTGCTGTTATGGCAGCAGTGGCAACGTTGGTGATGCATGCACAGGTGAATGAGAGTGTGTATTCTCTTGGACACCTCATGACAGCAGTGAAATGCTAGTGATGCATGTACAGGTGAGTAATACGGGTGATGCATGTTCAGGTGAGTCAGCTCTTGTGTCCCTGTGGAAAATTCTGCAATTCCTAGTGATTACTGATTCATTAGAGGGGGAAAAAATAATAAAATTTCTGTAATATCCACGGAGCTTATAGAACGTTTATGTTTTAACCCATTATGGAAAAAACTTCACAGTGACGTCATGTATTTCGATAGCGGAAAACTTTACGAATGAGGGTGGGGCCATTTGTCGGATAATGCGTTATCGCCCCTTTGCCTCATGTTACGCCACGGGGCCGAATCAAATAGGGGGGGGGGGGGCTCCATCCGGGAATACAGTAACACAGGATGTTTTCCTCCTGCTAGCTTTGACTGTGTTACAGTCAAAGAAGACGTCAAACATTCGGTAGCTTCTTTCCATATCCCCTCGCTGCTTCTCCCCGCAACCCCTCCGCCCCCCATCCTCCCTTTCCCCCCACCTCGCAACTCCCTCCCTTGTGAGTTTCAGGTGGCTACTCGCTTCCTCTCCTCCTCACCTCCTCTCTACTGGTTCCTGGCCCATCTCCTCACATCAGCAATTACCATGCACTCTCAGGCTGTCCCCCCACCCAACGCCCCCACCCTCCCATACCCCCTCCCCTCACCCCACCTCGTGACCCCCTCCCCTGTGAGCTACAGGTGGCAACTCGCTTCCTCTCCTCCCCACCTCCTCTCTACTGGTTCCTGGCACATCTCCTCACATCGGGACATTCCAAGCAGTCTCAATCCAAACCCCCATCCCCCTCACCCCACAAATATCTTCCTTTTGAGCTACAGGTAGCAACTCGCTTCCTCTCCTCCTCGCCTCCTCTCTACTGGCTCCTGGCCCATCTCCTCACATCGGGTTATGCCAAGCAGTCTCAGCCTGGGCCCCCCACCTCCCTCCCTCCTTTCCCTTCTCCCCTCCCTCCGTTGTGGGTTTCAGGTGGCAACTCGCTTCCTCTCCTCCTCACCTCCTCTCTACTGGTTCCTGGCACATGTCCTCACATCGGCAAATACCGAGCTCTCTAAATCTGCCCGCAAGTCTTCTGCAAACGAGGATCAAAGGTGGGAGTTGTTTATGATAAGAGCATGGATAGGTGTGTCATTGGGATATGCTGTTATTGGCTCCTTGCTCTTCATCAATTTCTATCCTTTCACATAGATTTGTTTTTTAGCCATGTTCTTGCACCTCAGGCACACGTTTTGCTGCATTTATAGAAAAAAACGAAACATGAGGGAAACGTTGGAACCATAACGCCAATAAATATGGACTAGTCCAGCGTCAACCACCCACGTGTACAGTGCCTATCCCCCGTCATTGAGTTAATTCAAAGAAGGGTTATGTGAGCAGAGAGAAAGAGGGTTATGTGAGAAGTGAGGAGGCTAGTGTGAGAGGATATACGGGAGATTATGTTGGAGGATCAATGGGTCATGTGAGAGAGAAAGGGGGTTCTGAGAGGAGAGTGAGGTGGTCATGTGAGAGAGAAAGGGGGTTCTGAGAGGAGAGTGAGGTGGTCATGTGAGAGAGAAAGGGGGTTCTGAGAGGAGAGTGAGGTGGTCATGTGAGAGAGAAAGGGGGTTCTGAGAGGAGGTGGTCATGTGAGAGAGAAAGGGGGTTCTGAGAGGAGAGTGAGGTGGTCATGTGAGAGAGAAAGGGGGTTCTGAGAGGAGGTGGTCATGTGAGAGAGAAAGGGGGTTCTGAGAGGAGAGTGAGGTGGTCATGTGAGAGAGAAAGGGGGTTCTGAGAGGAGAGTGAGGTGGTCATGTGAGAGGAGAGCAAAGGGGTTATGTGAGAGGAGAAAGATTGTCATGTGAGAGGAGGGAGATGGGTTGTGTGTGAGGAGGGAAAGGGGTTATGTGAGAGGAGGGAAGGGGGTTATGTGAGGAGAGAAAGGGTACAGTTATGTGAAAGGAGTGAAAGGGATTATGTAAGACGAGCAAAGGCGACACGTGAGAGGGGGGAACAGGGTTATGTGAGGCTGGAAGGAGGTTATGTGAAGGTTGTAAGCTTACGTGAGAGGAGGTGAGAGGAGGGAAGGGGGATGGTCTATGAAGAGAGAAGGGGGATCATGTGCAAGGAGAGAGGGAGCTTGTGTGAGAAGAGACGTACACAACGTCTGCCCCCCTACCGACTTCTGTTAGCCACAGAAGTCAAGAGATTATAGGCGTAGACCCTTTGGACCCTCAGGAAACCCAGGACCCTTAGGACCCTCAGGGTTGCTCCTCCTCCGTTAGTTCCCACTCAAAGAGTCTCGAGACGATGTGTCAGCAGTAATGGATTGTCAGATGATTTTGTAGATGCTTCAAAGAAGTCAGCTTGATTAGGACCCTGCATTTCCTCCGTTTGTCCCGACTCGCACAATGAATCGGTAGTTATGGATTGTCCGCTGAATTCAGCCTCAGCCGCTTGGAACTTTCTCATCAGGTCTCGCCTCACTGTAGAGTACAAGCTGATCCGACGGCCGGTGGGACTCGCCAGCTTTATTGGAGCTCCGGGACAGGATCTCGACCGTCGATGCTGGGTCTTGTTGATTGGTGTGCGAGTCGTCAAACCGATGCCTGAAACGAAAATAACAAGGTGGTGTCAACTTTAGTAACATCATAATGAATGAATCATATAGTTATATAATTTACCATGCGCACTCAGTAAGTAGGTCGTAGTGACATTACTGCTATCTTCGCTTCGACGCCGGCTCTGGGACGTTGGCTGGCTCGATTCCCGACTCGATAAATAATCCATGTTCGTGGAATAAGATAAACCCCGGCATCTCCATGATCGTCAAACGCTGGCTCCAACGGAACTAAACCATGACTCGGAAGTAAGTATGTCTGCTCAACATTCTGTGGCGTATCCAGGGACATGACACAACGGTGCTATTACTGTGCCTCGCAGCTGCATCTCAAATATAGTTAGGCGGAGGGGGGGATGTGTTGGGAAGACCTCGCCCGAATCCCTCCGAGGACCCCCTTTCGCCCCTGCGGGTTTTCCTCGGAGGGATTTCCGTTTTCCCTCCGTCGCCTAGCGGGGCACGCGAGGGGCGGGAGCCAGCCCACCCGCCCGCCCGAAACGAGCCACGCCAGCTCGGAGTGACGCGAGGTGGTCCTCGCTCGAGCTGGCGAAAAATACAGAAATACAGTCCAACATTGGATTGGGCCCAGAATGACTTCCACGCTCACCATGCCTTGTGCACGCATTCTACACCCTCTTTCTCACTACACTGAACTGTGCTGAACTGATGGAAAACCTAGTTACCTTCGATTTGTCTGATTGAACCATACCTAGACTTAATCTAACCACGTTAACCGTGCTTTTCCAATCTTGACTTCACTATAACCGAATTCACAATGGCGAGAAAGAGGGTGTAGTGATGGGATGTGATGGGATCATGGGACCACAAATCCCTACTACAGCAGATCCGGCATAAGGTTGGTTTACAAATCGCGTGGGTGGGAAATTAACACAGAACTCAAACACGCAGCAAAACGGATGTTCTTTTTTTTTTTTTTGATATCAAATACATTACAGGAATGTATAAACATCGACAGTCGTAACTGTTATGGGGAGGAGAGCGCTACAATAGCTAGTATCGCAGATCTCCTCTGAGACAGCTATGGTGGCTGGTGCGTCATTCTGGGGTTGTTCCAGATTGTGCTGAATTCGACCCTCCACGTCAGCGGTACACCGCTGCTGCAGATGCGTCGCATCACCACCGCTTCGTCATCTGCCAGGTGTGCCCACTCATCATTCGGAAACTGTCCCTTCTTCCGCGTTGTCGCCTCGCGCGCCAAACAGTACATCCTGACGTGAGCGATGAACCTTATCATCGCCTGCCGAGCCACTTTCCCGGCCTGAAAAACCTCGTTTCTCCACGCTGCATTGCACCTTGCTAGCCACACCTGGTGCAGGAAGATTGCGATCCACGTCCCTTCCGGAAAACTCGACAACGTGTTTCTCTGCGCGAAAAGCAGGTCTTCAAGATCCAGCCACGCTAGGTTCGGGTGCATCACCTCCAACCCTCGTCTGAGTACGTCCGTCACCCCCTGTACTGCAGGGCACCTGAGAAGGCAGTGGTCCGGGGTTTCTTCCCCTCGGCAGTGCGGGCAGACCACCCCCATGAAGAAAAGCCTCGAGCCCACTTGCAGATTTCTACAGTGGAGCCGTAGCAGGATCTCACGTGCCCGTCGTGGGGTGGCAAGGGAGTCACTCTGCCCTATGACTCTGTCCCACTCAATTTCCCTCCTTTGCCCTTCCCACCTCCTCTGATCCTCATGTGGTACAGCTGCGCTCGCCAGCACCATCCTTATCCGTCGCAGCGAGATTAATTCTCCCCCTTTACATGCTTGCGATAGCAGCAGCTTCGTTCGTACGTCACCCATGGGCCCCAGAAAATTATGGCCCTCCGTGTACATCGGCACCCCGCTGCGCAGCCCAAAGTCCACCGTGAGGTTGCCTTCGTAGGGCGTGAAATATCCACCGCTTCCCACGTCGCACAGGATTCCCACCACCTTATCATCCTTTGCTCCCTCGACCTTCCAGTAAGTGAAGTTCTCAGTCCCGGCGTTGTGCGAACGCAGTAGCTTCACCGTGGCCACCACCTCATCGCTCGTCAGCTTTGTGAGTATTATATTCCTCCAGCCCGGGGGCGCAGCTTGGAAAGCCCTCAACGCCCATTTCGCCTTCTCCTTGTTCCCCAGCTCTCTTGCCAGTGCCTCCAGCTTTTTGAGTTCGCATGTTCCATCCCGTGACTTGACGATCAGGTCCCCCATACGTAAGCCCAGCAGCGCCTCCGTTCCTTTCTGGTTCCCGAAAGGACTTGCGCCTCTGTAAAGGATGTTCGGGTTCAAAGCCAGGTGCTCCTGCTCCACCTCCCAACGGTTCGTCGGGGCACGTGTCTTGTACAGCGGCGAATCCCAAAATTTCACGATTAACTCCTTCCAGCGTGCGCTCCCCTTTTCCCAGTGGTCTAGCAGCGATTTGTGCGCGAAGATTGTGTCCAGCCCCAGGGGCATCTCCGCCGCCCTCTCCGCCAGCCACTTCTTGACGGAGCTCGGCCGCAGCACCAGACGGCAGACGTTCCGAATGGAGATGCTGTTGACCCTCTGCTCAGGGCAAATCAGACCCAGCCCCCCGCCCTTCCGCGGTGTGCAGACCAGTTGATAGTTCCAGAGGATGAAGCGT
The DNA here is from genome assembly GCA_948144175.1 of Closterium sp. NIES-65. Lineage (NCBI taxonomy): Eukaryota > Viridiplantae > Streptophyta > Zygnematophyceae > Desmidiales > Closteriaceae > Closterium > Closterium sp. NIES-65. The sequence goes on from CANXME010000986.1 coordinate 60,278, forward strand.
TTCTCCTCCGCTGCTTCTCCCTTCGAGACGAAGGTGTGGCAGATCTTGCGCATCTTCCAGATGGCCTCCGGCGGCAGGTATATTTGTGCCTGGAAAAGAAAAATCGGAGTGATGTAGCTGTTGATTATCGTCACTCTCGTCGATGTCGTCGGGTGTTGCATCTCCCACTTTGCTCACTCTCCCTTCGCCCTGTCCAATGCTTTGTTCCAGGATGGAGTTGGGTCACCATTCGGCGTGATCCAGATCCCCAACAGTCACTCCGGCTCCTCCTTGTCCGCCCATTTGTAACGCAGGTTGTGCGGTGGCGGCTTCCCACGGTTTTTCCCCAGCGGGAAGACTACCGTTTTCCCCTCGTTCACCACCAGCCCTGACTCTCTTCCGAAGACTGTCAGAACATCCACCGCTGCTTCCAGCTGCTCTGCTCCGCGCAGTAAAAGTGATGTATCATCGGCGTAACCCAGGTATGCTAGCGTGCCCACACCTCGCTTCCCGATTCCCAGCTTTTTCCGATTAATCTCTTGGCATAGCGGCTCTACTGCACAGAGGAAGAGGTACGGCGCCAGCGGGCAGCCTTGGCGCACTCCCTTCTCCACCGCCACCCTGTCTCCTGTCCAGCCATTGATGTGCACGCACGTCCCCGCGTCTTTGTGCAGCCCCTCTGTCCAGGATACGAAAACCTCTGGTAAACCCAGCTTCCGCAACGTGTCAAAGAGGTAGTCCCCCGAGATTGAGTCAAAAGCCTTTTGAAAATCAATCATCATCAGGTACCAGTCCTCTTTCCCATTTGCTCCTGCTTCTATGGCATCCGCGACCACCGACACCGCGTCCGCCAGCTGCCTACCAGGTAGGAACCTGTCAGAATCCCAACCACTAGACCATTGGGATTAAAGGGCTTGTTTCAGTAGCGGGTCAGTGCGCCCATAACCCCCCAGGCGAACGCGCCTGTAACCCTCTCCAGGATCAATCGGGCATCCACAGTGCAGATCTACTGACACCCCCCCACACTGGGAGGCCCAGGACTGAGCACAGTGGCAACGGCCAACGTGTGCATACACCGGGATTCGAACCCAAGACCGCTCTGATACCATGTCAGAATCCCAACCACTAGACCATTGGGATTAAAGGGCTTGTTTCAGTAGCGGGTCAGTGCGCCCATAACCCCCCAGGCGAACGCGCCTGTAACCCTCTCCAGGATCAATCGGGCATCCACAGTGCAGATCTACTGACAGAACCCGTATTGGTCCTCCGAGATGACCTCGTGCAACACCACCTTGAGCCGGCCCGCCATCACCTTTGCTATGATTTTGTAAACCGTACTAAGGAGCGTTATCGGCCGATAGTTCCCCAGGTCGCCTTTATCCCCCTTCTTATGCAGCAGGATGGTCACAGCTGTTGAGACCGTGTGCGGCAACGCCTCTCCGCCCATGAATCTCCTCACCAGGTCCATCAGCACTGGTCCCAGCAGCCCCCAGTTGTGATCGAAGAGCTCTTTAGGCAGCCCGTCAGCGCCCGGTGATTTCCTTGGGGCAAGTTCCCGTATTGCTTTCCGAACCTCGTCCTCCGTCCAGGGTGCACTCAGCGCCCTGATGAAAAGTCAGGAAACGACAACGAATGTTGAACTGATATTAGTTGTTCTGGTGCTTGTGATCTGTATACCCAATCTGTGTAACTTGCGGGCCTGAAAGCCAACAGAATCACGCAACCGTAACTTTGAAAGGGGCCACGGATTGAAACGAACAAAACAATAATAAATGCTGTAACAAACACAATTTTGTACGGCTGTAAGCAGTCACAACTGTTCAGTTGTAAACACGACACGAAATCTCTCAGGTGTACGTACAGTTCGACTGTACGCGCACTACAGAAGCACTACGATGGCTGGAAGGGATTCCCCGATCAAGACCGTTCCGAACAAGACACTGAATGCTGTACATTACAGACTTGAGGAATGTATCGAATTACACATGATGCCCGTTTGACTAACCCAAGGTTGCCTTGCTAAGAAAACTCTTAAGCGTTTCTTGTATTTCGCTAAGCTTTCGTCAATTCGCACTTAGCGAAAAGGGCTTTTAAAATATTTTGTAACTCGCTGTTGACCGTTTGACATGGGTCTCTTCTGTCAAACTTCGGTTTTTGTGGTTCATATTGCTCGAGGTGCTTATAAACGGGGTGCAACTGCCTGGTACCCTAATACACGGGTGCAGAGTTTCCATCGCGGGCGGAGCAAATTCGCGTGCAGGGGCTGGGCATCTTGTGTAAAAGAAGCATAGGCCTGCCCTTCAGCGTTCAGGTGTATTGTTCGAGATATTTCTGCACAAACATGGGCATGCGATTTTCCATTCGTGAGATATTTTCTCCACGACAGCAACCAGACATGGTGTTTCTGCCACTGAACCTGCCTTTCCTCCCATAGGTCCTCGGGGGTGACTGCCCGTGATATCCCGCGTTGAACAGCCTGGCTGGCAGGACATTATTTACCGACCGTTACACGTGGCAGCTCTGTCTGCAGTGCATTGGATTGGCACCGATGGACGGACCCATTCCCGACAAGAAAAGGGCCATGGCCTGTGGCCCTGAAGGCAGGCACACAGGTGCCAGAACACAACACATAGCCCCGTCATCTCCACAATAAGGAATACCTCGATACATGATGTGTATAATTCTGTATTTCTCAACTGAATGTAGTTTTTTTTAGATGTGAATCCCACTTTCCCGCATTAAGTCAAAGGGTTCCATCTACAGCATCATGTTTATGCTTTATACTGTAACCTTTCTGCACATACACAGGTCGATTGATTTCCTGGTCGATTGATTGAAGTACCGTATACATGTGAGGAGGAAGACGAGATGCATTGGTGTGCAAGTGAGGAGTGGAGCGAGCGTAAGAGCTAGATGAGGATGACGAGACAAGCGTTGGCGAGGTGTTGGGAGGACTGGAGGAAGTGAGGAGGAGTGGGGTGAGCGAGAGCAGGTGCTAGAGGAGGAAGACGAGAGAGGGATTGCTGAGGGGGTGAGGGAGGAGGAAGAGAGAAGCGTTGCAGAGCGGTGGGAGGACTTGAGGAGGTGCGGGAGGGGCGAAGCATGAACGAAGGACACACGGCAGGGACCTTCAGTTGAGAGGATCTGAGGAAGAGGCGGAAGAGGAAAAAAGCATTGCAGAGGAGGTGGGAGGACTGGAAGGGGTGAGGGAGGGGCGAAGCACGAATTATTCGATTCACGACAAAGTGAGTTATGTGAGAGATCTGAGGTGGAAGAGGAAGAGGAGCGAGGCGTTGGAAAAGTGGTGGGAGGATTCGAGGGGGTGAGAGACGCGAAAGCGCGGATGCCTCAAATCACGAAAGCTTTTCAATGTAGAAACCGCGTGTAATGAGTCTGCTTTTGAGTCGACTCAAAAGTGGGAGGATTCGAGGGGGTGAGAGAAGCGAAAGCGCGGATGCCTCAAATTTTGAGGCGCCTCAAAAGCGCGGATGCCTCAAATCACGAAAGCGGTCTTTGCATGAGAATTGGTGGAGGGAGAAGAGACAGTGGAGCGAGGCGTTGGGGAGGCGTTGGGAGGATTCGAGGAGGAGAGGAGTGGGGTGGAGGGGGAGGAGGAGGAGAGGGAAGGGAAGAGGCGCTTTTGCTTGGCGGAGCGCGAGGGGGAGGATGGCGGGTCTGCCAGGGGCCAGCGCGGTCTGAGCTCCACCTGATGTTGGTCAATCAAAGGGAGAGGCATGGCAAGGAAGGGGAGTGGGGGACAAAAAAAAGGTAAGAGGATGGAGTGTGATGGGGAGGATGGGGGGTCTGCCAGGGTCCATCGCGGTCTGAGCTCCACCTGATGGCCCCTGGCACGTGTCAAGAGAAGGAAGGGAGAAACAGACAGATGACGGCAAAAACGACGAAGAAAGGAAAGAAACGATATAAGGGGAAAGAATACGGCAGGGGATAGCAGGGCCTAACACCCCCCTGATGATGCATGGAAAATGCAAGGGAAGAAAGGAGAGAGAGTGGCGAAAAAACGTATGGAGAGAGACGTATCAAAAACACCCTCTCCACACGTGCCTGACACCGCCCTGATAATGCATGGAAAATGCACGGGAAGAAAGGAGAGAGTGTGGCAGGAAACATGAAGAGAAGAGTCCGACAGGGGCCGGAGGGGTCTTAGCTCGGCGTGGCCTGAAGGTGCATGGCAAGCGACACAAAGGGAGTGACATGGCACCAGTAGCTCTCTGATTTTGTGATAGCTTTGAGTGAGGCGCCGCAAACCTACAGTGGAAGCATCTGACTGATTTCGTATTATACATGGGCAAACGAGTCGAGTTTTTACTAGACTCGTTTGAAGTACTCGAAAATAACGAGTTTCGAGTTCTGATTCTGGTAAAAAAAACTCGTGAAAACGAGTCGATTTTTACTCGCGAGTTCAAAAAACTCGTGAAAAACTCGGCTAGACAGGCGAGTTACCCATAACTCGCGAGTTTTTTTTCACTCACGAGTTTTGTTTAACCTAGACGAGTTTTAAAAAACTCGTGCATCAAATGGTCCACCACGGGGGGGTACAAATGTCTGTTTCTGGGTTAATATGCTGCTGGAGGTGTGGCTCGCTGTTTTGGATGTGTTCCACCACTTAATTGTGAACACTAATGCAGCTGGCGTGGCGGTGAGTAGCTTTTTTGGAAAGTGAAAGGGGGGAGGAGAGGTGGGGCTGGCTGGGTCGTTTGTGGGTGTTGACGCGTGTGGCAGTTTTCTGGGCACCCTACAACTGTTTTCGTGTGGCTGGGGTTTTAGGTTAGGGTAGTGTTTAACTTCGAGTCGAGTTTTACTTGACTCGGACGAGTTTTTTTAAGGCTCATCCGAGTTTTCAAAAAACTCGACTTTGGGGCCGAGTTTCGAGTCAGCATTTTGACCAAAAAAACTCTACGACGAGTAAAACTCGACTCGACTCGTCAAAGGGAAAAAAACTCGTCAAAACGAGTCAAGTAAAACTCGACTCGCCATTTGCCCATGTAAATTCGTATCACTCAAGTCGAGCCGTCTCACAACTACAGCGGTTTCTGAGTCGCCTCGAAATGTTATAGAGAAGTATTAGTGGTAGTAATGGATAAAGACGTTCGCTACACTTCATCCACATTAGTGTCCCCTCTGCCTGCCTGCTGACCCTACCAACACCTATCTGGTCCCAATACAGTAACATGTGACCAATGAACTCACCCCCCCCCACCCCCCCCCCCCCCCCCCCCCCCCCGAAACAAACAAACAAAAAAAAAACGTACATAAGCATCATTATCCGATTCGTCTACAGCAGGTGGAGGCTCCATGATTCCCAGTTTGTAACGCTCATACCCCGCCCATGCCACCATGACACCTAGAGGAGGGATAGGGACGAGGGACACGGAACAAGTAAAGGTTTTCTCCCTGGGTCAACCCTGGGAAACTGGGACAGGTGGCGTGATGAGGGAATTGGGAAAGGGGGAAATCGATCAGGACAGGGGGGTGTGTGGGGGGAGGGGGGGAAATAGGGAAGAGGGACAGGTGGTTCCTCTAGAGCAGGCGAAGCCTCCCTTATCTAACCGCGTGTACCCCAACCATGCCATCTCTTTCCCGAAACTCTTGGGGAGATGAAGACCAACAGCCACAGCCACTCCCCATTGTCTGGGCAGAGGCGGGAGGAGGGCACACGAGCCTCAGCCCCGCCTGCTCACAGACCTAGTCGCATCAAGAACCTACTTAAACCCACCCCTCTACCTCTGTCACTCACCATTATCAGTGCAGAGGCGGGGCGGAGGGCACACGAGCCTCACCCCCGCCTGCTCGCAGATGGCTGCGATCCGCGTGCGAACAACTTGATTAGACGCCACTCCTCCTGCCATCACCTAATCGATAGGGAGGTGAGGGGGAGGGGCGGGGGGGGGTGGAGGGGAGAGAGCAAAGAAAGCCCGAGAAGGGAGGAATGAACAGGCAGAGCGGAGGGCACACCAGCCTCATTCCTGCCTGCTCACAGACTGCTGCAATCCGCGTGCGGACGACTTGATTATACGCCACTCCTCCTGCTATCACCTGATCGGTGGCGGCGGACGGGGGAAGGGTTGGGGTGGAGGTGGGTGGGGAGGAGGAGGGGGAATAGCAGCCCGCACAAGAGCTTAACAAGAGCTTAACAAGAGCTTAACAAGAGCTTAACAACCCACACTCCCTCCTGGTCTGGGACAACCCAAGAACGTTTTGTTTCTGAGAATTCTCAAAAACCAACTCACCAGTGTGTCAATCGCAGGAGCTGATTCCCTCGCCACCTGAATGGCTCTCTGCACCCGCGACTGCAGATGCAACACTGCCACCTCCTGTATACCAACCATGGACCATGACGCAACACAATTCCTCCTAGAAATGCTCTCCCTCTCCCTCTTCCTCTCCCTCTCCCTCTTCCTCTCCCTCTTTCTCTCCCTCTCCCTCTCCCTCTCCCTCTCCCTCTCCCTCTCCCTCTCCCTCTCCCTCTCCCTCTCCCTCTCTCCCTCTCCCTCTCCCTCTCCCTCTCCCTCTCCCTCTCCCTCTCCCTCTCCCTCTCCCTCTCCCTCTCTCCCTCTCCCTCTCCCTCTCCCTCTCCCTCTCCCTCTCCCTCTCCCTCTCCCTCTCCCTCTCCCTCTCCCTCTCCCTCTCCCTCTCCCTCTCCCTCTCCCTCTCCCTCTCCCTCTCCCTCTCCCTCTCCCTCTCCCTCTCCCTCTCTCCCTCTCCCTCTCCCTCTCCCTCTCCCTCTCCCTCTCCCTCTCCCTCTCCCTCTCCCTCTCCCTCTGACTCACCAGTGTGTCAATCGCAGGAGCTGATTCCCTCGCCACCTGAATGACTCTCTGCACCCGCGACTGCAGATGCAACACTGCCACCTCCTGTATACCAACCATGGACCATGACGCAACACAATTCCTCCTAGAAATGCTCTCCCTCTCCCTCTCCCTCTCCCTCTCCCCCTCTCCCTCTCCCTCTCCCTCTCCCTCTCCCTCTCCCTCTCCCTCTGACTCACCAGTGTGTCAATCGCAGGAGCTGATTCCCTCGCCACCTGAATGGCTCTCTGCACCCGCGACTGCAGATGCAACACTGCCACCTCCTGATTGGGAATAACATGGGCGAAGGGAGGAAGGAGGGGAAGAGATTTGAGTGGCATAACAGCCGCCGGATTCGGGCAACACACATCGTTATTGAAAATAAAGGAGAAGCATTGGGATATTTTTTTTTAGTCGATCGAAAAAAAAAAAAAAAAAAAAAAAAAAAAAAAAAAAAAAAAAAAAAAAAAAAAAAAAAAAAAACTGATCGGATATGATAGGGTAACCTGAGAAAATGTTGCAGCGCAGACAGCTTTAATGGGGAGAAGAGAGGTGCTATGGAAAGGAAGTTACCTGGAAAGAGGCAGCAATGTCGGCTCGTAACTGCCAGTCCTCCGGCGTTGCTTCGGCAATAGGGATAGTTTGAGCTGCCCTGGGGGTTAACGAGGAATCAGGTTCGGCAAGAGAGGTATGGAACAAGTTACATCAGGTGTCTGGCCTATAGGTCTGGCGAAACTATGGAAGGTTAAGTCAACTCGGGACACACACCCTTTCCCACACATTTCCACCCATTTCCACCCCTTTGACCCCATCACCCTCCTCACAAGGCCTTACGGGGCCTCCTCCTTTATGCAGTGTGCCTCGTTTACCTTGAGACAGCACAAGACACCTCCCCCCCCCCTTTCCCACCCTTTTCCATCCCCTTCCACCCCTCAAAACAAACACCTTACGGGGCCTCCTTCTGTATGCAGCGTGCCTCGTTCACCTTGAGACAGCACAAGATGCACACCCTTTCCGCCCATTTCCACCCCCCCCCACCCCTCTCCCCCCTCCCCACCCTCCTCACAAGGCCTTACGGGGCCTCCTTCTGTATGCAGCGTGCCACATTGGCTTTAAGTCCCGAGAAGGAAAAGTCGCAGCTCTTGACACGCGCTAGGGGCACCTGAATGGGTGGGGATGAGGAGAGAGGAAGGAGAAGAATGTGAGGAGGCATGGACAGGGGAAACGTGCAATGTGCGAGCCACATTGGCTTTAAGTCCCAAGAAGGAAAAGTCGCAGCTCTTGACACGCGCTAGCGGCACCTGGATGAATGAGAGGGGAGGAGAGATGCATGGGAGATGAAAATTGCGAGGGAAAACAGGCAAGGCGGGTATGCCACGTTGGGTTAGAGAGGGCTGAAACGGGGAAGTCGCAGCTCTTGACACGCGCTAGCAGCACCTGGATGATGAGAGGGGAAGAGGTGTGGAGTGGAGAGACGTGTCGTGAGGGGAAAATCAACTGCTACTAGAAAACACAACAGTCTGCCAATAAACCAGCATTCATTTAAAGAAGCAATCATTTAGAGCGAGCAGCAATTTCTCTTACAGTGAACTTGAATGTATCTCTGTTTCCTTCTCCTGCCAGTGCCTCAACTGCTGCCCCTCCACCTCCTAACAAAGAACTTCTTCTGTTTGCTTACAGTGAACTTGAACTTCTCTCGGTTTCCTTCCTTTGCCAGCGCTTCAACTGCTGCCCCTCCGCCTCCCGGCCCCGACAAGTCCAGACCTAGCAGACGTGCTGTCTTGTCAAACGCCTGGGGGGAGAGGTGGGTATAGGTGGTTGGGGATCAAGGGGATGAAGGGAGAGTGTGTACAGGGGAAGACGGGAAGGGGAAAAGGGGAACAGGGGAAGGGGGGAGCAGGGGGTAAAGAGAAACGCCTGCGCTTCAGCTGTTGCCTCTCCCATTCAGACACGTGGCACAGAGCAGCACTGGGCATACCTTGTTCCCCAGTGCCCTGGGAATAGTGTTGTTCTTTTTTACTTCACCCAGGGAATAAGCAGATCACAGGCCAGCCCCCCCCCCCCCCCCCCTTGTTCTATCTAAAAAACAACACCTTTCTCAGTTTTCCCTCGCCAGGGAAAACCACCACTCACTCACCCCCTCAACCCATCCATTCTACCACCCCTCACCCCAACCCTCCCCATCTCACTGCGCCGTGCCCCACCGCACTCAACCTCACGTCACCCATGGCATCGTCCAGTATTGTTCCCAGCTGAATGTAGTGCCCCACCCCAAGCCATGACCCCCCCCCATCCCAAGTTCCCAACCGCACCGCATCTCACCGCACGCCACCTCACCTCACCCATGGCGTCGTCTAGCGTGGTTCCCAGCTGAGTGTACTGCCCCACCCCATGTGACAATAACAAAAGGTTGTGCCCGCCTAGGTGGGGAATGGGGGGAAGGAGGGGGAGGGGGGGGAGAACATGTGACAATAACAGAAGGTTGTGATTATAAGAAGGACTTTGAGTCTGGCTCTACTGGACTTCAAGGCAGAAAGGCAAGTTTTTGAGAATTCGCAGAATGGCAAGCTGGGCAACGAAATCCTTTTGTGTCAGCAAGCCTAGTAACGAGTACAAGCTATAAAAAACACACCTTTAAAGTAGCGAGCCTAGCGCCGCACCTGATATCAAAAGCGTGAGGAATGGAAAGGTGACATCAGGATTGGTCAGCCTGGAAGAGGGGGGAGGAGGGGGAGGGGGGGGGAGCAAAAAGGACAGAAATTTACGTTAGATGCGCATCTTTGCACGAGCACCACACCCCACTGCACCTGATATCAAAAGCGTGAGGAATGGGAAGGTGACATCAGGATTGGTAAGCCTGGAGGAAGGGGGAGGAGAGAGAGGGAGGGGGGGGTGGGGGGAGGGGGGAGCAAAAAGGACAGAAATTTACAATAGATGCGCATCTTTGCAGGAGCGCCACACCCCCACAGGTACGCTTGTGGGAATGATGTAGACATATTTGCACTGCACCTCCTGATGTCAAAAGCGTGAGGAATGGAAAGGTGGCATCAGGATTGGTCAGCCTGGAAAGGAGGGGAAGGGGTTGAAAACCGGGAAACTTGGTCAGACAAGGAATGTATGGCAATTGAGAAATTCCATTGACGTAGGAATCTTATGAGTCACACATGGGGAGCGGAGACACGAGTCCTATGAAACCTCGGACCTGTGCTCATGAAAAAGTAACCCTTGAAACATGAGTCCTATGAAACCTGGTCAAACAAGGGAAAAAAGGGGAGCTCGTCTTTGGTGTGGATGATGGGGGTGATGGGGGGGGTGATGGGGGTGATGGGGGGGGTGATGGGGGTGATGTGATGTGATGGGGGTGATGGGGGTGATGGGGGTGATGGGGGTGATGGGGGTGGTGGGGGTGATAAGGGTGATGGGGGTGATGGGGGTGATAGGGGTGATGGGGGTGATGGGGGTGATGGGGGGGGTGATGGGGGTGATGTGATGTGATGGGGGTGATGGGGGTGATGGGGGTGGTGGGGGTGATAAGGGTGATGGGGGTGATGGGGGTGATAGGGGTGATGGGGCTGATGGGGGTGATGGGGATGATGGGGGTGATGGGGGTGATGGGGGTGATGGGGATGATGGGGGTGATGGGGGTGATAGGGGTGATCGGGGTGATGGGGGTGATGAGGGTGATGGGGGTGATGGGGGTGATGGGGGTGATGGGGATGGTGATGGGGGTGATGGGGATGATAGGGGTGATCGGGGTGATCGGGGTGATCGGGGTGATGGGGATGATGGGGGTGATGGGGGTGATGGGGGTGATGAGGGTGATGGGGGTGATGGGGGTGATGGGGGTGATGGGGATGGTGATGGGGGTGATGGGGATGATAGGGGTGATCGGGGTGATCGGGGTGATGGGGATGATGGGGGTGATGGGGGTGATGGGGGTGATGAGGGTGATGGGGGTGATGGGGTGATGGGGGGGGTGATGGGGTGATGGGGGTGATGGGGTGATGGGGGGGGGGGGTGATGGGGTGATGGGGTGATGGGGGTGATGGGGGTGATGGGGGGGGTGATGGGGTGATGGGGGTGATGGGGGGATACCATATGTAGGCATGTCGATAGGATAGGAACGATGTATACAGGAGAAACAACACCCACCTGGCCACTAGCGCGTGTGCTTCCATGTGGTGGATGGGGATGGTGGGGATGGTGAGCAGGCCATGCAGTGCTGCCCTCATATGAGAGCAGGTAGGCAAGGCAGGAAGGTAGGTACATTTCGCATCTCACCTGCCCACCAGCGCGTGTGCTTCCATGTGGTGGATGGGGATGATGGGGATGATGGGGATAATGGGGATAATGGGGATAATGGGGATAATGGGGATGATGGGGAGCATGTAAAATAACCCACCTTGCCACCAGCGCGTGTGCTTCCATGTGGTGGATGGGGATGATGGGGATGCCATGCTGTGAAGCCATCCTCCTGGCCTTCATCACTCCCACTGCCATGAAGAAAAAACACAATCATTCATGCATGGATGCATGCATGCACACAGTGGCTCAACGATGAGAAAATCATAACGGATAAGATGAAAAATCAAAAGAGGAGAAACGTGGGAGAGAAAAGGAAGGATGCTGAGGTGACGGCAGTGAGTGATGGAGCAGAGACCCACCTCTCAAACACAGGCTGAGCCCTGGACCAATCGTGACCGCTACTGCAGAGAGATCCGACGGCTGTAAGCCAGCCTCATCCAAAGCTGCTTGAACTACCTGGGCGAGCGAATGGGAACAGGAAGAAACAAGAGGATGATTATATACTTCATAGTCTCAAATTAATATATGATGCGAGATGGAAAGCAAGTGGAGGGGATATGGTGACAAGGTAACAAAAGGGTGGTGCATGCATGCAAGGGAGTGACGCGCATGAATGGAGGAAAGGAAGCCAAGCCAGTCACAAAGGATCAGTGCCAACGATTATAGATATGACATGTGTTTCATGAAAGAAAAGAAAAGAAAGAAAAGATAGCTGAAAGCAACAATTATATTTCAACTGCTAGGACGGGCACTAAAATTAAGAAGAATACCGGGTCTATTGCCTTTTCATGCTCTCCACGTGCCAATGATGGCACCACTCCCCCCCATTCCGCGTGCACCTTGCCCTGTCAATGGGAATCGGGAAGGAGGAAAAGGGGGAGGGGGGGAGCGGCGTAGGGAGGGGGGAAGGAAAGAGGGAATAGGGATGGGAAAAAGGGGACATAATCCGTGCAAAGGCGTATGGGTTTATAAAGTATCACACAATACCAAGTGGTCTATGCTCCACACTGCATGGCACTGCATGGCATGGCATGGCATGGCTCTAAAAGGATCAACATGGCACTGCAAGGCTCCACATCGCTCTGTTACCTGTGATGCGAGGGCCTCCCCCAGAATACGCCCATCGGATGTGACCTGCAGCAGGCAGGCATGGGGTGAAGAAAAGAAGAGAGAAAAGGTGAGTCTACATGGCTCTGTTACCTGTCTGTGAACCTGTGATGTGATGCGAGGGCCTCCCCCAGAATACGCCCATCGGATGTGACCTGCAGCAGGAAAGAAAGGGATGAGTGAAGAAGGTTCATTAAGGAGAGATATAATATATTAAGGCCAAACAAACTTGACGCGAGGGCTTCCCCCAAAATTCGCCCATCAGATGTGACCTACTACAGCAGGCAAGCAGGGGGTGAGTGGAGACGCGCGATTGGCTTAGGCTCCCTGAAACTAAACTCGGTCGAAACCTTCAGCAGGCAAGGAGCCGAAGCTTATTTGGGAGCAATGAGGCAGGCAAGGGCCAAAAAACTCTGTTGATCACGACCCAAAATCGCCATAGATAATCTCTCCGGTTCTCCAATGACACTCACTCACGTGTAAGCTCAGATTATTTAGATTCCAAAAAACACATTGATGCCAACACGGGGATTCGAACCAGGGACCAATCTAGGAGCCACAGACAATTGTTCTCCTGTGTCCTGTCACACTCACTCACCACAGCAGCCCCTGTGTCGTCACAACTCGTCTCAATCCCGAGAATCACAATATTTCCGCCATTGGGGTTCGAACCCGGGTCACTCATCCCACTCGGCACCTCTTGCCCCTTCCCCTTTGCCCTATCAGCAACATCACCAGCACTCTGAGACGTCTCAGAATTCTCCCCTGCCACGTCAGCAGCATCAACCACGGTACTCCTGCGGCTTCCGATCGGTCTATTCTTATTAGCAGAAAGGCCTGCTATGTGGTAACCCCTCGAGTGGTAACCTGACGTGGGGTAACCCCCCACTGCGCTCGCCCCCTTGAATCCCGAACCCGTATCTCCCCAAGGTCGCTGTGTTTGCAGTCCAACGACCTGCTGCCACGTGGCATGTTTCCTCGGACGCGAGGGCAACAGAAATCTCTGTAACGGGTTGTGACGAGATAGCAAGGGACTCGCGGGAGGTCCTATCGAGGGTACGGAGGAAGCTTCTATCGCGGACGACCAGCTGCTGAGGCTAGTAATAGATTGCGTAATTAGTCCTAAATTTGTGGCCGATAATGCCGGCATTGCCTGTCTCGTGTATCTATTAAGGCTATTAAGTACGCGTCGGGGTAACGCAGAGCCTGAAGGCGCGACCCGGTTCATCATATCCGTGTGGCTTACGTGGCACACGCCTAGTGGCGCTCCAGCCATCGCTCAGCAAGAGAAACCCCGCACGCAGAAGGGCGACGCGTGGAGGAATAGACAACACGCGATATAAGACGCGCTGGTAACAAAAATATGGGACTATTAGGCGGTGCTAAGGCTCCGAAGTGGGTGGTCTAAGCAGGTTGCTAAACATCTCGGCCGCAGAACACGGAGCCTATGCCTTTACTCAGCAAACAACCTGCTCGTGTGCGTAAGATTCGGAAACTGAATAAAGAAGCGCGTGCCATGGAGCCCAGGTAGTCAGGTCGTGTTTCCACCTGTCGGGCGCATTCAGACGCATTCAGAAGTATGAGTCTCAGGGTAGGTCCCTGAGTACGCACCTGTCTTGCACATCTTTGCTCTCAAAACCTGCACTTGAAAAAATAAGATTGTAGGGTCTCATCTGACCTTTCATCACCAAATCTACAATGAAAACACACCCCGAGTTGCAACTGGATCGAAATTTGATACGTAACGAGAGGTTAAGTACGCTTGATAACGTTAAAATGTGGTAAAACACGGTACATGGCGTTTGTTGTAAAAATTATGCTTCCATCCACCTTCACACTACTCTCGCCTTCAGCTGCTCTCTTCCCTGCTGCTTGCACCTCTGCTTCACGAGGCAGATTTTTCTTAGGAGATTCTCAGATCGCTTTAGTTTAATCACCGTGTACTATTTCATTCATATTTTTATCACCAACGCCGTCCTTTTCGCCGGCTCGCCTGCTCGCGTCTTTCGTACCTTTCTCCGACCGTGAGTTTTTTTGTTGCTGTAAAGCCGCTGGCAATGGCGTCACCTTGCCTACACCTCTCGTCCACGCCTAATCTCAGAAATATGTTAAACGCCGCGCTAGAGACTAGGGGAGCCCTTTCTTCATCTCAGATCGTGGATCGGACGGCTGCCGGCGATTCTGGCGATCAGAATATTTCCGCGCCGTCAGAACTGCCGGCGAAGTTCAAACAGTACGCATCCACAGCAGACGGCGATGCGATTCCGTACGCCGTGGTCCGCGCCGCGTGGTCCTCTTTACGGGAGCGGCACGGGTTGGATCGCAGCGACCGCAGCGACCAGAGCGAAGAGAGTGGTAACACAAGGACGGGTCAGATTTCGCCGAGCGACAGCTGCGAGACGAGCGAAGTGAACGAGTCAGAAGCACGGGAGGAAGCCTCAGGCGTTACTTCTCAAGGCACTGCGAGCAGCACTGGCAACACGAGTAACGATACTGCGAGTAGCAACGGCAGTGCTGCCAGGTGCAGCGGAAACGGGAGGAGCAATGGCAGTGCAAGCAACGGCGCTGCGAGCAGCTACAAGCGCCCTGATTGGCTTCTGCACGAGGTGCTGCAGGGCTGCCAGGTGTTGCTACCTGCTCCACCCGAGCCTCCGAAGAAGGTACGGCCGGACATACAATCTTGGCTCGGATTGACAGCTCAGAGCTCGTTGTTTATTCTCTTTTTTTCACCTTTCTCCTGTTTAGAGTCCATCTTGTGTGTTCCTCACTTCATCTTCGCGAAAAGCTCTCAATTGAATCTTCCCGCTCTCCTCTTGTTTCGGCACCCCTTCCCTCTGTTGTCCTTCAGAGTGCGGAGCTGGAAGCTCGTCTGGCTGCTCTCAAGGAAGAAAAGGAGCAGAGGTGGTACAGAGAGCTTTCTATCACCACTTCCCTTTCTCCCTTACCTCCACTTATCATCTCACAGAGTGCGGAGCTGGAAGCTCGTCTGGCTGCTCTCAAGGAAGCGGAGGAACAGAGGCGGTATAGAGAGCTCGTGAGAGATGTGGTTCCCAAGGGAGCAAAAGGGAGAGGCGCAGGTGGTGGTGTTGATGATGAGGAGGACTTCGGAGGGCAGGGGGGAAGCTCGTACCTGGCTTCGTACAGAGAGCAGCTCGGGTTCGGTAAGTTCATTTTCCTTTTTTTTTTTTTCCAGATTGTTTTACTGTCGGTTCCTATGAAGCGGCACATTCATTGCCTGCCACTGCTCCCGTTGTCTGGAAGTTTCGGTCTTTTTTTTTTTTTGGCACCTCTAAATTTGCTTGCCACTGCTGCCATTGGCTGGCGGTTTTGGTCAACAATGAGTTTCATGATGACGTTTGAGCCGACGCAAATTTCACTATTTGCCACTGTCACGTTCGGCCAGCTTTGCTGAGACTTGAGTTTTGTGGTTTTGGTGGGCGTTTTAGGCTGAGTCTCCTAAACGATTGCGTTGAAAGAATTCGTGGCATCCTTTCTTGCCTTTATCTGATTTTATTTATTTCCTTCGTTTTTCCTTCATCCCCGTCCCGAGCTGCTTTCCCTTGAAGCCCTCCCTGCATACACACCTCCTTTTTGTTTGAATTTTCGGTCATCTTTTCTTCATTCCATTCCGAGCAGGCATGCATGTGGTGGGTGTGATGTTCACCTGTTACCTCTTGGGTCACTTCGCTGCTTCTGCTCTTATCAAAGACCAACCTGCCCTGGTGAGCCCACTAGTAAGCTCCCTTGGTAAGCTCCCCTGGTAATTTCCTAGGCAAGCTCCCTTGGTAAGCTCCCTTGGTAAGCTCCCTTGGTAAGCTCCCTTGGTAAGCTCCCTTGGCAAGCTCCCTTGGTGCTCCCTTGGTGCTCCCTTGGTAAGCTCCCTTGGCAAGCTCCCTTGGTAAGCTCCCTTGGTAAGCTCCCCTAGTAAGCTCTCTTGATAAGCATCATGCTGTGGGCTATGGCAGTCTGGACCAGAATCAATCCTTCCTCAGTGATGGTGGGTATGATATTGATCAGGTTCTTTGAGTGTACTTCACGTGTTCAGAGTGCCTTTTCAACCACCATGCCCTCTTCCCCTCCCCCCCCCCCCCCCCCCCCATATGGTAGCATGTCGTAAGAGGTGCATGCAAACACCCTGACTCAACCTCCTTGTTTCCTGCCCCCTGCGTTCCTATTTCGCTCTCACATGGCAGCACCCAGTGGGAGGTGCAGTGGGTTTGATATTCGGCATGCTGCTAGAAACCACACTCTTCATAATCCGTACGACGCAGCTCGAGGAGAAACAAGCTAAGCAACGCAGCAAGAAGGCAGCTAGAAAGCATGGAGTGTCAGTGCCATCACTAACTGCAGGGCGGGCTTCTAGCCAAGGGACCCAGACAGCACATAAGAGTGTTAGTAATGTTGCTGTGGGTTCTGAGGAGTTGGATGCAGTGCGGCAAGAGCTGATTGAACTGGCAGGGAGACGGCAGAAAGGAGCTGACGTGTCAGGCTCTTCAGGGGGTTCCATGGTAAGGAGGCGGAATGTGCGGCAAGCTGACGGTGACTAGATTGGCGGCACAGCATCCATTGCTTGGTTGACCTCGGATTCCTATTGTTGTTTTTTCCCACAATTCAGTCAGTATGATTTCTCCTGACTGGCCATGAGGAAAAGGGACATTTGCACAACATTGCTTGGAGCCAGCTCAAATTTCCCAAGCACTCAGCCCACACCCTCCACTGCCATGTGACTTGGCAAAGGAACGGGGGATACGCTGAAATAGCAAGGAATAGTCCACTTCGTCAAATCAGAACAAGGGATATTCCTAGGGAGGGCAAACCGCGGCAGCCACATCCGCTCCAGCAATCCGCCTATGTGCAAACAATTGATATACAAGACTCAAATCTAGCCTGCTGCGACAGAGCATGCGACGATTACTGCGACTCAGCAAAATAGCTTAATCCTCATAAATCCTGCACTCGTCAGCAGCGGGGTTGTCGTCGCAGAACGCGTCAAGAGGGTCCGTGTATGCTTCCTTCTTCTCCTCAGTCTTCTCAGCAGCAGCAGCAGCAGCAGCCTCCTCTGCCTTGGCCTTCTCCTCCGCAGCCTTCTTCTCCTCAGCCTCCTTGGCTTCAGGCTGAGCCATGGCGACAATGCGGACAGAACGGACGCTGCGGACAGAGAGCGAGGAGGACTTCAGGGAGGCGGTCTGGACGAAAGAGCTGCGCCTGAAGGCGACAGCGGAAGAAACACCGGCGGAGACCGCGAGAATGGCAGCCATTGCTAAATAGTTACTAAAATACGGTCTCCGGACGGTATTTGGAGTAAGATTGGATGGAACACCCTAGAATATGCGTGACCAGACAAGAAACTAGAATGCGTCTTGCCTTGAAACGCCAATGTCTTTCGTTGGAGGAGTATTCAAGCTCAACCAAAGATTGACGGACAAGCTGACGGAGTTCCTGAAAACGGACGGAATTGCTGACGGTTTCGCGAGTTCCTGCCTGTGCTGAAGCTGGTCTCGAGTGCTGCACCTTCGTGGCTTGACGATGGTACACGTGGTGGATATTGCCACGCTCGGAAAAGCAGAGGGCATGGACACCCCTGGAAAAATTCGATCTGACACGTGGAATAGACTGGGGCCAAGAAAGTCGAGAAAGATGGCCAGACCGAGGTCGAATTGCCACGCTGGCGAGGTGGAAGTCTCCAAAACTAATCCAATCCAGGTCACTTGCTGAAACCCCCCTCCCATAACTGCATCTGCGAATTCGAGCTCCAAGACATAATGCAGTCCGGTGCTTTAGAGCGTGTAACTTTTTTGCATTTTATGATTTTGACGTACCGTCCGATTATATGGAATCGGACCGTACGTTTATAACGAAACGGACCGTCCGATTTGAATGTTTGCAACTTCGGACGGTACGAATGCATATGTGACACTTTTTCCACATGCTAGGGTTCCGCGATGGTATTTCTTTCGCCATCTCAAATGTACACTAGTAACGCCAGTCACAACCCTTCGCAATTTTCGCCTGTGGAGTTCAGCGCTTCGGACATACAATTGAAAATTCCAAACAACATCCGAGGCCGTCGACACCAACCTCTTCGCAGTCAAAGGGTCGCCACAACCCTCTATCTATATCAGAGACATCTCTCTGCACAAAAATATGTCTCGCCGCCACCTACTATCCGTACTACACCTCTTGTATATGTCAAAATGAGGAATGATGATGCCATTGATGTTGGTTGGGGTACATATAACAAACCCTAACTTCTGTACCCCCTAAGACAAACCTCACTACAGGCTACAACATTTGACACACCCCCATAGCCTAAGTAAGGGGTGTCTAGCAAAATAAAAAAAAGAGTACGGTTACAAGACCAGTCCAAAAGAAAATAAAGCTCAGGGTGGATCACAACGTCACCACACTCTCTGAGCACAAACAACAGTGGCCACAAGGCCAGTCCAAGAGATCACAAGTATATATAGCAAGAGTACAGACGAAGCAGGCAATAAACTCAAGCCTACACATGACTAGAACCTGTGTCAACAAGGCCTAACTGCACACAACACCTCTGGTGGTCACGAGGCGGAAGCGCCTTGGAGAAGATGTCTGCAGTGTTGGCCTCGGACTCCACAAACTCGAAGCGAGCCTGTCCACGTCTCTGCAACTCTCGCAGAAGAAAGTACCTGACGTGAATGTGCTTCACTCTGCTCTCCAGTCGCGGCTCACGACAGAGGAGGATCGACGCCTTGTTGTCAGTGAACAAGGTCGGTGCAGAGCTCGGCCGCTCACCAAGGTCGGCGAGCAAGAAGGTCAACCAACGCAACTCCTGTGCCGCCATGGCACCAGCGTAAATCTCAGCCTCAGCTGTAGAGGTCGAGACAGAAGAGGAGCGCGTGGAACGCCAGGAAACAGCTCCAGAACCCAGACTGAAACAGTACCCCTGAGTAGACCTGTGAGTCTCAGCGTCGTCAGCGTAAGGGGAGTCACAGTGACCAGTGAGTACGACAGACTGCTGCCCTCCAAGAACTAGCCCCACGCCTGATGTAGTCGCTAGGTACTTCGCCACCCTCACAGCTGCCGTCCAGTGAACAGGACGGTGTCTCCCTGGCGCAACAAAGCGCGAAAGGATGCTGAGAGGGAAGGCGAGGTCCGGGCGAGTACAAGTCATCAGGTACATGAGGCAACCCACAAGCTCTGCGTAGGGACCACTAGGCTCAAACGGCTCGTCAGGAAAGGGACCAGTGAGTCTGTGGTCAACAGCGAGAGGTGTGCGCTGTACGGTGGAGTGCTGAAGCCCGAACCGCTGAAGGACCTGCTGCACCATGTGTGACTGTGAGAGTGTAATGGTGCGAGCGGCTCTGTCCCTGGTGATCTGCAGGCCAAGGTAGTGGCGCAGCTCACCAAGATCAGTGCACGTGTGTCTCTTCTACAGTTCGAACTTCACGTCTGCCAAAGCAACCCTGTCCGGAGTGGCGAAAACGAGGTCGTCGACGTAAACCAGAACAAAGAACGGTGTGGAGCCACGACGAACGAACAGCGACGGGTCGGCAGAAGACGGCTGGAACCCAAGGTCAGAGAGGGTAGAACGCAGAGTGTCGTGCCACTCACGAGAGGCCTGGCGAAGACCGTAAACAGGTCGCCTCAGCCTCCACTGGGTCCCAGGAGGGAAGGTGCCAGTGAAGGCCGAGGGACGACACAACCAGACCTCCTCGTGTAGGCTGCCCTGAAGGAAAGCAGTGGAGAAGTCGAGAGAGTGTAACTCGTAGTCTCTCTGTGCTGCTACGTGTAGTAACACCCGAAGAGTGGTCATCTTCGGGGTAGGTGCGAAGGTCTGAAAGAAGTCAACTCCCTCGCGCTGACTGAAACCTCTAGCCACGTAGCGCGCCTTGAAGACCGGGGGAGATCCCGGTGGCCGCTTCACCCTGTAGATCCACATGCCGTCGACTACGTTCGCCCCAGGCGGGGGAACCTCATCGACGTAGGTGTCTGTGGATCTGTAGGAGGCCATCTCTGCGTCCATGGCAGCTCTCCACTGAGAGGCCCAAGGCCCTGACACTGCCTCAGCGTAAGTGCGAGGAGTCGGAATGTCAAGGGCGTCGGGGTCACCCTCAGGGGCGAGGAGCATGGCACAGAGATGAGGGGAAGCGGCCGCCAGGAACTCTAGCTCAAACTGCCTGTCCTCTAGGGCGTCACAGCCAAGGGCAGACACACCCCCGACGGCCAGAGGACTGGTAGGAGGAGCAGCCACAAGCGTGGTGGCGTAGTCAAGGCGGCGGGTAGAGGCAAAGTCAGTAACTGCGGCAGTAAGAGCGGACACAGAGGACACAGAGGCACGAGGGTGAGTAACAAGAGAGGCGAGCACACGAGAGAGAACAGGACGGTACGTGCGGTAGTAGTCAGTGACAGGAGTAGGGAGCGACACAGTGAGGGCCGACTCAGGAGGAGACGGAAGCACAGACTGAGACGGACGAGGTGGACTAGAAAGAAGGAAGGCAGTACGAAGGTCAGTGAAGGGAACAGGAGACGAGGGACGAGCATGAGGGGAGCGACGAGTAGCCCAAGAACGAGACGGAGGAGGAGAGGACAAAGGCGGAGAACTGGGGAAAACAGCGGGGGAGGAGTCAGGAGGAGGAAACGTGGGACCGTAGACAGGAGGAGAGGCGGAGGAGGGAGGAGAAGGGGAGGGGAGACCAAGGGTCCGAAGACCCGAGACAGGAGGAGGAAGTGGCTGCTGCTGCTGCTGCTGCGGCTGCTGCTGCTGCGGAAGCGGCTGCTGCTGGGACTGCTGCTCCTGCGGGTCCAGCTGCTGCTGCTGCTGCTCCTGCGGCTCCAGCTGCTGCTGCTGCTCCTCCAGCCGCTGTAAATCCCTCTCCTCTCTCTCCAACGCCAGCTGCTCGTCACGGGCACGGCGAACACGAGCCTGGTGCCTAGTCGGGTAGGGGTGGGGGGGCGGAGTAGTGTCCGAAGCAGCGGTAGCTCCAGAGTCCACCCCCGAAGAACCAGGCGCACCACCCCCAGAGGCAGCACTAACACCAGCTCCAGACCCAGGCTCACCAGAACCCGAAGGAGGCGCACTCTCACCCACAGTGTCCGCGCGACCAGCACCAGCTCCCGGACGACAAGAGTCCTCTGCACCCACCGGGTCAGCTCAAACTCCAGAACCAGAAACTCCAGCTCCAACTCCAGCTCCAACCCCAGCACCCCCAGAACCAGAAACTCCAGTGCCAACTCCAGCTCCAACTCCAGCTCCAACTCCAGCTCCAACTCCACCACCCCCAGAACCAGAAATCGGTACAGGAACAGGCGCAGCACCAACCTCTCGAGAGCTAGCACCTGCGGCACGCTACGAGGAGGACTGTGGGGAGGGAGGCTGTACCGGAGGGGCTACCGAAGGAGGAGGGGTAGCCTGGGACACACCCAACGGGGCTGGACCAGGGGGGGGAGGCTGTACCGGGGGAACAGGAGGGGGAGCGGCAGTCAGGAAGAGGGGGGGAGGAGGAACCTGGAGACCTCGACTGGGGTACCTGACGTAGTACGGAGTGGACTCCTCGAAACGGACGTCACGGGAGTCAAAGAACCGGTGAGAGGGAGGGTGGTAAAAGGTGAAGTCAGAGGAGTCCTCAGGGAAACCAAGGAAGACACAGGGGACGGCACGAGGCGAGAGCTTGTCCGCGGAGGTGTCGCGGACAAGAGCCAAGCACCCCCAGACACGAAACCGCGACGCAACACCAGGGGACCCTGTCCAAAGACTGGTCGGTGAAACCTCTGGTCGAGAGACACGTGGCCAGAGGTTCAGCTGGTGCGCGGCGTACCTGACCGCGTAGGGCCACAGAAAATGGGGGGCACAGGCGTGAGTCAGGGAGGTGCGGGCGATCTCCATGACCAGGCCTATGCGGCGCTCAGCAACCCCATTCTGCTGTGGGGACTCTGGAAGCGTCCAGGACTAACGAATGCCCTGCTCGCGACAGAATCCAGCGAGAATGCCGGAGCGAAAATCACCCCCACGGTCGGATTGGAGGCAGCTGACACGACGACCACGAGTGTCCTCGGTGGTGAGCAACCACCTGATCAGCGTAGAAGTCACCTCAGACTTCTTCGCCAGAGGGAACACTGTGGTGTAGCGGGAGAAGTCGTCAACGACCACCAGAAAGTAGCGCTCACGCTCAGGGCCTAGACGAGGGGCGGGGCCCCAGACGTCCAAGTGAAGCGTCTCAAAAGGCTCGGTGGCCGGACGAAGGGAGGAGTGAGGGGCGGCGCGCAGCCGACCCTCGAGGCAGGGACCACACGGCGGCGCAAGCGAAGGCGGCAGCGACGGCAAGACACGTGGGAGGCCTAGGACAAGACGCTGACTAGACATAGCGCGCAGACGAGGAAGGGACGGGTGCCCCATCCGGTGGTGCCACAGAACGGTGGGGTGGGCAAGCGACCGGCAGGAGCACGACGCAGCGACTGGAGCAGACGTAGGAACCTGACACGACACAGACACCTGGGGGGACGAAGCAACCTGGTGAGACGCGGGGACCCGAACGGGGGGGGGAACCGGGGGTAGTGGCAGTAGTGGCGGCTGCTGGTGCGACCGCTGGTGCAGCTACTGCTGCTGCTGCTGCTGCGACTGCGGCTGCTGCTGCTGCTGCGGCGCACGCGGGCCAGTGCGAAGAGTGTAGAGACCTGAGCCCGGCTCAGCAGTAAAGGTAGCAAGAGGCTGGTAAGAGTCTCTGTCAACACACACCGCAGTCTCTCCAGAAGGCTCAAACCACACACCCACGTGCTGACTCACGAGGGGTCGCACGCCCACCAAGTTCCGGGAGAACGAGGGGACGTGAAACCCAGTGAGAGACCCGGAGGGAGCAGCAGGACACGGTAAAGTGGTAGTGTGACGTGCAGTGACTGGTCCCGTAGTGGGATCAGCCAAAGCCACAGAAACAGGCGCAGGAAGTGGTGTAAGTGTCGTGCTGTCCCGGAAGAAGCAGTGTGAGGCTCCAGAGTCCAGCGTGAACGACAGCGAAGCGTCCTCTGAGGTAGTCGCTGGTCTAGAGTCTACACAAGAACCTACACTAGCAACAGGCAACTGAGCAAGACTAGCACCTAAGCTAACAACACCAGAGTAAACAGAGTCAGAAACACTAGAGTCAACAACAGCATACATAGCATGAGGAGCACCAATCAGATCAACTAACTGCTCAGCAGACATGCCCCACAGAGCGGAGCCGTAGCGCTGAACCAGAGGAAGCCAGTCAAGAGCAGGACCGCCAACCCCGTAGGCCAACCGGACCGTGTCAGTGAGCTGAGCAAAGCACTGACCAGGGGGGTGAAAGCGGCCACAAGGGTGGCCCCAACGAGGACCTGTCAGAACCTGATAGGTGCAAGGAGGGTAAGAAGCACCGCGCTGGGGCTGACGCAGCCCGGACCCCGGAGCCAGCTGCTGACGCTGCTGCTGCTGAGGCTGGCGGGAGGAAAGGGGCTGCTGCTGCTGCTGCTGAAGGTGCTGCTGACGCTGAGCCTGGTACCACGCCGCTGCTCCACCTAGCGGGGTCGGCAGTACAGGAGGTGACTGACGAGCTCGGGGGTCGCCGCCACCAGCAGGCGCAGTGGAGTCACCAGCCGCTGCACGAGGGGTCTCTCCAGACGCTGCACTCCCACCACCGCCAGTCGCAACAGCACCCCCACTACCTCCGCTACCTCCACCTCCACCTCCACCAGAACTACCTTTCTTGCCCCCCTTGCCGCGGGACCGCGACGCAGTCGTAACAGCAGCCGCAGTCGCGTCAGTAGCGGCAGTGGCGAGAGAGGCAGTGAAGGTGGGTAACTGCGGGACTGTGCACCCGTGGAAGAGTGGGGGGGACACAGTACCAGAGGCGGCAGCTACCGAGCGAAGGTTGCTCTCGACGTCCTTGAGTGCAGACTTATGGACCTCAATAGTCAGCTCACTAGGGTGCTTCAGCAGAAGCGCGTCACGAACGGAGGCTAGGCGGTCAGGGAGGCTAGTGGCGATGAAATAGATAGCAATCGCCATGGGGGGAGGAAGCAGTGCAAGCTGTGCCTCAGTGCAAGCAGCGCGGTAACTAGCGTCGAGCGAGCGGAGGTGAGCGATCAAGTCAGCAGAGCGCTCAAACGAGGCGAGATCAGGAAACAGGAACGGGAGGAAAAGACGGCCAAGAGAGACTGTAGCGGGAGTAGAGTAGCGGGCCTTAATCGCAGTGAGGTACGCAGCAGCGGTGCGAACCTGAGTAAAGTGGACCTCCTCTGACTCAGGGAGGAGGCTGCTGAGTGCGATGCAGGCCGCAGCGTCACGGGACGTCCAAGCCGTCCGGTCAGCGCGCTGACGGGCAAAGCGAGCCGTAGCAGCGTCGTCAGGGGCAGAGCCTAAAGCTGTAGGCTCGGGGGGCTCGGGGAGGTCACCAGTAGCGTGCGACCAGAGGGTCTCGCCCCCCTGGACCTGACTCTCTAACAGACGGCGAGCGCGAAGAAGCCAGACGGAAAAGTCAAGTGGTCTACCGTCAGCGTCGAAACGAAGAAC
Source organism: Closterium sp. NIES-65 (assembly GCA_948144175.1). Classification (NCBI taxonomy): domain Eukaryota; kingdom Viridiplantae; phylum Streptophyta; class Zygnematophyceae; order Desmidiales; family Closteriaceae; genus Closterium; species Closterium sp. NIES-65. Next base: position 84,977 of record CANXME010000986.1, read on the forward strand.
TCGCGGAGTCGCCATAGTGAGAACTAACGCGAACGAACAGGCGAGTAACAACCGGGGAGAAGAGGCAAATTAGGGTTTAGGTGGGAAGGAGACTCAGTCGCAGCGGAAGAGCGGGCTAGGGCGACGGGCCAGGGCGTAGGGTAGGGCGACGGGCTAGGGCGTAGGGTAGGGCGACGGGCCAGGGCGTAGGGTAGGGCGACGGGCCAGGGCGTAGGGTAGGGCGACGGGCCAGGGCGTAGGGTAGGGCGACGGGCCAGGGCGTAGGGTAGGGCGACGGGCCAGGGCGTAGGGTAGGGCGACGGGCCAGGGCGTAGGGTAGGGCGACGGGCCAGGGCGTAGGGTAGGGCGACGGGCCAGGGCGTAGGGTAGGGCGACGGGCTAGGGCGTAGGGACGGGACAGGGCGACGCGACGGGGCAGGGCGGCGCGATGGGGCAGGGTGACGGGACGGGGCAGGGCGACGCGACGGGGCAGGGCGACGCGACGGGGCAGGGTGACGGGACGGGGCAGGGCGACGCGACGGGGCAGGGCGACGGGACGGGGCAGGGCGACGCGACGGGACAGGGCGACGGGACGGGGGGGAAAGGGCGGGCACGACGTGACGGGGGGAACGGGCGCGACGCGACGGGGGGAAAGAGCGCTAGGCGACGGGGGGAAAGGGCGCGACGCGACGGGGGGGGGGGGGGGGGGGAAAGGGCGCTAGGCGACGGGGAGAAAGGGCGCTAAGCGACGGGGGAGAGGGCGCTAGGCTCGGTACTAGGTGCGGTAACAACGGAACCGGTACGAACGAGAGGTAGGATCAGGCTCGGGAGGGACGAACCGTTGCGCCGCTTGGGGAGCCGCCGTTGCTCGGAGCGATAGTGTCTGACGAGAGTGGAGTCTCGGGGGAGGGACGAGACGGAGCGACGGCGCCGGCTTCACGACTGGGAGAGGCAGGCTCGGTAATGCGGCTGGTGGTGGGGGACGGCGTGGGTACGACGGGTGGGATATATGGCGAGACGGGAGCGGGAGGGCGGGGAGCGGTGACGCGCCGTGCGGCAGCAGTCTGCGAAGGGCTTGAAGTCGGCGATTGAGGCGTAGCCACCGTCGGTGTGGCGCGGGTGTTGTTGGCGGCCGGGGGAGCTGGACGCGCCGTCGCCATGCGGGCGGGAGCGATGCCGGTACCTGCAAGGACAGGGGGTATGGTGCTTGGGCGCTCACCCCAGAGGCGCTCGGCCAGATGGTACCAAGGCGGCAGGTTTGTGACGCGTCCCTCCCCAGATCGCCTTATACGGTCGTTGATGCGACGCCACTCCGCCTTTAGGCGGTTGAACTTCGCCTTGAGTGCCCCCTGGTCATGCCGCCACGTCGGGTTGCGCTCAAGGATATCCCGCTGGACTAAGGGGTACCAGGACCTTCCCTGCTGCCCGGTGCGTGCGCGGATCTGCGGGTCGAGAACGATGAACGTGGCCAGCACCTCGCACGCCTCCTCAGCGGTCCAGCGTGGCGAGTTTCTGGCAGTTGAGTGGCGAGAAGCAGCGGCAGTGGTGGTACTTGGCTCCGTTGGTTGCGCGGTGGGTTCCTCTTCAACCTCTCCTGGCGCGGCGTTATCCTCAAATGCGGCACCGAGTCCATAGTCATCGTCGGCGTCGTAGGAGGCAGAAGGGGAGGGGATTTGGTAAACCCAGTAGTTTGAAGGGGTGACGGAGGGAGTGGTAGAAGGAGCTGTCAGCGTGTTGGTCTGATCCCGTATCTGGGACTCTTGTGTTTCGGGAGCAGCTGTGGCAGGAGTGGTAGTATTGGTAGATCCCGGTGGATGGGAGTTGGGAGTGGTGTTGTCAGACTGGGTGTGTGGCGTGGGGTGGCGAGAGGGATCCATTGTGCAGCGTAGTGAGTTGTGAGTCAATGTCGTGGCTTCTTGTATTGTAGTGAGGCTAGTTGTGGTTGGACAATGTCAACTTTTGAATCCGAGCCGCATTTTCCAATGTTCTTGCAAGGCGGTCCGCTGAAATCCAAATTCGCCCGCCAATCGCGTGCGCGGACAAGCGGACAGTCCGTTTGTGTTTCGGACCGTCCGTTGTCAGTGTTTCGTGTCGTTGGAAAGTGGAAAAAGTGTCATGACGGTTCGTTCTTGTAGCGACGTCGCACACATCCTCGCGAAAACCTGCACGACATTAAACGATAATGGTAACCCTTCGCATCGACGTACGGTCCACGGTTCATTCCGTCGGGTTCAAAAAAGTTACATCCCCTTACAATTTCGAGATGATAAAAGGATTTGGTTTGGCGAACTCAATCTACGAGACCAGTACCATTCGCGGTGTAACAAATTCCGGTACAACACACTGTGAATGCGCGATATCTCAAAGTAGCTTAGCGGAATGAGTGGATTAGCGTTGTGAAAGCACACAAATAGGATACCTAACAAAGTGTTGTACTCCCTAAGGAGCAACTCACTACAGCCTATCACAAATATAACATTTGACACACCCCCATAGGCTAAGTGAGGGGCATCAAAGCAAGCAAGGCGAGCACACGGTCACAAGACCAGTCAATGCAAGAAACAAGGCAAGCTCAGGGTGGATCTCAAGGACACCACACAAATTCCGAGCACATGCAAGTGGCCACAAGTCCAGTTCAAGGGTTCACTAGATTATAAATAGGAAACACAACAAGCAGAGCAAGTAACAAGACTACAGCAACTTAGGGCCAACCTCAACAAGCCCCAACTGCACACAGAACCTGTGGTGGTCACCAAGCGCTAAGGCCTTGGTGAAGACGTCTGCAGTGTTGGCCTCTGAGGCCACAAAGTCCAGGCGGGCCTGGCCGCGTCGCTGCAGCTCTTGCAGGAGGAAGTACCTCACGTCAATGTGCTTCACTCTGCTCTCCAGTCGAGGCTCTCGACACAAGAGGATCATGGCCTTGTTGTCAGCGTACAAGGTCGGTGCAGAGCGAGGCCGCTCACCAAGGTCGGCGAGCAAGAAGGTCAACCAGCGAAGCTCCTGTGCCGCCATGGCACCAGCGTAGATCTCTGCCTCTGCGCTGGAAGTAGCCACAGACGACGACCGTGTAGACCTCCACGACACAACACCAGCTCCCAGACTGAAGCAGTAACCCTGAGTCGAGCGCTGAGTCTCCACGTCGTCAGCGTAGGAAGAGTCGCAGTGACCAGTCAACGCCACTGGCTGAGTCCCTCCAAGCACAAGCCCCACTCCTGCTGTAGTCGCCAGGTACTTCGCCACCCTCACAGCTGATGTCCAGTGGACAGGACGGTGTCTCCCAGTCGCAACAAAGCGCGAAAGGATGCTGAGGGGAAAGGCGAGGTCCGGCCGAGTACAGGTCATCAGGTACATGAGGCAGCCCACCAGCTCTGCGTAAGGACCACTGGACTCGAAGGGCTCGTCAGGAAAGGGGCCCGTGAGTCTGTGGTCAACAGCAAGAGGAGTGGGCTGTGCGGTGGAGAACTGGAAGTTGAACCGCCGAAGGACCTGCTGCACCATGTGTGACTGCGTCAGTGTGATGGTGCGAGCGGCTCTGTCCCTGGTGATCTGCAGGCCAAGGTAGCGCTGCAGTTCACCCAGGTCAGTGCACTTGTGTCTCTTCTGCAGTTCCGACTTCACCTGAGCCAGCGCTGCCCTGTCTGCTGTAGCAAAGACCAAGTCGTCGACGTAGACAAGTATAAAGAAAGGAGTAGAACCCTCCCGAACAAACAGTGAAGGGTCGGCAGTCGACGGTCTGAAACCAAGGTCACGAAGCGTGGAGCGAAGAGTGTCGTGCCACTCTCGGGGCGACTGGCGGAGACCGTAGACTGGTCGGCGCAGGCTCCACTGAGTCCCAGGAGGGAAGGTGTCAGTGAAGCCAGGCGGACGACGCAGCCAGATCTCCTCGTGCAGTCGGCCCTGGAGGAATGCAGTGGAGAAGTCGAGGGAGTGCAGCTCGTAGTCTCGCTGCGCTGCTATGTGAAGTAACACCCGAAGAGTAGTCATCTTCGTGGTCGGAGCAAAGGTCTGGAAGAAGTCAACTCCCTCACGCTGACTGAAGCCCCTAGCCACGTAGCACGCCTTGAACACCGGAGGTGCTCCAGGCGGCCGCTTCACCTTGAAGAGCCACATGCCATCGACTACGTTCGCCCTAGGAGGGGGAACTGCGTCGACGTAAGTGCCTGTGGATCTCCAAGACGCCAACTCTGAGTCCATAGCCGCTTTCCACTGAGAGGCCCACTTCCCTGACACAGCCTCGCGGTAAGTGCGAGGAGTCGGTATGTCCAGGGCGTCGGGGTCTCCCTCAGGGGAGAGAAGCATGGCACAGACAGAAGGAGAAGCGGCTGCCCAGTACTCCAGCTCAGACTCTCTGTCCTCTAGGACGTCACAGCCAAGGGCAAACTCACCCCCGACGGACAGAGGACGGTAGGGAGGAGCAGGGACCACACGGGTAGCGTAGTCAAGGCGGCTAGCGGCAGCAAACTCAGCGACAGCGGCAGTGAGAGCGGAGGCAGACGACGGGGGGAAACGAGAGTCGGTGACAAGAGTGGCTAGGACACGAGAGGCAACAGGACGAACAGTGCGGTAGTAGTCAGTGATCGGAGTGGGGAGGGTGGGGAGAGAGGACAGAGGAGGAGACAGGAGAACGGACACAGGAGGGCAGTGTGGAGGTCAGTAACAGGGGACGAGTGACGAGCACGCGGGGGACAACGGGTGACCAAGTCACGACTGTCTAGGACTACAGGAGGAGGAGACTGTGGCGGAGAGAACGACCTGACTGCTGGACTGGCGTCCGGAGGAGGAAACGTAGGACCAAACACAGGAGGAGAGGAGGAAAGGCCAAGGGCCCGCAGGCCACTCACAGGTGGGAACAACTGCCGCTCCAGAGGGAGCTGTGGCGGCGGCTGCGGCGGCGGCTGCTGCTGCTGCGGCTGCTGCTGCAGCTGCTTCGGCGGCTGCTGCTGCTGCTGCTGCCGCTGCTGCTCCAGGAGGTCCAGTACCCGCAGCTCCTGCCGCTCCCTCTCCAACCACTCCTGCTCCTCACGCTCACGCCGGCGGGCAGCCTGGAGACGTGTGTCGTGGCGGTGGGGAGGCGGAGTGGACTCCGCAGACCCAGGGTCAGACTCCTCAGACTCAGCACCCCCACAACCAGCACCTCCAGCTCCAGCACCCCCAGAGCTAGCGCCACCTGCGCCAGCACCTCCAGCTCCAGCACCCCCAGAGCTAGCGTCACCTGCGCCAGCACCTCCAGCTCCAGCACCCCCAGAGCTAGCGCCACCTGCGCCAGCACCTCCCGCTCCAGCACCCCGCGACCGAGTACCCCCAGACCGAGCACCTCCAGCGGCTGCACCTCCAGCTCCAACACCAACCGAGTCCACAGTAACCTGTCGCGGAAGTGCCGAAGGCTGCTGAGGGGACTGTGAGGAGGACTGTGGGGAGGGAGACGCTACCTGACGCGCGACCGAGGGTAGAGGGGTAACGTGGGACACACCAGACGGGGCAGGACCAGGAGGGGGCGGGGGTACCGGAGGGGCGGGAGCAGGAGGAGGAGAGGGTGCGAGGAAAAGAGGGGGAGGGGGTACCGGGAGACCTCGACAGGGGTACCGGGTGTAGTAGGACACGGACTCGTCAAACCGGACGTCACGGGAGTCTAGGAACTGGTGCAGGGGAGGGTGGTAAAAGGTCCAGTCAGCAGAGCCGACCGGGAACCCAAGGAAGACACAATCGATGGCGCGTGCCGAGAGCTTGTCCGCAGAGGTGTCGCGGACTTGCGCAAGGCAGCCCCAGACTCGAAAGGCCGACCCAACACCAGGGGAACCAGTCCAAAGACTGGTCGGTGAAGCCTCGGGCCGCCAGACACGCGGCTGGAGGTTCAGCTGGTGTGCGGCGTAGCGAACCGCGTAGGGCCACAGAAAATGGGGCGCACGGGCGTGAATCATGGACGTGCGAGCAATGTCCATGACCATGCCAATGCGGCGCTCAGCAACCCCATTTTGCTGTGGGGACTCTGGCAGCGTCCCTGTTCGCCGCACAATCCGGCAAGAATGCCGGAGCAAAACTCGCCCCCTCGGTCGGAGTGGAGACAACTGACTCGACGACCACGAGTGCCCTCAGTGGCCAAAAGCCACCTGATCAGCGTAGCAGTCACCTCGGACTTCTTTGCAAGAGGGAACACTGTGGTGTACCTGGAGAAGTCGTCGACGACCACCAGAAATTAGCGCTCCCTCCCGGACCCCTGTGTCGGGGCAGGGACCCAGACGTCCAAGTGGAGAGTCTCAAAGGGAGCGGTGGCCGGACGAAGGGAGGAGGAGTGGGGAGTGGCGCGTAAGCGACCGGCGACGCACGGAGAGCAAGGAGGGGCAGGCGAGAGAGGGAGCGACGGGAAGGTGCGTGGGAGACCTGAGACAAGTCCCTGACTGAGCATGCCACGTAGGCGAGGGAGCGACGGGTGGCCAAGGCGGTGGTGCCACAGGATGGTGCGGTGGGTGAGAGAGCGACAGGAGCGACGGGGCTGGACACAGCGACCGGACCGGACACTACTACCTGGCTAGACACAGCAACTGGACTGGGGACCTGGGCCGGAGGGGACGCAACGACCTGAGGGGAGGACGCGACCGGGGAGCGCTCGGTGTGGAGGACGTAGAGACCGGAGCGGGGCTCCCGGGTGAACGTGGCCAGAACAGCACCTGTGGTAGCGTCTGTACAGACTGCAGTCCGCCCACCCCCCACGAAGGTAACCGTGATCCCCCTGTCCTGGAGGTATCCAACACCCACCAAGTTCCGAGTGAACGAGGGGATGTGGAGGCCGCGCAGGACACCAGAGGGGACCACAGGGCAGGGGAGGGTGGTGGAGCTGCGCGCAACGGCTGGTCCTGAGGTAGGATCAGCCAGAGCCACCGACACAGGTGTGAGGAGTGGGGTAAGGGTCGTGTGGTCTCGGAAGAAGCACTGAGACCCGCCCGAGTCCAGCGTGAACGACAGAGAGGCCTCAGCCGGAGGGTCACCTGACTCAGTCGCTACACAAGCACCTAGAGCAGCAACACAAGCACCTAAGCTAGACAGGCACAAGGCTACACTAGCAGGAGGCAAGCAGGCTAACCTACGAACACGCGAGCAAACAGATCCATCAGCACTAAAGTCAGCATCAACAAACAAAGCATGCTGACACGCATCGTCCATGGACAGATCAAATACATCAATCTTACGGGCTAACAGACGAGACCAGCGAGGCGTGACCGCCTGAGGGTCCCAGCGAGCCCGGTAGAGGTCGTCGAGGCGGCGGAAGCACCGCGCGGCAGAGTGGTCGTCGCGACCACAGAGGCAGGGGCTGCCCGGCCCGGTGAGGCACCAATGGGTGCAGGGGCCCCCGTCACGGCGAGGGGGACGAGGGGCCCAGCTGGAAGTGCTGCTGCTGCGGCCGGTGCTCCCTGGGCCTCCCTGACCCCACTGTGGCGGGGGACCCCAGTGCTGCTGCGGACCCCACTGTAGCGGAGGGCCCCACTGCTGGAACTGCTGCTGTGCCTGCTGCTGCTGCTGTCCCGGCTGCTGCTGCTGCTGCACCTGCTGTGGCTGCTGCTGCTGTGACTGCTGCTGCTGTCCACCCCCACCGGTCGGACCACCACCAGTAGGCGGGCCTGTCTGTCCTGCACCTCCTCCAGGGCCCCCTCCTCCCGGTGCACCACCACTGCCGCCGCCGCCGCTGCCGCCGCCGCCCCCCCCACCACCGCCACCTCCACCGCCGCCTCCACCGCCTCCACCTCCCCCCCTACCGCCCCTCTTGCCGCTCTTGCCCCGTTTCTGCCAGTCTGCGGCAGAAACGGCAGCAGTGTCCTCAGAAACCGACACAACAGCAGAAGGACGGGTAGCAGTGAACGTGGGAAGCTGGGGGGCGGCACACCCCGCAAAGAGACGGGGAGCCACCGCGTCAGTGGCGGAGGCAACGGTGAGGAGGCTGCTCTCGATCTTCCCGAGAGCGGTCTCAAGGAGATCGATGGTGAGCTCAGTGGGGTGCTGCTGCAGGAGCGCGTCGCGGGCAGTGGCAAGGCGGTCAGGGAGGCGGGTGACTAACCAGTGCACAGTGAGCCACAAGGGGGGGGGAGCCGCTAGAAGCTGCTCGTCGGTACAGGCCGCACGGAAACTAGCGTCAAGCGAGCGGAGGTGGGTCACAAGGTCAGACACACTCGCAAACGAGCCTAGGTCGGGGAACACAAACGGCATCAGGATGCGACTGAGGGAGGCAGAGGAGGGGGTGGAGTAGCGGGCAACAATAGCATCCCAAACCCCCTTGGCTGTCTCCACCTGGTCAAAGTGGGCGGCCTCAGTCGGCGGGAGAAGCTCCGTCAGTGTGAGGGCGGCGGCAGCGTCACGCGAGAGCCACACGTCCCTGGCCAGGACCCGACGCTCGTACTCCGCCCGGGCCGTAGGGGTCGGCTCCGAGGTGGTCGGCAGGGCGGCGGGGGACGGGGGCTCCTGGAGGGCACCAGACGCGTGAGCCCACAGAGTGGCGTTGTCCTGTCGCTGACTGGTGAGGAAGCGCGTGGTCTGACGCCGCCAGGTACCGAACTCGATCGGGCGTCCCTCCGCGTCGAAACGGAGGCGACGGGACTCCATAGCGGACGTCATGCTAAAGGCGGCTGGAGCACGGCAGAGTCGGAGTTAGAAACGAGGAGGATGCTAGAGGCGGAGCTAGGAACGTGGAGGACTGGCACTGAGGGCGAGAGGCGCCAGTTGGAGAGCTAGGGAGAGAAACGGCTGCGAACACTAGGAGCGAAGGAGGCACTAGTGCGGACCCTACTCTAACCTACGCTACCGGCGGGAGAGAGAGCAGCTACCAGCCGCTGAATGGTAGTCCGATGGCAGTAGGGCTGTGAAGGGCCCCGCGCACAAGGTAGTGGTGGGGCTAGGGTTTGCAACGAACGGTGTGGGCGGTTTAGGGCGGTTGAGTGCGGTGTATGGCGGTTTGCGGCGGTTTAGGGCGGTTTAGGGCGGTTTAGGGCGGTTGAGTGCGGTTGAAGGGCGGTATAGGGCGGTTTAGGCGAGGGCGGGCGCCTAAGGCCCGAAGTGGCGGGCGCCTAAGGCGCTGGCTGGCGGGCGCCTAAGGCGCTGGCTGGCGGGCGCCTAAGGTGCTGGCTGGCGGGCGCCGAAGGCGCTGGGCGACGGGCGCCTAAGGCGCGACGTGGCGGGCGCCTAAGGCGCGACGTGGCGGGCGCCTAAGGCGCAACGTGGCGGGCGCCTAAGGCGCGACGGGACGGGCGCCTGAGGTGCGACGTGGCGGGCGCCTAAGGCGCGACGTGGCGGGCGCCTAAGGCGCGACGTGGCGGGCGCCTAAGGCGCGACGTGGCGGGCGCCTAAGGCGTGACGTGGCGGGCGCCTGAGGTGCAACGTGGCGGGCGCCTGAGGGGCGTGGTGGTGGGCGCCTAGGACGCGAACGGGCAGGCGCCTAGGGCGCGGTCGCGAGAGCGCCTAAGGTGCGGGCTGGAGGGCGCTTAGGGGCGCGGGCTGGAGGGCGCTTAAGGGCGCGGGCTGGAGGGCGCTTAGGGGCGCGGCCCGGAGGGCGCTCAGGGGCGCGGGCTGGAGGGCGCTTAGGGGCGCGGGCTGGAGGGCGCTTAGGGGGCGCGGGCTGGAGGGCGCTTAGGGGCGCGGGCGAGAGGGCGCTTAGGGGCGCGGAGGTCCTAGAAGGTAACCTAGCGTAATACCATCTCAAAGTAGCTTAGCAGAATGAGTGGATTAGCGTTGTGAAAGCACACAAGTAGGATACCTAACAAAGTGTTGTACTCCCTAAGGAGCAACTCAGTACAGCCTATCACAAATATAACATTTGACACGATATACAATCATCTCAGGAACCGGAAATATTACGAGAAGCAGCAGCATGAGAACTAAATTATCTTCCAGAACCCGGGCACGGCGCTGGTGATGAAATCATCAGTAGGCGTTGATGATGAACTTATTAATCAGGTACATTGATGTAAGAGCTGGTGAGTGATGTGCCTCTGATAAAAACTACGTTCCTCCCCTGCTTCAATTCAGCTGCTGAGAGTGGCAACAAGAGACCCAACAAATTGGACGGCACCAACACCCTGAAACCGCAACGCCTATTGTGTTTACGAAGAGGACATACTGGTAGCCTTCACTACCATTGTGAACTGGCCTGTCAGATCAAACCAAAAGTTATTCATGAACAGAAAAACGAACAGGCATAGCTCAGCCCTTGCCAAGTAAAGATCCGCCTATGGACATCATGGCTAGGCTAATCTGACTGACTAAAAACCCACATGTAAACTACCAGTCGATCGCTCAGTCAGAGTAGATCCTGCACTCATCCTCAGAGGGATTCTCGTTGCAGTACTTCTCAAGGGGGTCCTCGTAATCTGCTGCCTTCTGCTTCAAAGCCTGATCAGCAGCGGCAGCTGAGATCTCCTCCACCTCATCCCACGCAGCAGCGCACTCAGCGGTGGAGTTCGGATCGGAGCAGGTTTCTTGAGCAGCAGCGATCTTTTCCTGAATCTCCTTCTTCAGATCAGGCTGGGCCATAGCCACGATGCGGACAGCACGGGTGCTGCGAACATTGACGGGCTTCGCAGACAACTTCAGCGAAGAAGTCTGGACGAACGAGCTCGAGAGAGCAGCAGCAGAGACCGACGCGAGAGCAGCCATGGTAAACTACGACGCGTTGATGCAATAACCGAGTCGGTCTGAAGGCGGGGTTATGGTGAAGTGCTGAGTGCTAATCTTGCCTGCGGGAAAGGCATAACGGATATCAACTTTCAGGCAATTATGAACTGTTCCTCGCCTGAATGGTCCTCCGCGCGCTGCACCAGTCAAGGGGGTGATTTTCCTGGTTTCCTGCGCCCAACCTCCGCGACAGGTTGGGGTTGGTCGAAGAGTGGTTTCAGGAATGGTACGGCGTTTTCGAGGGGTGAAGGGGCGTTTCCAGGCCGCGCAAACGGTGAGCTGTCCCGCATAGGGACAGCTCCCTTCGAGTGACGCCGCCGACATCCAGAATGCGCTGGGCTGTCAGGGAGGGTACGGGGAAGCAACGCGGCAAAAAGCAGGACAGCGGGGCAGAACTAGATTGTCTCGTTAGAACATATCCCGATTGTCTTAATGGAAAAGTGACTTGATAAGCTGTTCAATAAGTGACATTCTAGTCTGGCTCTGAATACCTGACTTGCTAACATGTGCATACATGTAGCAGATGGCTTTCAAATACGGTAGTTGGGAACATGATAATTCATTCTCTTTGCTCATCTAAATATATTCTTTTAGGCTATCTAATCAAAGAATCGCAAAGGCCCACTCACAAGCACACTATTGTAACAAGCCATGCCCGCACGTCATGTACATTTGCACACACATCACTTGCAAACTGTACAAACTATAAACACGTATACATGACCGCACATACGGCAGTTTTTGATACTATAGCATATGCACCCACACTTGCTTATGATGACCCTCGTCAGCAGCAGCAGTATCCACATCGTCCATGCTAGCATCTACCATTCCATCCCCTCCATCTCCTCCCTTCCTCCCACTTCCGTCCACCTTCCCTTCACCCAGAACCAACTCCTCATCCCCACCAATCCCCCCACCCCCACCCCCACCCCCACCCCCACCCCCAAAGCCAAACCCACTTCCGAACCCACTCCCTAACCCAAATCCCCCGGCCCAACTCCCCCCACCTATCCACTCCCCATCTCCATTATACCTCCGCACATACTCCTCTCCCCCCACCTCTCCTCCCTTAAAGCCTGCCAAATACACATCACCTCCAGATGATCCCCCATACAGCTGCTGCTGCCCGTCCCCCTCCTCCTCCCTGCTCCTCCAACTGCTGTACCCCATACAAGCCAGGTACGTTACAAGGCACAGGAGCATGAGAGAAAGGAGAACAAGCAGAGCGATGGTATAACCAGGCATCGAGGAACCAGTTGAAGGGCCCGTGTCACTGTTGCTGCCGCCAGTAGCACCACCACCACTGCTGCTGCTGCCGCTACCACTGCCGCTACCACTGCCGCTACCACTGCTGCTGCTATCGCCTGCCGCCTCAGCTTGGCTCTTCACTCCAAAGTCCCCGATCTCCCCACTGACCTGATTCAAGGCATCAAACGCAGCAGGAGCTGAGTAGTCACCTGCCTCTTTCACCCCTGCTGCACTGCCATTGCCAGCACCACCACCGCCACCACCACTGCCACCGCCACCACCAGCACCAGCACCAGCAGCAGCACCGGGCAGAGGACCCGGGCGGGAGATTTGAGTGAGGTCGAGAGTGAAGCGCTCCACGTGCCGCTCCTCCCAGCGGGCCTTCTCCTGCCACATCACGCCCTCAAGATTTACAATGCTGTAGGTCGGTGGGGCCACAGATTTCAAGCGCTCGCCTGTAGCTGGGTTGAAGGATACCTGGTGATGGGAGGACGGGTACGGGTATGGGAGGGGAGTGAGAGAGAGTGAAGCGCTCCACGTGCCGCTCCTCCCAGTGGGCCTTCTCCTGCCACGTCACGCCCTCCAGATTTGCAATGCGGTGGGTCGGAGGGGCCACAGATTTCAATCGCTCGCCTGTAGCTGGGGTGAATGAGACCTGGTTGTGGTGGAGGGATGGATGGGGGCGGTGGGGGGACAACTGAGACGTCTCAAAACCACAATGCGGTCGGCCGGAGGGGCTACAGACTTGAGCCGTTCACCTGCAGTCGAGTCATGATGCTGCAGGGTATTTTTGAGAAATCTCAAAAATACCCTGGAGCAATGCGGTCGGTCGGAGGGGCTACAAACATGAGCCGTTCACCTGTCGTCGAGTCATCCCCATGAAGACATTGCATCCTTGCGGCACGCCTCGAAAGCACGTCAGCACACCCCTTCCCAGCTCAAGTGTCCCTTGCAGTTGCAGAAACATACATGGAACACACACGTACTCTGACCCTTGCTGAGAGGGTATTTTTGAGACGTCTCAAAAATACTTGCAGTTGCAGAAACATACATGGAACACACACATTCACTGACCCTTGCCCTCCTCACCTGCCCTGTGGTTCCCGTGAAGTTGATGCATCCTTGCGGCACGCCTTTAAAGCACGCCAGCACAAGCTCCTTAGTGGGTGCTGTGTCTGCGAATTGGAGACACACACACGTGGAAAGAATATTGGACACTTTTGAGAGCTCTCAGAAGCGATACGACTTTTGAGTCGACTCAAAAGTCGGCTAGCGATACAAGCAAAGAAGGGGTGAATGGTATCGAACAGGTACGGCACGTATTGGCGGGTGGTGTTGAAGCGGGGGAGAGTGAGGTGGGGGAAGGTGGGGCAGGGAGAGAGGGACCCAAGCCATCCCCACACCCCACCCACCAAGACACTCACTCTGGTTGGCAATAATGCTCCTGAAAGCTTCAAAGAAGGCGTGAACGGCGTCAAAGAGGTACGGCACGTATTGGCGGGTGGATTTGAAGCGGGGGAGTGAGGTGGGAGGAAGGGGAGAAAGTCCCTAGTCATCCCCTCATCGGATGGTGGTATCCCCACACACCACCCACCGAGACACTCACTCTGGTTGGCGATAATGCTGCTGAAGGCCTCGAAAAAAGATTGAACGGCATCAAAGAGGTACGGCACGTATTGGCGGGTGGTGTTGAAGCGGGGGAGAGTGAGGTGGGGCAGGGACAGAGGGATCCAAGTAAACTCCACACCCCACCCACCAAGACACTCACTCTGGTTGGCAATAATGCTGCTGAAGGCCTCGAAAAAAGAGTGAACGGCATCAAAGAGGTACGGCACGTATTGGCGGGTGGAGTTGAAGCGCGGGAGTGAACGAGCGGAAATGTGGGGCAGGGAGAGAGGGACCCAAGCCAACCCCGCACCCCACCCACCAAGACACTCACTCTGGTTGGCAATAATGCTCCTGAAAGCTTCAAAGAAGGCGTGAACGGCGTCAAAGAGGTACGGCACGTATTGGCGGGTGGAGTTGAAGCGCGGGAGGGAGGGCCCGACGTCGAGAGTGAGCAAGCCAGGGTAAATGTCATGGCGCTTGGTCCGCCAGTGCATTATGTATTCCCATATGGGGGAGGAGCCCGAGTAGTCTCCCTCTGATAGGAGGAGTGGGTAATGGGGGCAGTACAGGGTGGGGAGAAGCGGGGGACAGGGGGGGCTTGATGTCGAGAGTGAGCAAACCCGGGTAGATGTCATGGCGCTTGGTCCGCCAGTGCATTATATATTCCCGTACAGGGGACGAGTCCAAGTAGTCTCCCTCTGTAAGCGAGGGAATGAATGACATAGGCAGAAGGGAGGGGTAGAGGTGGGCCCGACGTCGAGAGTGAGCAAACCCGGGTAGATGTCATGGCGCTTGGTCCGCCAGTGCGTTATGTACTCCCATAGAGCGCATAGAGGGGAGGAATCTGAATAGTCTCCCCCTGTACAATGGAGGTTGGGGGCAACAGGGGGGGGTCATATGAACGTGGAACAGGGTAGGTGTCATGCCGCTTGGACTGCTAATGCATTATGTGCTCTCCTGGTAAAGAAATATTCCACGCAGTTGGTAGCTTCACTTACTGTAAGGAGTAATCCCCATAATACTGCTAGGTTTTGAAAGGTTCTGACTTTTTTCAGAATTCTCAAAAACCAGGTTTTGACAGGTTCTGACCTGCAGTAGTGTATTCTCAAGATACCTGAGAAGCACCAGGTTGACGCCTATCTTTTGAGGCGCCTCAAAAGAAGCACCATGTTGACGCCTTTCGTTTGAGGCGCCTCAAAAGAAGCACCATGTTGACGCCATTCTGATCTTAATTCTTAGTCTCCACTTACTGTAAGAATCTGCTTTTGAGTCGACTCAAAAGTCAAAAGTATTCTCAAGATACCTGAGAAGCACCATGCTGACGCCTATCTTAATTATATTCACTCCGCACTTAGTGTGCCATGGTATCGAGGTGACTTATGAGTCGACTCAAAAGTCAAAAGTATTCTCAAGATACCTCAGAAGCGCCATGTTGACACGCCTTCATTTTATTCACTCCGCACTTACTGTAAGGGGCGACCCCCATCTCCCCTTGCAGTGCTGACGCTAAGGCTGTCAGGTTCTGGCCTGCAGTGGCGGTCGGGAGGTTGGGAAACAAGCAGGAGAAGAGAGGAGAATGAGTTGCTTCTAACGATTCGCTTCTAAGAGGCGCCTAAAAAACGATATGCATTGGTGGACGAGTGGTTGGGACACAAGCAGGAGAGTGAGGAGAATGAGTCGCTTCTACGAGTCACATTTGCGAACCGCCTTTCGGAATCGTCAGACGGCAATATAGCGAGGTTGGGATACAAGCAGGAGAAGTGAGGTGAGGAGGATGAGCTGCTTCTACGAGTCACTTTAGAGAATCGTTTTTGAGAATCGCTTTTCGAGATTCTCAATATAGCAAGGTTGGGACACAAACAGGAGAGGATACAGGACGAGAATGGGCAGTACAGCTCACCCAATATTTTTCCCTTTTCCTGACTGGCACTTGGCACGTATGTAGCTCCCTTATTGCTCACCGTTTGAGGCGCCTCAAAAGCAGGAGAGGAGACGAGACAAGAGTGGGCAGTACAGCTCACTCAATATAAGTCGACTCAAAACACGACGCAGTACAACTCACCCGCTATTTTTCCCTTTTCCTGACTGGCCTTGGTTCCCGTATTGCTCACCTTCCCCACAAGGTCGAATGCCGCTGCTCCATCCGTGCCGAAATACCACCACGGATATTCCAACACCTAAGTGATCATGCCATGCCACTGCTCCCCAGTCCCCCCCTGCTCACCTTCCCCCACAAGATCGGATGCCACTGCTCCATCCATCCCAAAACACCACCAGGAATATTCCAGCACCTCAGCAATCATGCCATGCCACTGCTCCCTAGACCCCTCGTCTCACCTTCTCTATTTTTTTCCAGTTCCCCCCTGCTCACCTTCCCCCACAAGATCGAATGCCACTGCTCCATCCGTGCCGAAATACCACCACGGATATTCCAATTTCCACCACCTCAGCAGCCAGCCATGCTAGGCCACACCTCACTAGACCCCTCAACTCACCTTCCCCATAGAGATGAGCGTCCACCCAACCCAACCCGACCCGACCCGACCCGACTTGGCCGGGCCACACGGGCTCCCGGGTCAGGTCGGGTCGGGCCAACCTCGGGCCAGGGTGCTGAAGGTTCTGGCCCGACTCGGTCCTACACACTCGGGTCAACTTGGACCCGGTCACGGGTCGGGTCGGGCAGGGCCAGGATGACCCGCCCAGGATGGCCCCTAAGAACCTCTACGAAATGGTGCAATGTTAGTTGCTGGCGCGCCTATGAGCAACTGCTGGCCTAAAACGAAGCGTGCAGCCTGAGAATTGAAGTATCGCTAGTAAAACGCGATGCTGTAAAAAAACGCCATTCCTGCATCGCGATTTTCCGTGAACAGCAGGATACGATAGTAAACTAGCTATGAATGCCTATCAATGAGGTTTGAACGGGTGGTAACTAAGTAGTTTCTAAGCTTAGGTGACTTGCTTGCTGCCATTAGGCAAGATTGAGAGCGTGGGTAGGTTCTGATGTCGAGGGGATAAAAAACCCCTCTACAACAATTTGACCTAGGGTTTCGTCCCCAGTGTGTCGAAATCGGGTCGGGCTCCTGGTCCTGACCCGAATTTCGGTCGGGTCAAGACTGACCCGAAACCCGACCCGACTCGGCCCGAGTTCCATGCTCGGGTTTTAGCCCGAGTTCCATGCTCGGGTTTTAGCCCGAGTTCCATGCTCGGGTTTTAGCCCGAGTTCCATGCTCGGGTTTTAGCCCGAGTTCCATGCTCGGGTTTTAGCCCGAGTTCCATGCTCGGGTTTTAGCCCGAGTTCCATGCTCGGGTTTTAGCCACAGTCGGGTCGGGTCGGCCCGCACGGGGCAGGCAAATGAAACCACTGACCCGACCCCCCCTGCCCACCTTCCCCCACAAGATCGAATGCCGCTGCTCCATCCGTGCCGAAATACCACCACGGGTATTCCAACCGACCCTGGTGGTTTCCCAGTATCCCCCTCCCCCAGTTTCCCCCTTCTCCGGATCCCCCGGCTTACCTTCCCCCACAGGATCGAATGCCACTGCTCCATCCGTCCCGAAGTACCACCAAGGGTATTCCAACACCTCAAAAATCATGCCATGCCACTGCTCCCCAGCTACCATCGTCTCACCTTCCCCCACCAGGTCGAATGCCACTGCTCCATCCGTGCCAAAATACCACCAAGGATATTCCAATCGACCCTGGTGTAGTTTCCGCAAGAGGGGGGGGAGGAAGAACAGGGAACCTGGTGAATGAGCGAGGGGCTTGAAAGGGCGTGAAAGGGCGTGGAGGGGCGTGGAGGCCTAGTTGTGAGACGCCTCAAACACTAGACGTGGTTTCCGCAAGGGGGGGGCAAGGACGAATGGGAAACTGGTGAATGGGTGAGGGGCTTGAAAGGGCGTGGAGGGGCGTGGAGGGGCGTGGAGGCCTAGTTTTGATGCGCCTCAAAACTAGACGTGGTTTCCTCAAGAGGGGGGAGGAAGAACGGGGAACCTGGTGAATGAGTGAGGGGCTTGAAAGGGCGTGGAGGGGCGTGGAGGGTATTGGAGAGGTGACTTTTGAGTCGACTCAAAAGGCGTGGAGGGGCGTGGAGGGGCGTGGAGGGGCGTGGGGGGGCGTGGAGAGACCAGATTTGAAGGGGATATCACTCACCAGGTCTAGAGCTGACTTTTGAGTCAATTAAAAAAGTCAACTTTTGAGTTGACTCAAAAGGAATTGGAGAGACCAGATTTGAAGGGGACATCACTTACCAGGTATAGAGCTGCACGCCATATCCCCTCGGCTGCATTGGGTGAGACAACAAGCAGCACCACTGTGGAGTCATGGGCTTGGACGAGCGGCTTGGAGGGACTTGGAAACACCAGATTTCCAAGGGATTTCAAGTATATTCTAGGCAGCACTTCTCAACTCGCCAGGTTTAGAGCAGCACGCCAGATGCCTTCAGCTGCATTGGGTGAGACGGCAAGCACCAGCACTGTGGAGTCACTGGCTTGAATGAGTGGCTTGGAGGAGCACACTGTTACAACAGCGCCCCCTACTCCATGCTTCCCAAGGGGTATCTCTCACAAGGCAAGAGCAGCGCGCCATATCCCCTCGGCTGCGTTGGGCGAGACGGCAAGCACCACCACTGTGGAGTCATCCGCTTGGATAGGCTTGGAAGGGATTGGGTCCCCGGGAGGGACACTGAAACCCTTCACTTACTCACCAGGTCTAATGCAGCGCGCCATATCCCCTCAGCTGCGTTGGGCGAGACAGGTAGGACCACAACCGTGGAGTCACCGGCTTGGAAGGGCCCGAATTGGAGAGGTTGAGGAGAGCAGATACTGAGGGGAATTCGTAAGGCGGTCTTATCAGCACTACTCTTCACTCACCAGGTCTAGTGCCGCCCTCCAAATGCCTTCAGCTGCGTTGGGCGAGACGGTGAGGACCACAACCGTGGAGTCATTGGAATGAATGAGCGGCTCGGAGGAGCATGGAGGGGGCAGTTTCTCAAGGGAATTCAGGTACACACTAGGCTCTGCGGAGTTTTCATCAGCCACTGCTCCACTCACCAGGTCTAGAGCCGCCCTCCAAATGCCTTCAGCTGCGTTGGGCGAGACGGGTAGGACCACAATCGTGGAGTCACCGGCTTGGAAGGGCCCGAATTGGAGAGGTTGAGGAGAGCAGATACTGAGGGGAATTCGTAAGGCGATTTCGTCAGCACTGCTCTTCACTCACCAGGTCTAGAGCAGCGCGCCAGATGCCCTCAGCTGCGTTGGGTGAGAATGAGCGGCTTGGAGGGGCGTGGATCACTAGGGGTTCTTACCAGTGGCACTCACCAGGTCTAGTGCAGCGCGCCAAAAGCCCTCAGCTGCGTTGGGTGAGACCGCTAGGACCACCACTGTGGAGTCATCGGATTGAATGAGCGGCTTGGAAGGGTTTGGGTCGGAGAGGTTGAGGAGGAGGGAGGAGTAGTTGAGGCAGGGCACCGGAACGGGTATGCTGTGGACTGTCAGATTGTCACTGCGCGCGAAGTACTGGAGGGAAGGGTAGGGAACAGGGGACATGTGACTTCATTAGCTTGCAGGAGCGGCTTGAAAGGGCTCGGGTCGGAGAGGTTGAGGAGGAGCGAGGAGTAGTTGAGGCAGGGCACTGGGACGGTTATGCTGTGCACTGTCAGATTGTCACTGCGAGCGAAATACTGGAGGGAGGGGATGGAGGGGGGGGAGGCCAGAGGGCGAAAGGGGTGGACTGAGGGGCATCGAGCATAGAGAAGAATTGCAAAAGCAGGGCACTGGGACGGGTATGCTGTGGACTGTCAGGTTGTCACTGCGAGCGAAATACTGGAGGGAGGGGATGGAGTGGGGGGGAGGCCAGAGGGCGAAAGGGGTGGACTGAGGGGCATCGAGCATAGAGAAGAATTGCTCGAGCAGGGCACTGGGACGGGTTGTCAGGTTGTCACTGCGCGCGAAATACTGAGGGAAAGGCAGAAACCGAAAAAGGGGGAGGTGTGGGGAGTTATGCTGGGGACACCAAGCAACAGAGAGAGTGGAGAGGTTGGAGGAGGGCACTGGGACGGGTATGCTGTGCACTGTGAGGAGGTTGCTATTGTGAGCAAAGTACTGAAGGGTGGGGTGGGAAGGATAAGAAGGGGGAGAGAGTGGAGAGGGGAGTTTTGGAGCAGGGCATTGGGACGGGTATGCTGTGCACTGTGAGGAGGTTGTCATTGTGACTGGAATTGTTAGGTTATTGTGCACGGGTACTGAGACGTCTCAAAATTCAGGCTGTGGTGCACGGGTACAGGCGTGCAGTTTCGCAAGCATACACTCATGCACACATGTACACTACCATATTTTGAGTCGACTCAAAAACATGTACACTACCATAGTTTAGTTTTAGCTTGAAAAAAATCTTGTAGTAGGCTTGCTTAAAGAGCAGAATGACTCGATCAAACACACCAACGTGCCTGTCACAACGCCTCTGCTCTGCGTACACCAACAAATCTCACCTCGATGTCATAGCCTAGTGCTGAGCCAAACATGTCCTCTGTGAAGAACAGAATGACACGCTCACACACAAAGGGGCCCATGTACGTAGTCATGCACACGGGGGCACAAGCAAGCACACATGCATGCAAGCACACAAGTGCACCCCACCCACCTCGATATCATAGCCTAGCGCTGAGCCATATGTGTCCTCTGTGAAAAAGTAGGATTACTCGCTCAAACACACCGGGACACATGCAGTCATGAAAGCATGCAGCATGCAACCAAAGAATCGAGCGCACCGCTCACCTCAATGTCATAGCCTAGAGCTGAGCCGTATGTGTCCTCTGAGAAGAACAGGATGACTCGGTCAAACACAAAGAGAACCATGCAAGCATGCACCCATACATGCCCGGATGTACACAAGCAAGCGCGGAGCCAAGTGCACCCCGCTCACCTCGATATCATAGCCTAGTGCTGATCCGTACGTATCCTCTGTGAAGAACAGAATGACTCGATCAAACACGAACTCCTGAAGCAGGGAGCGCATGGCTGCTGCCTGGTGCCTGTCACCGAAGCTGTGGAGGGGAGAGGGGGAGGGGGGGTGTGCGGATGCAAAGAGGAGAGGCATTCTAAGAGTGCAGCAGAGGGAGGAGCGAGCGCATAGCTGCTGCCTGGTGCCTGTCGCCAAAGCTGTGAGGATGGTGGGAATGGATGGTGGGGGAATGGGGGGTATGCTCCCAGTGCTGCCGCTTGAATTTTCTCAACCCAGCTCAGCCCAATCCAGCCGAATCCTTATTCACCACACACCCTCTCGACTCACACAGTGCGGAAGAATGAGCCGAATCTCTCCCGGTCTCTGAACCCACCCCACGTGGTGCCCTGTAACCAGCACAACGCCCCTTAACCCAGCTCAACCCAGCCCAACCGATCTCCGCCTGCACTTGACTCACACAGTGCGGAAGAAGCTGCCGAATCTCTCCCGGTCTCTGAACCCATCCCAAGTGGCAGCGAATGAGACGATGGGAACGCCAGCAGGCACGAGAACGTCTGCTGCTCCCAACGCTGCCTCCGTGCATGCCGGGCCCACCACTCCCACCACTCCATCCCTGAGTAGGAGCTGCACAGGCAGAGACGGTGGAAAGTGGCGGAGAGGGGTGGAGAGGGGCAAGGGGAGACTATGGGAACACCGGCAGACACCAGCACGTCTGCTGCTCCCAAAGCTGCCTCTGTGCCCGCCGGGCCCACCACTCCTACCACCCCGTCCCTCAGTAGCAACTGCAAGGCGGAGAGTCAGGCAAAGACAGATTTAGGCATGAGAGTGAGCATATGGGCTTGCCAACAGGCAATGCTTCAGTGCACGCTTGTCCCACCACTCCCACCACCCCATCCCTTAGCAAGAGCTGCAAGGGGTAACAGGCAGAGACAGTGACAGGAGTGGAGGGGGGCGGAGAGGGGCGGAGAGGGTTAGTACCAGCATCAAACGCACCCTGCCCCTGCGCTTACCCCACCCAACCCAACCACCTCCGGTTTTTTAGAATTCTCAAGAACCACCTCTTACCTGTGCAGCCTCCTTTGCTTCCTCCCTATCGCAGTTGGAGTTGGCAATGTGTGGCGCCACATCAAATGGAATGGGCATTCGACCACTCAAGGAGGACCCAAAATACCCATGCCATGCCCACCCCGCCCCTCACCTGCGCCGAGTATTGGAAGGCCTCTGTGCTTGCTGGTCCCCTCACGCCCACCCCCATTCTCACCTGCGCAGCCTCCTTTGCTTCCTCCCTATCGCAGTTGGAGTTGGCAATGTGTGGCGCCACATCAAATGGAATGGGCATCCAAGCACTCGAACGCCTCTGCACATGCTGGTCCCCTCATGCCCACACCTCCCCTTACCTGCGCAGCCTCCTTGGCCTCCTGCCGGTCACAGTTGGAGTTGGCAATGTGCGGAGCCACATCAAAGGCGTCCGAGTATTTGGGGCCGAGCACCTCCAGAGCCACTCGTGATGCTGCGATCCTGGAGGATGGGGGTGATGATGGGTGGGGGAACGGCAGTTGAAGGGGCAATGTGCGGAACCACATCAAAGGCGTCCGAGTATTTGGGTCCTAGCACCTCCAGAGCCACTCCTGGAGTGTGGCATCGATGGGGAGAGGGAGAGGAGGAGAAGGTGGGAGAAGAGTGGGGGTAGCCCTTGGGCAGGCAGTGTGTGCGAGTTGGCGATGTGCAGCAACACATCAAAAGAGTCTGAGTATTTCGGTCCTAGCACCTCCAGAGCCACTCGTGATGCTGCGATCCTGAAGGAGGGGGGTGAGAAGGTGAGAGGGATGAGAGGGAGAGAAAGCGAGAGGGTGAGAGGGTGAGAGGGTGAGGGTGAGAGATATAGATAGAGAGGTCGCGAGCACAAATCTGGACAGTTCTTCTCACGGTATGAGCCCTATTTGGGCCCTAGTGTGACCTCCAAATCGACCTTAAACAAGGCCCATACCATTCGTCTGCGAGGCGCACGGGAATGACGTTGTCGGCTTTCTGCGATACAGCATCAAAAGCGTTTTTTTTACGAATGCTGGAATTCCAAAAACCATGACAAAGAGGCGATTTTGGGGGAGACGCGTACCATTCGTCTGCAAGGCGCACGGGGATGACGTTGTCGGCTTTGGGATACGGCAGCAGGAACCCGAGCTTCACCACCTGCCGAACCAGACTAGCAGCTTCGGCTTCCAGGCTCGGCGAGTGTGAACAAAGCAAAGCGATGACGAGCAATAGCGGGAACATAGGCGACCGTGTCGAGCTGCACATGCGTGACTGTAGAAGGGTGTGATTGTACGAATGTGCTGCGAGGAACCTTCCCGGATGCCGTCGAGTGTCAGCCATTGTCAGGTAACCACTGGCGACTCGCGAGCGTTTCGTTTCTTCGTGAAAAGAAGTATCCAGAGATGAGCGCACTATGTTTTTTCCTTCCTCGCTTCGCAACCCGCTGACTCCTCGCTTCGTAACCCGCTGACTCCTTCGTTTCGGCGGCCTTTTTGGCGTCTATTACCTTTGGGACGGTAAAAAAATGGCACTACTAATCCAAAGGTCGGTGATGGTCTGTTTAGAGGCGCATGGGCAGTGTTCGCAACAGTTTCTACGTGTCAAACTATCACTGCACTGTTTTGTGAAGAGCCAGGCAGAAGGAGCGACACGGGGATAGGAGCTAACAGAAAGAGTTCGGAGGAAGCTATACAAGCTTGATACCTGCGCTCCAGTCGTATGCAACCTATACGTGTCGGGTAGGAACTCGAACTGGAAACAAGTTCTCTAGAAACAAACTCTCTTTCTCTAGAAACAAACTCTCTTCGAATCAACCACAACGAGCAACTAAGAGCCAGCCTTCTAACTAGCTATTGCGTCAGCAAAGAGCACACCACACTCACATTCTGAACTCGCTACCATTCCACCGGCTTGACTTGACACCACAGCTCCAGTGAGTCCTATGGCTAAATCGCCTGAGCGTCCGGTACGGTTCAGTGGGTTTTCAGACGGTAAGAATAGAGATCTTTCCATCTTCGCTCTCAAACGTACCAAAAAGCGATACTGTACGTGAATGCACATGCGACCCTCGCTGAACGAGCCTCAGGTTGTTCCCGCTATTGGAGATTTGAACTTGGAACATTCCCCATGAACACTTGTCGCACAGCACTGATGATTTGGGACAAGCGTCGAATCGCGATAGCGACTGAAAAACTTGGACAGGCGTCGCATTCAACAAGAAGCGTCGATCTGCGTAGGACTGTCGGTGACGAAGCTCGACGCGGTGATTGCGACGGCCACTACTGGCTGGAAATGTCGCCGCAGTCAGACTGGGAGGGGCACACAAAGGTGCAAGAACCTCGGTACGGTTTAGCGTTCTCCAATTATGCTTATAACAAAAAAGAAAAGAACAAAAAAACTAAGCAGAACATTCAATTTTAGCTCGTTATGAACAGAACCAATAGGAACTCATTAGCAGGCACCAAGTTCAAGCAGAGAAGACTCAAAGGCTTGTAGGCTCTGCCATATCCTACAGATTATATACGCTAGTAGGATCAATTGGAACAGTTCTCGATTTTCTAATTTGTCCCCCCCATCCTACCCTCTCCCTCTCCTCATCATACCAAAAGCCTTCCTCGCAATCCTGCTGATCCTTCCCAAACCTACCATCAACTTCCAGCCTCCTCCACTCCTGATAGTATGCATGGCATCTGCTGTCGCTTTCACCAACCTCTGAACCGCACTCCACCGAAAGGTGCCCACGAGAAGTCCTTGCACTCATGCTTCGGCTTTTCAGACAAGCGCCAGATTCAAAATCCTCCTCATCCTCCATATCAGCATGCTGGAGGTATTTCTTGAAGCCAGAAAGCCCCTGCATTCTGTGTGTATCTCTGTACCCGGCTTCTCCTCTTCGGCCCAAGCCCCTTGCTGCTAGCACCTCCTCCTTCCAATTCAACCTGTCCATGCTCGTTACTCCGAAACCCTGAAACACATCCTCATCCTCCTTCAGATAACCCGTGCCCTCGTCACCCTCATGAACCTCCTCTCCCGCATCCTCATATTCATACTCTTGACGAAACTCACCGCCCGGTTTCCTTCGTATAGCAGCACTGTGCATCGAAAACGCAGCATCCAGGTCAATATCTGCTGCAGCGGCTGCTGCTGCAGCAGACCCTACTGGGGCTGAAGGAACAAACCATTTGCTGCTGCTGCTGCTAACCCTACTAATCGTATCGATGCTCCTAATGCTACTGCCGCTGCTGTTGATTTTAATACTCCCACTGCTGCTGGCAACACTAAAGCTGCCACTGTTGCCACCGATGCCGATGCCGATACTGCTGCTGCTGCTTTTGCCGATGCCGATACTGCTGCTGCTGCTTTTGCCGATGCCGATGCTCCCACTGCTGCTGCCACTGATGGAACTGCTTCTGACCCAAGAGCAGCTGCGGCTGCCATGGCTGTCAGTCAACAAGCCTCTCTCTGCCACTCCAGCCAGCTTCTCGCTCCGACCTATTGTGAAGCTGCGACTCCCGCCCACACCTTCCCTCTCCCCCACAGACCTCTCCACACCTCTCCATCCCCTCAGTTGCATCTCCTCATTGATTCTCTCTCTCCTTTCCTCCTCTCTCCTCTCCGCTTCCCAAAGTAAGTCACTCGACCTATCCCGCAGAGCTGCTGGGGTGTCAGGCCCTCCCCCTCCTTCCCCTCCGCCGCCGCCTCCTCCTCCTCCTCCTCCTCCTCCTCCTCCTCCTCCTCCTCCTCCTCCTCCTCCTCCTCCTCCTCCTCCTCCTCCTCCTCCTCCTCCTCCTCCTCCTCCTCCTCCTCCTTCTCCTCCTCCTCCTCCTCCTTCCCCCCTTCCCCCCCTTCCAAGTCCGTACCTTCTTGTCCTCTCACACACACCCCCTTCACTCATATTCCCAACCTCACTCACTCTACCCCCTTCCCTCCGAACCTTCCCACCACTCCTCTTAGGCCCGTCACCCACTTCCCTTCCCACTCCACTCTCGGAATCCACCTTACAAGCAGGACCGTTTCTATCAACAAAAGCATGGATGCTGCTTGGCCTTGTCCGTTCCGCTGGCAGAAGACTCGCCAGCCGCCCAGTGCTACCCGCCCCGTGGCTCATCCTGCAGCCCGAAGAGCCTTGACGTTGCAGGGGAACGTAATAATCGGAAGAAATTGGGGAAATAACAATTTCAGTTTCCCCTCCACTGCGGTGTTGACTCCGTAAATCCAACGAAATTCGAGTGCTGTCCAGTGACCTCCTCCCTTTCACCAAACTACCAGCGCTCCTGTTTCTGTGCAATTGGCCGTCACTGTAATCACTGTAGTTTAGTTCACTATACTTACTTCCACCGTGACTTTTTTCACTGTAGCTTACACTGTACTCGTTACTGCAGCCAGCACCAGACGCGTACACGTCAGCACCGTTTCCTCCCCCACGGCCACAAACGTCAACAGATTTTTGCGAACCGCTCCGGACTAAGGGCAACGTCTGCGCGGATCCTTTCCCCGCAGCAGAGACCACTGGCGGACGCGACGGCAGCGCAGATCGCGGGTTGCTGCGCGTCCGCCGCAGCGCGTTTACAATCCCCATCGCTTCTTCGTCCGAGTCCACGTCGGACGGAATTGCCGCCGCCGCGTCTGCCGCAGCCTGCGCCGCGATTGCCGCCGCGATCCCCGACGGGCGGCGGGGTGATGCGGGTGCCACGTCACGCTGACGTGGAGATGGCAGGAGGTGACGAGGAGATGTAGGGAGGTGACGTGGGGACGAGGGACAGTGACGTGGAGAAGCGGGTAAATGACGAGGTGAGACGGGGGCCTGCTGATCTGGCGAAATGGGGAAGCAACGTGGCGAAGACGGTCTGTGACGTGGCGAGGATTGTGGTTCCTGACGCGGTGAAAGCGGTTCGTGACGTGGCGATGTGGGACAATAGCGAGGGGATGTTGGAACAACCGCCGCGGCTCGAACCGCCGCGGATCGTGCAGTACTGGCGGCGGCGGGTCTAGTAATACGACATGCGAGCGCGGAAGGTCGCGGGAAGGCGGAAAATGAAGGGGAGGAGGAAGCGGAAGAAGGGGAGGGGCCGGCGGAAGAGGAGGAAGAAGGGGAGACGAGAGCGAGTGAGGGGTGCGCAGAGGGGGTGGAGAGAGAGGTTGGGAATGCAGGGTAAGGGGAAGCGGCGGACGGGGAAGCGGTGGACGAGGAAGCGGCAGATGGGGAACCGGCGGACGGGGAAGCGGGAAACGGCGGGAGAAGCGCGGAGGTATTGGCGGCGCGCTGCAGATCCGACGAGCTGCGCGATCGTCCGCTTATAGACGCGGTCGTCTCGCGAATCGTGCGTGGCGAGAAACGCGCTGCGGGGTGAGTTTGCGCCATTCCGGAGTTGATCTGCGCCGCTGCGCCGGGTACCGCATCGGCCGGCACGGGATGGGCGCTATCCGCAGCGCGGCTTCCGGATCTTAAAGCACCTCGACTTCCCTGGATCGACCCCTGCTTTTGAAGATCCCGCCGCTGCTGCTGCTGGTGCTGTTGCTGTTGCTGTTGCGTCTGCTGCTGCTGCCGTCTTGACGTGGGAGGCATCCAATCGTCCGCATCGTCGATCCAACGGTCAGAATTATTCCACGAACCGCCACGCGAAGTAGCGTTATCGTCTCCAGCATCGTTGCGATCAACCCACGAGCCTCTGTGCGCGGACACTTCCGCAAGACCTTCTGCGGGCCCTTCCGCGAGATCTTCCGCGGGCCCTTCCGCGCAGCTATGCGCGGGGATGCGCGGGGACTCCTCTACCGCGTAGCAGTGAAACCCGCTCGCATGCGCGGGAGTTGCGCCACCCGCCTTCGCCTGCGCCAAGCGGGAGTTGCGCCGACCGTTTCCGCCGATCGCGCGGACGTTCTTCTCGTCGTTGTGGCTAAATGCCTTCCGCAGCGCCCTCCGCGCGCCCACAGGAGACGGCGGCGGAAGTGGCACGGTGTGCGAATGCGGTATGACGAAGCGCTGCGACAACTGCGACATCGACGACGATTTGGAAACAGTCGCACCAGTCGCAGAGGGGCTTGCTACCGCCGTCGACGAGTGTTGCCCTGCGACGCCGTGCGAGCCGCCAGTGTGGTCGGGCACTCCTTGTTCGCGTAAGTCATCGCGAATGTCGGAGTCGCGTTCGCAAAACATGTCTAGAAACTCTTCATCCGACGAATAAACCTCCGCCACGTCATCCAGTCGAAGCGCGGTCACCTTCGCCACCACCGCTTCGCCTGCCAACCCGCCGGACCGGTGCGCGCGCGCAGGCAGAGCCCCTTCGCGGGATCTTCGCGAAGCGCCGCTCCCGCGGGCCCTTGGAGACGGAGCAACCATATCCCGAGGCGTCTCGCTAGGCGTGCTTTGCGGGCTCGCAAACCCGAACGGGTCTGACGCGCCGACGGCGGGTTTTGCGGGGGAGCAGGGAAAGGCGGAAGCGGCGGCGGAGCGCGCGGGGCGGGAAAGAGTCGGGGGTGCGGAACACGGGGAGCTCGTCGGGGACCAGGGAACGGCGGAGCGGGGGGAGGCAGCGCACGGGCCCGCGGGGGATAACCGCGCAGATGCCGGCGCGCAGGAGAGGGAGATGCGGCTTCCGCTGCCGTTCCCACCGCCATTGACGTTTCCACGGCCGCTGGCGCTCCCGCTGCCGCTGGCGCCCCCGCTTGCGCTGACTGCGCTGCTGCCGGGAGGCGCGGGGAGCTGGAGTCGCGGCGGTCTAGCTCGACGCTGGGCTAGCGCCGACGGGGAGCGCGAGGAGGAAGCTTCAGTTGCGCGTGAGGAAGCGTCGGAGGCGCGAGTGGTTGAATCAGACGCGCGTGATTGGCCAGCGCTATTGCCTGTGATGCTGCTAGAAGCCCTATCTCTGTTAGTGCTGCTCCTGCTATCGAAGCTTGCACTATCGTGTCCGCTAGGCTGCGGCGAATCGTTAGAAGCGTGCCCGCGCAAGCCCTCCGCGTGTCCGCGCAAGCTAACCGCGTTTTCGCGCACCTCCATTCCCCACGAGGGGAGGCGCGAGTGCGTGCCCGCGTGACCCCGCGGAGAGAGCGATTGAGGCAGCAACGGCGCATCCGCGTTAACGACTGAGTGAGAGCTGTTGCTACTAACATAAGAAATCGATTCTCTCGTGGCTAAAACTGGCGGCCTCGTCGCGCACGCGACCTCCGATTGGGGCATGTCTTTCAGCTGGTGCTGCAACTCCACGCGTCTTACGCGGAGGGGATATAATGTCAAGCCAAGTCAGCAC
This sequence comes from Closterium sp. NIES-65, assembly GCA_948144175.1. Lineage (NCBI taxonomy): Eukaryota > Viridiplantae > Streptophyta > Zygnematophyceae > Desmidiales > Closteriaceae > Closterium > Closterium sp. NIES-65. The sequence goes on from CANXME010000986.1 coordinate 113,699, forward strand.
GCTGCTCGTTGGTTGTAGATGCTCCAGTGTCAGCGTATTCTTATTTCACAGCGTAAAACTAAACCGCCTTCTGTTTCCTCGAGACACGTACAGTCCCCGCCGATTTGGGAGGGGGTTGTTGAGTTGAGAAGTAGGGAAAACTGGGAGGGCGAGATTGAGGGAAGGTGAGAGGGAGGGAGGGAGGTATAGAAAAGCAGATGAGGGACGTTGATGGGAATGGGCTAAGAGTGGCTAAGGAAGGCTAAGAAGGGCGGGAAGGGAAGAAGAGAGGCGAAGAGAGGTGAAAAGCGACGAGGAGGGAGGGAGACATGCTTCTCCCCTCGAATCCCTTGGGCAGAAACATCACGCGCGCAGGGACAGGACAGATTGATTGCAGAAGCAGCCAACCTGTCCGCGCCGCCGCAGCGGAAATGGAAGGGAGGGCTGCCGCGACCGCAAATGGCATGAGTGAGCAATGCCACGGAGCTGAGAAGCGCCGATCTGGCAGCGGAAGCTGACGTATGTGCAGATATAAAAGGTTTTAGCATGGTTTTGTGTGTTTTGGTACTTTTGTGTATGGGCTGCTACGGTTCCAGGGGCGCGAACAAAATTCCCCAGACATCTCGTTCTGCAAGGATGGACGACATTCACACGAGAGGTACACACGATGCTCAGCCCCTGTGCGCGAATTTTACATTCTCCATTTTAAACTCTACCCACGTGTTTTTTTTACCGGCCAGTTGCACCCAGCTTATATGCGCACCGTGCAGATTGTGGGTGGGTGGCCAGTTGAGAAAACATACACCTGTGCTTACTAACAACAGATGTTGCCCGTGGGCATCTCTTTTTCAAGGCTATGGTCAAGGTTCGTGAAAAAATGTGGCGGAAAAGTTTTTGGCGTCGCGCACATTTTTGCGCATGACTCTCCGCCGCGTCGTTCCGGCTCTTTGTGCACCAAATTCACGACCCTTGGCCCAGGTTTGCCACGTGTACGTTGCCACGGCTAGATTTAAACGCAACAACGTTAACACAGTATGCATACGTCACCCTCAGTGGTGGTGGTAAACTCGGACAAGTAACAGACACGATTCTGGAAACATTCACTCCGCGATGTTATATTACACGCACAAATGTGGCAACATCCACTCGCATGGACCTTCCCGACACCTTCCGCTGCTCTGTGGGGTGGGTTCGCCGTGTCAGAATGTTATGCTCTAGCCTGTAGTGGGGTGCTCTATAGCGAGTACAACCCTTTTAGGGTTTTCTATTTGTATCCTCATTCCTGCTAGTGAACCTCCTCTTTGCCTAAACTGTTTCTTGCCTAGCTAGGGCTTTCCTAGCTATGGCGCCTTCTTCTACTGCTTATCTTCACATGGTATCAGAACGATATGCTCCTGGCCTGTGGGCCCCACCTCACTGCTTCCGCTGCTACTGCTACTCTCTGTGTTGCACGCCCCGTGGCATGCAACAGATTTTTCATCCCGCCACGCGCTCGGAGCGTGCGCCGGTTTTCTGCCCCGTCACGCAGCGCGTCGCTCCCAGGAGGCGCTGCGACGGGCAAAGGGGACCCGCGCGTCGCCCACCGTCGCCTGTCGTGGCGTGTGTGCGGCCCGTACAGCCTGCGCGCGGCCCGTACGGGCTGCGCCATGTCAGAACATTATAGCTCATGCATGTTGTGTAGGCTATAGAGCCCATAAGGGGTACAACCCAATTAGGGTTAGTACTTGTACCCAACTCATTCATAGTTCATTTATTCTCGTTTCTTCTCATGGTATCAAGCAGGTTCCCTCGTGGGAACTGTTCCTAGGGCCCACCAAGTCAAAAAAAAAATTCCTGCCCGGAGGGCGCTTCGCTTAGGCCCGAGCCGCGCCTCGTATGCTCTCTCTACCGTCGCGCCCGTCCTAGGCCTCTCTCGGCCCGTCGCCACCCTAAGCGGCCCGTCGCCGCCCTTGCGCCGCCCTCACCTGTGGCCCCGCCACCTTTCCTGCGGCCCCGCCGCCCCTTCGGTGCGGCCCCGCCACCTTACCTGCGGCCCCGCCACCTTACCTGCGGCCCCGCCGCCCCTTCGCTGCGGCCCCGCCACCTTACCTACGGCCCCGCCGCCCTTCGCTGCGGCCCCGCCACCTTACCTGCGGCCCCGCCGCCCCTTACCTGCGGCCCCGCCACCTTACCTGCGGCCCCGTCGCCTGCTGTTGCGGTCCCGCCACCTTACCTGCGGCCTCGCCGCCCTTTACCTGCGGCACCGCCACCTTACCTTCGGCCCCGCCACCTTACCTGCGGCCCCGTCGCCTGATGCCGCGGCCCCGCCACCTTACCTGCGGCCTCGCCACCTTACCTATGGCCCTCTCGCCTGCTGCTGCGGCCCCGCGACCTTACCTGCGGCCCCGCCGCCTTACCTGCGGCCCCGCCGCCTTACCTGCGACCCCGCCGCCCTTACCTGCGACCCCGCCACCTTACCTGCGGCCCCGCCGCCCTTACCTGCGGCCCCATCGCCTGCTGCAGCGCCGCCCGCCACCCGAGCTGCCCCAGCCGCCATACCCAGTCGAGCAGCCGACCGCCGCGCCGCCCTGCAGCCGAACCGCCCAGCAGCCTAGCCGCCTAGCAGCCGAGCCGCCCAGCACCCGAGCCACCCAGCAGTCGAGCCGCCCAACAGCCGAGCCGCCCGCGCCGCCGAGTCGCCCGAGCCGCCCTGTCTGGTAAGAGCAGCGTCTCTTTCTCAGCACTGCCCTCACCCTACTGTTTGCGCTGCTGGTCTACTACTGTCATGGCTACCCCTAGTGTCCTCGCTCTTGACGCTGAGGGTCGGGCCATTGATTTTGACGTCTGGATAGATGACCTGCAGCTTTTCTTACAGTGCGATAGGGCAGACAGACTCTCCCTCTTTGACCTCACCTCCGGTGCCTCTTCTGCCCCTGCTGCTGATGCTGACGCTACTGTTCGCTCACAGTGGGCCACCCGCGATGCTGCTGCACGTCTTCCTGTGCATCGCCACCTTCCTACCTCTGAGCCTGCGCACTTTATCCAGTATAAGAGTGCTCAGACCTTGTACGACGCTGTAGTTGCACGCTACTCCTCCCCTGCCACTGCTGCACTGAGCCGCCTCATACTACCATACCTCTTCCCTGACCTTGCTGCCTTTCCCACACTCGCTGACCTCATTACGCACCTCCGCACTAGTGACACTCGCTACCACGCTGCGCTTCCTGCTGACTTCTGCGCCAAGAACCCCCCCCCCCAAAGTACATCACTCTCTACTACATACTCACCCGTCTCCCTGACTCCCTTCGCGTAGTCAGGAACCACTTTCTACCAGTCTGTCCCACCACTCTCACTGTTGACCTCCTCGAGAAGGCCCTCCTAGCAGCGGAGAAGAGCATAGTCGCTGTAGGGGCCTCTCATGGTGACCCGCGCACCCCCATCTTTGAGGGGTATTCTCCCTCCCCTCTCTTGCCCTCTGTTGCCTCTGCTGCTGCGATCGACCTCGTTGGTCTGGAGTCGGTCCGTACGGCGTCTACCCCTAGTGGGAAGCTTCGCTCTGGCAAGGGCAAGGGGGGCAGGGGCACTGGAGGAGCTGGAGGGGGCGGTGGAGGCGGTGGAGACGGAGGCGGTGGAGGGGGTGGGGGTGGTGGTGGGAGTGGTGGCGGGGGTGGAGGTGTCGGCGGCAACAGTGGAGGCGGAGGCGGCGGCGGCGGTGGCGGTGGGAGCGGAGGTGGTGGAAGTGGCGGAGGTGGAGGAGGCAGTGGCGGAGGAGGAGGAGGAGGAGGAGGAGGAGGAGGAGGTCGTGGCTCTTCGCAGAGGAGTGGCTTCGGTAGTGGTCAGCCTCAGCAGCAGCAGCGCAGTCGGGAGACCCTGTCCCCTCAGTAGCTCCGTGAGTGGTACTCTGCACGCCAGCGGGGTGGGGGTACTGGTCCGTGCACCTACGTCCCGCGCACCGGCGACCGTGCGGGTGAGCAGTGTGGGGGTGCACACCCCACCCAGCGCTGCTTTGGCCGCCTAACGGACGCTTGGCGTCACCAGTTCCCTCAGGCCACTAAGATCCCTCGCTGGGGCGAGATGTCTAGGGCAGGGGTAGCTATCTTTGACCTTGACTTTTATACTATTCTTGCTGCTATGTATACTGTGTCTATTAGTGAGGAGGGTGACTGTTACCGGTGTTTCCCGCCCGACCCGGGCATTGAGACTGCTGCTCTAGGTGCTGGTGAGGCTGCTGCTCTTGGTGCTAGCGAGGCTGCTGCTCTAGGTGCTAGTGCGTCTGCTTCCTTCGGTACTGGTGAGTCTGCGCTCTCAGGTACTGCGTCGGCTTCGGCCTCCCACACCTTCACACTTGACTCGGTAGCTTCTTGATCCTTCTTTAAAGACCGCACCACACCCACGCCGCTTGGTCGGCCAGTAGCAGTCTCCCTAGCAAACCCCTCTGGGGGTCCTGTCCTTGCTCACTTCTCCACTGTCCTCCCGTGTCCGGCGGCCCCCTCTGGCACCCTGTCTGGTCTTTACCTCCCCTCGTTCTCTACGAACTTGGTGAGTGGTGCTGACCTACAGGATGCAGGGGTTCACCAATTCACTTCTGCGAGTCAGCGGGTGACCCACTGCACGGACGCTCGGACACGCCCACACCAGGCCACGTTTACACGTCGGCCGGGGTTGAGCCTGTACACACTAACCACCACGTCTCCTCCAGATACTGCGTCTGGTTAGGTAGCAGCGTCGGGTGAGGTGTTTGCTGCAACGTCCAGGTCTGATCCTGAGTCTGCCCCCTGCTCGTGTTGCCTCCTGTCTCACAAGACTCTCCTCAGGCACCACCGCCTTGGTCACCCCTCCCTGCTTCGTCTCCGAAGCATGGCCTCCCGTTTCCTTGTCTCTGGTCTTCCCCGGTCCCTCCCTCCCCTTCTTCCGGGGCCTGGCCCTACCTGCGTCCCCTGTGTCGAGGGGTGGCAGCGGGCTGCCCCTCACTCCTCTCAGTTTCCTTCGACAGAGGCCCCGCTGCAGACGCTTCACATGGACGAATGGGGACTGGCCCGCATCCTGGGACAAGGTCACGAGCGCTACATCCTGCAGGTGGTTGACGACTACTCGCGTTACACTACAGTCTTCCCCTTGCGTAGCAAAGGTGATGTCACTGAGGTGTTGATCGACTGGATCCGCGCAGCTTGTCTCCAGCTAAGGCAGAGCTTCAGCTCGGACTATCCTGTTCTGCGTCTGCACTCTGTCAAAGGCGGAGAGTTCTCCTCTAGCCTTCTGCGAGCCTACTGTCGTGCACTAGGCATCCGCCAGACCTTCACGCTTCCGGACTCTCCACAGCAAAATGGGATTGCTGAGCGCCGCATTCGCATGGTCATGGACGTCGCCCGTACGTCCATGATGCATGCGGCTGCCCCCCATTTTCTGTGGCCGTTTGCGGTTCGGTACGCGGCGCATCAGATCAACCTTCAGCCCAGGGTCTCTATGCCGGAGACAAACCCAGCTTTGCTGTGGACGGGGAAGGTTGGCGATGCGTCTGCGTTCCGTGTCTGGGGATCTCGGGCGTTTGTCCGCGACTTGTCTGCGGACAAGCTGTCCCCTCGTGCAACTCCTTGCGTCTTCCTGGGTTTCCCCCCTGAGGCGCCAGGGTGGCAGTTTTACCACCCCACCTCTCGCCGTGTTCTGTCCTCCCAGGACGTCACGTTTGACGAGTCGGTCCCCTACTACCGTCTCTTCCCCTACCGCACTCCGTCCCTCCCCCCGCCACCGCTCTTCCTTGTGCCAGGTCCCCTACCGGTAGACCCCCTCCCCCCTCAGGAACCTGCCCCTTCAAGTGTGTCCCCGGTAGACGCGGTCGAGCCTGTCGAGGTCGCTGGTGACTCTAGTGCTGCTGAGGGTGCTGAGCCTGAGGGTGCTGACTCAGGGGGTGCTGAGCGTGTGGGTGCTACGCCTGGGGGTGCTGAGCCTGGGGGTGCTCAGCCTGGGGGTGCTACGCCTGGAGGTGCTGAGCCTGGGGGTGCAGAGCCTGAGGGAGCTGGGACTGCTTGTGCTATGCCTGGCGGTTCTCCTGGTGCTTCTTCTCGCCGGGAGCCACTCTCTCCACAGGAGCTGCGTGACTGGTTTGCCCGGGGCTGGAGGCGAGCTGCTGGAGCTGGAGGTGCTGCGGGTTCTGGAGGTTCTATTGCTGCTGACGGAGCTGGTGCCACGGGTCCCGGAGGTGCTCGTACTGGGAACACTGGAGCTGCTGGACCTGCGGGTACTTTTGGAGCTGGAGCTGCTGCGGGTCTTGGCGCGGAGGCTATTGTTGTCCGTCCTGGAGGCGGTCTTGCTTGGGGTACTACAAGTGTTGCTGGGGGTACTGGAGCTGGAGGTGCTACTGGTGCTGGTGCTGCCACTGGGGGTGCTGGTGCTGTCCCTGCTGTGTCTAGAGTCGCCGCGCGGCCTCGGCCGTACTTCGTTCCGCTCCTTCAGCAGGTTCTTGGTCTCCCGTCTTTTACTGGTCCCGTCGCAGTTACAGCTACAGCACGACACACTGAGGACTACGCTTGCGGCTCTTGGGTTTGCTCCTTCTACTGCTGACCCGTCGCTGTTTCTGCGCACCGACACTTCTCTGCCGCTGTTCTACATCCTCGTGAACGTCGACGACTTGGTCTTCGCCACAGCTGACACTGCTGGACTCGCCTACGTGAAGTCCGAGCTGCAGAAGAGACAGACGTGCACAGACCTTGGTGAACTGCGCAGCTACCTTGGCTTGCATATCACCCGGGACAGAGCACGCCGCACCATTACCTTGACTCAGTCACACATGGTGCAGCAGGTCCTTCAGCGCTTCGGCTTCACGTACTCCTCGCCTCAGGCCACTCCTCTGTCTACTCGCCACTCGCTCTCAGCTCTGCGTTCGGATGAGTCCGTAGAGTCGAGTGGCCTGTACCCAGAGCTTGTTGGCTGCCTCATGTACCTAATGACCTTCACACGACCGGACCTTGCATACCCTCTTAGCATTCGCGCATGCAATGTTGCTCCTGGGAGACAGAGACCGAAGCACATGGCTGCAGCGAAGAGGGTGTTGCGCTACTTGTGCAGTACGTCAGGCATGGGGCTTGTGCTTGGAGGGCAGATTCCAGTGGTCCTCACTGGGCACGCAGACGCTTCTTGGGCTGACGACCAGGCTACGCAGCGGTCGTCACAGGGTTACACCTTCAGCCTTGGTTCCGGCTCTGTCTCGTGGAAGCCAATCTCGCTCGTCTTGTGTTCTCGGCTCCAGTTGTGAGCCTAAGATCTACGCAAGAGCCATGGCTGCACAGGAGCTTCGCTGGCTCACCTACCTGCTGACTGGCCTCGGAGAGCCGCCTCGTTCTTCTCCTGTGCTGTACGTAGACAACAAGGCCCTGTTGGCCTTGTGCCGGGAGCAGCGATCGGAGCACAGAACGAAGCACATTACTCTCCGCTACTTTCTTGCTTGTGAGCTGCAGTAGCGTGGTCAGCTGCGTCTTGCGTACGTGGCCTCTGAGGCCAACACAAGTGATATCTTCACCAAGGCGCTTGCGCCTTGTGACCATCAGCGCTTCCGTACTCAGCTGGGCCTTGTGCCTACTTTGCCTCACTTGCTCAACTCTTGACCTTGCTTGTACTGTTACATGTATATATACCTTGCTCTTGCTTGTCTAGCCTTCTTTATATATATGTACTCCTGCATGTGAACTGGCCTTGTGGCCTTGAACTTGTGCTCGGAATATGTGGTGACTTTGTGATCCACCCTGAGCTTGCTTTGTTTTGCTTTGCTTGACTGGTCTTGTGACCCCTTGTTCTCCCCCACTTTGCCGATGGGGGTGTGTTTGAACATTATAGCTCATGCATGTTGTGTAGGCTATAGTGGGGTAGCCCATAAGGGGTACAACTCAATTAGGGTTAGTACTTGTACCCAACTCATTCATAGTTCATTCATTCTCGTTTCTTCTCACGCCAGGCCCGCGCGCGGCCAGTATGGGCTGCGCCAGGCCCGCGCGCGGCCCGTATGAAAAGCGCCAGGCCCGCGCGCGGCTCAGGCCGCCTGCGCGTGGTTCGCGCGGCTGTGCCAGGCCCGTGGGCGGCCCGTTCTTCGCTGCCCTTGCGCTGCCCGCTGTCCCCCGTGCTTCTGATGGCGCACCACCTCTGCTGCTGCCCGTTCTCCTGGATTAGGGTTTGGGGGTGGGGGGTATGGGGGTGCAGCTTCTGTGTGCCGTCCCCTGCTCCTCCTCCTCCGTCTCCCAGTGCTGCAGCTGCCGCTGAGGGGGGGTGGACCTGTTGGAGCCATCGGAGTGGTACTAAGGGGGGTGAAGGGGGAGTGGAGCTAGGGGTGAAGCAGGGGGTGTGTGTTAGGGGGGGTGGGACTGTTTGGGGAGGTTGAACGAAGGTTGCCGTCGTGTCGCGAGCAGCCTTTGTAGTCCGGGGAGTTGCTCCGGTAGCCCAGTCGCAGCCACCTGTGCCAGCCGCCCGTGGGACCGTTGCTCGTCTGCCGCTACTTTTAGCCGCGGGGCCAGTTACTCCAGTAGTCCGGAGCGCTGTTCCGGTTGCCGCTGTGCTAGTGTGCCTATTGTTGCCCGTGTGTCTGCAGCTTTAGTTGTCGCCTCCTATCTCCTCTCCTCTTACAGTCTTGCCTCCTCCTCCTCACTTGCTCTCTGCGAGAGCCTCTAGCTTTGCTCATAATTGTGAATTTTAAACTATTGCTTCTTGTACTTGTGCTCAGAATGTGTGGTGACATTGTGATCCACCTAGAGCTTGTTCTGCTTTGCTTGCTCTGCTGATTACACCCCACTTTGGCTATGGGGGTGTGTCAGAATGTTATGCTCTAGCTTGTAGAGGGGTGCTCTATAGCAAGTACAACCCTTCTAGGGTTTGCTATTTGTATCCTCATTCTTGCTAGTGAACCTCTTCTTTGCCTAAACTGTTTCTTGCCTAGCTAGGGCTTTCCTAGCTATGGCGCCTTCTTCTACTGCTTATCTTCACACGCCGGGCCATGCGGCGCAACGGCATTCGTTGCCGCAGCGAAATCAGGGAGGCCGCCGATCAGGATCACGTCGCATTTCTACTTGCCAGGAGCAGCTCCTGCAACTCTTGATGCACCTCTTTGTCCGTCCGCACGAGTACAATTTCGACGAGACTGCCCTGAATTTGTTGGTCTTACCTCGCTATACGTACGGTGGTGCGCGCGTGGCGGGGCGGAAGTTGGGAAGGAGCGCCTCACCGTCAGGTTGCTCATGAACACGGACGGTAGCTATGCATTCCGCCCCTTAATCATCTTTAAGGCTAAGCGCCCGCACGACTTTCTTCCCGATTACGACCTGGAGGAGCTACGCTACTAGCGTCACACCACTAAGGGATGGATGACGGCGCCGGTAAGCATTAGAGTTATTGCTCACATTCGCGCACATCCGTTTCGATGTTGTTTGGTTTGCGAATATGATTCACATATGCTTCACACTTATGCGTTTCTTTTGTGCCTTCGCATTTCGTGTAGCCTTTCACACACTTTATTGGGCAGCTCAACGCCGCCATGGTGGCGAGGACCGCCAGGTCGTCATACTCTTGGACAATGCGAGCAGCCACGTTATCAGGAGCGACGCCGCCACATCGGAAGACCTTTTCGGCTTCCGCACTTGGGGCATCGGCAACTTCAGGCTTGTCTTTCTGCTGCCCAACACGATTGCCTTCATGCAGCCGCTCGACCAGGGGCTGATCGCAACAACTAAGGCCCGCTACTGTGTGCACTGGCTTCGTGCGGCCACGTCCAATTGGCAAGATGCCGGCGCCACACCCGTGATGGCACGATACCGCTCGAACATGCGCAACATCATCGCCTGGCTCTCGAACGCTTGGATGAACATCCTCGTGCGCACGATCCAGCGTTGCTGGTGGTACACGGGGTGCATGCCGTGCTCGTGGGCCATGCACCTGGCGCATGTTGGCCTGGACGGCGGCAATGGCGCGAATGCCGCTCTCCCCATCGACCTCGACGAGGACATCGGGGATGCCGGCATCATGATCGCCCGTCTTGGCCTAGATCCTAGCGCTATGCCGGCCACTACATTTGTCGTCATCGACGACAACCAGCCCACGTGCGCTGAGCTGCTTGCCCTTAGCCCGCAGCGGTGTATTCGGGCGCCATGGTATTCCGTCATAGGAGGCACCCTCCACCGACCCAGAGAGCAGTGAGGCGCGGCGTTATGCACGAGCGGCGAGCGAGATGCTCATTAGCTACGCACGTGCCACCGGCATCACGCCGCGCAACCTTAGCGCGCTTTTCGAGATCAAGAACCCTATCATCGTCGACCACATGGAGCGCGCCAGCTCCGCGCTGAACCTAAACACGACGCCGCCGCTCGCTCCCCAACCTGCCTAGCGACTCCAACGCAGGCTCCTGTCGCCACCACGTAGGCGACCACTCCTCGACACCGCTGACGCATTCTACATGCGTGGATGTATGCGCCTGCTCCCACCCACCATCAGCTTATTGACTCTGACGTGAGTGCCGTCATGAACGGCTATGTGGATGCCGCGGAGTGGATGACTTTGTGAAGGGGTTGGTCACCCCTTAGAGGAGAACGACTCTTACCGGTGCACAGATTTGCAGATCTTGTACACAATTGTGCACTGTTAGTAGCCCCGTGTGTTGCTTCATGTGCACAGCTGTGAGTCTGGGATTGGCCGAAGTGAGATGGTTGCATGTTCATGCCTGTTTGTGAGTAATTATGTAATCGGGTGCTACAGAAATGGAAAAACAATGTGGTAACACTGGCAACACATATCAAACAACCACAACCACCCTACACTATTGTGGTTTAACTTAAACGGGGTGTTACACATTCCAGTTAAACGCCCACCATGACCGAGGCGAAGTGCGCGGAACTGCGCGAAATGGCAAATCAGTTATATACCCTCTTCACAAGGCAGGTATGGGGGACTCAAACGCGAACAGGTGCACAGCACACCAAGGTTTGAATGAGAGGTGTTCATGTGGGGGAGGGGAGGAGGACGGGACGGGAGAAACAAACAAGGTTTACTGTAGTGGTCCAATGTTTAATTTTCACCAGTCTATCCGGGTCCTGGTGGGTTCGAACCCACCAGCATTTGCATCAGCAGATAGCGAAGCGACTTCCCTTCGTCGTGAATGTACAGTACAAGTTTCACTAGTTTGGGTTTCACCTCGAACACGACAAGGTCCTGATTTTGGGTTGGATGTCCCCGCCGTATGATGCCATGGTGCCACTCAGCAGCACAGTGGGTGGAAATGAATGGGCGATGATGGGGAAATCGGATTAAGACTTTACCGTCGACTCTTTCGTTTATCTGATGCCCCACTTTCCTTGGAGCTGCCCTAAAATCGCAACCAACGATCGCGGTCATCAACAATCACACCCTTGACACGGAGTTGGCAGGAATGCAGTACACGTATACCCAACGAAGTACTAATTCTTGATCTGCATCTCGGATCAGAACGGGAAAACAGACATGGAAACACATGCGCGCGAGCCCACTGCACCATTTGGCCATCTTTGAACTAGCACATCGGATCTCTTCAACCTCATAGAAACGGACAAAAGCCTCCACAACAGACAAATCATTGCTGGATCAGGCTTTCAAGTTCATAGACCCATGCTTCTACAGTAAGAAGCAATAGTACACTGTAAAAAAAATCATAAGTGCCAGATTCAGGGATAGATATATGCGGATCACACTAATGGTTTGAATCCCCCTATTACTCCATTGGCAAAAGAAATATATGGAAACATCAAATTTGGCGCATACTATTTATCTTGCCTACCACTCCCTACAAGTCTAATGCGTTGTGCTTATTCTAAAGCATGCGAACAAACGTCTGGTGCTCGGGGTGGCGGTAGTTGCGGTTGTACCAATACCATCCACCGTATCCGAGCACTCCAATGGCGACGATAATGACCAGCACGAGAGCAACAATGGCACCCGTGCTCGGCCCGCCGCCACCACCAGAGGGTGCAGGCGCCTTGGCAGTGGTGGTATTGTAATCCTGCAAAAAAAGACGGGGGAAGGTAAGGAAGAATACCTCATTTCATAAGCTGCCTCAAAATTCAAGAACCATCACAACAGTTCAGATCACAGCAAGGGTAGTGCAGGGTGGTTGCAGGCCATGCAGCCATCTGCTTCTAACCCACTCAGGTCCCTCTCTCTCCCTTCTCACCTTCTCTCCCCATACGGTCACTTCACACTCCCATGTGTCTGCCTTTCCCTCTCTCCCCCTCCTCACCTTCTCCTTGGCACCGGGCAGGTCATCAAAAGTGTCTGAAATCTCCTGCGGCTTGTTGATGCCGCCCGGGATGATGGCAGGCTGGGCGGCCATCTGCTTCATGAGATCCACCTTCCAAGTGGGCGGCAGTGGGCCCGGGCGCTCAATGTAGTCCAGGTTGGGGTTGATGTCGTAGCTGCCAAGCACCCACTTGCTCTTCTCCTGAAGGATAGAGAGTACACAAGAGGGAAATAGGTCAGGGACAGGGAGTGGGACGTTCAATGTAGTCCAGGTTGGGGTTGATGTCGTAGCTGCCCAGCACCCACTTGCTCTTCTCCTGCGGTGGGAAAGGAGAAGAGGGCATAGCGATTACACACTCGAGGAGTGAGAAGGCACACAGATGGCAGTGGGCCGAAATGTTCAGGCAGGTGGGACTGACCTTCCAGGTGACGTCATAGAGCGTGTAGAACCCGTATTGGGAAGCAGAGGCCATGAAACATGTGGGAATATCTCCAGCAATGCTCACGAAGACTGACCTTCCAGGTGACGTCAATGAGGTTGTAGAACCCGTATTGGGGCGCAGAGGCCTCCGTCTGCCTCTCCCCTGTGGTGCTGTTGAACGAGACGGTGCCAGAGGCGCCGTTGAACGCCACACACTGCGAGGGGATGCCTCGGAAGCAGTTCAGCAGGAGCGGCGCCGTTACCTCCTTGCCTGGCGACACAAGGACGACCAGTGGGAAGATGCAGGACAACAAAGAGACAGACAAAAATTGGTGCTGCGGCCACAAGACATGAAGCAACTGCGCCGACCAACAATGAAAAAAACAAAACAAAACAAAACAAACAAACATCAAACAAACGAGGCCCTGTACCTTGGTCAACGACAATCGACTTGAAAGCTTCAAAGAATGCCCAGATGGAGTCAATCAGGTTGGTGACGTAGGCTCGGGCTTCGGTGAACTGCACAAGTCAAGGTGGCAGGGGAGGGAGGCAAGGCAGAAGATACAGAGAGGGAGCAGTCAAATGCAAGAGACAGTGGGGAGGGGAATGCCTAGATGGAGTCAAAATCAGGTTGGTGACATAGGCTCGGGCTTCGGTGAACTGCAAAAGTCAAGGTGTGAGGGGAGGGAGTTAAGGCAGCAGATACAGAGAGGGAGCTGTCAGATGCAAGAGACAGTGGGGCGGGGAATGCCCAGATGGAGTCAAAATCAGGTTGGTGACGTAGGCTCGGGCTTCGGTGAACTGAGAAGGGTGGCAGGGGAGGGAGGCAAAGCAGCAGATTCAAGGAACCGTGAGATGCGAGAGACTGCAAGATTGGAAAGTGCAAGGCCAGCTTGAGTAGATTAGGTTGGTGACATGGGCAGGGGCTTGACAGGTAGAATCAATTAGGTTGGTGACATGGGCAGCGGCTTGACAGGTAGAATCAATTAGGTTGGTGACATGGGCAGCGGCTTGACAGGTAGAATCAATTAGGTTGGTGACATGGGCAGGGGCTTGACAGGTAGAATCAATTAGGTTGGTGACATGGGCAGGGGCTTGACAGGTAGAATCAATTAGGTTGGTGACATGGGCAGCAGCTTCACAGGTAGAATCAATTAGGTTGGTGACATGGGCAGCAGCTTGACAGGTAGAATCAATTAGGTTGGTGACATGGGCAGGGGCTTGACAGGTAGAATCAATTAGGTTGGTGACATGGGCAGGGGCTTGACAAGTAGAATCAATTAGGTTGGTGACATGGGCAGGGGCTTGACAGGTAGAATCAATTAGGTTGGTGACATGGGCAGGGGCTTGACAGGTAGAATCAATTAGGTTGGTGACATGGGCAGGGGCTTGGCAGGTAGAATCAATTAGGTTGGTGACATGGGCAGGGGCTTGACAGGTAGAATCAATTAGGTTGGTGACATGGGCAGGGGCTTGACAGGTAGAATCAATTAGGTTGGTGACATGGGCAGGGGCTTGACAGGTAGAATCAATTAGGTTGGTGACATGGGCAGGGGCTTGACAGGTAGAATCAATTAGGTTGGTGACATGGGCAGGGGCTTGACAGGTAGAATCAATTAGGTTGGTGACATGGGCAGGGGCTTGACAGGTAGAATCAATTAGGTTGGTGACATGGGCAGGGGCTTGACAGGTAGAATCAATTAGGTTGGTGACATGGGCAGGGGCTTGACAGGTAGAATCAATTAGGTTGGTGACATGGGCAGGGGCTTGACAGGTAGAATCAATTAGGTTGGTGACATGGGCAGGGGCTTAAGGGTAGAATCAATTAGGTTGGTGACATGGGCAGCGGCTTGACAGGTATCACAGTTATTCACAGCGGCACGCACGGGCTGCCGTGAACTGAGGGAGACAAAGGGGAAGCGAGGGCGGTGGTGGGAAGAGGGAAAGTGACTTCGTCGATGCAAGAGATTGCAAGCTTGGAAGGTGGAAGGTGAAAGGTGGAAGGCCAGATAGAGTCAATTAGGTTGGTGACATGGTGAACCGAAGGCCTTCTGTGAACCGAACCTAAGTCCTTCAGTGAACCGAACGCCTTCTGTGAACCGAAGGCCTTCTGTGAACCGAAGGTCTTCAGTGAACCGAAGGTCTTCAGTGAACCGAAGCAGTCCAGGCACATACCCGGGGGGAGGCGTCGAGCGTGAGCAGGCCAGGGTACTCCTCGTGCGCCTTGGTGCCACCAAGCTGCCGGCTTTCAGTCACTGACAGCACGCACATACCCTTGGGGAAGCGTCAAGCTTGACAGCTAGCTATCACAACAACACGTGCATACCCGGGGGGAGGCGTCGAGCGTGAGCAGGCCAGGGTACTCCTCGTGGGTCTTGGTGGCCCAGAAGTCCTTGAACTGGTTGAAGGGCGACGTGCGCGGATGGTAGTTGCCCTCTGCGCGTGGGGGGGAGGATCAAAAGGGTAGATAGGGGGAGGGCAGGGAAAGAGGCAGGGACAGGGAGAGGGGGACGGGGAGGGAGAAGAGCGAGAACAGGAGAACGAGAACGTGAGCAGGCCAGGCTACTCCTCGTGGGTCTTGGTGACCCAAAAGTCCTTGCAATGTAAGGTAAGTGCTATATATGCAGCAAGCAAGCCAGTGACTTACTGTAAGGCCCGACGCCAATCTCTCCCAGCAAGGCGTGTGTGAGGTTGGTTAGGTCATTGCCTGCAGTCGTGTTTTGAGTCGCCTCAAAACACGACTCTTTATTTGTCGGCTCAAAAATGCAAGCAAGCCAGTGACTTACTGTAAGGCCCGACGCCAATCTCTCCCTGCAAGGCGTGTGTGAGGTTGGATAGGTCCTTGCCTGCACGGCACCAGGGAAGTGTGAGAGAGGAAACATAAACATGTGAAAGAAAGAAAACCAGATATCATTTTTTTTTTGCTTCATAATTCCCGTTTCACAAATGGGCCTCGCAATTATCCTCGTTACAACTTGAAAAGGCCAAGCGTACCTTCACCAACGAGGTCAAATGCAACGGCGCCATCAGCTCCCAGGTACCAGTACGGGAACTTGGTCTGGCCCTGAAGTGCGTGAAGGAAAAGAGGGAGAGGGGGGGAAGGGAGCAGCGAAAGGGATTGCCATCAGCTCCCAGGTAACAGAACGGGAACTTGGTCCGACTCATCAGGGGCTAGACAAACCAACTCACCAGGATCCGGCCAAACCAACTCATTAGCCGGAATGGCGCCTTTCACAGGGTCTCTGTTATGTTGGCCAGCGTTAGACAAACCAGCTGACCAGATACGGCCAAACCGACTCATTAGATCCGGCCGAACCAACTCACCAGCCGGAACGCCGTCTCCCACAGGGCCTCCGCGACGTTGGGCAGCGTGGCGAAGACGCAGACGGACGCGTTGCTGGGCTTCATGTTGGCGAAGTGCTGGTCGAGGGCCGAGGGGTCCACGGGGTACGACACCTTGATCGGCTGCAGCACGCGCTGCCCGCCCAAGATGTTCTGCTCGGGGTGGGGAGGAAATGGGAAGCGAGAAAGAACAGGGGGAAGCGGGGGGGCGGGGAGGGGCGGGGGGAGCGCAGGGAGCGAGGGGAGAAGGGGGAGAGGGAGGGGTGGAAGATGAGGGCAACGTGGCGAAGACGCTGACGGACGCGTTGCTGGGCTTCATGTTGGCGAAGTGCTGGTCGAGAGCCGTGGGGTCGACGGGGTACGACACCTTGATCGGCTGCAGCACGCGCTGGCCGCCCAAGATGTTCTGCTCGGGAGGGAAAGGAGGGGGGGAAGGGGGAGGGAAGGGCAGAGCGGGGGCGAGCGGGTCGAAGCGGGCGGGAGCGTGGGTGGAAAAGTGAGAATCTGCTTCCTCCTTTTCTGGTCGAAGTTGAAATGCTTGATCTGGAGGAGAACGAGCGGCCGTAAAATGTACTGAATCGCCTTATAACGAGGATATAGCTCACCCTGATGCCCTTAGCGAGCGAGGTGCCGTAAATCTCGTCCGAATAGAAGAGGTGAATCTGGTCGAAGTTGAAGTGCTCGATCTGGAGGAACGCACGGGGAACAGCACGAGGCAGCAGAAACGGAGGGAGAAAGAGTGGATAAGAGGGATGAGAGATATCACCAAGAGGGGTGAAATGGGAAGTGCGTAGCCGTAAACGAAGAGAGAGCAGAAGAACGGGAAGAGTTGGAGTCGACAGATGGCGGAGAGAAAGAGGCGGAGAGGAAGGGGCGGAGAGAAAACAGCGAAGAGGAAGCTGCGGAGTGGAAGGGGCGGAGAGGAAGGGGCAGAGAGGAAGGGGCGAGTGTAAGGTTCGGAATGCAAGGGGCGGAATGGAAGAAATGAAAGGGACCGGATGGTGGAAAGTTGGGAATGGTTGATGGCCAAGGTGACTTACGACGGATTTAATGGCGACCGCTTGGTCCGCGTCGGGGAAGCTGAAGCCAAGGGACGCACGGGGAAGATTCGCGGGAAAGGAACGGGAGAAGCAGGGATCAAACGGGAAAATCCCATACGGTGAGAAGACAGTAAGATATGCAGTGTGAAGTAAGGCAGTGGAGGGTGCGCAATGAACAGCGATAGTGTACACGGTGCGGAAAAAAGTGGGTTCTCAGTCGCTGGCGAAGCCGTCGGCAGTGGCGGCGAGCGGCGACGAAAGTGACGAACGGGTTACCAGCGACAATTAACGGGTGCTAGATGGTAACGTACATAGTAGTGCGGAAGAAGGTGGGGTACTCGAGGTCGTTGAAAAAGTCGTCGGCAGTGGCTGCGAACGAGACGAAAGCAATAATCGGGTTACCCGTGCAGTAACGTACACAGTGCGGAAGAAGGTGGGGTACTCGACGTCGCTGGAGAAGCCGTCGGCAGTGGCGGCGAAGGAGACAAACGGAATTCCGGCCGCCTTGAGCACGGGGTTCGCACCCTTCACGGCCTCGGAGCACGCCGGACCCACTACGCCGACCACGTTCGTGTAGACTAGCCGCTGAAATTCGAGAGACACGGGAAGACGAAGAAAGGGAGAGCACATAAGCTGAGCATGGTAAGCGGTGACCTTGCGACATGACAATACCAACAAGGAAAACGCGAAACGGATGTTTGTCGAAAGAGTAACACCGAGGACATTCGTTCAGACGAAAGCGACGCATCCTATTGAATGCGTCCCGTTAAGGGCATCCTCGTTATTCAGCATGTCAGTTCTCCTATGAAGAGACGATATCTGGATCACCCCGTTAAGAGCGTCCTCGAATCGTGACCAGCACGCCAGGTCTCCTTGGAGGTCGGAGATATAGGATGCGAAGAACCGTGACTCACATATCCTGAGAGATTTCCTTCACGTTTCATCAAACCTTTCCTAGGCAGACAAAAATGATACTATTGTAACAGATCAGACCCACCTGTGCAGCCTGAGCGGCAACTTCGGCGTCGCATGCGGAGTTTTGGACGAACGGCTCGACGACGAAGTTGTTCTCGTACTGGGGTCCCAGCACCTCCAGAGCCACACGGACGGCGGAGATCCTGCCACGACAGCATTGGACGCACGAGATGCAAGGATTCATTTATGCACGTCGGAGGCCAGAATCTATTGATGAAACCTCTCACGAGGCCTTTGAAAATCTCTCTTGCGGAACTTGTAACAGCAATAACAAGCTGTCGCGTGACCGACACGATCAATTGTCTTGCGACGGTGGCAACCTTTAAGATGCATTTGTGATGCACCCTTCGTCATTTGGATGCAACCTCCTGGTCATTTCACAGAAGCATAGCGGTGACTTTGGAGTCGACATGAACACAACTAGACAAATATCTCGTCATTATCTCTGCAGTGCCGAACCATAAACGTGAGGTGACCTAGCGGGAGACTCTCGGGTGAGGGGTCTAACCATTCGTCGGCGAGTCGTTGCGGAACGGCGGAGTCGCCATCAGGATACGGTAGGAGGAACCCAAGCCGAATCACTTGTTGAGCTTGGCACGAGCTAGCGATGAGCAGAAGAACCACCAAACACGAGGGCCATCTAGAGAACGCCATGGCTCAAGACACCAATACCCACACCAAGGTCTTCCTAGAAACTCCAACTCGCCAGAAGCCTTGAAACTACTCCAGAAGTTGGAGGACGTGAAATCAAAACCGAGGAGAGAAATGAAGCGGACCAAGCAACAACTGAGGAGGTTCCCTCGATAAATTCGGTCGCTGCTGCGGATAAGCAGAAAGCTTGTGTGGGGGGAGTAGGGGGGTGGTCGTGACAGGGAGGAGGGAATACAGTACGGGTGGTAAGGGAGGGGGAAAGCTAGAAGGTATGTCAGACGCTGTGGGGGGAGGGATGTGAAAGGCCAGAGGGATGTGAGGGGCTTGGGGGAAAGTAAAGGTGTAACATATCATTCGCATCGTTTCATTTCGGTATACGTCGGTTCTCAGGGGTTGAGCTGAACTTACGGGAATGGTGAAGCAACTGGAGCTTTCCATCCACAGAAGCGTGTCCAGTCCAGGCCTAGTTCCAATCGCCAGACCAGAGACGGCTTGATCCGTCGGGCAGACACATGGCACAACGCGGATTCGGGCGGGACAGGCTGCTCCGAAGCGGAACTGGTAGGTCCGGAATTGAGCGAAGCGGGCGCTCTGGTTCTTTGAACTTGCTGGTTCAGAATGAAGCCTTTGAGGTCAGGTAGAACTACCAAAGCATCTGCAGATTCATTAACAAAAACGGTTACAGCAAACGAGGGAAGCTGTGAACGATTGGTGTCTTTTGCTGCATTGTTAATTCTTCACTTGCCAGATAGAAATAACGCTTAGCCCGCTGATGAGTTCTGGAATTTGTAAATGACTGTAAACACAATCGTAAATCATGAGGTTAAATTTTAGGGGCAGGCTGAGAACCACAGCCTTGGCGTGAACCATGTGCGGTGTGGTTCGAGAATTCTGTCCTTGGTTAGGGTAGCCGTTGGTGGCAAGACCTCGTTGGTTTAGATGAGGTTTGGAGGACCAAAGCAAGCACCTTGGCTTCGCTTCGCCCCATAGCATCCCTTGCCTGACGCATTTGTTTCCTTGCGCGGTTCGCAGGCATCAGTGGGTCTGACGGCTCGGAATTGGGACGCAGCCCTGAATCCTGCGGGAAATCCCGCCCGAAAGTCGAGCCGCGGTTGTCACGCACAGATTTTCACAATCAAAGCCCAAGTGTTCGACAATGAAAGCATCGGTAAGCAATTTATCGACTTTGTACACTTGTGGTAGTGTAAGGAATTTTCTCGGCATTCCTTACGGAGCCGACTACATCGCGTACAGCAACAGCCGATTGTTCGCCCGTTACTGCTAACGGAACTTCGCCGACTTCGCGCGCACTGTTTTACCAAACCTCGCACTGCTGGCATGGCCGTATCGGCCTACGCTTCGGGACTAGCCCGAGCCTCGCTCCAGCGTAGCACTAGCAAGCTCGCACGCACCGCGTTACCGTTTTGCATGTTTCGCGTATAAATGTTCGCTCATGCCTTCGCTCACATTTTGTACTCGTTTGACACCTTAGTGCAATTCTCGCTACCTCGATTCATTGCACCCGTAACACTTGGTTATCAGAGCCCCTTTCTTTCGGACCGCGCATCTCCGTACACCAGGAAATCAACTTTTGATTTTTCACTCGAAGGGACTCACGCACCTTAGCCCCTAGGAGCCGCTGTCCTCGCGTTCTCTCGTAAACGCGTGCAGCCACGACTGCGCCTAGACTAAGAAGAGCCGACGCCCTTCGTCATGGCCGAAAACATCGACGTCACCACTCTCACGCAGGAGCGTTTGAACGATCTGCTGCGACAACTGCACGAAAGCTCCGAGGAAATCGCGGCATTGACGGCAGAACGCTCATCACTGCAAAATGACCTCCTGAGAGCACAATCTCAAGCACCTGGCACTCCGATTCAACCCGCACCCTCAACATCACAACACGGGAGTGTGGGGCAACCCGCGAGCGCGGCCAGTGATGGCGTCGTCCGCCCCGACGGAGACGACGACCACGGCACGACACACCCCAGAGCGACGCCTGCGGCCCCAAGTCAGCCTCGCGTCACGATTTCGGCACCAACCCACGATTCGGGACTGCCGTCACCGATGCCGCTGAAGCCGCAGCGCCCGCCATGCTTTGACCCGAGTCAACGGGGGGGTCCTACCGTTCAGGCGTGGTTATTCACAATGAATGTTTTCTTCGACGCCAACTACGTCTCGGAGGACTCGGCGAAGATTCGATACGCTGTGTCGTTGCTGCGAGGACCCGCCATGGACAGGTGGCGCGTCATCGTCACGAAGCCGACCGACTACGCGACACTACCGACACGGGAAGGACAAACCGGACCCTGGGCGCCGTCGTATTTCGTGGAGGTGCCCCAGTATCGCACGTGGGACGCGTGGTGCGCAGGTCTGCGCGCTCGATTTGAGCCAATCGCGGCCTCGATCTCGGCGCGACAGAAGCTCCGCACTTGGCGCCAACTCGGTTCCGTCCAGGATTACACGAGCGGATTTCTGGCGCTATGCGAGCAGGTGGGCTACATGCATGAGAGCGAACGCATCGACCGCTACATCGGCGGCCTGAAGCAGGACATCGCTCAGGAAATCCAGCTTCGCGGCGTCACTGAGTTTCAGGAAATTCTCGCTATGGCGGAGAAGCTCGACTTCTTTCACCGACCGAGACCGGGGTCCTACGGAAACAACACCTGGGGACATCGGCCTCGTGGGACGAACGAGAGCGCCACGATACGCGCCGTCGCCGCAAATGCCGCTGCCGCACCGTTCAAAGGGCGCTGCTTTGCGTGCAATCGGCCGGGACATCGCAAGAGCGAATGCCCGGAAAACGCTAAGGGAAAGGGGGAAGCTGAGCAGCAGACACAGACCAAGCAGCAGGGAAACGCTGGAAGTCAGTAGCAGACGGGCCCTCTACTGACAGGTCACGCAGCTCGCCCGACCCAACCGACCCTCACCGAGTGATTGTGCCGGTTCACGCAATCGACCACACCCGGCCGAATAAGGAGGGTACCACGGTAGATAGCCCTATACTGCTCAGTGGGAAAATTGGGACAGACTTAGTTAAAATCTTCGTAGACGGGGGAGCCAGCCACAGCCTCATTAACACTGCTACAGCACGCAAACTGCGACTGCCACTGGACCGATGCTTACCTGAGATCGACGCACGACTGGTAGACGGCACGCCGCTGGCAATACGGGAACGCGTAGACCGAGTTCGGATTCGATGCGGGGGTAACTTCGCGTTTCGCCAGGAAATGCTCGCAACGACCCTCGACGGAACCGACATTTTACTCGGGCGTGATTGGCTGCGACGACACAATCCGCGAATTGACTGGACGACGGGTGACTGCACCGTGCGAGTAAACGGTAATAACATCGCCCTACCTCGCTGGGGCTCGCCTGAGTCTTCGTCGGTGCGTGTCAACGCGATCACGATGAAACGCGCTGTTGCGGGCGGAGCTGACGTGTACGCGGTTGACATTCGGGAAGCCGAGGCAGCAGACAAGGGGGGCGATTTACAGAAACTGCTGACCGACGTACCGAGTGACCTGGCGGCACTGTTAAAACAGTACAGTGACATTTTCCCGGATGACTTACCGACGGGACTGCCACCTCAGCGACCGCACGATCACAGGATAGAACTGGAACCGGGGGCACAGCCAACAGTACAGCGACAGTTCCGAGTGACCCAACCCGAACTAGACGAACTAAGGAAGCAGCTCGATTACCTGCTCGAAAAGGAATTCATTCGCCCTAGTTCGTCGCCCTTCGCCGCACCAATACTGTTCACACCGAAAAAGGACGGGGGGTTTCGCATGTGTATCGACTACAGGGCACTGAACAGGGTTACCATCAAATCCCGTTACCCCATCCCACGAGCCGACGAACTGATCGACCAACTGCGCACAGCCCGGGTTTTCTCGAAAATCGACCTCCGAGGAGGCTACCACCAAATCCGCGTCAACCCACCCGACTGCCCTAAAACCGCATTGCGAACACGCTACGGATCCTTCAAATACACTGTCATGCCATTCGGACTGACCAACGCCCCCGCCACTTTCCAAATGACCATGAACGAAGCATTCCGCCCGCTTTTAGATAAGTGCGTCATCGTTTATCTGGACGACATACTGATTTACAGCCCTGACAGAGCACAGCACTTACAGGACATCGAAGCAGTTTTTAAAATCCTGAGTGAGAACCGCCTACTGACCAAAGCATCGAAGTGTGAGTTTTTACAGGACCGCCTGGAGTTTTTGGGACATGTTATTTCAGCTGCAGGAGTGGAAATAGACCCGAAGAAAATTGCGACGATTCAGGCTTGGCACGCGCCGACCAACTTGACCGAGTTGCAGAGTTTCCTGGGGTTCGTCAACTACGTGCGCCGGTTCGTCCCCGACATGGCGAAGCTGACTGCCCCGCTGACTGACCTGCTGAGGAAGGGGGTTGAGTACACGTGGGGGGAGAAAGAGCAAGCTGCCTTCTCGGCCCTCAAAAATATTTTGTGCTCCCCGCCCGTCCTTCACATTGCAGATCCCCACCGTCCGTTCGAACTCGTCACCGACGCAAGTGACATCGCTGTGGGAGCAGTACTGTTGCAGGACTTCGGGAACGGCCTCCAGCCAATCGCGTACGAGTCCCGCAAGTTACACCCGCCCGAACGTAACTACCCGATACACGACCGCGAGATGCTAGCGATCGTGCACGCGTTCAAAGTTTGGCGATGTTACCTGACTGGCGCCGACGTGACAGTACGGACAGACCACCGCTCGCTACAGTACCTTCGCGCCCAACCGAATCTCAACCCACGACAGATTCGCTGGTTGGACTATCTCGAGTCCAATTTTCACTACACCGTTACGTACAAAAAGGGTGCATCCAACATCGCCGACGCCCTCACCCGCCCCACCGCCCAACTCCATGCCATCCTACTCGCCCAGACCAACCCGCTTTTAACTGGCCTATTCACCCACGGATACCGCACCGACCCATTTTTCACGACCGGAAATTCACAGCAACTGGCAGAAGCAAAAGGAGTCTATTACGTAAAAGCAGGCACCAACCGCATCTGGGTACCCGCGTACTCACTACTGAGGGAGCTGCTACTACAGGAGGCACACGACGGGATTACCTCGGGACATTTCGGGGTAGAAAAAACGCGACAGCAACTACAGCGGTACTATTACTGGCCGGAGCTGTTGACCGACGTACAGCAGCACGTGGGCTCGTGCCCGACGTGTCAGGTGATGAAGAGTTCAAGGAAGCGGAAGGCGGGTCAATTGCAGCCGATCCCACCGCCCGGACGCGCCTGGCAGCAAGTAACCATGGACTTCGTCACAGGGTTACCTTCGAACCCTGGGGGTAACGACGCGGTGATGGTCGTCGTGGATAGGCTGACGAAGATGGCACACTTCGCTGCGTGCAAGAAGTCGATCTCAGCCGAGGAGACCGCTCGCCTGTTCATCGCAGCCGTTGTTCGCCTGCACGGGATACCAGCAGCAATTATCAGCGACAGGGACACAAAATTTACCAGCAACTTCTGGAAGAACCTCTGGGAGCAGTTCGGGACCAGGCTACAGTTCAGTTCGTCGTACCACCCCGAGACCGACGGCCAAACGGAGCGGACGAATCAGACGATGGAGCAGTTGATTCGTGCCACGTGCGACGACCCCACGACCTGGGAGCAGCAGCTGCCGCTGATCGAGTTCGCGTACAACAACGCCACATCAGCCACGACGCAGCAGTCCCCGTTCTACCTGAACTATGGGCAGAACCCCACAGTGCCCATGACGCCGAGTCCGGACAACCCAACGCCACGCGCACAACAATTCGCCGAAATCCTGCAAGCTGCCCGCGCCAGAGCCGCCGAAGCAATCAAAAAGGCCAACGTCATCGCTAAGCGCAACGCTGATCGCCACCGCCGCCCCGTCACGTATCAATCTGGAGATTACGTGCTACTCGACACGCAAAATCTGCGACTGTCCGACGTACCAAAATTACGACCGCGCTACTGTGGACCATTCCAAATCAGTCACATGATCACACCCGTCACCGCACACCTACTGCTGCCAACCGACTGGTACATCAGCCCTTCGTTCCACGTCAGCCTACTTCGCCCCTACATCCCGACCACAAGTCAACTGCCGCGTCACCGGCCACAATCAATGACTCGCCCTGCATCAGAGCCGATCATCGAGCCCGAAAAAATTATGAGCCATCGGATCCGCCACCCCATGGGAATCAGGAGGATTGAATTCCTCGTTCGCTGGAAGGATCGCACGCCAACTGAAGATAGCTGGGTGCCCCTGAGCAACATCGAAAATCACCCTGCCCTGCAAGTGTACATGAGGAGCCGGGGATTCCGCGATATACACGCACTCGCGTAGCGGAGGGGGCTTCTTGAGGGGGGGGGTAGTGTAAGGAATTTTCTCGGCATTCCTTACGGAGCCGACTACATCGCGTACAGCAACAGCCGATTGTTCGCCCGTTACTGCTAACGGAACTTCGCCGACTTCGCGCGCACCGTTTTACCAAACTTCGCACTGCTGGCATGGCCGTATCGGCCTACGCTTCGGGACTAGCCCGAGCCTCGCTCCAGCGTAGCACTAGCAAGCTCGCACGCACCGCGTTACCGTTTTGCATGTTTCGCGTATAAATGTTCGCTCATGCCTTCGCTCACATTTTGTACTCGTTTGACACCTTAGTGCAATTCTCGCTACCTCGATTCATTGCACCCGTAACACTTGGTTATCAGAGCCCCTTTCTTTCGGACCGCGCATCTCCGTACACCAGGAAATCAACTTTTGATTTTTCACTCGAAGGGACTCACGCACCTTAGCCCCTAGGAGCCGCTGTCCTCGCGTTCTCTCGTAAACGCGTGCAGCCACGACTGCGCCTAGACTAAGAAGAGCCGACGCCCTTCGTCATGGCCGAAAACATCGACGTCACCACTCTCACGCAGGAGCGTTTGAACGATCTGCTGCGACAACTGCACGAAAGCTCCGAGGAAATCGCGGCATTGACGGCAGAACGCTCATCACTGCAAAATGACCTCCTGAGAGCACAATCTCAAGCACCTGGCACTCCGATTCAACCCGCACCCTCAACATCACAACACGGGAGTGTGGGGCAACCCGCGAGCGCGGCCAGTGATGGCGTCGTCCGCCCCGACGGAGACGACGACCACGGCACGACACACCCCAGAGCGACGCCTGCGGCCCCAAGTCAGCCTCGCGTCACGATTTCGGCACCAACCCACGATTCGGGACTGCCGTACACAAAGTCTGGTTAGCAAAATGGAGAAATAACCCATATGAAATGTGATCCTCGAAAGCAACACTCCTCTACACACCGCTTTCGTCAGAACCTTCGGTTCCTGCTGCTGTGCTGTGTCAAGTCGGGCCGCGTGCTTGCGCCAGCCTGCCCTACAAGCGCGGCTCGGCATGCTTGGCAGCTGACCATGTCACACGGAATGACTGGCGCTGCTCCAGCCTTCTTGCGGTCAATTTGGGCATCGTGCCCAACCAATCACCCGAATGATCCAGTCGCTACTGGATACAATTATGCTTCCTTCGTCACATTTCGGTGCTGTTCGGGAGCCCTAGATATGAGAATGAGCGCAAAGTCAGTGATAGGTATGGCACCGAGCCTTGATCGAGATAAGGACAAACACCCACTTGGAACACTGTAAGGTGTTGACCGAAGTCTGTACAGTGTTGACAGCTGGAGAAACGGACAGGGATTTGCATAGTCAACGCTGCATGCTGGGCAAAAAAGACAACGTAATCCGTGCAAAAATCACAACGAAATCGAAGTCAAAGATCGCGCTGCTCTATCACAACCACCTCCCCCAGAACATCCCATCCCTGCTCCATTTCCCTTCTCAAAAGAAAATCTCTAAACCATTCTGAACCACTCTATGTTGCCCAGAAAGTTTACCCAGGAAAATATTACTCATCTTGCGCTCGTGGTAGCATGGCGAGCGGAAAGTCACCACAAATTTGCCTGTGATTACTGTTCAGTCAATGGGCGGTATGGGCTCGAGATCGGTATCTCGAGCCGCTGATGAGTGGTTGCTGATGTTGATGTTTCCAAACCGTGAGGTTTGGTCACGACGGAGGTCGCATGGGGGTCGCACACGATTTTTGGGCTTCCGAACCTACTTTCTAGCTTATTTAGTGATGGTTAACCTCATTTCTCCTCCTCCCGAACAGCACCTTCGTACGACTGATCGAATTCATGAACAAACTACTGGGTGATTTCTTGGTGGTGCAACGCAAGTTTATCGTGAATTTGGGCCTTCTCGTCCTAACGAGGATACACTCTCTGCTGAGTTGCCCTAGCAAAAATGGTGGGGCGCGTGGTTAGGGGCTGCGAGCTAGGCTGAGATGTGCTTTCTCCAGAAGGTTCAGGCTAAAAAGGTTTCAACCAAGCCAGGGCGGTGGCCATTCAAACAGCTCAGCAGCGCAATAGATGGCGATTGGGTAGCCTCGTAGATAAACCTGCTCGCACTGGTCGTGGGGCTGCCACGTCGGCTCGCGAATACTTTTTCTTCGTAGTTTGAATTGATGGGTTCGGGGCTTTCTTGCGAAGCAGAGGTAGATTCTGGGACTGGTCGATTCTGGGTATACTGGTCGTCGCACGCCGCCTCTCGAGGAAATTTCGCGTTGAACAAGAACTGGGCCATCGCTGTCCGTAGTTCCCTCCCATCACAAATCTCTCTCGCTAAGAGACCTTTTTACTCATACCCGGCGGTTGAGCAGTAGATGCGGAGCGGAACCTTTTGCTACACCTTTTTTCGCAGTCGCCAGATCTGACACCTGTCGTACGAGACCGTCGCAAACCGCCCCACGATGAAATTTCGCGTTGACCAAGCGCTTAGGGCTTCGCATTATTTTCCCGCGAAGGATCCTAAACGCAAGCAACAGGCGTTGCCAGTGGTGGGAGCTGGGGGGGAGGGAAATGGCGGAAAGGGGAAATGGGGAGGGGGATTCTCCGCTGCCCCCTTCCTAGACGAGCCATCATCCCTCGTCACGGTGAGCGAGAGGCGGCGGCGGCGTAAGCGCCTATACGAACCACCACAGTGCTGCTGCGCCTGACTCTTCCCCCCGCGATATGCGTGGGTGGGTGGTTGGGTGGTTGTGTCCCCCGTAGACGCCGGATTCAGAAGCAAGTATATAAAGCCCGGGTGCTTGAATCGATCGTTACAAGAGCCTACGAATTCATCCGCTTGTCCCAGAGAAAGATGATTGACTGCTCCCGATTCTAATCTATTCCATAGTCATTCCACGTTTGTCATCCGCTCGCCCATATCGTGATAATTAGTAGCGGCTGCTAGCGTCGGCCAGCCTGGGCGACACGGTGTCTCGGTCGCGAATTGTTAAGTACCATCTCTGTCCGTTCAAGGCTTAAAAGGACCATTTCGACTTACGATCAAGTTGATACTGGTGTGACTCACGGAGTGACTCACGCGGAGCGAGAGTTGGTTCCTCGAAGCGCATCCCGGCTCAAGAATGGCGCGCCGTTGGGTCGCGTTCCTCTGCGCCGCACTGCTCCTCGTGTCACCTGGTACGGCGCTGGTTTCGGTGTCCGTTTCAGAACGCCTCTGAACCGTACAGTTGTCTCAACGCCCTGCTTCCTCCCTCTCGCCCCCTCCACTTCCCCGTCGTCCCTCCCTCTCTCTCTCTACTCGTCTGCAGTCTTGGCTCGTCGCGGGCCTGGGGGCAACGGATGGGGCAACGGCGGTCAAGGCGGCGGCGGTAACGGTCAGGGGGGCGGTGGTAACGGCGGTAATGGTTACGCCTACGATTACGCTGCCGGAAGCGACTACAGCAGCGATGACAGCAGTGCAAGTGACGACAGCAGTGACAGCGATGACAGCAGTGGAAGTGACGACTATTACGCCCCCGGACTTGGCAACGGGAACGGGAACGGCGGCAGCGGTGGCGGCGCTGGTGCTGGTGCTGGTGCTGGTGCTGGGTTCGGCCCAGGACCTTGGTGGGCCGATAACGGTAACGGTAACGGCAGCACGAACGGGCCTCGCTTCTTCAACGGGACTCATGTGTGCTTCAACGAATCCGGCCCGTGTCACAACGTAACGGACGGCTGGAGCCCCTGGTGGTTGGACGAGAACGCTACAGCGCCGTGCTTAAACGGAACCGGGCCGTGCTATAACGAATCAGGCGGCTGGGGCGCGGGCCCATGGTGGTTAGACGAGAACGCCACAGCCCCGTGCTTGAACGGAACTGGGCCGTGCTATAACGGAGATGACTCCAGGCCTTGCATGAACGGAACTGGCGGCAATGGTGCTGGCGGGCCGTGTCAGGGTGGTGGTGGTGGTGGCTACGGACCCGGTCGAGGCGGCGGCAACGGTCCTTGGTGGGACGACGACGACGACGACAATGAGTCTTCTAGCAGTGATTTTCCTGGACCGCCTTTCGGTAACGG
The DNA here is from genome assembly GCA_948144175.1 of Closterium sp. NIES-65. Taxonomy (NCBI): domain Eukaryota; kingdom Viridiplantae; phylum Streptophyta; class Zygnematophyceae; order Desmidiales; family Closteriaceae; genus Closterium; species Closterium sp. NIES-65. The sequence goes on from CANXME010000986.1 coordinate 142,745, forward strand.
AGGGGGTCGATTTGGAGGGCCGTGGTGGCTGGATACGAACGCGACGGACGAGAGTCATCCGTGCTGGAACGAAAGCAGCCCTTGCTTCAACGCCACGGGCCGATGGGGGCCCTGGTGGCTGGACGAGAACGCTACAGCGCCGCCCTGCTTGAACGGAACCGGGCCGTGCTATAATGGGGATGGATCTGGCTGGGGTTTCGGGGGTCCCTGGTGGCTGGACGAGAACGGCACTGCTCCTTGTGTCAACGGAACAGAGCCGTGCTTTAACGGAACGGGGCCTTGCAATAACGGATCTGGATGCGGAAGGGGAGGGTTTGGGAGAGGCGGGTTTGGGAGGGGCGGGGGATTTGGGCGGGGTAACGGTCCCTGGTGGTGGGACGAGGATGACGTGGAGGCATTTAACAGCACCACGTGGCCTTGCATGAGCGGAAACGGCAGTGGGTATGGTCCTGGCGCTGGAGGTGGTTTTGGCAGCGGTTTTGGTCCTGGTGCTGGTGCTGGGTTCGGAAATGGTCAGGGAGGAGGCAACGGCTACGGGAATGGATATGGTAACGGATCTGGGATGGGTCCTTGTGTGAACGGCTCGGATGGCTCCACACCCTGCTGCAACGGATCTGGACCGTGTGTGAATGGGAGCGGTGGTGGTAACCCGTGGGTCAACAGCAGCGGAGGAGGAGGATTCGCGTGTGGTGCTGCGGACCCTGCCCTTGGGAACATGACAGGTGAGAGTTTCGAGCATAACTCTTTTTTTTTTTTTTTTTGGCCAACTGCTTTCCCATGTTCATGTAGATTTGAATGTGGCGACAGGCACTTACAAACGTTGCTGTCTGTTTCTATGTGATTGTGCTTGTGCGATTGTGCTTGTATGTGATTGTGCGATTGTGCTTGTATGTGATTGTGCTTATAACAGGTCGGGTGAGAGCGTCCCTCGCCAGCTGCTCTCCAGATGCTCCTCTGCTGTCTGGAGGCTCCTTCTTCCTCTCCATCTTCAAGTAAGATCCTTTTTTTTTTTTTTTTTTTTTTTTTTTTTGCTTTCCACCTTTACTACATTCAATGATAAGTCATGTACCTTTTTCTTATCACTCTCTTTCATCCATGTCCATGTCCACATTATAGCCGTTGCCAGCAGCAACCCATGCCACAAAGGGGAAATCTATGGCCGCGTACTGTTACGATCGGCTCATACGTCAAACAAACGTTTTTGTATCCATATCATTTATGATTTGATTCACCTCGTCCCTCTCTCCCACTCCACCAGGAACGCCACTGGCCATTACAACCTCCATTACACCGTAGTTATCCGTAACGTCACCTCTGCCTCCTCCGTCCCCGATACAATCACACTCGTTAAGAGCAGCACTGCCTGTAACAACTCTGCCCCCACCCTCTTCTCTTTCCCTGTTGCCGCCGACGAATGGGAGCTCGCCAACTCAACGGGCGGCCCCGCCAGGTGGGGTCTCTACACCACCGTCACTGTAGCTCGGCTCTTTGACACCTTAGAGGATGTCGATGCTGCTACAATCGAGGATATTCTGGCCGGAGTTCCCAATGCTACTGTACCTGAGGATTGGGCGAATGGTGTGAGGGGATGGGGCCAGGGGTATGGTCCTGGGAATGGTAACGGAAATGGTAACGGTAACGGATATGGTTATGGGAGGAGGTTTGGTGTGAGTAGTGGCAGTGTGGGGAAGAGGGTGGGGCAGCGGGGGAGGGCATTGTGGGAGGCAGCAGATGCATGGTTCAAAAGCCTGTTTGCGGTTAAGAGTGTGGATGAGGGTAGTGAGGAGGAAAGGGGGGAGCAGAGGGAGGAGGAGAGGGAGGAGGGCATTGTTGACAGTAACGATGGGAGCGATGACAACGAGAACAATGAGGACAGTGACGATATCAGCAGCAGCGGCGACAGCAGCAGCAGCAATGATGATAGCAGCAGCAGCAATGATGATAACAGCAGCAATGATGACAGCAGCAGCAATGATGATGTTAGCGATGGGAGTGACGACAACGAGAACAATGAGGACAGTGACGATCTCAGTGCCAAGGCCAAGAGTGACGATAGTGACAGCAGCAGCAGTGATTATAACGAGGATGCCAGCGATGACAGTGCTGATAATGAGGACAGCAGCGATGACAGTGCTGATAATGAGGACAGCGATGACAGCAGCAGCAGTGACTACAGTAGTAATGATGGGAGTGACGACAACGAGAACAACGAGGACAGTGACGATCTCAGTGGCAACGATGGGAGTGATGACAGCAGCAGCAGTGACGACAACAGCAGTGACTACAACGACCAGGACAGTGACAACAGCGGTGACCGTAGCGGCAGTGATTACAACGGTGATGACAGTGACAACAACGACAGCAGCAGCAACTTCATGCCAGTAACCCCACCGTACATCGCCGCTCCTCCCACGTCACTCTCCCTTATCGTTGCCAATAGCGACACAGGCGAGGAGTGGAGTGGGCCCGTGCTGGGAGTGTTCCTCTATTATGACAACTAGCTGCTTGGCTATGGTTTTCTGAGGGGGGCTAGTGTTGAGAGGGTGGTGCTGGGTAGAGCTGTGGAGTGGGCCCGTGCTGAGAGTGTTCCTCTAATATGACAGCTAGGTAGTTCGCTGTGCGCTTGCTGGCTTGCTGTGTGCTCACTGGCTTGCTGTGTGCTTGCTGGCTTGCTGTGTGCTCACTGGCTTGCTGGTTAGCTGTGTGCTCTGGCCATTGGGTTGCTGGCTTCGATGAGTAGCTGCTTTAGAAGAATCGGGTGTTTGGACGAGTGGCCGTGAGGTGCTTTGCTTTGGTTTTTATTATGGGTGGGCTCGGTTGGGTGTCTTGTTAGGTGCGGATCGGTATTGGGTGCTTTGCTTCTCTTCTCACGTGTGATTGGCATGCAGGCATGGGTTGACTGGCCTCAGTGCAATGCAAGGCCATACCATGCAATGCGACCTACAGATGCAGGATGGAAAAGCACGTAGTACAGCTTCCTGCTTCGTGGTCAGTGTCATTGAAAAGCAGCACAGTGTACTGCCGGGTGTGTTGTATTGCACGTAGTAGTGTCACAAGGTGTGTGGTTTATTTTGTGCGCCTTTCTGTGCCTACATGTCAATCATAAAGTGAAATCTTATTTGTGCTGCAAGCTGGACTTACGGTATAAATATAATTGCAAACAAGAGGGCTGTGTGGCCAATAATGACATGCAAGCCTGTATGATACCTAACAGGCTAACACCTTAAGGGGTTATGTGATAGTATATTTCTGGAGAGTAATATTTGCCATAATTCTATCGCCATATCGGTTCCGAGACATGTGACAGACTGGATTGTAGTTGGATATAGGGTTGGGCGAGGCGACAACCGCCAGCCATCTCGAAGTTTTGTTACGTGCGGCGAGATTACCACTAGGAGCAGAGTCGTTTGTAGCTCATGGGAAGCTGCTCGAGCACTGGGAAGGGGGGAGTGTCTGTTGGAAACAAACATGTGAGTGTCTCAAAAGCTCGCTGCTATGCACAAAGGCGGTGGCCATCACAAAGGACTAGATCCTGCAGGAGAGGGTGGTTTTTAACAAACGGATCTTGCTCCGCGGCACAACACCGATTGGAGGTCAAAAGGAGGTTAAGAAGCCCTGGGATCTGAGGCTGGGATATTTGTTCATCCATGGCGGGCCTGACAAGTCAACTGGGGAGCAGCGGCCCTGCGAAGTTGAAAGCAGTGGGCGCTCTTCTTGCCATTTGGTACAGGCAGTTGGGGTTTCTGGCAGTACTCCCTCGCTCGACTGACTCCACATGATTCAAGTGGTTTCCACTGCCCTTCGTCGCGCCTTGACCATGCTCAATTCTGGCCGCACGACAGACTCGCCGGGTGATGTACTGTTCCGGGTGCTGAAAGGCTAGGCAAGAATCAGAAACAGGGAAGAGGTTTTTCACTAGCATGCAGTTGAGTACATATAGCAAACCCTAATTCGAGCTGTACTCGCTATAGAGTACCCCACTGCAGGCTACACAAACATCACATTCTGACACACCCCCATAGTCAAAGTGGGGTACAATCAATACAACAAGCAGGCAGAGCAGTAGTTCACAATTATAAGCAAAGCTAGAGGCAGTCACAGAGGGCAAGTGAGGAGGAGGAGAAACTGTGAGGGCGAGAAGATGGGAGGCGACGGCTGAAGCTGCAGACACACAGGAAGCAGGAGTGCGCAGCACTGACGCTACCAGGCTAAACCCGGACTACACGACGACAGACGCAGGTGGCTCACTGTGCTCCCAGGAGTGCACACACTGTGGCTACCGGGCGCAGAGCCCCGGACTACTCAGGCCACAGTGGGTCGTGGCTCTCTGGACTACTAGGAGTGCTCACACTGTGGCTATCGGGTACAGAGCCCCGGACTACTCAGGCTACAGGGGGTCGTGGCTCTCTGGACTTCAGGCGCTGCGGCCGACAAGTCGGCTACCTCTGGTCAACCTCCCCCAACTGTCCCACACCCCTTTCACACACTCCCTACTGCACCTCTAGCACTGCTCACACGCCACTCCCCTCGTACCACTCCGACGACTCCAACACATCCACCCCCCTCAGCGGCAGCTGCAGCAGTGGGGGACGGAGGAGGAGGAGGAGCAGGGGACGGCTCACACACCCGGCACCTGACAAAGTTTGAAGAAAGAAAGAGGAATGAACTAGCAGAAATGGGGATACAAATAGCAAACCCTAGAAGGGTTGTACTCGCTATAGAGCACCCCACTACAGGCTAGAACATAAGAATAATATTCTGACACACCCCCATAGCCAAAGTGGGGTGTAATCAGCAGAGCAGGCAAAGCAAAACAAGCTCAGGGTGGATCACAATGTCACCACACATTCTGAGCACAAGTTCAAGAAGAAATAGTTTAGAGTTCACAATTATAAGCAAAGCTAGTGGTAGTCACAACGGGCAAGTGAGGAGGAGGAGGGAGAGTGAGGGGAGAGGAGACAGGAGGCGACGGCTGAAGCTGCAGACACACGGGCAACAGGAGGCAGACTGGCACAGCGGCTACCGGACAGCGCCCGGACTACAGGAGTAACAGGCCCCGCGGCTCAAATAGCGGCGGACGGGCAACGGACCCACGGGCGGCTGGCACAGCTGGCTACGACTGGGCTACCGGGACAGCGCCCCGGACTACAGGTGCTGCGGACGACAAGCCGGCAGCCTCCGCTCAACCTCCCGCAAACAGTCCCACCCCCCTGATACACACCCACTGCTACACCGCTAGCTCTACTCCCACGCACCCCCCCTTAAACCCTAAACCCCAGTCTCCCACACAACCACCCCCCTCAGCGACAGCTGCAGCAGTGGGAGACGAAGGAGGAGGAGCAAAGGGAGGAAGGCACACCGTTCACCCGCATACCCGCCACCCCACAGCTCGCCCCTCCACGGGGCGGCGGGGGGGGAGGGGGGGGGTGGGGGGGGAGGCGGGGTGGTGAAAGGGACCCACCACGGGCCTGGTTGGAGGGCGGGGCCGCGACAAGGGGCGGGGCCGCGACGAGGGGCGGGGCCGCGACGAGGGGCGGGGCCGCGAAGTAGGGCGGGGCCGCTTCGAGGGGCGGGGCCGCGACACAGGGCGGGGCCGCGACGTAGGGCAGGGCCGCGACGAGGGGCGGGGCCGCGACACAGGGCGGGGCCGCGACGTAGGGCGGGGCCGCGACGGTCGGGGCAGGGCCGCTTCGAGGGGCGGGGCCGCGACACAGGGCGGGGCCGCGACGTAGGGCGGGGCCGCGACGGTCGGGGCAGGGCCGCTTCGAGGGGCGGGGCCGCGACGGTCGGGGCGGGGCCGCGACGTAGGGCAGGGCCGCTTCGAGGGGCGGGGCCGCGACGGTCGGGGCGGGGCCGCGACGTAGGGCAGGGCCGCTTCGAGGGGCGGGGCCGCGACGCAGGGCGGGGCCGCGACGGTAGGGCAGACGCCCGCCGCGCGCCTCGGGGCGCACAGCGGGCAAAGAACCGCCGCGCGCCCCGGGGCGCACGGCGGGCAGAAAACCGCCGCGCGCCTCGGGGCGCACGGCGGGAAGGAAAACCGCCGCGCGCCTCGGGGCGCACGGCGGGAAGGAAAACCGCCGCGCGCCTCGGGGCGCACGGCGGGAAGGAAAGGTAGCAGCGGAAGCGAGGTGGAAACCCACCCACAGGATCGATCCAAGGGGATCGACCTGCTCTGATAGCATGACAAAGTTTGAAGAAAGAAAGGGGATTGAACTAGCAAGAATGAGGATACAAATAGCAAACCCTAGAAGGGTTGTACTCGCTATAGAGCACCCCACTACAGGCTAGAACATAAGAATAATATTCTGACAGCACCCCCATACTCTCCACCCCTAAACCCTAAAACAGGAGCGCGTGCAGCAGCGGGGGTGGGGCGCGGTCAGAAGCTCGGGACGAACCGCACGCGGGGTGCCCGGGCCGCACGCGGGCCTGGCGTAGCCCGTACGGGCCGCGCGCGGGCCTGGCGCAGCCCGTACGGGCCGTGGGCGGGCCTGGCGCAGCCCATACGGGCCGCGCGCGGACATGGCGCAGGTCGTGCGGGCCGCGTCAGGCGACGGGGGGCGACGCGACGGTCGACAGGGGGCGACGCGTGGTTCGACGGGGCAGAAAACCGCCGCGCGCCCCGAGCGCGCGGCGGGAAGAAAAATCGCTCCGCGCCCGGAGCGCGCGGCAGGCAGGAAACAGCACGCGCCCGGGGCACGCTATAGACAGTAGAGCAGCGGAAGCATCGGGTGGGGCCCACCCACAGGATCGACCCAGGAGGGTCGACCTGCTCTAATAGCATGTTGAAAGGCTAGGCAAGAATCAGAAACAGGAAAGGGCTGAGTACAGTTGAGTACATATAGCAAACCCTAATTCGGGGTGTACTCGCTATAGAGTACCCCACTACAGGCTACACAAACATCACATTCTGACACCGGGATGCGGAGAGTCACTACATTACGGGAGTAGACTACGGAGGAAGGCACGGGGTTGTACGGGTGATCGTAGCGTTGCACTAGGCGTTCTCACTACTTGCTATGTTCAATGGTAAGAATTCCACTAAGAAATTTAGAGAACATTAGATTACAATGAGGCATGCAAGTCTATATAGCTAGAAAGACATTCCAACACTTAGCAAGCCCTCTGCAATGCGAACTGCAGCAGAAGAGCGGCTTGCCAACGCTGCAGCAGAGTAGTCTGCCAGCGCGGTGTCAGAACATCATAGCTCATGCATATTGTGTAGGCTATAGTGGGGTAGCCCACAAGGGGTACAACCCAATTAGGGTTAGTACTTGTACCCAATTCATTCATAGTTCATTCATTCTCGTTTCTTCTCATGGTATCGAGCAGGTTCCCTAACGGGAACGATTCCTAGGGCCCACAACTACGAATTTTTTTTTTTCCTGCCCGGAGCGCGCTCCGCTTATGCCCGAGTCGCGCCTCGTGTGCTTTCCTTACCGTCGCGCCCTCGCTAAGCCCCTCACGGCCCCGTCGCGTCGCCCTTAGCGGCCCCTAGCGGCCCCGTCGCGCGGCCCTAGCGGTCGCGTCGCGCCGCCCTAACGACTGCGTCGCGCCGCCCAAGCCGCCCTCACGGCCCCCTAGCGGCCTCTTGCGGCCCCGATCCGCCGCTGTTGCGACCCCGATCCGCCGCCCTTCGCGACCCGTCACCGCTCTCCCCCTGCGGCCCCTCGCCGCCCTTTCACCAGCGGCCCCGTCGGCGCCCTTGCACAGCCCTGACGCTGCCCTAACTGCGGCTCTGTCGCCGCCCTCTTCAGCGGCCCGTCGCCGCCCTTCTCAGCGGCCCCGCCGTCTCCTTTCGGCGGCCCCGCCGACTCCTTTCAGCGGCCCCGCCGTCTCCTTTCAGCGGCCCCGCCGTCTCCTTTCAGCGGCCCCGCCACTACCCCTGCAGCGGCCTCGTCACCGCCCTTTCAGCGGCCCCGCCGCCTCCTTTCAGCGGCCCCGCCGCCTCCTCTCGGCGGCCCCGCCGCCTCCTCTCTGCTGCCCCGCCGCCTCCTCTCGGCGGCCCCGCCGCCTCCTCTCGGCGGCCCCGCCGCCTCCTCTCTGCGGCCCCGCCGCCTCCTCTCGGTGGCCCAGCCGCCTCCTCTCAGCGGCCCCGGACGCCGCCCTCTCAGCGGCCCTTCCGCCGCCTCCTTTGCGGCCCCGCCGAGCCGCCCAGCAGCAGAGCCACCGAGCCGCCCAGCAGCTGAGCCGCCGAGCCGCCCAGCCTCCAAGTCGCCCAGCAGCCGAGCCACTGTGCCGCCCAGGCGCTGTGCCGCCCAGCAGCCGAGCCACCGAACCGCCCAGCCGCCGAGCCGCCCAGCAACTGAGCCGCCCAGCAGCCGAGCCGCCGAGACGCCCAGCTGCCGAGCCGCCTACCGCCCAGCTGCCGAGCCGCCGAGTCGCCCTGCAGCCGAGCCACCCGAGCCGCCCTGTCTGGTAAGAGCAGCGCCTCTGTCACTGCACTGCCCTCACCCTACTGTTCGTGCTGCTAGTCTACTGTTGTCATGGCTACCCCAAGTGTCCTCGCTTTTGACGCTGAGGGTCGAGCCATTGACTTTGACGTATGAATAGATGACCTGCAGCTTTTCTTACAGTGCGATAGGGCGGACGGTCTCTCTCTCTTTGACCTCACCTCTGGTGCCTCTCCTGCCCCTGGTGCTGATGCTGATGCCACTGTCCGCTCACATTGGGCCACGGGCGATGCTGCTGCACGTCTTGCTGTGCGTCGCCACCTGCCTACCTCTGAGTGTGCGCACTTTAACCACTACAAGAGTGCTCAGACCTTGTACGACGCTGTAGTTGTACGCTACTCCTCCCCTGCCACTGCTGCACTGAGCCGCCTCATGCTACCGTACCTCTTCCCTAACCTTGCTGCCTTTCCCACAGTCGCTGACCTCATTACGCACCTCCGCACTAGTAACACTCGCTACCGCGCTGCGCTTCGTGCTGAGTTCTGCGCCAAGAACCCCCCCCCCCCATGTACATCACTCTCTACTACATAGTCACCCGTCTCCCTGACTCCCTTCGCGTAGTCAGGAACCACTTTCTCTCAGTCTGTACCACCACTCTCACTGTTGACCTCCTTGAGAAGGCCCTCCTAGCAGCGGAGAAGAGCATAGTCTCTGTAGGGGCCTCTCGTGGTGACCCGCGCACCCCCATCTTTGAGGGGTGTTCCCCCTCCCCTATTTTGCCCTCTGTTGCCTCTGCTGCTGCGGCCGACCTCGTTGGTCTGGAGTCGGTCGGTGCGGCGTCTACCCCTAGTGGGAAGCGTCGCTCTGGCAAGGGCAAGGGGGGCAGAGGCGCTGGAGGAGCTAGCGGGGGCGGTGGAGGCGGCAGTGGAGGCAGTGGAGGGGGTGGGGGTGGTGGTGGGAGTGGTGGCGGGGGTGGAGGTGTCGGCGGCGGCAGTGAAGGCGGAGGCGGCGGCGGCGATGGCAGTGGGAGCGGAGGTGGTGGAGGTGGCGGAGGTGGAGGAGGCGGTGGCGGAGGAGGAGGAGGAGGAGGAGGAGGAGGTCGTGGCTCTTCGCAGAGGAGTGGCTCCGGTGGTGGTCAGCGCCAGCAGCAGCAGCGCAGTCGGGAGACCCTGTCCCCTCAGCAGCTCCGTGAGTGGTACGCTGCACGCCAGCGAGGTGGGGGTACTGGTCCGTGCACCTACGTCATGCGCACCGGCGACCGTGCAGGTGAGTAGTGTGGGGGTGCGCACCCCACCCAGCGCTGCTTTGGCCGCCTGATGGACGCTTGGCGTCACTAGTTCCCTGAGGCCTCTGAGATCCCTCGCTGGGGCGAGCTGTCTAGGAAAGGGGTAGCTATCTTTGACCTTGACTTTGATGCTATTCTTGCTGCTATGTATACTGTGTCTATTATTGAGGAGGGTGACTGTTACCAGTGTTTCCCGCCCGACCCGGGCATTGCGACTGCTGCTCTAGGTGCTGGTGAGGCTGCTGCTCTTGGTGCTAGCGAGGCTGCTGCTCTAGGTGCTAGTGCGTCTGCTTCCTCCGGTACTGGTGAGTCTGCCCTCTCAGGTACTGGGTCGGCTTCGGCCTCCCACACCTTCACACTTGACTCGGGGACTTCTCGCTCCTTCTTTCGAGACCGCACCACACTCACGCCGCTTGGTCGGCCAGTTGCAGTCTCCCTGGCAGACCCCTCTGGGGGGTCCTGTCCTTGCTCACTTCTCCACTGTCCTCCCGTGTCCGACGGCCCCCTCTGGCACCCTGTCTGGTCTTTACCTCCCCTCATTCTCTATGAACTTGGTGAGTGGTGCTGACCTACAGGATGCGGGGGTTCACCAGTTCACTCCTGCGAGTCAGCGAGTGACCCACTGCACGGACGCTCGGACAGGCCGACACCTGGCCACGTTTACACGTCGGCCGGGTTCGAGCATGTACACAGTGACCAGTGCGTCTCCTCCAGTCCCTGCATCTGGTCAGGTAGTTGTGTTGGGTCAGGTGTTAGCTGCAGCGTCCAGGTCTGGTGTTGAGTCTGCCCCCTGCTCGTGTCGCCTCCTGTCTCACGAGACTCTCCTCTGGCACCACCGCCTTGGTCACCCCTCCCTGCTTCGTCTCCGAAGCATGGCCTCCCGTGTCCTTGTCTCTGGTCTTCCCCGGTCCCTCCCTCCCCTTCCTCCGGGGCCTGGCCCTACCAGCGTCCCCTATGTCGAGGGGCGGCAGCGGGCTGCCCCTCACTCCTCCCAGTTTCCTCCGACAGAGGCCCCACTGCAGACGCTTCACATGGACGTGTGAGGCCCAGCCCGCGTTCGTGGACAGGGTCACGAGCGCTACTTCCTGCTGGTGGTTGACGACTACTCGCGTTACACCACAGTCTTCCCCTTGCGCAGCAAGGGTGATATCACTGAGGTGTTGATCGACTGGATCCGCGCAGCTCGTCTCCAGCTCAGGCAGAGCTTCGGCTCGGACTTTCCTGTTCTACGTCTGCACTCTGACAGAGGCAGAGAGTTCTCCTCTGGCCTTCTGCGAGCCTACTGTCGTGCACGAGGCATCCGCCAGACCTTCACACTTCCGGACTCTCCACATCGAAATGGGATTGCTGAGCGCCGCATTGGCATGGTCATGGACGTCGCCCGTACGTCCATGATGCATGCGGCTGCCCCCCATTTTCTGTGGCCGTTTGCGGTCCGGTACGCGGCGCATCAGATCAACCTTCAGCCCAGGGTCTCCATGCCGGAGACCTCCCCAGCTTTGTTGTGGACGGGGAAGGTTGGCGATGCGTCTGCATTCCGTGTCTGGGGATCTCGGGCGTTTGTCCGCGACTTGTCTGCAGACAAGCTGTCCCCTCGTGCTGCTCCTTGCGTCTTCCTGGGTTTCCCCCCTTACGCGCCAGGGTGGCAGTTCTACCACCCCACCTCTCGCCGTGTTCTGTCCTCCCAGGACGTCACGTTCGACGAGTCGGTCCCCTACTACCGTCTCTTCCCCTACCGCACTCCGTCCCTCCCCCCGCCACCGCTCTTCCTTGTACCAGGTCCCGCCGCGGTAGACCCCCTCCCCCCTCAGGGTCCTGCCCCTTAAGGTGTGTCCCAGGTAGACGCTGTTGAGCCTGTCGACGTCGCTGGTGACTCTGGTGCTGCTGAGGGTGCTGAGCCTGGGGGTGCTGACTCTGGGGGTGCTGAGCGTGTGGGTGCTACACCTTGGGGTGCTGAGCCTGAGGGTACTACGACTGGGGGTGCTGAGCCTGGGGGTGCTGAGTCTGGGGGTGCTGAGCGTGAGGGTGCTACGCCTGGGGGAGCTGAGCCTGGGGGTGCTACGCCTGGAGGTGTTGAGTCCTGGAGCTGCTGGACCTGCGGGTACTTCTGGAGCTAGAGCTGCTGCGAGTGTTGGCGCGGAGGCTACTGCTGTTGGTCCTGGAGGCGGTCCTGCTGGGGGTACTACTGGTGCTGCTGGGGGTGCTGGTGCTGCTACTGGGAGTGCTGGTGCTGTCCCTGCTGTGTCTGGAGTCGCCGCGCGGCCTCGGCCGTACTTCGTTTCGCTCCTTCAGCAGGTTCTTGGTCTCCCGTCTTCTACTAGTCCTCCTCCTCCCTTAGAGTGTCCACAGCCTGTCCCGTCGCAGTTACAGTTACAGCCGGCCTCCCATCTGCTTGCTCCGTCTCCCTACACTGGTCCTACTGGAGGTCTTGCTGAGCGTCGTGAGCCTGCGTCTCGCCTTGCGTCGCCTGTCCGTGCTGCTCGCACTAGTGGTCGTGGTTCGCGTCAGCGTCCTCCTCCTGTCCCTGGCACGCACCGGATGTCCCTGCGTCCGTCCACTGCTCCTCTGCATGCCCCTTTGCCTTCTCCTCCTCAGTCTTCTCTTCCTGCTCTTGCCGACCCGGAGTCAGACTCTCTTTGTGCTGCCAATCCTACTGTCATGCGTCTCCTTGCTACTGTTGTCACTGACCCTTTCTTTGAGTCCACTATTGCGTCTGCCCTAGTTGCTGAGCTCGTCGACTTTGCTGCTCGCTGTCGCCTAGACAACGCCGCCAGTCTTGTTGCTAAGTCTGAGTCTGTCTGTCCTCCGTCCGTCGGGGGTGAGTGTGCCCTTGGCACGGATGTCCTTGAGGACAGGCAAGAGGAGTTCCAGTGCTTGGCCGCTGCTTCACCTCATCTCGTGTCCGTACTGCTTACCCCTGAGGGAGACCCGGATGCACTTGACATCCTGACTCCGCGCTCTTACGCGGAGGCAATAGAGGGTCCCTACTCCTCTCAGTGGCAGGCAGCTATGGACGCAGAGATGGCTTCCTGGAAGTCCACAGGCACCTACGTTGATGCTGTTCCCCCTCCTGGGGCGAACATCGTCAGTGGCATGTGGATTTTCAGGGTGAAGTGACTGCCGGGTTCTCCGCCTGTCTTCAAGGCGCGTTACGTGGCTCGTGGCTTCAGTCAGCGGCAGGGAGTTGACTACTTTCATACCTTCTCTCCCACCCGGAAAAAAGACCACTCTTCGGGTACTGCTGCACATAGCTGCTCACCGTGACTACGAGCTACACTCTCTTGACTTCAGCACTGCTTTCTTGCAGGGCAGCCTGCACGAGGAGATCTGGCTGCGTCGCCCACCTGGCTTCAATGGGTCTTTTCCTCCTGGCACCCAGTGGATCCTCCGGCGGCCAGTCTACGGTCTCCGCCAGGCACCGCGTGAGTGGCATGACACACTGAGGACTACACTTGCGGCTCTTGGCTTTGCTCCCTCTACTACCGACCCGTCGTTGTTTCTGCGCACCGACACTTCTTTGCCGCCGTTCTACATCCTCGTGTACGTCGACGACTTGGTCAATGCCACAACTAACATTGCTGGACTCGCCCACGTGAAGTCCAAGCTGCAGAAGAGACACACGTGCACAGACCTGGGTGAACTGCGCAGCTACCTTGGCTTGCAGATCACTCGGGACAGAGCACGCCGCACCATTACACTGACTCAGTCACACATGGTGCAGCAGGTCCTTCAGCGCTTCGGCTTCACGTACTCCTCGCCTCAGGCCACTCCTCTGCCTACTCGCCACTCGCTCTCAGCTCTGCCTTCGGATGAGTCCGTAGAGTCAAGTGGCCCGTACCCAGAGCTTGTTGGCTGCCTCATGTACCTGATGACCTGCACATGACCTGACCTTGCATACCCTCTTAGCATTCTTGCACGCTATGTTGCTCCTGGGAGACACAGACCGGAGCACATGGCTGTAGCGAAGAGGGTGTTGCGCTACTTGTGCAGTACGTTGGGCATGGGGCTTCTGCTTGGAGGGCAGAGTCCTGTGGTCCTTACTGGGCACGCAGACGCTTGTTGGGCTGACGACCAGGCTACGCAGCGGTCGTCACAGGGTTACACCTTCAGCCTTGGTTCCGGCTCTGTTTCGTGGCGGGCTACTCGCTCGTCTTCTGTTCTCGGCTCTAGTTGTGAGGCTGAGATCTACGCAGGAGCCATGGCTGCATAGGAGCTTCGCTGGCTCACCTACCTGCTGACTGACCTCGGAGAGCCGCCTCGTTCTCCTCCAGTGCTGTACGTAGACAACAAGGCCATGCTGGCCTTGTGTCGGGAGCAGCGACTGGAGCACAGAACGAAGCACATTGCTCTCCGCTACTTTCTTGCTCGTGAGCTGCAGCAGCGTGGTCAGTTGCGACTTGCGTACGTGGCCTCTGAGGCCAACACTGCTGATATCTTCACCAAGGCGCTTGCGCCTTGTGACCATCAGCGCTTGTGTACCCAGCTGGGCCTTGTGCCTACCTTGCCTCTCTTGCTCACCTCTTGACCTTGCTTGTACTGTTACACATATATATACACCTGCTCTTGCTTGTCTAGCCTTTTTATATGTATGTACTCCTGCATGTGAACTGGCCTTGTGGCCTTGAACTTGTGCTCGGAATGTGTGGTGACTTTGTGATCCACCCTGAGCTTGCTTTGCTTTGCTTTGCTTGACTGGTCTTGTGACCCCTTGTTCTCCCCCACTTTGCCTATGGGGGTGTGTCAGAACATCATAGCTCATGCATATTGTGTAGGCTATAGCGGGGTAGCCCACAAGGGGTACAACCCAATTAGGGTTAGTACTTGTACCCAATTCATTCATAGTTCATTCATTCTCGTTTCTTCTCACGCAATATAGCAGCGGTCTGCCAGCGCCGCAGAGGCAGGTGAACTTCTGCGCAGGTGCACACCTACCAAGTAGGTGCAAATAGACGGACGCGCCACCAGACACATTGCGCAGGTGCCAGGTAGAACACGTGCCGACGGTTTCGCCAGCGATGCACCGTTGGGCACGTGATGCCGTTCCGCAGGTTGACTTCATGAAAACCTCTTGGGCGACATTCGCCCATATGACGAATTTCGCAGTCGCGCGACTTCCGTAGAGTAGCTTGGCGAATTCTCCGTCGAGCAACTTTCGCATAGACGAGCCCTCTACCAGCCTCCTCGAGGAGCTCCAATACCGGCCTTGTAGAGGAGCTCCTATACCGACCTCGTCGAGGAGCCCCTAAACAGAGAAGGTCCCATCGAACCGAACTCCTCGACGGACTCGTCGACCAGCGTCCTCTGCGAGCCCGTCGACCAGCGTCCTAAACGAGCTCGTCGACCGCGTCCTCTGCGAGCTCGTCAACCAGCCTCCTCTGCGGACGCGTCGAGGTCGAACTATACGGACAGGTCGAGGTCGAACTCTGCGGGCTGGTAGAAGCTGAATTCTACGGACACGTTGAAGTCGCTTTCTGCGCGCAGTCTACGTCGACTTCTGCACGCCCCCAACTGCGAATTCTGCTTCGTCCAAGCGAGGGCAGGGCCATTTCCTGTCAACACGGGAGAAAAGCACCAGCTTGGTTTTTGCGGAGCTGACATTAACATCAATCACACTGCACCAGCCGTGGCTCAAGCGGAGAAAGCCATTTTTAGAGGGAGGAAATTCGAAAACAGATATAGGCAACATGTGAAGCTGTACACCCACAAGTTTGGGGCGACGTGGCGGACTGTTACGGGTGCAATGAATCGAGGTAGCAAGGATTGTACTAAGGTGTCAAACAAGTACAAAATGTGAGCGAAGGCATGAGCAAACATTTATACGCGAAACATGCAAACGGTATCGTGGTGCGTGCGAGCTAGCTAGTGCTACGCTGGCAGCGAGGCTCGGGCTAGTCTCGAAGCGTAGTCCGACATGGCCGGGCAAGCAGTGCGAGGATTGGTGAACAATGCGCGCGAGGTCGGCGAAGCCCCGTTAGCAGTAACGGGCGAACAACGGCTGCTGCTGCACGCGATGTTGTAGGGCGCGCTACGCGAGAAAATTCCTTACACTACCCCCCCCCCTCTCAGGAAGCCCCCTCCGCTACGCGAGTACGTGTATATCGCGGAAACCCCGGCTCCTCAGGTACACTTGCAGGGCAGGGTGGTTTTCGATGTTGGCCAGGGGCACCCAGCTATCCTCAGTTGGCGTGCGGTCCTTCCACCGAACAAGGAATTCAACCCTCCTGATTCCCGTGGGGTGTCGAATCCGATGGCTCACGATTTTTTCGGGCTCGATGATCGGCTCCGATGCAGGGCGAGTCATGGATGGCGGGCGGTGACGAGGAAGTTGACTTGTGGTTGGGATGTAGGGGCGAAGCACGCTGACGTGGAATGATGGGATGATGTACCAGTCTGTCAGCAACAGTAGGTGGGCTGTCACTGCGGTAATCATATGGCTGATTTGGAATGGTCCGCAGTCGGGGGGTCGTAATTTCGGTACGACGGGCAGTCTTAAGTTATGTGTGTCGAGCAGTACGTAATCGCATGACTGGTACGTGACTGGGCGGCGGTGGCGGTCAGCGTTGCTTTTAGCGATGACATTTGCTTTTTTAATTGCTTCAGCGGATCTGGTGCGGGCAGCTTGTAGAATCTCGGCGAATTGTTGTGCACGTGGCGTTGGGTTGTCCAGACTCGACGTCATGGGCACTGTAAGGTTTTGCCCGTAGTTCAGGTAGATTGGGGACTGCTGCGTCGTCGCTGACGTGGCGTTGTTGTACGCAAACTCAATCAGCGGTAGCTGCTGCTCCCAAGTTGTTGGGTCGTCGCACGTGGCACGAATCAATTGCTCCATCATCTGATTCGTCCGCTCCGTTTGACCGACGGTCTCGGGGTGGTACGACGAGCTGAACTGTAGCCTGGTCCCGAATTGCTCCCAAATGTTCTTCCAAAATTACTGGTGAACTTCGTGTCACGGTCGCTGATGATCGCGGCTGGTATCCCGTGTAGTCGAACGACGAATGCGATGAAAAGGCGAGCGGTTTCTTCAGTTGAGATCGATTTCTTGCACGCATCGAAGTGTGACATCTTCGTCAACCTATCAACAACGACCATAACTTCATCGTTACCCCCAGGGTTTGAATGTAACCTTGTGACGAAATCCATGGTAACCTGCTGCCAGGCGTGCTCAGGCGGTGGAATCGGCTGCAACTGACCCACCTTTCTTTTTCGCGAGCTCTTCATCACCTGACACGTAGGACATGAGCCCACGTGGTGCTGTACGTCGGTCAACATCTCCGTCCAGTAGTAATACCGCTGCAGTTGCTCTCGCGTTTTTTCTACCCCAAAATGTCCCGAGGTAATCCCGTCGTGTGCCTCCTGCAGTAACAGTTCCCTCAGTAGTGAATACGCGGGTACCCAGATGCGGTTGGTGCCTGCTTTTACGTGTCAGGATCAACAAGAGTGATTGAACTAGGAAAGAGTTGGGTACAAGTAGGAAACTCTAAATTTACTGTACCCCATAGTAACTACCCCACTACAGCCTAAACAAACTGTAGCAGATATGACATTTGACACACCCCCATAGGCAAAGTGGGGGAGAGCAAGAGGTCACAAGACCAGTCAAGAAAGGCAAAGCAAGCTCAGGGTGGATCACAACGTCACCACATACTCTGAGCACAAGCAAAGGACCACAAGGCCAGTTCACATGCAGAGGCATATATGTAACACAAACATCACAGTGATCTCCACCTAGCAAAGCAAGCATGCAGGTATATATCTATAGATCACAGTACAAGTGAAGCCTACAGCAAATGAGGAAAAGTGCACAAGCCCTAGCACAGTGCAGAAACGCTGATGATCACCAGACTGAAGTGCCTTGGTAAATATATCAGTAGTGTTGGCCCGAGTGGCCACGTAACGCAGACGAAGCTGACCACGCTGCTGCAACTCTTGAGCCAGGAAGTAACGCAGAGCAATGTGCTTCGTTCTGTGCTCCAGTCTGTGCTCCTCACACAAGGCAATGGCAGCCTTGTTGTCGACGTACAGCACTAGAGAGGAACGAGGCCGCTCTCCCAGGTCGATCAGCAGGTAGGTGAGCCAGCGTAACTCCTGTGCAGCCATGGCTGTGGCGTAGATCTCAGCCTCACAACTAGAGCTGAGAACTGAAGATGAGCGTGTAGAACGCCAAGAGACAGAGCCAGAGCCAAGACTGAAGGTGTAACCCTGTGACGACTGCTGAGTAGCCTGGTCGTCAACCCAAGAAGCGTCTGAGTGCCCAGTGAGGACAACTAAGCTCCTCCCTCGAAGCACAAGCCCCATGCCTGATGTACTACACAAGTAGCGGAGTACCCTCTTAGCAGCATCCCAGTGCACCTTTCCGTGCCGACCAGGAGCCACGTAGCGAGCCAGAAGGCCAAGAGGGTACGCGAGGTCAGGACGAGTGCAAGTCATCGGGTACATGAGGCAGCCAACTAGCTCTGGGTAAGGACCACTTGGCTCTACGGACTCGTCCGAAGGTGGAGCTGAGAGCGAGTGACCTGTAGCCAGAGGAGTGGCCTGTGCCGAGGACCAGGTGAAGCCAAAGCGCTGAAGGACCTGCTGCACCATGTGTGACTGAGACAGTGTGATGGTGCGCTGTGCTCTGTCCCGGGTGATCTGCAAGCCAAGGTAGCTGCATAGCTCACCCAGGTCTGTGCAGGTGTGTCTATTCTGCAGCTCCGAATTCACGTGGGTGAGAGCCCCAGTGTCAGCAGTGGAAAAGACCAAGTCGTTGACGTACACGAGGACGTAGAACGGCGGCAGCGAAGTGTCGGTGCGCAAAAACAGCGACGGGTCAGCAGTAGAGGGCGCGAACCCAAGAGCCGCAAGTGTAGTCCTCAGTGTGCCGTGCCACTCACGTGGCGCCTGGCAGAGACCGTAGACTGGCCGCCGGAGGCTCCACTGGGTACCAGGAGGGAATGACCCAGTGAAGGCAGGAGGGCGGCGCAGCCAGATCTCCTCGTGTAGGCTGCCCTGCAAGAAAACTGTGCTGAAGTCAAGAGAGTGAAACTCGTAGTCACGCTGAGTAGCAACGTACAGTAGCACTCAAAGAGTGGTCATCTTCGGGGTGGGGGAGAAGGTCAGGAAGAAGTCTACTCCCTCTCGCTGACTGAAGCCTCGAGCAACGTAACGAGCCTTGAAGACATGCGGAGAACCTGGTGGCCGCTTCACCCTGAAAATCCACATGCCACTGACGATGTTCGCCCCAGGAGGGGGAACCTCGTCGACGTAGGTGCCTGTGGACTTCCAGGATGCCATCTCTGCATCCATGGCTGACTGCCACTGAGAGGAGTACTCACCCGCGATCGCCTCAGCGTAAGAGCGCGGGGTCGGGATGTCTGGTGCATTCGGGTCTCCCTCAGGTGCAATCAGCATGGACACGAGATGAGGTACAGTAGCGGCAAAGCACTCAAACTCCTCCTGCCTGTCCTCAAAGACGTCCGTGCCAAGAGCACACTCACCCCCGACGGACGGAGGACAGACAGACTCAGACTTAGCAACAAGACTTGCAGCATAGTCTAGACATCAGTGAGCAGCAATGTCGACAAGCTCTGCAACTAAGGCAGACGCAGCAGCAGACTCAAAGGAAGGGTCAGTGAGAGCCGTGGCCAGGAGACGCGTGACAGTAGGACTAGCAGCACAAAGAGAGTCAGTCTCCGGGTCAGCAAGGGCAGGAAGGGAGGACGCAGGAAGAGAAGGCAGAGGGACACGCTGTGGAGCAGTGGAAGGACGAAGCGTCATCTGGTGAGTGCCCGGGACAGCAGGAGGACGCTGACGCGGGACCCGACCACTAGTGCGAGCAGCACGAACAGGCGACGCCAAACGAGACTCAGGCGACACAGGACGAGACGCAAGCTCACGACGCTCCGTAAGACCTCCTGTCGGACCAGTGTAGGGAGAAGGACCAGGGAGTGGCGAGGCAGGCTGTAACTGTGACTGCGACTGGATAGGCGGATGACACTCTAAGGAGGGAGCAGGAAAAGGAGGAGGCGGCTGACCAAGAACCTGCTGAAGGAGCGGAACGAAGTACGGCCGCAGCCGTAAAGCGCCCCCAGAACCAGCAGAGACAGCACCAGAATCCCCAGCAGCAGCTCCAACTCCAGTAGCACCACTAGCAGCTCCAGTAGTTCCAACTCCAGTACCCTCAGCAGCACCAGCTCCAGCCGCACCGTCGGCTCCAGCACCTGTGGGAGGACGAGCGTCAGCACCTCCAGCTCCAGCCTTTGCAACACCAACATCGGGGTCAACAGCTACACCAACTCCAGTAGGCCCAGCGACCTCAGCTCCACCGGTTGCTCCAGCACCTCCTGCACCTCCAGTAGCACCAGCTCCAGCAGCTCCAGCTCCAGCTCCAGCAGAACCCCCAGTCCCTGCAGCTACAGGACCACTTGTACGAGCACCTCCAAGACCAGAGGCTCTACTACCTTCAGCAGCACCAGGGCCTTCAGCGAGCAGCACCCTAGCGCTAGGAGCGCCGCTCCGGAGGCTGCAGCGTCGAGCGTACCACTCACGCAGCGGTTGTGGGGAGGGAGGCTGTGACTGCGACACTGCACCCGCAGCACCACCAGCTCCAACTCCGGCAGAACCCCCAGCTCTAGCAGCCCCACGCTGGAGGCTGCAACGCTTAGAGTACCACTCACGCAGATGCTATGAAGAGGGAGCGCCACCAGGCGCAACACGGTCAGTCTCGGCTCCACCAGGGTCAGCCTGTCAGTCTCAGCACCCCTTGGCTCAGCACCCCCAGTCTTAGCACCCCCAGGCTCAGCACCCCTTGTCTCAGCACCCCCAGACTCAGCACCCCCAGTCTCAGCACCCCCAGATGCAGTACCTCGCGCAGGACTAGAGTCGACAGCTACCTCGACAGGCTCGACCGGGTCTACCTGGGAAACACCTGAGGGAACAGGACTCTGAAGAGGGAGGGGGTCTACCGAAGCAGCACCTGGCGTGAGGAAGAGCAGCGGAGGGGGAAGCAGGGCAGTGCGGTAGGGGAAGAGACGGTAAAAGGGTACCGACTCGTCAAACGTGACGTCCTGAGAGGGCAGGACATGGCGCGAGGTGGGGTGGTAAAACTGCCAGCCATGCGCGTCAGGGACAAAGCCAAGGAAGACACAGGGAACGGCACGGGAGGAGAGCTTGTCCGCGGACGTATCGCGGACAAAGGCTCGACATCCCCAGACCCGGAACACCAACGCATCGTCAACCTTCCCCGTCCAACGCAATGTGGGCGAGGTCTCCGGAGCAAAGACACGGGGCCAGAGGTTGAGCTGATGCGCAGCGTACTGCACTGCAAACGGCCACAGGAAATGGGGGGCAGCCGCATGGATCATGGAGGTACGACCGACCTCCATGACTAAGCCAATGCGGCGCTCAGCAATCCCATTCTGCTGTGGAGAGGCCGGAAGTGTGAACTTCTG
Organism: Closterium sp. NIES-65; assembly: GCA_948144175.1. Taxonomy (NCBI): domain Eukaryota; kingdom Viridiplantae; phylum Streptophyta; class Zygnematophyceae; order Desmidiales; family Closteriaceae; genus Closterium; species Closterium sp. NIES-65. Next base: position 163,852 of record CANXME010000986.1, read on the forward strand.
GCGGATGCCGTGCTCCGCACAGTAGGCTGCCAAGAGGTCGGAGGAAAACTCACCACCCCTGTCAGAGTGCATACGTAGGACGGGAAAGTCCGAATGGAACCGCTCGCGGAGCTGGAGACGAGAAGCGCGGATCTAAGGGATCAAAACATCAGGGACCTCACCCTTGCTGCGCAAGGGGAAGACCGTGGTGTAGCGCGTGTAGTCGTCGACGACCAGCAGAAGTACCGCTCGTGGCCCTGTCCACGGACGCGGGCTGGGCCCCACACGTCCAGGTAGAGAGTCTGCAGGGGAGCCTCTGTGGGAGGGAACGAGGAGGAGTGAGGAGTGGGCGATGCCGCCCCTCGACACAGGGAAGACAGGGAGGAGCAGGCGAGGGTGGGAGGGGAGGGAGAACCCTGGGAAGACCAGAGACAAGGTACCGGGAGTGCATGCCACGAAGGCGCTGCACTGAGGGGTGACCAAGGCGGTGGTGCCAGAGGACGGTCTGGTGCAACAGGGTGCGACACGAGCAGGAGGCGGACAACTGACCTGACGCAGACGCAGACGCCGCTACCTGAGGGGACTCGATGGTCAGTGTGTACAAGTCCGACCCCGGTTGCCGAGTGAAGGTAGCCAGGTGACGACCCGCCTGGGCACACATGCAGTGTGTCACACGCTCGTAGGCAGGGGTGAACTGGTGAACACCCGCGTCCTGGAGCTCAGAACCCGCCACCAAGTTCGTAGAGAACGAGGGGAGGTAAAGGCCCGACAGTGTGCCGGACGGGACAGCAGGACAAGGGAGGGCAGTGGTGGAGGTCGCAAGGACCGGACTGTCAAACAGTATATGTGTTATTGTTGTGTAGGCTATAGTGGGTTAGCCTTTAGGGGGTACACAAAGTTAGGGTTTCCTACTTGTACTCCAACTTTTCCATAGTGCAATCACTTCTTCATTCTAACATGGTATTAAGAGCGTAGGTTTCGACCTAGGATCGCTCCTTAGGGCCCACCATTCCGCTCTACCTACTAGCGCCCTCGTGCGCCCTACTGTCGGAGCGCCCTCGAGCGCCTCCCCCTCTAGCGACCTCGTGCGCCTCTCTTTCACGGCCCCCTAAGGCCCCGTCGACCCCGCGCGCGACTCGCTTAGAGGCCCCGTCGGCCCCCTATACCCGCGCGCGCCCACTTCTTAGTGGCCCCGTCGGCCCCGTCGACCCCACGCGCCGCCCCTTAGCGGCCCCGCTGGCCCTGTCGACCCCGCGCGCGACCCTCTTAGAGGCCCCGTCGGCCCCGTATGCCCCGCGCGCGCCCATCCCTTAGCGGCCCCGTCGGCCCCCTTGACCCACGCGCCGCCCCTTAGCACCCCACCGCAACACCCACGGCCCCGCCAGAACAAGCCGCCCGAACCGAGCCGCCCAGCCCGAACCGAGCCGCGAGGATGTAGAACGGCGGCAGCGAAGTGTCGGTGCGTAGAAACAGCGACGGGTCAGCAGTAGAAGGAGAGAACCCAAGTGCCGCAAGAGTAGTCCTCAGTGTGTCGTGCCACTCACGTGGCGCCTGGCGGAGACCGTAGACTGGCCGCCGGAGGCTCCACTGGGTACCAGGAGGAAACGACCCAGTGAAGCCAGGAGGGCGGCGCAGCCAGATCTCCTCGTGCAGACTGGCCTGCAAGAAAGCTCTGCTGAATTCAAGAGAGTGAAGCTCGTAGTCGCGCTAAGCAGCAACGTGCAGTAGTACCCGAAGAGTGGTCATCTTCGGGGTGGGGGAGAAGGTCTGAAAAAAGTCTACTCCCTCTCGCTGTCTGAAGCCTCGAGCAATGTAACGCGCCTTGAAGACAGGCAGAGAACCCGGCGGCCGCTTCACCCTGAAAATCCACATGCCACTGACGATGTTCGCCCCAGGTGGGGGAACCTCGTCGATGTAGGTGCCTGTGGACTTCCAGGAAGCCATCTCTGCGTCCATGGCTGACTGCCATTGTGAGGAGTAGGGACCCTCGATCGCCTCAGAGTACGATCGAGGAGTCGGGATGTCTGGTGCATCCGGGTCTTCCTCAGGGGCAACTAGCATGGACACGAGATGGGGCGCAGCGGCTGCAAGACACTCAAGATCCTCCTGTCCGTCCTCAAGGACGTCCGTGCTAAGAGCACACTCACCCCCGACGGACGGAGGACAGACAGACTCAGACTTAGCGACAAGACTGGCAGCGTAGTCTAGACGACAGCGAGCAGCAAAGTCGACAAGCTCAGCAAGTAGGGCAGACGCAGCAGCAGACTCAAACGAAGGGTCAGTGACAGCATTGGCCAGGAGACGCGTGACAGTAGGACTGGCAGCACGAAGAGAGTAAGACTCCGGGTCAGCAAGAACAAGAAGAGAGGACTCAGGAGGAGACGGCAGAGGGACACGCTGTGGAGCAGTGGAGGGACGCAGTGACATCCGGTGTGTGCCAGGGACTGGTGGCGGACGCTCACGCGGAGTACGGCGACTGGTGGAAGTAGTACGAACACGTGACTCAGGACGCGACACAGGCGACACAGGACGAGACTCAGGCCGACGACGCTCTGTGAGACCGCCTGTAGGACCAGTGTAGGGAGAAGGACAAGGAAGTGGCGAGGGAGGCGGTAGCTGTGACTGCGACTGGACCGGCGGTGGACACTCTACAGAGGGAGGGGGACCAGGCGGTGGCGACTGACCAAGAACCTGCTGAAGGAGTGGAACGAAGTACGGCCACGGCCGTGAGGTGCCCCCTGCAGCAGCAGAGACAGCACCAGAACCTCCAGCAGCTCCAGCAGCACCTCCAGCACACGCACCTCCAGGACCAGCTGCTCCAGCAGCTCCAACACCCGTGTCCGCAGTACCAGCAGTAGCTCCAACGCCAGGGTCCGCAGCACCAGCAGCAGTACCAACTCCAGGGTCCGCAGCACCAGCAGCAGCTCCAGCGCCCGGGTCTGCAGCACCAGTAGCAGCTCCAACGCCCGGGTCCGCAGCACCAGCATCAGCTCCAACGCCCGGGTCCGCAACACCAGTAGTAGCTCCAACACCCGGGTCCGCAGCACCGGCAGCAGGTCCAACTTCAGGGTCCGCAGCACCAGTAGTAGCTCCAACACCCGGGTCCGCAGTACCAGCAGCAGCTCCAACTCCAGGGTCCGCAGCACCAGTAGCAGGGTCCGCGACACTAGGAGCGCCACTCCTGAGACTGCAGGGCTGTGCCTACCACTCACAGAGTTGCTGGGGAGAGGGCAGCTCCCGCCTAGGAGAGGAAGCACGAGCACCCGCTCGAGAAGCACTCCTAGCTGTAGAAGCACCTCTCCTGAGGCTGCAGTACTGTAAGTACCACTCACGCAGCTGCTGTGAGGAGAGAGCTCCTCCAAGCGTAACACTCCCAGGCTTAGCACCCCCAGACTCAGCACCCCCAGACTCAGTACAAACAGGCTCCGTACTCCCAGACTCAGCACCCCCAGGCTCAGCACCTCCTGACTCCGCACCTCCAGGCTCAGCACTCCCAGTCTCCGCAACCCCAGGCTCCGCACGCTCAGGCTCAGCACCTCGAGCAGGACGAGAGTCGACAGCTACCTCGACAGGCTCAACCGGGTCTACCTAGGACACACCTGAGGGAGCGGCACCCTGAGGGGGGAGGGGGTCTACCACAACAGCACCTGGCGCGAGGAAGAGAGGCGGGGGAGGGAGCGGGGCAGTGCGGTAGGGGAAGAGGCGGTAGAAGGGTACCGACTCGTCAAAGGTGACGTCCTGAGAGGCGAGGACACGGCGCGAGGTGGGGTGGTAAAACTGCCAACCAGACGCGTCCGGAACAAAGCCTAGGAAGACACACGGAACAGTGCGGGAGGAGAGCTTGTCCGCGGACGTATCGCGAACAAAAGCTCGGGATCCCCAGACCCGAAAACGCGACGCATCGCCAACCTCTCCCGTCCAACGCAGTGTCGGGGAGGTCTCCGGCAAGGAGACATGGGGCTAGAGGTTGAGCTGATCCGCCAGTTGTTCGGACTTTCTGTGGCCGTTTGCGCACAATAGGCTGCCAAGAGGTCGGAGGAGAACTCACCACCTCTGTCAGAGTGCAAGCGCAGGACAGGAAAGTCCGAGTGGAAACGCTCGCTGAGCTGAAGACGAGAAGCGCGGATCTAAGGGATCAAAACATTAGGGACCTCACCCTTGGTGCGCAAGGGGAAGACCGTGGTGTAGCGCGAGTAGTCGTCCACAACTATCAGGAAGTACCTCTCCTGACCCTGACCACGGACGCGGGCGGGGCCCCACACGTCCATGTGGAGCGTCTGCAGGGGAGCAGTCGTCGGGGGAAACGAGGAGGCGTGAGGAGCAGCGCGCTGCCGCCCCTCGACACAGGGAAGGCAGGTAGGAGCAGGCGAGGGTGGGAGGGGAGGGAGAACTCTAGGAAGACCAGAGACAAGGTACCATTTGTGCATCGCCCGAAGGCGCTGCACGAACGGGTGACCAAGTCGGTGGTGCAAGAGGACGGTCTCGTGCGCCAGAGAGCGGCACGAGCAAGGGGGCGACAGCTGACCTGACGCAGACGCAGACGCAGCTACCTGAGGGGACTCAGTAGTCAGTGTGTACAGGTCCGACCCCGGCTGCCGTGTGAAGGTCGCCAGGTGACGGCCCGTACGAGCACACGTGCAGTGTGTCACGCGCTCGTAGGCAGGGGTGAACTGGTGGACACCCCTGTCCTGGAGCGCATTACCCGCCACCAAGTTCGTAGAGAACGAGGGGAGGTAGAGACCGGACAGTGTGCCCGACGGGACGGCCGGACAGGGGTATCGAAATTTAGAAGAGAGAAGAGGACTGCACTAGCAAGAATGAGGATACAAATAGCAAACCCTAGAAGGGTTGTACTCGCTATAGAGCACCCCACTACAGGCTAGAGCATAAGATAACATTCTGACACACCCCCATAGCCAAAGTGGGGTGTAATCAGCAGAGCAAGCAAAGCAGTACAAGCTCAGGGTGGATCACAATGTCACCACACATTCTGAGCACAAGTTCAAGAAGCAATAGTTTAAAGTTCACAATTATGAGCAAAGCTAGTGGTAGTCACAACGGGCAAGTGAGGAGGAGGAGAGAGAGTGAGAGGAGAGGAGATAGGAGGCGACGGCTGAAGCTGCAGACACACGGGCAACAGGAGGCACACTGGCACAGCGGCTACCGGAACAACGCTCCGGAATACTGGAGTAACTGGCCCCGCGGCTAAAGCAGCGGCAGACGAGCAACGGACCCACGGGCGGCTGGCACAGCTGGCTACGACTGGGCTACCGGAGCAACTCCTCGGACTACAGGTGCTGCTGGCGACACGGCGGCAACCTCCATTCAGCTTCCCCCAAACTATCCCACTCCCCCTGGCACACACCCGCTGCTACACCGCTAGCTCCACTCCCCCTTCACCCCCCCTTAGTACCACTCCACCGGCTCCAACACGTCCACCCCCCCCAGCGGCAGCTGCAGCACAAGGAGACGGAGGAGGAGGAGGAGCAGGGAACGGTACAGAGTGAAGTCACCCCCATACCCCTCACCCCCAAACCCTAATTCAGGAGAATGGGGAGTAGGAGGGGTGGGGCGCCAGTAGAAGCACTGGGGGACAGCGGGGAGGGCAGGGGCAGCGAGGAACGGGCCCACCACGGGCCTGGTACAGACGCCCGAGCCGCGCGCAGGCGGCCCGAGCCGCGCGCGGGCCTGGCGCCGTCCGTACGGGCCGCGCGCGGGCCTAGCGCCGCCCATACGGGCCGCGCGTGGGCCTGGCGCAGCCCGTACGGGCCGCGCACGGGCCTGGCGCAGCCCGTAAGGGCCGCGCGCGGGCCTGGTGCAGCCCGTACGGGCCGCGCGCTGCCTGTACGGGCCGCGCGCAGGCCACGACGGGCAACGGGGGGCGACGCGCGGGTCCCGGTCGCCCGTCGCGGCGCCTCCAGAGGGCGACGCGCCGAACGACGGGGCAGAAGCCCGCCGCGCGCCTCGAGGCGCACAGCGGGCAGAGAACCGCCGCGCGCCTCGGGGCGCACGGCGAGCAGAAAACCGCGGCGCGCCTCGGGGCGCACGGCGGGAAGAAAAACTGCCGCACGCCACGGGGCGTGCGGCTCAGAGAGTAGTGGTAGTAGTTGCAGCGGAAGCAAGGAGGTGGTAAGCCCACCCACAGGGTCGATCCAAGGGGATCGACCTGCTCTGATAGCATATCAAAACTTAGAAGAGAGTAGAGGACTGCACTAGCAAGAATGAGGATACAAATAGCAAACCCTAGAAGGGTTGTACTCGCTATAGAGCACCCCACTACAGGCTAGAGCATAAGATAACATTCTGACAAGGGGAGGACACTGGAGGAGGTCGCAAGGACTGGACCCCCAGTGGAGCCTCTGGCGGCCAGTCTACGGTCTCCGCCAGGCGCCACGTGAGTGGCACGACACACTGAGGACTACACTTGCGGCACTTGGGTTCTCTCCTTCTACTGCTGACCCGTCGCTGTTTCTACGCACCGACACTTTGCTGCCGCCGTTCTACATCCTCGTGTACGTCGACGACTTGGTCTTTGCCACAGCTGACACTGAGTCTCTCGCCTACGTGAAGTCGGAGTTGCAGAAGAGACACACGTGCACAGACCTGGGTGAACTGCGCAGCTACCTTGGCTTGCAGATCACCCGGGACAGAGCACGCCGCACCATTACCCTGACTCAGTCACACATGGTGCAGCAGGTCCTTCAGCGCTTCGGCTTCACCTGGTCCTTAGCACAGGCCACTCCTCTGGCTATAGGTCACTCGCTCTCAGCTCTGCCTTCGGATGAGTCCGTAGAGTCGAGTGGTCCTTACCCTGATGAGTTGGTTGCCTCATGTACCTGATGACTTGCACTCGTCCTGACCTAGCATACCCTCTTGGCCTTCTGGCTCGTTACGTGGCTCCTGGTCGTTATCGATAGGTGCACTGGGATGCTGCAAAGAGGGTATTGCGCTACTTGTGCAGTACATCAGGCATGGGGCTCGTGCTTGGAGGAGGGAGCTCAGTTGTTCTCACTGGGCACTCAGACGCTTCTTGGGTTGACGACCAGGCTACTCAGCGGTCGTCATAGGGTTACACCTTCAGCCTTGGCTCTGGTTCAGTTTCGTGGCGCTCTACACGTTCGTCTTCAGTTCTCAGCTCCAGTTGTGAGGCTGAGATCTACGCCACAGCCATGGCTGCACAGGAGTTACGCTGGCTCACCTACATGCTGACCGACCTTGGAGAGCGGCCTAGTTCTCCTCCAGTGCTATACGTCGACAACAAGGCTGCCATTGCCTTGTGTGAGGAGCACAGAACGAAGCACATCGCTCTCCGTTACTTCCTTGCTCGTGAGCTGCAGCAGCGTGGTCAGCTTGGTCTACGCTTCGTGGCCTCTCAGGCCAACACCGCTGATATATTCACCAAGGCACTTAAGCCTGGTGATCATCAGCGCTTCTGTACTTTGTTGGGGCTGGTGCCCACTTTGCCTCACTTGTTGTAGGCTTTGCCTGTACTGTGATCTCTATATATACTCCTGCCTGTTTGCTCTGCTAGGCTTAGATCGCCTTTGTTGTTTGTACTACTTATATATACTTCTGCATGTGAACTGGCTTTGTGGCCCTTTGCTTGTGCTCGGAATGTGTGGTGACGTTGTGATCCACCCTGAGCTTGCTTGCCTTTCTTGACTGGTCTTATGACCCCTTGCTCTCCCCCACTTTGCCTATGGGGGTGTGTCAAACACCATATGTGTTATTGTTGTGTAGGCTATAGTGGGTTAGCCTTTAGGGGGTACACAAAGTTAGGGTTTCCTACTTGTACTCCAACTTTTCCATAGTGCAATCACTTCTTCATTCTAACACGGACCCTCGGAGGGGTCAGCCAGGGAGAAAGCAACCGGTCTAGGGAGCTGCTCTAGGGCAGTGCGGTCGCGAAAGAAACTGCGGGAAGCACCTGAGTCCAGTGTGAAGGTGTGCAGTGCCGCAGTAGACGTAGTACCTGAAGGCGCAGACTCTGAAGCACCTGAAGCAGCACACTCACGAGCGCCTAGAGAAGTAGCCTCAACAGCACGTGGAGCAGGAGAGGCACGAGCACCTAGAGCAGCAGCCTCACCGGCACCTGGAGCAGCAGACTGGATACCGGGGTCAGGCGGCACACACAGGTGACAAGCTCCCTCGGCACCATTAGACAATGCATACATTGTAGTGAGAATAGCATTAAAGTCAACAGCAAAGATATCTACCCTCTGCCTAAGCAGCTCCACCAAGTCGGGGAGCTCAGCATCATCGCCAAACTCTGTACGCCAAGCGTCGCTCAGACTGGCAAAGCAGCGAGACTCTGTGTGACCAGGCGTCCCGCAAGGCTGACCAGTCCGGACACCCGTGCTAACAACGTACGGGCAGCGAGCAGTACTCAGCGACCCTCTACTCTGAGCGTACCACTCACGAAGCTGCTGGGGCAAACGAGTCTCGCGTAGACGACGCTGCTGCAACACGGGGCTGAGAAACTGAACGAGAATGAAAATGACTAAAGGAAAGTTGGGTACAAGTACAAACCCTAGAAAGCTGTACCCCATATGTGCTACCCCACTATAGCCTACAGTAGCTATGTCATATAAATCTGACACACCCCCATAGGCAAAGTGGGGGAGAACAAGGGGTCACAAGACCAGTCAAGCAAAGCAAAGCAAGCTCAGGGTGGATCACAAAGTCACCACACATTCCGAGCACAAGTTCAAGGCCACAAGGCCAGTTCACATGCAGGATTACATATATATAAAAGGCTAGACAAGTAAGAGCAGGTGTATATATATATGCAACAGTACAAACAAGGTCAAGGGGTGAGCAAGTGAGGCAAGGTAGGCACAAGACCCAGCTGAGTACAGAAGCGCTGATGATCACAAGGCGCAAGTGCCTTGGTGAAGATATAAGCAGTGTTGGCCTCAGAAGCCACGTACGCAAGGCGCAGCTGACCACGCTGCTGTAGCTCACGAGCAAGGAAGTAGCGGAGAGCAATGTGCTTCGTTCTGTGCTCCAGTCTTTGCTCTCGACACAAGGCCAGCATGGCCTTGTTGTCTACGTACAGCACTGAGGAGAACGAGGCGGCTCTCCGAGGTCAGTCAGCAGGTAGGTGAGCCAGCGAAGCTTCTAAGCAGCCATGGCCCCGGCGTAGATCTCAGCCTCACAACTGGAGCCGAGAACAGAAGACGAGCGGGTAGCCCGCCACGAAACAGAGCCGGAACCAAGGCTGAAGGTGTAACCCTGTGACGACCGCTGCGTAGCCTGGTCGTCAGCCCAAGAAGCGTCTGCGTGCCCAGTGAGGACCACTGGACTCTGCCCTCCAAGCACAAGCCCCATGCTCGACGTACTGCACAAGTAGCGCAACACCCTCTTCGCTACAGCCATGTGCTCCGGGCTGTGTCTCCCAGGAGCAACATAGCGTGCGAGAATGCTAAGAGGGTATGCAAGGTCAGGTCGTGTGCAGGTCATCAGGTACATGAGGCAGCAACAAGCTCTGGGTATCATCCGAAGGCAGAGCTGAGAGCGAGTGGCGAGTAGGCAAAGGAGTGGCCTGAGGCGAGGAGTACGTGAAGCCGAAGCGCTGAAGGACCTGCTGCACCATGTGTGACTGAGTCAGGGTAATGGTGCGGCGTGCTCTGTCCCGAGTGATCTGCAAGCCAAGGTAGCTGCGCAGTTCACCCAGGTCAGTGCATGTATGTGTCTTCTGCAGCTCGGACTTCACGTGGGCGAGTCCAGCAGTGTCAGCTGTGGCAAAGACCAATTCGTCGACGTACACGAGGATGTAGAACGGCGGCAAAGAAGTGTCGGTGCGCAGAAACAGCGACGGGTCGGCAGTAGAGGGAGCAAACCCAAGAGCCGCAAGTGTAGTCCTCAGTGTGTCGTGCCACTCATGCGGTGCCTGGCGGAGACCGTAGACTGGCCGCCGGAGGCTCCACTGGGTGCCAGGAGGAAAAGACCCATTGAAGCCAGGTGGGCGACGCAGCCAGATCTCCTCGTGTAGGCTGCCCTGCAAGAAAGCAGTGCTGAAGTCAAGAGAGTGCAGCTCGTAGTCCCGTTGAGCAGCTATGTGCAGCAGTACCCGAAGAGTGGTCATCTTCGGGGTGGGAGAGAAGGTATGAAAGTAGTCAACTCCCTGCCGCTGACTGAAGCCACGAGCCACGTTACGCGCCTTGAAAACAGACGGAGAACCCGGCGGCCGCTTCACCCTGAAAATCCACATGCCACTGACGATGTTCGCCCCAGGCGGGGGAACCTCGTCAACGTAGGTGCTTGTGGACTTCCAAGAAGCCATCTCTGTGTCCATAGCTGCCTGCCACTGAGAGGAGTAGGGACCCTCTATCGCCTCCGCGTAAGAGCGCGGAGTCAGGATGTCAAGTGCATCCGGGTCTCCCTCAGGGGTAAGCAATACGGACACGAGATGAGGTGAAGCAGCAGCCAATCACTGGAACTCCTCCTGCCTGTCCTCAAGGACGTCCGTGCCAAGGGCACACTCACCCCCGATGGACGGAGGACAGACAGACTCAGACTCAGCGACAAGACTAGCAGCGTAGTCTAGACGACAGCGAGCAGCGAAGTTGACGAGTACAGCAACTAGGGCAGACGCAGCAGTGGACTCAAAAGAGGGTCAGTGACGATAGTAGCAAGGAGACGCGTGACAGTAGGACTGGCAGCACGAAGAGAGTCCGACTCCGGGTCGACAAGAGCAGGAAGCGAGGACTCAGGAGGAGAAGGCAAAGGGGCACGCAGAGGAGCAGTGGTCGGACGTAGAGACATCCGGTGCGTGCCAGGGACAGGAGGAGGACACTGACGCGAACCACGACCACTAGTGCGAGCAGCACGGACAGGCGACGCAGGGCGAGACGCAGGCTCACGACGCTCAGCAAGACCTCCAGTAGGACCAGTGTGGGGAGGCCGGCTGTAACTGTGACTGTGATGGGACAGGCTGTGGACACTCTAAGGGAGGAGGAGGACTAGTAGAAGGCGGGAGACCAAGAACCTGCTGAAGGAGCGGAACGAAGTACGGCCGAGGCCGCGCGGCGACTTCAGACACAGCAGAGACAACACCAGTACCCCCAGCGGCAGCACCAGCGCCAGCAACACCTCCAGCTCCAGTACCTCCAGCAGCACCGTTAGCACCCTCAGCAGGACGTCCTCCAGGACTGAGAGCAGTAGCCTCAGCGCCAACACCGTCAGCAGCTCCAGCTCGAGTCGTACCCGCAGGCCCAGCAGCTCCAGTACTCCCAGTACGAGCACCTCCGGGACCCGCGGCACTAGCACCCTCAGCAGCCGAAGAACCTCCAGCTCCAGTAGCACGCCTCCAGCGCCGGGCAAACCATTCGCGCAGCTCCTGTGGAGAGAGTGGCTCCCGCCGAGACGAAGCACCCGGAGAACCTCCAGGCCCAGCACCGCCAGACGCCACACGAGCAGGCCCAGCTCCCTCAGGCTCCGCACCCCCAGGCTTAGCACCTCCACGCTCAGCACCCCCAGGCTCAGCACCCCCAGGCGTAGCACCCCCACGCTCAGCACCCCCAGGCTCAGCACCCTCAGTGGTAGCACCCCCAGGCTGAGCACCCCCAGTAGTAGCACCCTCAGGCTCAGTACCCCCAGGCGTAGCACCCACACGCTCAGCACCCCCAGAGTCAGCACCCCCAGGCTCAGCTCCCTCAGCAGCACCAGAGTCACCAGTAACCTCGACAGGCTCGACTGCGTCTACATGGGACACACCTGAAGGGGCAGGACCCTGAGGGGGGAGGGGGTCTACCGGGGGGGGGACCTGGTACAAGGAAGAGCAGTGGCGCGGGGGGGGGACGGAGTGCGGTAGGGGAAGAGGCGGTAGTAGGGGACCGACTCGCCAAACGTGACGTCCAGAGAGGACAGAACACGGCGAGAGTTGGGGTGGTAGAACTGCCACCCTGGCGCGTCAGGAAGGAAGCCAAGGAAGACGCAAGGAGCAGCACGAGGGGACAGCTTGTCCGCAGACAAGTCGCGAACAAACGCCCGAGATCCCCAGACCCGAAACGCAGACGCATCGCCAACCTTCCCTGTCCACAGCAAAGTTGGGGAGGTCTCCGGCATGGAGACCCTGGGGTGAAGGTTGATCTGATGCGCCGCGTACCGAACCGCAAACGGCCACAGAAAATGGGGGGCAGCCTCATGCATCATGGACGTACGGGCGACGTCCATGACCATGCCAATGCGGCGCTCAGCAATCCCATTTTGCTGTGGAGAGTCCAGAAGCGTGAAGGTCTGGCGGATGCCTCGTGCACGACAGTAGGCTCACAGAAGGCCAGAGGAGAACTCTCCGCCTCTGTCAGAGTGCAGACGCAGAACAGGAAAGTCCGAGCCAAAACTCTTCCTCAGCTGGAGACGAGCTGCGCGGATCCGGTCGATCAACACCTCAGTGACATCACCCTTGTTGCGCAAGGGGAAGACTGTGGTGTAACGCGAGTAGTCATCAACCACCAGCAGGAAGTAGCGCTCGTGACCCTGTCCATGGACGCGGGCTGGGCCCCACACGTCCATGTGAAGCGTCTGCAGCGGGGCCTCTGTCGGAGGAAACTGGGAGGAGTGAGGGGCAGCACGCTGGCGCCCCTCGACACAGCGGACGCTGGTAGGGGCAGGCCCCGGAGGAAGGGGAGGGAGGGACCGGGGAAGACCAGAGACAAGGACACGAGAGGCCATGCCTCGGAGACGAGGCAAGGAGGGGTGACCAAGGCGGTGGTGCCAGAGGAGAGTCTCGTGAGACAGGAGGCGACACGAGCAAGGGGCAGACTCAACACCAGACCTGGACGCTGCAGCAAACACCTGACCCGACGCAGCTGCCTGACCAGACGCAGTGACTAGAGGAGACTCAGTGGTCAGTGTGTACAGGCTCGACCCCGGCCGACGTGTAAACGTGGCCAAGTGTTGGCCCGTCCGAGCGTCCGTGCAGTGGGTCACTCGCTGGCTCGCAGGAGTGAACTGGTGAACCCCCGCATCCTGTAGGTCAGCACCACTCACCAAGTTCGTAGAGAACGAGGGGAGGTAAAGACCAGACAGGGTGCCAGAGGGGGCCGCCGGACACGGGAGGACAGTTGAGAAGTGAGCAAGGACAGGACCCCCAGAGGGGTATGCTAGAGAGACTGCAACTGGCCGACCAAGCGGCGTGAGTGTGGTGCTGTCTCGAAAGAAGGAGCGAGAAGCCCCCGAGTCAAGGGTGAAGGTGTGGGAGGCCGAAGCCGGCGCAGTACCTGAGAGAGCAGACTCACCAGCACCTGAGGAAGTAGGCGCACTGGCACCTAGAGCAGAAGCCTCGCTAGCACCTAGAGCAGCAACCTCACCAGTACCTAGAGCAGCAGTCCCAATGTCCGGGTCGGGCGGAAAACACCGGTAACAGTCACCCTCATCACTAATAGTCACAGCATACATGGCAGCAAGAATAGCATCAAAGTCAAGGTCAAAGATAGCTTCTCTCGCCCTAGACAGCTCGCCCCAGCGGGGGATCTCAGTGGCCTCAGGGAACTGGTGACGCCAAGTGTCCGTCAGGCGGCCAAAGCACCGCTAGGTGGAGTGCGCACCCCCGCACTGCTCACCCGCGCGGTTGCTGGTGCGTAGGACGTAGGTGCACGCACTAGTACCCCCACCCCGCTGGCGTGCAGCGTACCACTCACGGAGCTGCTAAGGGGGGGGGATGTCACGAGTGCGCTGCTGCTGGCGCTGACCACCACCGGAGCCGACCCTCTGCACAGCGCCACCTCGACCAGCTCCACTTCCTCCGCCGCCGCCTCCTCCACCGCCGCCACCTCCGCCACCTCCGCTCCCACCGCCATCGCCGCTGCCGCCTCCGCCTCCACTGCCGCCACCGACACCTCCACCCCGGCCACCACTCCCACCACCACCCCCACCCCCTCCACTGCCTCCACCGCCACCTCCGCCACCCCCGCCAGCCCCTCTAGCACCCTTGCCCCCCTTGCCCTTGCCGGTGCGGCGTCTCCCGCTCGGGGCAGACGCAGCGCCGACCGACTCGCAACCAACGCGGTCAGCCGCAGCAGCAGAGGCAACAGAGGGCAAAAGAGGGGAGGGGGAACACCCCTCAAAGACGGGGGTGCGAGGGTCACCACGAGAGGCCCCTACAGCGACTATGTTCTTCTCTGCTGCTAGGAGGGCCTTCTGGAGGAGGTCAACGGTGAGAGTGGTGGGGCAAACTGAGAGGAAGTGATCCCTGACTACGCGAAGGGAGTTAGGGAGCCGGGTGATTATGTAGTAGAGGGTGATGTACATGGGGGGGGGTTCTTGGCGCAGAAGTCAGCAGGAAGCGCAGCGCGGTAGCGAGTTTCACTAGTGCGGAGGTGCGTAATGAGGTCAGCGACTGTGGGAAAGGCAGCAAGGTCAGGGAAGAGGTACGGTAGCATGAGGCGGCTCAGTGCAGCAGTGGTAGGGGATGAGTAGCGCGCAACTACAGCGTCGTACAAGGTCTGAGCACTCTTGTACAGGCTAAAGTGCGCACGCTCAGAGGTAGGCAGGTGGCGACGCATAGCAAGACGTGCAGCAGCATCGCGTGTGGTCCACTGTGAGCGAACAGTGGCGTCAGCATTAGCAGCAGGGGCAGGAGAAGCACCAGAGTTGAGGTCAAAGAGGGAGAGACCGTCTGCCCTATCGCACTGTAGGAAAAGCTGCAGGTCATCTACCCAGACGTCAAAGTCCATGGCCCGACCCTCAGCGTCAAAAGCGAGGACACTAGGGGTAGCCATGACAGAAGTAGACTAGCAGCGTGAACAGTAGGGTAAGGGCAGTGCAGTGACAGAGGCGGTGCTCTTACCGGACAGGGCGGCTCGGGCGGCTCGGTGGCTCGGCGGCTCGGCAACTCCGCGGCTCGGGCGGCTCGGCAGTACGGCGGCTCGGTAGCAACTACGGCTCGGCGACTCGGCGGCTCGGGCGGCTCGGCGGTACAGCGGCTCGGCAGCAACTGCAGCTCGGCGGCTCGGCGACCCGGCGGCTCGGGCGGCTCAGGTGGCGCGGCGGCTCGGGCGGCTCGGGTGGATCGGGCGGCTCGGCAGCAGCTCGGCGGTGCCGGCGGCTCGGTGGTGACAGCGGGGCCGTGTGGGGACGGCGGCGGGGCCGGGTGGAGCGGCGGCGGGGCCGGGTGGAGCAGCGTCGGGGCCGGGTAAAGCGGCGTCAGGGCCGAGTGGAGCAGCGTCGGGGCCAGTAGAGGCAGCGCCGGGGCCGGGAAGGGCAGCTCCGGGGCCGCAGGGGTAGGCGACGGGGCCAACAGAGGCGGCGCTGAGGCAGGGAAGGGCGGCGTCGGGGCCGCAGGGGTAGGCGACGGGGCCGCTAGGGCGGCTAGGAGGGGGGGGGGGTCGCGAGGGCGGCTTGAAGAGGCCGCGAGGGCGGCTAGAAAGGGCCGCGAGGGCGGCGTGAAAGGGCCGCGAGGGCGGCGCGACGCAATGGAGCCGCGAGGGCGGCGGATCGGGGCCGCGAGGGCGGCGCGACGTGAAGGGGCCGCGAGGGCGACGCGACGGGGCCGCAAGCGCAACGCGACAGGGTCGAAAGGGCGGCTCGACGGGGCCGTGAGAGGGGAGCGCGACTCGGGCAGTGTAGAGCGCGCTCCGGGCAGGAAAAAAAAAGGTGGTGGACCCTAGGAACAGTTCCCACAGGGGAACCTGCTCGATACCATGAGAAACTGAACGAGAATGAAAATGACTAAGGGAAAGTTGGGTACAAGTACAAACCCTAGAAAGCTGTACCCCATATGTGCTACCCCACTATAGCCTACAGTAGCTATGTCATATAAATCTGACACGGGCCACTACAAGAAACTCTCGAACTACGCACCCCAGGACTACTCCCACTAGTGCCACCCCGACAACCCCATCTGGCGTACCACTCATGAAGCTGCTTGGGCGTGAGGGACACACGCGGACGGCCCTGGAGCTGCATCTGGCCACGCCAGGAGCAGCACTAGAAGCAGTAGCAGCAGGAGCAGCAGTAGCAGTAGCAGCAGCAGTAACAGCAGTAGCAGCATGGGCAGGGCAGTGCTCAGCAGTGGTGGGAAGGGCAGGCGCATGAAGGAGGCGACTGCGGGGCCGCTACAGCGGCAGGGCGGGGCCGCGACCGCGGCAAGGAGCTGTTGTTGCAGGGCGGGACCGGGCCGCAACGGCAGCTGCTGCAGAGGCGGCTGCTCCAAGGGCCAGGGGCGGCTGGTACAGTGGCGGCTTCTCTAGGGGCGGCTGCTCAAGGGGCCAGGGGCGGCTCCTGCAATGGCGGCTCCTCCAGTGGCCAGGGGCGGCTGCTGCAGGGGCGGCCGCTCCAGGGGCCAGGGGCGGCTGCAGATGCGGCTGCTCCAGGGGCCAGGGGCGGCTGCTGCAGTGGCGGTTGCTCCAGGGGCGGCTGCTCCAGGGGCCAGGCGTGGGGTAGGGCAGGGCGACGCGGCGGGAAAGGGCGACGCGGCGGGAAAGGGCGACGCCGCGGGCAGGGGCGACGCGGCGGGCAGGGCGACGCGGCGGGCAGGGGGCGACGAGGCGTCAGCAGCTGGGCGTGGCCGCGTCAGTAGCAGGGCGCGGCCGGGTTAGTAGCAGGGCGCGGCCGCGTCAGTAGAAGGGCGTGGCCGCATCAGCAGAAGGGCGCGGCCGCGTCGGCTGCAGGGCTGGCGAGGCCGCGTCACGGCAGGGCGGGGCCGCGTCCGCGTTGGCGCCAGGGCGGGGCCGCGACCGCTGCAGGGTGGGGCCGCGTCAGCGACAAGGCGAGGCCGCGACTGCGGCCTGACGGGGTCGCAACAACGACCTGACGGGGTCGCGCGCTGGCCTGACGGGCCTGCAGAGGCTGCGTGCGGGCGGCCAGGGCCTGCAGGAGCGGCGCGCGGTCGGGTAGAAGCTGCACGCGGGCGGCGAGGGCCTGCAGGGGCGGCTCGGGGGCCTGACGGGCCTGCAGAGGCGGCTCGGGGGCCTGACGGGCCTACAGGGGCGGCTCGAGGGCCTTACTAGCCTGCAGGGGCGGCGCACTGGCCTAGGGCAGCAAAAGGCAGCGCGAGGGCTGCAGGACGGCGCGCGGGCAGAACGAAGGGCGGGGCGCGCGAGGGCGCACTAGCAAAAAAAGGCGCACGAGGGCGCACGAGGGCGCATGTAAGGTAGGGCGCACGAGGGCGCTTCTAGCGAAATAGTGGGCCCGTAGTAGTAAGCGGTCCTAGGTGGCAACCTAGGCTCTGATACCATGTCAGAATCAACAAGAGTGATTGAACTAGGAAAGAGTTGGGTACAAGTAGGAAACTCTAAACTTACTGTACCCCATAAAAACTACCCCACTACAGCCTAAACAAACTGTAGCAGATATGACATTTGACATTACGTAGTAAACTTTTTTTGCTTCTGCTAGTTGCTGTGAATTTCCAATCGTGAAAAATGGGTCGGTTCTCTATCCGTGGGTGAATAGGCCTATTAGCAGTGGATTGGTTTGGGCTAGTAGGATGGCGTGGAGTTGGGCAGTAGGGCGTGTGAGTGCGTCGGCGATGTTGGATGCACCATTTTTGTACGTGGCCGTGTAGTGGAAGTTGGACTCCAGATTGTCCAACCACCGGATCCGTCGTGGGTTGAGATTCGGTTGGGCGCGAAGGTACTGTAGTGATCGGTGGTCTGTCCGTACTGTCACGTCTGCTCCCGTGAGGTAAAATTGCCACACCTTGAACGCGTGCACGATCGCCAGCATCTCGCGGTCGTGTATCGGGTAGTTGCGTTCGGGCTGGTGAAGCTTGCGGGACTCGTACGCGATTGGCTGGAGGTCGTTCCCGAAGTCCTGCAGCAGTACTGCTCCCACATCGATGTCGCTAGCGTCGGTGACAAGCTCGAACGGACGGTGCGGATCTGCGATGTGGAGCATGGGTAGCGAGCACAAAAATTCATTGAAGGCCGAGAAGGTAGCTTGCTCTTTCTCCCCCCACGTGTACTCAACCCCCTTCCTCAGCAGGTCAGTCAACGGGGCAGTCAACTTCGCCATGTCAGGGACGAACCGTCGCAAGTAGTTGACGAACCCCAGAAAACTCTGCAACTCAGTCAAGTTTTGTCGGCGCGTGCCATGCTTGAATCGTTGCAATCATCTTAGGTTTCTTTCCACTCCTGCAGTTGAAATAATGTGTCCTAAAAACTCCAGTCAGTCCTATAAAAACTCACACTTCGAAACTTTGGCCAGTAGGCGGTTCTCACTCAGTATTTTAAAAACGAGTTTGATGTCCTGTAAGTGTTGTGTTCAGTCGGGGCAGTAAATCAGTATGTCGTCGAGGTAGACGATGACGCACTTATCTAAAAGCGGGCGGAAGGCTTCATTCATCGTCAATTTAAATGTGGCGGGGGCATTGGTCGGTCCGAAGAGCATGACTGTGTATTCGAAGGACCCGTAGCGTGTTCGGAAAGCTGTCTTGGGGCAGTCGGATGGGTTGACGCGAATCTTGTGCTAACTCCCTCTAGGGTCAATTTTCGAGAAGACCCGGGCTGTGCGCAGTTGGTCGATCAGTTCGCCGGCTCGCGGGATGGGGTAGCGGGATTTAATGGTAACCCTGTTCAGTGCTCTGTAATCTATGCACATGCGAAAACCCCCGTCCTTCTTTGGCGTGAACAGTATCGGTGCTGCAAAGGGTGACGAACTCGAGCAAATGAACTCCTTCTCGAGCAGATAATCCAGCTACTTTCTCAGTTCGTCCAGTTTGGGTTGGGTCAGTCGGAACTGTCGCTGTACTGCCGGCTGTGCCCCCGGTTCTAGTTCTATCTTGTCGTCGTGCAGTCGGTGAGGTGGCAGTCCCGTCGGCAAGTCGTCTGGAAATATGTCACTGTACTGCTTCAGGAGTGCTGCCAAGTCATCCGGTACGTCGGCTAGCAGTTTCTGTAAATCCCCCATTTTGTTTGCTGCCTTGGCTTCCCGAATGTAAACCGCGTACACGTCAGCTCCTGCCGCTACGGCGCGTTTCATCGTGAACGCGTTGACACGCACCGACGAAGACTCAAGCGAGCCCCAGCGATGTAAGGCAATGTTGTTACCGTTCACTCGCACAGTGCAGTCACTCGTCGTCCAGTCGATTCGCGGATTGTGTCGTCGCAGCCAATCACGACCGACTAAAATGTCGGTTCGGTCGAGGGTTGTTGCGAGCATTTTCTGGCTGAACGTGAAGTTACCCCCGCATCAAATCCGAACCCGGTCTACGCGTTCCCGTATCGCCAGCGGTGTGCCGTCAACCAGTCTTGCATCGATCTCAGGTAAGCATCTGTCCAGTTGCAGTTTCAGTTTCCGTGCGGTGGCATTGTTGATGAGGTTCTGGCTGGCTCCTCCGTCGACGAATATTTTTACCAAGTCCGTCCCGATTTTCCCACTAAGCAGTAGGGGCTGTCTAGCGTAGTACCCTCCTTATTCGGCCGGGTGTGGTCGATTCCGTGAACCGGCACAATCACTGGGTGAGGGTCGGTTGGGTCGGGCGAGCGGCATGACCTGTCAGTAGAAGGCCCGTCTGCTACTGACTCCCAGCGTTTCCCTGCTGCTTGGTCTGTTTCTGCTACTCAGCTTCCCCCTTCTCCTTAGTGTTTTCCGGGCATTCGCTCTTGCGGTGTCCCGGCCGATTGCACGCGAAGCAGCGCCCTTTGAACGGTGCGGGAGCGGCATTCGCAGCGACGGCACGTATCGTAGCGCCCTCGTTCGTCCCACAAGACCGATGTCCCCAGTTGTTGCCTCCATAGAACCCCGGTCTCGGTCGGAGGAAGAAATGGAGCTTCTCCGCCATGGCGAGAATTTCCTGGAAATCGGTGACACCACGAAGCTGGATTTCCTGAGCGATGTCGTGCTTCAGGCCGCCGATGTAGCGGTCGATGCGTTCGCTCTCGTGCATATAGCCCACTTGCTCGCATAGCGCCAGAAACCCGCTCGTGTAGTCCTGGACGGAACCGAGTTAGCGCCAAGTGCGGAGCTTCTGTCGCGCCGAGATCGAAGCCGTAATTGGCTCAAACCGAGCGCGCAGACCTGCGCACCACACGTCCCACATGCGATATTGGGGCACCTCTACGAAACACGACGGTGCCCAGGGTCCTTGTTTGTCCTTCCCGTGTTGGGTAGAGTCGCGTTGTCCACCGGCTTCGTGACGATGACACGCCACCAGTCCATGGCGGCTCCTCGCAGCAGCGACACGGCGTAGCAAATCTTCGCCGTATCCTTCGAGACGTAGTTGGCGTCGAAGAAGACGTTCAACGTGAACAACCACGCCTGAACGTTAGGACCACCTCGTTGACTCGGGTCAAAGCATGGCAGACGCTGCGGCTTCAGCGGCATCGGCGACGGTAGTGTTGATTCGCCGGCCGGTACGAAAATCGTGACTCGAGGCCGTCTCCTGGCCGCATTCGTCGCGTCGGGGTGTGTCGTGCCGTGGTCGTCGTCTCCGTCGTGGCGGGCGACGCCATCACTGGCCGCGCTCGCGGGTTGCCCCACGCTCCCATGTTGCGCTGTCTGTGGTGCGGGCTGTACCGGAGTGCTAGGTGCTTGAGATTGCGCTTGATGTGCTCGTGCAACGTCATTTTGCAAGGACGTGCGTTCCGCCGTTAGTACCGCGATTTCCTCGGAATTTTCGTGTAGTTGTCGCAGCAGCTCGTCCACACGATCCTGCGTGATGGTGGTGACGTCGATATGTTCGGCCATTCCGTAGGGCGTCGGCTCGTCTTAGTTCTAGGTGCAGTCGTGGCTGCACGCGTTTACGAGAGAACGCGAGGACAGCGGCTCCTAGGGGCTAAGTGTGAAGTAAAGAAAACAGGAATGAATGACTAAGGAAAGATTGGGTACAAATACAACCCTAGAAAACCTGTACCCCATATGTGCTACCCCACTATAGCCTACAGCAACTATGTCATATAAATCTGACACACCCCCATAGGCAAAGTGGGGGAGAACAAGGGGTCACAAGACCAGTCAAGCAAAGCAAAGCAAGCTCAGGGTGGATCACAAAGTCACCACACAGTCCGAGCACAAGAGTAGGGCCAGAGGCCAGTTCACATGCATGAGTACAGACATATATATAAAACTAGACAAGCAAGAGCAGGCATATATATATGTCACAGTACAAGTGAAGTCAAGAGGAGAGCAAGTGAGGCAAGACAGGCACAAGACCCAGCTGGGTGCAAAAGCGCTGATGGTCACAAGGCGCGAGTGCCTTGGTGAACACATCAGCAGTGTTGGCCTCAGAGGCCACGTACGCAAGTCGCAACTGACCACGCTGCTGCAGCTCACGAGCAAGGAACTAGCGGAGAGCAATGTGCTTCGTTCTGTGCTCCAAGCGCTGCTCTCGACACAAGGCCAGCATGGCCTTGTTGTCTACGTACAGCACTGGAGGAGAACGAGGCGGCTCTCCAAGGTCAGTCAGCATGTAGGTGAGCCAGCGAAGCTCCTGTGCAGCCATGGCCCCGACGTAGATCTCAGCCTCACAACTGGAGCCGAGAACCGAAGACGAGCGAGTAGACCGCCACGAGACAGAGCCGGAACCAAGGCTGAAGGTGTAACCCTGTGACGACCGCTGCGTAGCCTGGTCGTCAGCCCAAGAAGCGTCCGCGTGGCCGGTAAGGACCACTGGACTCCGCCCTCCAAGCACTAGCCCCATGCCCAACGTACTGCACAGGTAGCGCAATACCCTCTTCGATGCAGCCATGTGCTCCGGTCTGTGTCTCCCAGGAGCAACATAGCGTGCAAGAATGCTCAGAGGGTATGCAAGGTCAGGTCGTGTGCAGGTCATCAGGTACATGAGGCAGCCAACAAGCTCTGCATACGGGCCACTCGACTCTATGGACTCATCCGAAGGCAGAGCTGAGAGTGAGTGGCGAGTAGGCAGAGGAGTGGCCTGAGGCGAGGAGTACGTGAAGCCGAAGCGCTGAAGGACCTGCTGCACCATGTGTGACTGAGTCAAGGTAATGGTGCGGCGTGCTCTGTCCCGAGTGATCTGCAAGCCAAGGTAGCTGCGCAGTTCACCCAGGTCTGTGCACGTGTGTCTCTTCAGCAGCTCGGACTTCACGTAGGCGAGTCCAGCAGTGTCCGCTGTGGCAAAGACCAAGTCGTCGACGTACACGAGGATGTAGAACGGCGGCAGGGAAGTGTCGGTGCGAAGAAACAGCGACGGGTCAGCAGTAGAAGGAGCAAACCCAAGAGCCGCAAGCGTAGTCCTCAGTGTGTCGTGCCACTCACGCGGTGCCTGGCGGAGACCGTAGACTGGCCGTCGGAGGCTCCACTGGGTGCCAGGAGGGAAAGTCCCAGTGAAGCCAGGTGGACGGCGAAGCCAGATCTCCTCGTGCAGGCTACCCTGCAAGAACGCAGTGCTGAAGTCGAGAGAGTGAAGCTCGTAGTCGCGTTGAGCGGCTATGTGCAGCAGCACCCGAAGAGTAGTCATCTTCGGGGTGGGAGAGAAGGTCTGAAAGTAGTCAACTCCCTGCCGCTGACTGAAGCCACGAGCAACGTACCGTGCCTTGAAGACAGGTGGAGAGCCCGGCGGCCGCTTCACCCTGAAGATCCACATGCCACTGACGATGTTCGCCCCAGGAGGGGGAACCGCGTCAACGTAGGTGCCTGTGGACTTCCAGGAAGCCATCTCTGCATCCATAGCTGCCTGCCACTGAGAGGAGTAGGGACCCTCTACGGCCTCCGCGTAAGAACGCGGAGTCGGGATGTCTAGTGCATCCGGGTCTCCCTCAGGGGCAAGCAGTACAGACGCGAGATGAGGTGAAGCAGCCGCTAGACACTGTAACTCCTCCTGCCTGTCCTCTAGGACGTCCGTGCCAAGAGCACACTCACCCCCAACGGACGGAGGACAGACAGACGCAGACTCAGCAACAAGACTAGCAGCGTAGTCGAGACGACAGCGAGCAGCAAAGTCGACGAGCTCAGCGACTAGAGCAGACGCAGCAGTGGACTCAAAAGAGGGGTCAGTGACGACAGTAGCAAGCAGACGCGTGACAGTAGGATTGGCAGCACGAAGAGAGTCCGACTCAGGGTCGGCAAGCGCAGGAAGAGAGGACTCAGGAGGAGAAGGCAAAGGGGCACGCAGAGGAGCAGTGGATGGACGTAAAGACATCCGGTGCGTGCCAGGGACAGGAGGAGGACGCTGACGCGAACTGCGACCACTAGCGCGAGCAGCACGAACAGGCGACGCGGGACGAGACGCAGGCTCACGACGCTCAGCAAGACCTCCAGTAGGACCAGTGTAAGGAGAGGGAGCAGGCAGTGGAGAGGAAGGCTCCAGCAGGGACTGCGACTGGACAGGCGGTGGACCCTCTACTGGAGGAGAAAGACCAAGAACCTGCTGCAGGAGCGGAACGAAGTACGGCCGAGGCCGCGCGGCAGCTCCAGACTCAGCAGGGACAGCACCAGCACCCTCAGCGACAGCACCAGCGCCACCCACACCTCCAGCGGCAGGACCAACAGCAGTAGGCTCAGCACCAACGCCCTCAGCAGCTCCAGCTCCAGGAGGACCCGCAGGTCCAGCAGCTCCGGGACCGGCAGCACCCGCACCCTCGACGGTCGAAGAAGCTCCAGCCCCAGCTCCAGCAGCACCTCCAGACTCAGCAGCACGCCTCCAGCGGCGAGCGAACCACTCGCGCAGCTCCTGTGGAGAGAGGGGCTCCCGGCGAGACGCAGCAGCAGGAGAAACCCCAGGCTCAGCAGCTCCAGACGCAGCACCCCCAGGCGCAGTAGCTCCCAGCTCAGCACCCCCAGGCTCAGCAGCTCCCGACCCAGCACCCCCAGACCCAGCACCTCCAGGCACAGCACCCCCCGGCTCAGCACCCCCAGGCTCCGCACCCTCCGCAGTAGTACCCTCAGGCCCAGCACCCCCAGCAGTAGCACCCCCAGGCTCAGCACCCCCGCGCACAGCACCCCCAGAGTCAACACCCCCAGGCTCAGCACCCGCAGCAGCACCAGAGTCACCAGTAACCTCGACCGGGTCAACGGCGTCTACCTGGGACACACCTGAGGGGGCAGGAACCTGAGGGGGGAGGGGGTCTACCGGGGGGGGAACCGGCACAAGGAAGTCCGAGAAGGGGGGAGGGAAGGAGTGCGGTAGGGAAAGAGACGGTAGAAGGGGACTGACTCGTCGAACGTGACGTCCTGGGAGGACAGAACACGACGAGAGGAGGGGTGGTAAAACTGCCACCCTGGGGCGTCAGTGGGGAAGCCAAGGAAGACACAAGGAGCAGCGCGAGGGGACAGCTTGTCCGCAGACAAGTCGCGGACAAACGCCCGAGATCCCCAGACACGGAACACAGACGCATCGCCAACCTTCCCCGTCCACAGCAAGGCTGGGGACATCGCAGGCCGAGAGACCCGGGGGTGAAGGTTGAGCTGATGCGCCGCGTACCTCACCGCAAACGGCCACAGAAAATGGGGGGCAGCCGCATGCATCATGGACGTACGAGCGACATCCATGACCATGCCAATGCGGCGCTCAGCAATCCCATTTTGCTGTGGTGAGTCCGAAAGCGTGAAGGTCTGGCGGATCCCCCGTGCACGACAGTAGTCTCGCAGAAGGCGAGAAGAGAACTCTCCGCCTCGGTCAGAGTGCAGACGCAGAACAGGAAAGTCCGAGCCGAAGCTCTTCCTGAGCTGGAGACGAGCCTCGCGGATCCAGTCGATCAGCACCTCAGTGACCGCACCCTTGCTGCGCAAGGGGAGGACTGTGGTGTAACGCGAGTAGTCGTCAACCACCAACAGGAAGTAGCGCTCGTAACCCTGCCCACGGACGGGGGCTGGGCCCCACACATCCATGTGAAGCGTCTGCAGGGGAGCCTCTGTCGGGGGGAAGTGGGAGGAGTGAGGAGTAGCCCGGAGGCGACCCTCGACACAGGGGACACAGGAAGGTCCTGGCCCGGAGGGGAGAGGAGGGAGAGACTGGGGAAGACCAGAGACAAGGACACGGGAAGCCATGCTCCGAAGACGGGGCAAGGAGGGGTGGCCAAGACGGTGGTGCCACAGGAGAGTCTCGTGAGACAGGAGGCGACAAGAACAGGGGGCAGACTCAGGACCTGACCGGGACGCAGCAGCAAGCACCTGACCCGACGCAGCCACCTGACCAGACGCAGGGACAGGAGGAGACTCAACGGTCAGGGTGTAGAGACTCGACCCCGGCCGACGCGAGAACGTGGCCAGGTGTCGGCCTGTGCGTGCCTCCGTGCAGTGGGTCACCCGCTGAGTCGCAGGAGTGAACTAGTGAACACCCACATCCTGCAGGTCTGCTCCACTCACCAAGTTCGTAGAGAACGAGGGAAGGTACAGACCCGACAGGGTGCCCGAAGGGGCAGCCGGACACGGGAGGACAGTGGAGAAGTGAGACAGGACAGGACCCCCAGAGGGGTCAGCAAGGGAGACCGCAACCGGCCGGCCAAGCGGCGTAAGGGTAGTGCGGTCTCGAAAGAAGGAGCGAGAAGCTCCGGGGTCAAGTGTGAAAGTGAGGGAGGACGAGGACGACTCAGTACCTGAGAGCGCAATCTCACCAGTACCTGAGAGCGCAGACGCACTGGCACCTAGAGCAGCAGCCTCACAAGCACCTAGCGCAGCAGTACCAATGCCCGGGTCGGGCTGGAAACAGCGGTAACCCTCATTCTCCTCACTATAATCCACAACATACATAGCAGTAAGGATAGCATCAAAATCAAGATCAAAGATCGCTACACCAGCCCTGAGAAGCTCATCCCAGCGAGGGATCTCACTAGCCCCAGGGAACTGCTGACGCCAGGCGTCCGTCAGGCGGCCAAAGCAGCGCTGGGTCGCGTGGGCGCCCCCACACTGCTCACCCGCGCGGTCGCCGGAACGAAGAACGTAGGTGCAGGGACCAGTACCCCCACCCCTCTGACGCCCAGCGTACCACTCACGAAGCTGCTGAGGCGAAGGGATGTCCCGAGAGCGCTGCTGCTGCTGCCGCTGCGAGCGCTGGCCACCACCACCGCCGCTACGCTGCTGGGTACCACCCCGACCAGATCCACCCCCTCCACCACCACTGCCTCCTCCGCTGCCGCCTCCACCGCCTCCACCTCCGCCGCCTCCACCTCCGTCGCTGCCTCCACCACCACCGCTGGCACCACCACCACCGTCTCCGCCGCTGCTGCCACCACCACCACCACCCCCGCCACTAGTCCCGCCGCCACCCCCACTCCCTCCGCCGCCACCGCCGCCACCGCCACCGCCCCCTCCAGCTCCACCCGCGCCCTTGCCCCCCTTGCCCTTGCTGGAGCGACGTCTCCCACTAGGGGCAGACGCCGCGCCGACCGACTCTAGACCAAGCAGGTCGGCAGCAGCAGCAGAGGCAACAGAGGGCAGCAAGGGGGAAGGAGAGCACCCCTCAAAGATGGGGGTGCGAGGGTCACCACGAGAAGCACCTATAGCGACGATGCTCTTCTCCGCTGCGAGGAGGGCCTTCTCGAGGAGGTCGACGGAGAGGGTGGTGGGACAGACTGCGAGAAAGTGGTCCCTGACGACTCGAAGGGAGTCAGGGAGGCGCGCGACTACGTAGTAGAGAGCGATGTACATGGGGGGGGGGTTCTTAGCGCAGAACTCAGCAGGAAGGGCGGCGCAGTAGCGAGTGTCACTAGTGCGGAGGTGCGTAATGAGGTCAGCGACAGTGGGAAAGGCAGAGAGGTCAGGAAAGAGGTAGGGAAGCATGAGACGGCTCAGTGCAGCAGTGGCAGGGGAGGAGTAGCGCGCAACTACAGCGTCGTACAAGGTCTGAGCACTCTTGTACTGACTGAAGTGCGCACGCTCAGAGGTAGGGAGGTGGCGACGCACAGCAAGACGTGCAGCAGCATCGCGGGTGGCCCACTTAGAGCGGACAGCGGGATCAGCATCAGCAGCAGGAGCAGGAGAGGCGCCAGAGGTGAGATCAAAGAGAGAAAGGTCGTCAGCCCTGTCGCACTGTAAGAACAGCTGCAGGTCGTCTAACCAGACCTCAAAATCAATGGCGCGACCCTCAGCGTCAAAAGCTAGGACACTAGGGGTAGCCATGGCGACGACAGCGACGCAGTGCAAGCAGCAGGGAAAGAGCTCGCAGTGTCAGTGGGACTGTGCTCACCAGGCAGGGCAGGTCGTATAGGTATGCAGAAAGGCGGCTCGGGTGCTGGGCGGCTCGGCTGCTGGGCGGCTCGGGCGCAGGGCGGCTCGGCTCCCGGGCTGCTCGGCGGCTGGGCGGCTCGGGTGCAGGGCGGCTCGGCTCCCGGGCGGCTCGGCGGCAGGGCGGCTCGGGTCCCGGGCGGCTCGGCGTCGGGCGGCTCGGCTCACGGGCGGTTCGGCTGCTGAGGCGGCTCGGCCAGGAGATGCAGGGGCGGGGCCGTCAGGTGCAGCGGCGGGTTGACCGGTGCAGTGGCGGGCCGGCAGGTGCAGAGGCGGGCCGGCAGGTGCAGTGGCGGGCCGCCAGGTGCAGCGGCGGGCCGACAGGTGCAGGCGGCGGGCCGTAGGGTGCAGTGGCGGGCCGTAGGGTGCAGTGGCGGGCCGGCAGGTGCAGCAGCGAGGCCGGCAGGTGCAGCGGCGAGGCCGGCAGGTGCAGTGGCGGGCCGGCAGGTGCAGCGGCGGGCCGTAGGGTGCAGTGGCGGGCCGGCAGGTGCAGCGGCAGGCCGGCAGGTGCAGTGGCGGGCCGGCAGGAGAGGCGGCAGGGCCGCGTCAGGGGAGGCGGCAGGGCCGCGTCAGGGGAGGCGGGGGAGCCGCGTCAGGGGAGGCGGCGGTGCCGCGTCAGGGGAGGCGGGGGAGCCGCGTCAGGGGAGGCGGCAGGGCCGCGTCAGGGGAGGCGGCGGGGCCGCGTCAGACAGGCGGCGGGGCCGCGTCAGGAGAGGCGGCGGAGCCGCGTCAGGGGAGGCGGCGAGGCCGCGTCAGGGGAGGCGGCGGAGCCGCGTCAGGGTAGGCGGCGAGGCCGCGTCAAACAGGCGGCGGGGCCGCGATCAGGAGATGTGGCGGGGCCGCGTCTGAGGGACAGCGGGGCCGCGAGGGAAAAGGCTGACAAAAGTTAGAAGAAGAAAGAGGATTGAACTAGCAAGAATGAGGATACAAATAGCAAACCCTAGAAGGGTTGTACTCGCTATAGAGCACCCCACTACAGGCTAGAACAATGAGATAATATTCTGACACACCCCCATAGCCAAAGTGGGGTGTAATCAGCAGAGCAGGCAAAGCAAAACAAGCTCAGGGTGGATCACAATGTCACCACACATTCTGAGCACAAGTTCAAGAAGAAATAGTTTAGAGTTTACAATTATAAGCAAAGCTAGTGGTAGTCACAACGGGCAAGTGAGGAGGAGGAGGGAGAGTGAGGGGAGAGGAGACAGGAGGCGACGGCTGAAGCTGCAGACACACGGGCAACAGGAGGCAGACTGGCACAGCGGCTACCGGACAGCGCCCGGACTACAGGAGTAACAGGCCCCGCGGCTCAAATAGCGGCGGACGGGCAACGGACCCACGGGCGGCTGGCACAGCTGGCTACGACTGGGCTACCGGGACAGCGCCCCGGACTACAGGTGCTGCTGACGACAAACTGGCAACCTCCGCTCATCCTCCCGCACACAGTCCCACCCCCCTGATACACACCCACTGCTACACCACTAGCTCTACTCCCACACACCCCCCTTAAACCCTAAACCCAGTCTCCCACACAACCACCCCCCTCAGCGACAGCTGCAGCAGTGGGAGACGAAGGAGGAGGAGAAGAAAGGGAGGAAGGCACACCGACCACCCCCATACCCGCCACCCCACAGCTCGCCCCTCCCGTCGTCCGTCGAGGCGACCTGAGGGGGCCGCTTGCGGCCCCCGAAGGAGCCGCGACAGGCGACGGGAAATGGGAGGGAGGGGGGGGGGGGGGGGTGTGGAGGAAAGGGCCCACCACGGACCTGATTGGAGGGCGGAGCCGCGACAAGGGGCGGGGCCGCAACGAGTGGCGGGGCCGCGACGGTCAGGGCGGGGCCGCGACGTAGGGCGGGACCGCGACAGGTAGGGCGGGGCCGCGAAGGTAGGGCGGGGCCGCAACGGTCGGGGCGGGGCCGCGACGTAGGGCGGGGCCGCTTCGAGGGGCGGGGCCGTGACACAGGGCGGGGCCGCGACGTAGGGCGGGGCCGCGACGAGGGGCGGGGCCGCGACGAGGGGCGGGGCCGCGACGGTCGGGCAGGGCCGCTTCGAGGGGCGGGGCCGCGACGGTCGGGCAGGGCCGCTTCGAGGGGCGGGGCCGCGACACAGGGCGGGGCCGCGACGTAGGGCGGGGCCGCGACGATCGGGCAGGGCCGCGACGTAGGGCGGGGCCGCGACGGTCGGGCAGGGCCGCGACGTAGGGCGGGGCCGTGACGTAGAGCAGACGCCCGCCGCGCGCCCCGGGGCGCACAGCGGGCAAAGAACCGCCGCGCGCCCCGGGGCGCACGGCGGGCAGAAAACCGCCGCGCGCCTCGGGGCCCACGGCGGGAAGGAAAAACCGCCGCGCGCCTAGGGGCGCACGGCGGGAAGGAAAGGTAGCAGCGGAAGCGAGGTGGAAACCCACCCACAGGATCGATCCAAAGGGATCGACCTGCTCTGATAGCATGACAAAAGTTAGAAGAAGAAAGAGGATTGAACTAGCAAGAATGAGGATACAAATAGCAAACCCTAGAAGGGTTGTACTCGCTATAGAGCACCCCACTACAGGCTAGAACAATGAGATAATATTCTGACAAAGGCGACCCGAGGGGGTCGCTAAAAAAAAGGCGCGCCTCGGGGCGCGCTTCGGTGGGCCCTAAAAAAACGGTCCTAAGGTAGGACCCGCTCTATACCATGTGAAGTAAAGAAAACAGGAATGAATGACTAAGGAAAGATTGGGTACAAATACAACCCTAGAGAACCTGTACCCCATATGTGCTACCCCACTATAGCCTACAGCAACTATGTCATATAAATCTGACACTAAGGTGCGTGAGCCCCTTCGAGTGAAAAATCAAAAGTTGATTTTCTGGGGTGCGGAGATGCGCGGTCCGAAAGGAAAGAGGCTCTGAATACCAAGTGTTACGGGTGCAATGAATCGAGGTAACGAAGATTGCATTAAGGTGTCAAACGAGTACAAAATATGAGCGAAGGCATGAGCGAACATTTATACGCGAAACATGCAAACGGTATCGCGGTGCGTACGAGCTAGCTAGTGCTACGCTGGCAGCGAGGCTCGGGCTAGTCCTGAAGCGTAGGCCGACACGGCCGGGCCAGCAGTGCGAGGTTTGGTGAAACAGTGCGCGCGAATTCGGCGAAGCCCCGTTAGCAGTAACGGGCGAACAACGGCTGTTGCTGTACGCGATGTTGCAGCGCGCACTAAGGAATGTCGAGAAAATTCCTTACACTGACACAAAGACGGTGAGATACACATGAGAAATTGAGTATGCTGAAGAGGATCAAAATGGACGGAAATAATCTGAACTGGACAAATGGTTTCGCAGCAATCTGGTCGGCGTGGAGGGCTAGGAATGTCAGGCCCTAGGAATCCTATATGGAGGAAGAGGTTCTTGTCAGAATGCTTGCTCTTAGGTGTATACTTTCAATGATCATATAAAAAAGTTTCTCTGTATCTGACAATGCGATGGGACTAATGGGTGGGGTCATTGTTGTCACCTAGGGCTCGAGCTCTGTGCTCGAGGGCGGGTTCCCAGATCGTTGTGTGCAGGGGTTGGGGGTATTCGCGCTACATCTGTGGCGACAAGATCGCTAAGCATTATTTACTATCAATACGCATGTGTTAACGACTTCAGGTTACCTTGCAAGGTGGGATGCAACCGTTGCACTGTAGCTTCCATGATGGAGGAAGAGAACGAGTCCTAATGCACCCTTCAATGCGCCTACAGAGCTTGCCCGGAAAGCAGGGGTGCAAGTGGGAGGTCGAAGCTTCCCGACCACTCGTCAAATATTGAATCTTCCCGAGCCGCGAGTTCTGTACAGCGTTCGTTTTCCCGTGCTCAGGTGCCATTGGGAAAGGGGTGCTCAAGTGCTAGTGTCTGCAAATGATGGGCAGAGTAAATGTCTGCGATTGGGGTAGGGTTGATCGTGGGCAGAAGCAAATGTCTGCGATTCGACTGTGCATCATGTACACATGATGCATCATTCTTCCCCGTTAGGGTTTCGCACAGGCTATGCGCTAACAGAACATAGCTTCGAGTCGAGAAAGAACAGCGCCATTCACTTCGCTGTGTGCGGTGCGCATGGCCCACTGTCCCAGCGCTGCAGCGCTGTAGTCTCAATTCTACATATGACGCATAAGCGACACCACTAGTTCCTCGCCTATGCTCTCCTCATTCTGAATTCTTTTTAACTTTGGCTGTTCACGCTTGATCCTGAATCCAAGCCACAGACGTGTAATGCGCCAGCCGTGGCGCCTCTCGTCACGGGGCCCGCCGTGGGGCGTGGGGAGGGCGCTGCTGGGGGCGGTGTGGGTGGTGGGATGGGCGGGGCTGTGCGCGTGGGTGGTGTGGTTCGCGCACACGCAGGCCGTCAATCCGCGGGAGGAGGCGATGCGCGGGTGGTGCCACTTGCGCGTGCTCTACCTCTATCAGCGCCTGCTCTCGTTCGTCTCGCGCGTGCAGGTGCGACGCGTAGCGATAGCGACGCATAGCGACCCATAGCGACGGATAGCGACGCATAGCGACACGTAGCGATGGATAACTTCGCGTAGCGACCCATATGAACGGATAGCGACGCATTTTAGCGGCTCACGGCGATTAGCGTCGCGCAACGACACCCTACAGAACCACGGCCTACAGAGCGACGCGTGACGGAGAGGCGTCGCACAGATCGACGCATCACGGAGCGCACTGCGCGCAATCTGTTTTTTAAGAATTCTCAAATGACAAATTCAGCCTAACATCACGGAGCGCACTGCGCACAGATCGACAGCAAGAGACAGGCGAGCTCAGTCTCGTGGCAGGTAAGCCTTGATTTTCAGAAATTATACGAACGTGAGGTCCCCTGGCGAGCTCGGGAGGTCCCGTATAGAAATTATACGTTCGTGTAGCGAGCTTGACCTCTTGGCAGGTAGGCGTTGACTTTCATTTATTGGAGACGGGCTGAATCTGCTATTTGAGAATTCTCAAAAGACAGGCGAGCTCGGCCTAGTGGCAGGTAGACCTTGATTTTCAGAAATAATCGGCGCGCTTGACACGGGGGACACGAGGACACGGATAATTTCCGCGCGCACACTGCCAACGACATTCTGTCTAGCGTCCTAGAGCTCTTTCCGTCGCGCAGCGGCGACGCGACTTTCGAGTCGACCTAAAATTTCCGCCTCGAAGCTCTCTCGTCGCGCAGCGGCGCGCTCCCACCGCCCCGCGCGGCGCTGATGGCGGCCCCCACCCCGGGGTGCGGAACCCAGATGGGCGGCGCGGAGGGGAGACGGCCTTGTTTAACTCGTTGTGCGTGTGTATGTGTGCGTGTCTTCACTCATTGTTAGAGCACCAGTGTGTGAAGCGACGCTTAAGCAGCAGCAGTGTGTGCGCGTGTGTATGTGCGCGTGCGTGCGTGTGTGTGTGCGCATGTGTATTATGTGTGCGTGTGTGCGCCCGTGTGTGCATGTGCGTGTGCGTGCGTGAGCAGGAGACGTCAGCGCTGCTGCGCTCACCGCCCGCACTGAACTCGTCGTGCGTGGTTGTGTATGTGTCTGTGTCTGTGTCTGTGTGTGCACTCGTGTGTGTGCATATGTGCGCAGCGAATGTCAGCGCTGCTGCGCGTGTTGAGCGGGTACGGGCCGCGCACGCAGCAGCACCAACCTGATCTCTTGGGGCGTGAAGGGGTGTGAACCAGCATTGCTGAACTGAACTCCGTTGCGCATGTGTGTGCATCCCTGTATGTGTGAGCAGCAAATGGCAGCGCTGCTGCGTGTGTTCAACGGGTACGGGCCGCGCAGCACCACCAACCTGACCTACTGGGGAGTGGCGGGGTGTGCCAATAACGACAGCTTGATTCGATACAAAGACGCCACCACCGCCATGGGATTGGATTACCTCACCCTAGGGACATTGCTCATGCTCGTGCAGGATAGCGAAAGGTGGGCGTGAGTGTGTGTGTGCGCGAGTGCATGCATGTGTGTATGTGTGGGTGTGCGTGTGGGCGTGGGTGTGCGTGTGGGCGTGCGTGTGGGCGTGCGTGTGGGCGTGGGTGTGCGTGTGGGTGTGCGTGTGGGTGTGCGTGTGGGTGTGGGCGTGGGTGTGCGTGTGGGTGTGCGTGTGGGTGTGCGTGTGGGTGTGCGTGTGGGTGTGCGTGTGGGTGTGGGCGTGGGTGTGCGTGTGGGTGTGCGTGTGGGTGTGCGTGTGGGTGTGCGTGTGGGTGTGGGCGTGGGTGTGCGTGTGGGTGTGCGTGTGGGTGTGCGTGTGGGTGTGCGTGTGGGTGTGCGTGTGGGTGTGGGCGTGGGTGTGCGTGTGGGTGTGCGTGTGGGTGTGCGTGTGGGTGTGCGTGTGGGTGTGGGCGTGGGTGTGCGTGTGGGTGTGCGTGTGGGTGTGCGTGTGGGTGTGCGTGTGGGTGTGCGTGTGGGTGTGCGTGTGGGTGTGCGTGTGGGTGTGCGTGTGGGTGTGCGTGTGGGTGTGCGTGTGGGTGTGCGTGTGGGTGTGCGTGTGGGTGTGCGTGTGGGTGTGCGTGTGGGTGTGCGTGCACTGCGCTACAATCCTGCCGTCAGCCTGGACCTAGAGAGCCTCACCCTAGGGACGCTCGTCTTGCAAGTGTAGGATGCTGACAGGTGGGCGTGAGTGAGTGTGTGTGTGTGTGTGTGTGTGTGTGTGTGAGTGTGTGTGTGTGTGTGTGAGTGTGTGTGTGTGTGAGTGTGTGTGTGTGTGTGTGTGTTCCCCTATCTCTCTTTCTACCTCCAGTTGCTTTCTCATCCCCCTACTTCTCTGTGCTTGCAGGGCACTGGTGGAGCACATTACAGGCATGGTCATCAAGTCACCTCTGGGGCTGCCCTCGCCTCGCAAGCCGCACTACATCGTCAACTTTCTCCCCGGATACGCCTACGTCGCCGATCTCGAGGCCTTCATCGATTTCTCCGCCATGGTCTCCCCGTCACTCCTCTCCTCCATTCTCGGTGGCAACTCCGTCTCGTTGCCGCCTGTCTTTTTCAACGGCGACCTGGGTGTGGGCACTGGTGAGCTAAGCTGTGTCCGTGGGCCGTGGGGTTTTTTTAGGCGCTTTAGAAAGCAACTCTGTGTCGTTGCCGCCTGTCTTTTTCAACAGCAACCCGCGTGTGGGCACTGGTGAGCTGCGTGTGGGCACTGGTGAGCTGCGTGTGGGCACTGGTGAGCTGCGTGTGGGCACTGGTGAGCTGCGTGTGGGCACTGGTGAGCTGGTTCTTTCTGAGACGTTTCAAAAGAGTTCCCAACCCGGTGGACCGATGCCTTCATGTCTATCTGGCGCAACCCAAGAACGCCTGTCCAACCACCATAAACAGGATAGGGGGGGTGAGTTCCGCCACAGGCAGCACCCATGCCCCCCAAGGGCCAAGCCTACAGTTACGACTGAGGATGTACCTATATTGTTATTAATATATCTACGTCCACCAAAAAAAAAAAAAAAAGAGTTCCCAAGCTGAGTCGTTATGAGGCGTTTTGAGACGTATCATGTGCCTGTCTGAGACGTTTTGTGCGAGTGGGTGGGTGAACATTGGTGAGTAAGTGGTGTCATGTCACATCACATGACCAGTAATCTCGCGCAAATTGTTGCTCTACAGATCAGCGCAAGGTGCATTTATACTTTGACCGTACGCTACCTGACTAAATTGGCCTTATGTTCGATGCGAACTGATCTGCAGTTGATTAGACATATTCCAGCGAGCAACAGTAAACCACATCTGCAATTGGGTGTTTACAGTAAACGAGGATGCCTCGCGAACCGATCTGCAGTTGTGTGTTTTGCTCATCCCTAAATCCGCATCGGTCTTCTGACACAATTCTCAGCGAGCAGCAGACTAGGTCTGGACTAGCAGACTAGGTCTGGACTAGCAGACTAGGTCTGGACTAGCAGACTAGGTCTGGACTAGCAGACTAGGTCTGGACTAGCAGACTAGGTCTGGACTAGCAGACTAGGTCTGGACTAGCAGACTAGGTCTGGACTAGCAGACTTGGTCTGGGCTTAAAGCAAATGATTGACAGTTCGGTGTTTCTCTCATCCATCCATCCATCCATCCATCCATCCATCCATCCATCCATCCATCCATCCATCCATCCATCCATCCATCCATCCATCCATCCATCCATCCATCCATCCATCCATCCATCCATCCATCCATCCATCCATCCATCCATCCATCCATCCATCCATCCATCCATCCATCCATGTGTGCAGTGATTGTGGTGCCTATTTTCCGCTCCGCCATCCCGTCCCCGAGAAGTCATCACGGGAGCATGGCCGTGACCATGACCCATCCAACCGCCCATGTCACCCCATCCATCCGTGCATGCATGCAGTGATTGTGGTGCCTAAATTCTGCCATCCCGTCCCCGAGAACACATCACGGGAGCAGCGGAGGGCGAGTGTGAGCCCTACCGCGTGGGGTTTTAAGAATTCTCAAAAACCAGCCCTACCGCGTGGGTCGACCTCTCCTTATTAGAGCTCGAGCTTCAAGCCGTCCTCAGTGTTCTTTCTACCCAACTATCCCTTCTTCCATCCATGCATGCATGCAGTGATCGTGGTGCCTATATTCCGCCATCTCGTCCCCGAGAACGCAACACTGGAGCAGCGGAGGGCGAGTGTGAGTCCCACCGCATGGGTCGACCTCAGCTATATGGGCAACGAGCTGCAAGACGTCCTTCACCTGCTGCATAACGGTTCGCACTCATAACGCCCCTCATAATGCTCCATACAACTGACCTTTGCTGTCCAGGGCGAGTTTGAGCCCTACCGCGTGGGCCGACCTCAGCTACATGGGCAATGAGGTACAAGATGTCCTTCACCTGGTGCAGAACAGTTCGATCGCTTTTCTTTCCCAACACTGTTGTCATTGATCTCACCTGGGGGAATTCTCTCAAGTGCCGTGCCGTGCCGTGCCGTGCCGTGCCGTGCCGCCACTTTCGTTCCATTCATGTGTGTTTCTCACTACATGCATGCATACAGCAGCGCCAGTTCCTACTCTATCGCGCTGTATGGCACCTTTTGAAAAAGAATTTTAAAATCTGTGCCCCCAGTGCATTCCATGCGAGTGTGTGTGATCCATGCAGACAGCAGCGCGAGCTCCTACTCCATCGCGCTGTATGGCACCACACAGCGCCTGAATGCCCGCAGCACCCCGCA
This sequence comes from Closterium sp. NIES-65, assembly GCA_948144175.1. Classification (NCBI taxonomy): domain Eukaryota; kingdom Viridiplantae; phylum Streptophyta; class Zygnematophyceae; order Desmidiales; family Closteriaceae; genus Closterium; species Closterium sp. NIES-65. The sequence continues at coordinate 200,038 of CANXME010000986.1, forward strand.
GCACCAGACCCGCAGCAGCCCATTCAGGTGCTCGGCCTGGAGCCCATTGTTTGAGGTCCCTTAAAGCCTGTGTTCTCCCGTGCCTTGTATGAATGTGTGCGTGTGTGTGTGTGTGTGTGTGTGTGTGTGTGTGTGTGTGTGTGTGTGTGTGTGCGTGTGTGTGTGAGCGAGCCCATGCAGACAGCAGCGCGAGCTCCTATTCTATCGCCCTGTACGACACCACCGACCCGCAGCAGCCCATTCAGGTGCTTGGCCCTGATCCAGTCAAGCTGGAGAGTGGGTCCCTCTTCCCGTATGTGCTGCCCGGCCCTGTCGTGCCTTACCCCAAGCACATCGAGCGTTTTCCTGAGGACTTGCTCGGCCGCAAATATGAGGCGCACTGCAGGTGAGGCGAGGAGGCAGTGCAGGTGTGGTGAGGAGGCAGTGCAGGTGTGGTGAGGAGGCAGTGCAGGTGTGGTGAGGAGGCAGTGCGGTTCGTTGGTGTGTCTCCTGATTCTAGACCCAACCTGAATCAGGCTCTCCTGAGTCTAATCTCATGAAGTTCGTATGTCTCCTCCACATAAATTGACTTTTGAGTGGACTAAAAAGTTTGTATGGTCTCGTCCTCATGGATTCCTAAATGCCAATGTGCAGGTTTGAGGGCCCCTACCCCAGGTGGGACCTGGTTGTTGCTCCCATGCTGCTGGGATTGCTGGTGCTTCTGGTGGCTGTGTTAATTTCCACTGTGATTTTGGTTCTGGCATGGAAGCAGCGGCAGATGGAGGAAGGGGTGAGGGAGATGCAGCTTTGCACGGCAGCGTTGGAGAGAGCTGAGAAGTCCAAGAGTGAGACCGTGGCCAATACGTCCCATGAGCTGCGCACGCCGCTCATAGGCGTGATAGGTGAGGGAGAATGCGGGCGTGCATGTGTGAGGGAGGGCGTGCATGTGTGAGGGAGGGCGTGCATGTGTGAGGGAGGGCGTGCATGTGTGAGGGAGGGCGTGCATGTGTGAGGGAGGGCGTGCATGCGTTTGTAAGTTTTGAGTCGGCTCAAATGGAGGTTGGAGGGAGCTGAGAAGTCCAAGAGTGAGACCGTGGCTATTTCCTCGCATGAGCTGCGCACGCCACCCATAGGCGTGATAGGTGAGGGAGGAAGAGTGTGTGGGCGTGCATGTATGTGTGTGGGCGTGCCCAACACTCATTGGCATGATAGGTGAGAGCTGCGCACACCATTCATTGGCGTTATGATTGTAATGGTGATGTGGTAATGGTAATGGTGATGTGGTAATGGTAATGGTGATGTGGTAATGGTAATGGTGATGGTGATGTGGTAATGGTAATGGTGATGCGGTAATGGTAATGGTGATGTGGTAATGGTAATGGTAATGGTGATGTGGTAATGGTAATGGTGATGTGGTAATGGTAATGGTAATGGTAATGGTAATGGTAATGGTAATGTTGTAATGGTAATGGTGATGCGGTAATGGTAGTGGTGATGCGGTAATGGTAGTAGTGATACGGTAATGGTAATAGTGATGCGGTTATGGTAGTAGTGATACGGAATGGTAATAGTGATGCGGTAATGGTGATATTGATGCAAGAATGGTAATAATGATGCGGTAATGGTGATAGTGATGCGGTAATGGTGATGCTGATGGGGTAATGACAATGCTGCAGCGTGAAGGGTGGCGAGGGCGTGTGCGGGCGAGACGGTGGAGCTCATCAACCGAGTGCTGGACCTCGCCAAGCTGCATCGCACCCCACTTACCCTCCCTCCTCCTCCGTCCCACACAGGCATGATAGAGGAGCTGCTGGAGTCTCAACTGGAAGAGTGGCAACGTGAGGATCTAAGGATTGCGAGGGCGTGTGCGGGCGAGACGGTGGAGCTCATCAACCGAGTGTTGGACCTCGCCAAGCTGCAGGCAGGACGGCTGCAACTCGAGACTCTCCCCTGCTGCCTGCACAGCATTATGCACGAGGCAACTTCAGCCACTTCTGCCCCTTCAGCAGTTGATGAACCGATAGCACCGGGAAAGAACCTGCAAGGTATGAATGTGCGCTGGACTGGACCTCGGTTCGCCAAGCTGCAGGCCAGCCGGCTGCAGGTTGAGGACTCTCCCGTGCTGCCTACGCTGTATTTATTGTTTATGAGGCAATTCCGCTTGTTGACTCGAGTGCACCAACAGACGATCCGCAACGTATGAGCGGTTTGATGCATCCCAGTTTTCCCCTCAGTTCGTGCAACACTGTGGATGCGGTCCTGACTCGGGTGCATACTGACTGATGTGTGCTGTTGTGGTTGCTGTGCTGCGGATGCTGTGTGCTGCAGTGACATGCCACGTGGAGGAGAGTGTGCCGGATGTCCTCATGGGGGATCCTACTCGCCTGGCGCAAGTCGTTGAAGAGCTCACAGGTGCGTATTGGTGCCTCATTTGAGACGTCTCTTCCTGTTGGTCCACACTCGCATGTGCCTAGTTGTCAATGACTCGTTTCGAGTCAACTTAAAAGTACACTCGCATGTGCCTAGTTGTCAATGACCCGCCTGGTTGCATCCCCCCCCGCCTCGTTTTGAGTCGACTAAAAAACCGAGTCTGCCTGGCTGTCCCCTTGAACTGAACCCGTTCTCCCCTGCAGCCCACGCCGTGAGACTAGTGCTACAGATCGCTACTCTTAGTAGGCTTGCTGCTTTTCGAAAACTATGAAATTCAACTGAACCCATTCTCCCATGCAGCCCACGCCTTGAGCAACACTGCTGGTGGCCTTACGCGTCTGCTGCATCCCTCCCCCGCCTCTGTTTGAGTCGACTTAATCATTGTTGTATTTTTCTTTCCCCTTGCACTTAACCCCCTCCTTGCATGCAGCCCACGCCACGCGCAACGCTGCTGCTGCTGGCTGTGTGGCCTTCCAAGACAGCTGCATCCGTCCCCCACTTCTCTTTGAGTCGACTCAGAAATCGCCACGTGATTGAAGAAGGGTTTTGAGACGTCTCAAAACCCTTCCAGGACAGCTGCATCCGTCCCCCACTTCTTTTTGAGTCGACTCAGAAATCCTGTCTGTCTGTCCTGTTGTCCCCTTGCCTCCACCTCTCCCCTGCAGCCCACGCCGTGAGCAACGCTGCTAGTGGCCGGGTGTCCTTCCACGTCTGCTGCATCCCTCCCCCGCCTCTTTTTGAGTCGACTAATAACTGTGTCTGTCTGACTGTCCCCTTAAACCGACTCTCCCATGCAGCCCACGCTGTGAGCAACGTTGCTGGTGGTCGCGTGGCCTTCCACGTCTGCTGCATCCCTCCCCCGCCTCTCCCACACGCCTCAACAAGCCGCTTCCACCTCCCCTGCGCATCCGCTACTGCCGCCGTGTCCCCTGCCTCACCTCCTCCTCACGCCTCCTCCCGTGCCCCTCACCATCTCCCTTCGAGCTCTCCCACGTGGCACCAGCTGTCTGCTTGTGTGCGCCGCTTCCCACCTTCCACCCATCTGGCACGCCTGCCTCAGCGCCACATTGCAAGAGGCAACAGGGGGGGGGCAGGGCAGGCAGGGGGCTCTTCTGAGCCGCCTCACAACTCGCCCCTCACCCACCTCTCGCGTTTTCGCCGGCGCATGGGCGCTTCAGGCACAGGGGGTTCAAAGAAAGCAAGCGGGAAGGAGGGCGAGGAGGGGGAGGAGGCACAGGGTGGGAGTGGGCATGGGCGGTTGGAGGAGGAGGTGAGGGAGTGGGTGGAGGGAGTGTGTGCGGCAAGAGAGGAGGGAGAGTGGATCGTGGTGATGTCGTGTGAAGACTCGGGTGGTGGTATACCACCCGAGGAGCTGCGGTGGGTGCTGGATCCGTACGGGGACTCGCACCACGCTGCAGCTGCAGCACACTCCTCCTCTCATGCTCCTGAGGCTGCTGCTGGTTCCGGTGGCGGTGATGGCTACCAAGAGGATGACCAAGGCATCAAGGTGAGTGGGTAGGAACGGAACGTGGGTACTGGACTGGACCCACATGGGGACTCACATGGGGACTCGGACTCCCGACTCGCACCACGCCGCTGCAGCACACTCCTCCTCCTCATGCCCCTGTTGCGGGTTCAGCCGGCGGTGATGGCAACGACAACGACAATGGCGGTGATGGCAGCGACAACGACAATGGCGGTGATGGCAAGGTAAGTGGATGGATAGCTTCGCTTTCACCTCTCTGCCTGCTGCCACGGCGCGTCGAGCATCCCTATAACAACTGCCTCACCAGAGTGCTTTAGAGGCGTCTCAAAAGTCTTTCACTTCTCTGCCTGCTTCCCTGCCGCGGTACGTCGAGCATCCCTGTAACAACTGTCTCACCAGAGTGCTCAATCCCTCCCATCCTTGTCTGCGTTTCCCCTTCACTGTGCTCCTCCACACCCCACTGTCCACCAGGATACGTTCTTCCCCCACCTCTTCAGTCGCCGGGGCAGCAGGGCAGCAGCAACTGCCACTCTCACGCACGACCAGAGGTCCGCTGCCCGCCCCCGCTGGACGCCCTACCCCGTCCGCTTCCTGCTCTCCACCGCGCTAGTGAGTGCCACCGCCCGCCTTGTGCTGCTTGTGTTGTACCTCCCCCAGCTGGCCCCCGCTGGACGCCCTACCCTGTCTGCTTCCTGCTCTCTACTGCTCTTGTGAGCGTCATCCTCCGCATATCATCCTCCGCATACCATCCTCGGCGTACCATCCTCCGCATACCATCTTCCGCGTATCATCCTCCGCATACCATCCTCCGCATACCATCCTCCGCATATCATCCTCCGCATACCATCCTCTGCGTATCATCCTCCGCGTATCATCCTCCGCGTATCATCCTCCGCGTATCATCCTCCGCGTATCATCCTCCGCGTATCATCCTCCGCGTATCATCCTCCGCGTATCATCCTCCGCGTATCATCCTCCGCGTATCATCCTCCGCGTATCATCCTCCGCGTATCATCCTCCGCGTATCATCCTCCCCCGGGCTTGGCAGTATCGCACCCACAACCCCTCACGTTGCACCTGTCGTGTCGCTATCCCATCTCTTCTTACTTGCCAAGCCACTCCTCCTTTCTCCCCGAGAAGGTGGCTGAGGCGAGGGGAGATATGGCAGTGCGGTTACACACCATGCCTCTACTGCTACCACCATTCTAACCTTGTCACTCCCCACCCCTCCTGCGCCCCTCCTTCTCACTTCCCCTTTCTCCCCCCTCGCAGGTGACTGAGATGAGGGGAGACATGGCCGTGCTGTCACACGCCGCCACAGGCACCACCATTCTCACCTTGTCTCTCCACTGCTCCCCTTCTTCCCAATACCCCCCCTTTCTCCCCCCTCGCAGGTGACTGAGATGAGGGGAGACATGGCCGTGCTGTCACACGCCGCCACAGGCACCACCATTCTCACCTTGTCTCTCCACTGCTCCCCTTCTTCCCAATACCCCCCCTTTCTCCCCCCTCGCAGGTGACTGAGATGAGGGGAGACATGGCCGTGCTGTCACACGCCGCCACAGGCACCACCATTCTCACCTTGTCTCTCCACTGCTCCCCTTCTTCCCAATACCCCCCCTTTCTCCCCCCTTGCAGGTGACTGAGATGAGGGGAGACATGGCCGTGCTGTCACACGCCGCCACAGGCACCACCATTCTCACCTTGTCTCTCCACTGCTCCCCTTCTTCCCAATACCCCCCCTTTCTCCCCCCTCGCAGGTGACTGAGATGAGGGGAGACATGGCCGTGCTGTCACACGCCGCCACAGGCACCACCATTCTCACCTTGTCTCTCCACTGCTCCCCTTCTTCCCAATACCCCCCCTTTCTCCCCCCTCGCAGGTGACTGAGATGAGGGGAGACATGGCCGTGCTGTCACACGCCGCCACAGGCACCACCATTCTCACCTTGTCTCTCCACTGCTCCCCTTCTTCCCAATACCCCCCCTTTCTCCCCCCTCGCAGGTGGCTGAGATGAGGGGAGACATGGCAGTGCTGTCACACGCCGCCACAGGCACCACCATTCTGCTGGCTCTGCCCATGGGGGGAGGGGAGGACAGCGGCAGCTTCGAGGATTGGGGGGGAGATGAGGAGAGTGGGGGTGAAAGGGATGGGTGTGGGTCAGGGTGTGACGGGGAGTCTGTGGAATTTGCGAGTGCTGCAATGCCAGTCGTGCTGGGATCTGGTCAGGAGCAGGGACCTGGGCAGGAGCAGGAACGTGGGCAGGAGCAAGGACCTGGGCAGGAGCAGGCAAGCCTGCAGCAGTATCCATCTGTGCAGCAGCAGCAGCAGGAGCAGCAGCCCCAGCAAGCATCTGTGCAGCAGCAGGAACCTGGCCAGCAGCAGGCACCTGGGCAGCAGCAGGAACCTGGGCAGCAGCAGGCACCTGGGCAGCAGCAGGAACCTGGGCAGCAGCGGGCACCTCTGCAGCAGCGGGCAGCAAGGGCGCGCTCTCACCCCAAGCCACCAACTGGCATGTTCGAATCCGTAAAGCGTACAGGAGAGGCGGACAGGGTATCGCCAGCAGTGGCGGCAGCGCCACCAGAGGAGGGGGTGTTTCCACCACGGTCGCATTCGCTCCCGAAACCCCGCTCCCACAGGGACGGCATGGGAGACGCTGAGGGGGGGCAGGTTCGTGCAGGGGCGGCGTGTGAAACTGTATCAGGCCGGCAGATAACGCGAGCACAATCTCTCCAACAGCTGCACAAGCTGCACACGGAGCGTGCAGCAGGGGAGGCGGAGGGGTTGGTGAGAGCAGCAGTGGCAGGGCGGGGCGTGGCGGTGGTGGATGACAACGCGGTGAACCGCATGGTGGCAAGGAGAACGCTGCAGGGCTACGGGGCGAATGTGCTGCTGCTCCCCTCAGGGGAGGAGGCGCTGCAGGCGCTCTCTGATGCTGCGTCCTCCCCGCCCATCCAGCTGTTGCTGCTCGACCTCCACATGCCGCCCGGCATCGACGGGTGAGTGCCTTGCATCTCATCACCTGCCTCTCACCCCACCCACACGCTCCCCACTCGTCAACCACTCATCATCAATGCCATGCTCTCCTCGCCCGTTCACCTGCTGCTGCTTGACCTCCACATGCCAACCAGCATCGACGGGTGAGCTTGGATTCTATTGCTGGTCTCTTTCGCCGCTGCTGCTGAAGTGCGATTGTTGAGACTGTTACCTGCCTCCCATATGTCATATTGAATTGGACTCTCCTTACTTTGAATGTGGTTAAAGGAGGTTCTTCATTGGACTTTGCAACTGAAATGAATTGCAATGTTCCTTCTTTCCTTGGGTGCCCTCAGTGGTCTTTCCTTTGGAACTGCAATCCTGTAATTCCTCAGCTGCCTTGTTCACGTCCCTTTCTTGCCACCGGTTGCCTCCCATTTCCCCACAGATTTGAGACGGCTCGTCAGATCCGAGCAATGGAGAGGGCACAGTGTAGCAAGAGCAGCAGCAAGGCAGCCCAGATGCCAGAGGGAGACAATGCTGCCACTGATGCAGCAGCAGCAGCAACAGCAGCAGCGGAAACAGCAGCAGTGGCAGCAGCATGTGCAACTGATGCAACCACTCACGAGCGCCTTTGTATCATAGCATTGACAGCTGACTTGGATGTAGGCGTGAAGCGAGCGTGCTTGGAGGCCGGGATGGATGGGGCAGTGAGGAAGCCGATTGTGGCTCAGGAGCTGCTCTCAGCGCTCATAACAGCCGGGTTTGGAGCCAGTGCACTCTGATTCTGATTCGACTCGACAGCTACCACCACACGAGCGCTTTGATAAAACTGCACCGGCTGCTACTTGGGGGTGTGGCAGTGGAGAGAGAGCGTTCAGGGATGGAAGGGGCAGTGAGGAAACCCACTTTGGTAGAGGAACTGCTTGCAGCACTCATAGCAGCCGGGTTCGGAGCCGGTGTGTGCTGATTCTGGTTTGACTCAACGGTCACCACCGCATGAGTGCCTTTCTAGCGTGGCACTGGCTGCTGGCTTGGATGTGGGAGTGCAGCAAGCATGCTTAGAGGCAGGGATGGACGGGGCGATGAGTGGTGATGTTGGGAGAGCAGTGGAGTGGGCCCTTGCTGGGGGTGCTTGTCTGGTATGACAACTAGCTGGCTGGCTATGGCTTTCTGAAGGGGGTCATGTCATGATTGGGCGATGAGTGGGTGCTGTTGGGAGAGCAGTGGAGTGGGCCCTTGCTGGGGGCGTTTGTCTGGTACTATATGATTGACATGAAGGCACTGAAAGCTGCACAGAACGGACAGTACGCCTACTTGATTAATCTGAGTTGCAAGTTGCACGACAGGTAGAGCTGGCGAGCGCCCTTAGGACATTCAAAGGACTTGCAGAGTTGAAGAAAATATGCAATTCGTGTGTGGGTGTGTGTGGAGAATAATGATGTGTAGGGTAGGCCTATTGGTACTACAGCTAATGTATCATATTGGGGATACAGCACAATGATGTACGGTCACGCACCGCACGTGGCGAAATCGGCGAAGACGCGGAAAATATCGGTTTCATTTTACTGTGGATCAGCGTGTAGGGAACTGCGCGGCGAACCATTGTCCGTACGTCGTTCGGAATGTGGAAACGGCAAGGTATACCTCAGCCGACGAAAACTGCCGCCCAATTTCGCGGTGGCGACAGGACAACGAACCCCCTCGGGATTGACGAGCTCCTGACGACTTGCGAGTGGCAAACTGGGGCGACCTGGCAGTCCTCTGGGGCTCTGAACCCCTCGGGATTGTCGACCATTTGACGACCTCGGGTTTCGCTGAGAGAAACCCGAGAAGGATACCTCAGCGGACCCTGAACCACAGCTCGACACGTTGTGCGCCGAGCCGCGATTACTGCCACGTGGCTTAGTAGGGACGGCCGAGATCGAGCCTGACAATCGGGAGGTGCCACGACGGCGCCGACGTGGCCCCGCTTCGCACCACCGGGTATATTTCGCTGCGCGCGAAACTTGGCGCGCCGACGAAAAATGTAACCATCGTCCACGCGGCGATAGACGACTGGCATGTGTCCACCACCTAGATAGCCAGAGAACGCGGGGTATTGAGATGTAGGTGTCGCCCGAAGATCCAACCGCAGCAGCACGACCCACGCGGATGGTTCTGTGCGGACCAAACAATGCATAGGCGAAGAGAGCCCCAGACTCAGGGAAATGTCGGCGTCGACCAAGCCTCCGGCCACGCGCCAACTCGTAGGTCGATGAGGTTTGCGCGGGAGAGCTGGACGCTACGGCATTTCGGGAGAGTGGAACTAGGTGATTGGCCTATTGCACGCGGCGCACGTGAATTCCACCGTGGCAAGGCACCGGCGGGAGTGCCGTTGAGCGCAGAGCGGCGTGACACTAGACATGCATCGATCGTGACACGTCATGCACGTGCACAGCGGCGCTTGCAAAGAGGGCTGCGTGGAGCGCGGCAGGTGCGCAGTGGCTCGCAACCATACCCCTCCTTGACCACGCACAACGCTCTCATTCTGCCGGTTCAGCTTCATGTTTCTCTCATGCTCCTGTGCGCCATCTAGCACTTCGTTTTCTTCACAGGACCCTCGCTATCTCTGCGGGTGTAGGTTACTCGACGGCCGAGTCGACCGAGCGGCGGCACAAAGGCGACGACCTGGAATAGACTGCCATAGGTCGGTGTTGGGGTCGACCATCGTCGACTTCGCCTTACTAGGTTCTAGGTCGTCATGTAGGAAAGTCGGCGACGATAGATCAGGGCGACGATAGCATCTCCCAACCTTACCGAGTCGGCGACGCATGGCCAGAGGAAGGGCTAGTGCCCAACAGCCACAACAACTTATCCCACACCCCGCCGATTCGGTAGACGACGACATCAAAGCGCAACTGGAACGACTCGAGGTCGACGCTGAGTTAGAAGCACTTGGGAGGGAATTCGAGGAAGGCCGCCGCAGGACGATTAGGGCGTACACCGCACCCGTGAATCAGTACCATCTCTGGTTGACCAATCTTTCCCTCTTCCACGGCCGGCGGTAGAGCATACGAGCGGTCATGGACGACGTCGACATGCCCGACGTTGGTACCCCAACCGACCACAGTCCGTCCTCTGCCCCCGTAGAGACGCTGAAGTTGCTTTACGATCTTGACAAACTTACTCAGATTCCCGAAGGGGAGTACACCAAGGACATACCGAATCCGCCAATTGGGGAGTTTACGAAGAAGTCGACACCGACGGCAGATGGGCAGACTGGACCTTCGTCGGTGCCGGCCGGCTCGGAAAGCCAAGGTGATGGCGACGACGAGGACGAGGAAGAGAGCGACGACGAAGTCGACGACCGTCCTCCGCGTAGCACGAATCCGCGCACCTTGGAAGAACGCCTTAGGCGGGAATTTGAATACATTCGTGACATGCTCGAAGCGGACGAGGAGGAGGACAATCAGCACATGGCGGTGCCGCGCGAAGGGTGGAAGGCGACGGACTTTGTAGTGGACGACATGGTGTACTCCAGCATTGACGTCCTCATAATGGACGCCCTACGACACCTACAAAGCTTGGAGAAGAATAGCACGCTCAGGCTGTACACCGCGTTCATCTACCACTACAAGAAATGGGCGGCGAAGATGCTGACGCAGATACGCGACAAGCTACCCCATGAGCAACGACTTAGGCACGTCGACGAGATCGGCCACTACATCCGCGACAACAAGAAAAAGGATTGGTGCAACGAGAAAGTGGTCCGCCGACAGTACATCTGGCTGCACGGCCCTAGGGTCAGCGATACCCGGCTGCGCGCCTACATGAAGCAAATGAGCCGTAAGTGTAACCTCATTGTTGACCAGCCCGGGGAGGAGAACAATGCCACGCGAACGGGGCCTGTGAGGTCGACAACTGTGCACACGATCCTCGGGCGCATAAAGGCATGCCAGATGGCGGCGAGGGTGGAGGCGACGCTGTACCGAGAGAAGGAGCTGGGCATCATGAGGGAGATCTCGGTGGTGAGATCGGAGGTGCGGTTCAACGTCCGCCACAAGAACGAGAGGGACCTCAAGTAAGTTGGTCGACAACCTTATTATATGTCACTGTGCACTGTGAAGTCGACGCAGTCTAACAGATTTTCCCCGCCGATTTGCGTTCAGGAACTGCGCCGACCGTCGACGCGGCACCATCGGCGATACCTACACCGCCGAGCAGTTCCGCCAGATCATGATGAGGGTGCTGCCGACATGGGCGGCGGCGGCGTGGAACCCGCGGGCTACCACTCCGTCGCAGACGCTGTGGCGATTCCTGCTCATCAAGGTGCTCACGCTACTCTCCCACCACACTCTCCTGCGCGGCGCCAGCATCCGCGAGATCACGCTCCCCGACATCTTCTTGTACCACCTGGCGAGCACCTCGGAGGTGAACCCGGATAGCCAGCCGGTCGTCATGGTGATCGCCGCGCGTAACTCGAAGACTTCCAAGGATGCCCGTCTTCAGCAGAGCTACGCTGCGCGACACCTGGAAGCGGAGCTGTGCGCCATCGGCGAGACCGGCCTGTGGCTGCACTTCCTCCTCGACCAGATCGGTCAGTTCTCCGGCACCGACTTTCTTTCGCCGCTTGACACCACAGAACGCGAACGCTGGTACAAGAAGCATCTCTTCTTCGCCAGAAACGACAAGGAGCAGGAGGAGCTCTCCGCCGCCACCCACCAACGTTGGACTCGGCAGGTGTGGACGACCAACAAGGTATTCTGCAAGAGGAACGTGCACGCCGCCCGCGCCGGAGGTGCGCAGGAGTTAGCCATCGGAGGGACGCCGCGCGCCCAGATCGCCGAGCTGGGACACTGGGCTCTCGACAAGATGACGCGTGCGTACATCACGGCCATTCCCGTTGGGGTGGTGATGCAGAAGGCCGGCTACTCGGGACTCAAGCAAGACTACTTCTTGGGGCGCAGCAGGGTCGAGCCCTCCGACAAACTCCTGGACCTGCTCGCCGAGCACATCTTCCCCGGCGTGGATGCTATGCTGCGCGATGTATGTCACGCGACGCCGACAATGTTTTTCAGTCGTCGTGGCCTAGTTGGCTGCCCAACTCCCTACTAACCCACGCCACTTTCCGACTTGCAGGCGGAGACGTGTGCCGTCAACGGGAGCGACGCCGCTGCAGCCGCAGTGCACTTCTTGCGCACCCTCGTGATGTTCCGACGAATCGTCGTCGAGGACCTCGCGGTGAAGCTCGTCCGCACACCGTGGCACCCGTACGTCCAAGGTTCGAAGCTCTGCAGGATAGCCCTCTTCCAGCACTGGGCGAAAAGGGTCGAGTCGGTCGACACCGATACGATCAAAAAGCGCCGGGACCCGACTCAGATACAACCGGAGGTGAGTTGCCGACCATGTCGGCGTCGTTGAATTTTAGCCGGTGAATCCTAACCTCTTGTCGCCTTTCCGCACACCCAACATTGCAGGAAATATCCGTGCGCATGGACACCCAGTATCACAACATGTCCCTCAAGGAGGCGCTGAAGAAGGAGGTCGAGCGCTCGGTGCTCGAGAAGCTAGGCCTTCAGGAGACGATCGAGAAGCAAAACGACACCATCGCGTCGCTCACCTCCGAGCTTGCTCGACTCACCGAGGCACTCCGTGTGTCAGAAGCCCGGAGGATGCCGGCGGCGCCGCCGTCGGCTACCGATCAAACTCCGGGCGAGGGTGGCTCCGCGGATTCGGCCAACACGGGGACCGGAGCCAAGAGAGATGATGGGAAACCCCCGCCACCCCCCCAGACGGCGGAGGAGGCCAGTTACGAGCTCAACGTGGTGCAACCTTGGCGGGATTCAAAGACCGTGCGGGACGCTTGGCGCCTCTGGAACTCCGCCACCGCCAATGACACCCGTCGTCTTTGCGACAGGGTCGCCGAGCCGGGGTTCATCGACCGCCACACCCTCCTCAAAGGCGCGACCCAGGGTGCACTCAACATGAGGGTGCGCCGCATGCTGTAGGCCATGCATGCGGTGCGCCAGCTACGCGCGAGCGACGGCGATGCTGACACCGAAGCCGTGGTCGATGCACTGAACACGATCGCGTCACCGGGCATTGGGACCTTCTGCGATGCCCTCACGGTGCTCAACCCGGAGACGGCACCGACGATGTCCAAGGAGCCTGGCATGGGCGTCAAGGGGCTTGGCCCCAAGGTGGTCTCGAAGCTACGCCTCGCCTGTGCGCTGGTGGCGCTCGAGCTGAAGCCGACGACGTGGGTCGACCGCCTGTTTCCAGACACCTGGGAGGAGCAGATGCCGAAGACCGTGGCCGACTTGGCCAAGCAGACCGCACCTGCGCAGCGTCCTTCGTCAAAGCGCAAGAAGTCGGCATGAAGATCCTCGGTGTATATGTGTTAGCGTAGGTTGATGATGCCCTAATTTAGCAAACCGTTGTGTTACCATCGTACTTGTTGATTTTGATGCAACACGAACATACATGATCCAACACATACATCCGAACCAGATATGTCGGACTCCGACATAGTCGCCACCATGTGTGTGCAATTCATTGTGCCTTGACTGCATGCAAACGGCGCAAACGGCGCCGATCACGCTATAACCGAGCAATCATACCACCTAGCGCTCCCTCCGCGCGCCGACTACGCATCCGTGCTGTCCATGCCCGCTCGATATGCGCGTCAAACGACACATCGATGCCGACCTCCTAGAGTTTCGGCCACCTGGGCGGCGCGGCACATTCCCCAAAGCGCCGACCATTGACCATCTCGGCCTAGCCGACGAGGCTCATCGCCGAGTATCTACATGCATACAGCCAGACGCACTATGTCGACACCGTACGACGCCGAGTTGCTATACGCCGACGGGGTTCATCGAACCGGGCCCGCATTTGAGTAACATGGTAGAGATCAGGTCGACCTTGCCGAGGAGTGTTCTAGTAACATGCACTACCAAAAAGTTACAGCCAACAAAAGAAATCCCAACGAAAACTATACAATCAAACGAAAAAAAATCCCAAAAAAACCACATAATCGACGCCGCCCATACCAGGCCATCCTAGCAAGAAGACCTACTTGCGCTCCCTCCTGCCGCCCATGGCAGATTGTTATGCCGACTACGCCGCCGTGCTGTCCTTGCCCGCTCTGCCCTTCTTCCCCTTCTTCCTCGAGCTGTCCTTGCCATGCTTGCCCCTCGGCCTCTTCCTCCCCCTGTGTTCGATGTCGTACTCCATCTGCGCGTCAAGCGGCACCGCGATGCCGATCTTCCTGAGTTTCGGCCCATCCACGGAGCACATTCCCCAGAACGCGAGGGTTTCCACCGTCGCTCGTGCGATCAGTTTGGCCTCGGCTTCAACATCCAACCCCGGATAGGCTTGGGCCAGAGCGGTGGACTCCAGCGCCGGTGCGACGTTGTGCGCAACCTCCCCAAGGGGCTGCTGCCTGCTGATCGCGGCCTCCAGCACCGCCGTCATGACCTTCTTGAACTCGGCGGCGGTAGTCTCGCTGGCGCCGACCAACATCGCCGCCGCCTTCCCTTCGCGGACGGCATCAGCCACCTGGGCGTCGTCGCCATCGACTAAGCACCACAGGGCGCAAGCGGAGGCCGACAGCGCCTGTGCGACCTTCGCCGTCTTCTGATCCGTGTCGCCCTCCATTCTCGCCGCGGATGCAGCGACCATCCCATACGCCGCGCACATGGACACGCGATCAATCATGGCCGACATCATTGCATCCGACTTGTCGGCATCGACGGGGAACCAGATCGCGGGCAAAAGCGCATCGTGGTGCGCATCGCCTGATGTCTTGTACGCTCGATACTTCCCGAGGATATCATCGAACCTGTCACGCAATCACACGAAACTGGCCGTTAGGAACGCCGACGTCGACATCATAGCTTGGCCGACGTTTATCCGACTTACCGTGTCTTGGGGAGGAACGCGCCCCGTGCCCATATCACCGTCCACATCCCAGTCGGCAAGAACCGGACTTCCTTCCACACCGCCCTCCACTGCTTCATCACTGTTTCCTCCAAGCCGGTGAGCTCGGCCATGAGGATCTTGCTGACGTAACCGTCGTACAGGAGGTACACAATCGAGTGAAGGTACGCCAGCTCCATCTTGTCGCGGGACTTGCCGATGTATCTGCTCTCGTTCCCGACCACCTTAATCTCGCCCACCCACCCTTGCTTGTCGCCCGTGGTGTCGTGGCGGATGCCATGACCCTTCCGTTCTTTCACTTTCACCTTCACCTTCTCCTCCTCCATCGCCGCCTCCTCCTCCTCCAGCTTCTTCTCCTCCTCCTCCTCCTCCTTCTCCTCCTCCTCCTTCTCCTTCTCCTCCTCCCCCACCTCCGCCTCCTCCACCTTCTCCTCCTCCTCCTCCTTCTCCTTCTCCTTCTCCTCCTTCTCCTTCTCCTCCTCCTCCTTCTTCTCCTTCTCCTTCTCCTCCTTCTCCTTCTCCTCCTTCTCCTTCTCCTTCTCCTCCTTCTTCTCCTTCTCCTTCTCCTCCTTCTCCATCTCCTCCTCCTTCTCCTTCTCCAACATCGCCGTCGACATCCCCTGTCCTTTCTGCACCGACTTCACCATCGCTGATGTCGCCCGTGTTTTCTTCTTCGAGCTCGGCCTCGCTTTCCCTGCGTCGACCGTCCCCTTCCGTTTCGACTTTCTCGCTCCGACCGCAGCAGTGGTCGTCTTTGGCTCCGCTGTACAGCCGGTGGGACTCGCCGAGTCCAAGATGGCCAGCACAGGGGGCTGCTTGGGGCGGTTTACCGCTTCCAACAGGTCCTGGATGGCAGCGATATCGGCGTCGTTGTGGTCCTTCGCCGCCTGTGCAGGGTCAACTGATCTGCTGCCCGTGGCTAGCGCTGCACTCACGCCCTTCTCCGCCACCGCCTCGATAGTAGCCGCACCAAGTGTGTGTGCAGCTACGGTCACCGACGTCGGCGACGCGCATGAGCTGGATACCGGCTGAGCCCGTGCTGGCGCAGCCGCAATACGTGCGCCTAACCGGGCGCGAAGCAACGCGGACTTTGGGTCCACAGGAGGACGGGCGGCGATGATAGGCGCGCTAGGTGGGGCACTGGACGTTGTGGCGGCGACCTGGGGAGTGACCGAGCGACGTGCTGTTGTGGCCGGCGCGGTACCGACCACGGGAGGCTGCTGCACGTCCTGTCGATGGGTCTCCATGCGGCCGAGCATCTCCCTGAGCGCGTTCGCCTTTGGGGCGGACGGACCAGCGCAGTTAGCCGCAGCATCCACCGCGTCAACCTTGGCGGCAGACGTGCCTGCTTGTGCTGGAGTAGCCGCAAGGGACGGCCCATCGTTGTTGGCGGCTGACGGGGCGACCGGCGCGCTGCTAGCCGCAGGGGGTTTGCGGGGGATTGACGTGGTCCCCGCCACTCCGACGGACGGTCCCTTGACGGTTTTGGCGCCGCCATCTATCGCCGTTGGTGCGGTCGCTAGACTGGCCGGCTTCTCGGCGACCAATGGCGGGGCTGTTGGTCCAACCTCTTGAGCGGCAACCTGGTCGGCAGGGCCCCCCTCCGCACTCCTGATTCCATCGCCCTTGCTGTGCGTCCTTATCACCTTGGCCCCGTTCTTCTTCAGCGGGTCGACCACGCTCGTACCTCCGCTCCCATCGGCTCCCTTGCCCCGCGAGCCGCCTGGACCCGCCTGGCCGACGCCGCGGCTCCCATCGGCTCCCTTGCTCTGCTTCGAGCTCAACGCATCATCTCCGCCGCCCGCCCTTTTCGCACCCTTCTTGTCGGCCTCGTTGTCCGACGGCGACGACGCATGCCGACCAGGCGCCAGATGGCCGATCACCTGGGTCATGAGGTTTAACCCGGACGCAGCAAACGACTGCTGGGTGGCCTCAGTCACCGCCTTCAACACGTCCGCCTTGAAAGACTTCATGAGCTCGTCCGGGATGGCTGGCGGTGGGGCGGGCTGCGTGGGCGGCGGGACGGCGACGCGTTGAGTTACCGCGGCGGCGATGTTGGTCTGCGCGGCGACTAGGTGCTTCGATATGTATTCCTCCAATCCCTTCCTCGCTTCGTCCACGTGGTTGCCCAGGGCGACGACCGCGTTCGCACGTTGCACCGCCACAAACCCCTCCGGATTCTCTAGATCGTCCAACCAGCTCTCCGCCCTCTCGGCGTACGCCTTCATCGCCTCCCATGCTTCACCCATGTTGGCGGTGATGTTCTCCGTCACGGTCGTCACCATGGTCAAGGACGCGTCCATCAGCCAACTCGACGCGTCCTGGTCGGAGGCGGCGACCTGGTCGGCCAACGACCTGAGCTTGTCCACGAGGTGGCCAATCCCCATCACGAACCTGTCCACCCGACCCCTCTCCACTCCGAGCGCCGTCTCGAGTCGAGCATTTTCTGCCCTCAGCCACATGTTCTCCTGTCGCAGCTGCGCGACGACGGCCGGCGTTGCCTGCCGACCAGCTGCTGAGGAACCCGGTTGACGGCCCGCCTCTACCGCTCCACCCCGGCGTTCCACCCCTGCGTTCCCTGTGGTGGTCTCCACGCCCGTCGGCGTCGGGGCCGCGACGTTATCCTCCTCCTTCGCGTCGCCAACCACATTGCCGACCACGTGCGCCTCCTCCACGCCGACATTCTCCGCATCGGCACCCTCCCCTCGCACGTACACAACATCCGCCGACATCCCACCCGTTCCCTCCACGGCCGCCGCCGCTCCCTCCACGGCCACCGCCGCCGCTCCCTCAACATCCTCCGCATCGAATTCGACCCAGGGGAACTCTACCTCCTCCTCCCCCTCTTGCTGCTTCTCCCCCTCCGCCACCTGCTCCACCGACCCGAAACTTTGCTCCACGGCCTCCGCCGCCGCCGCCTCCTTGTCCGCCTCATCCTCCTCCTCATCCCCCTCCTCCTCGTCCTCCTCCTCCTCCTCCTCCTCCTCCTCCTCCTCCTCCTCCTCCTCCTCCTCCTCCTCCTCCTCCTCCTCCTCCTCCTCCTCCTCCTGCCCATGCCCCTGCTCACGCTCCTCACGATCCTCCTCGTTATCATCCTGATCGTCGGTGTCATCCTCCTCCTCCTCCTTTTCCTGATCCGCTGTCCTCGCCACAGCCCTTTCTGCCTCCTCATCTGCCTTGTCGACGCCGTCTCCGGCCTCTCCGCTGGTGTCGGCGACACCGACTGCTTGGGATGCCGAAGGGGGCTCCTCGGCGTCGTCATCACAGGCATCGGCACCAACTCCGACATGGCCTGACCGTCTGCGTGCGACGTGTTCCTTGATGTATGTCATCATCCGAATCCGCTGCTCCTTCAACCCCGAAACGAGGACCTTGTCCATGCTGGTCGCACTGCGACGGTCGTCGCCGGTAAGGCGATCCATCCTCTTCACCACCCAGCACAGCGCGCTCATTGATAGGAGGCCAGAGCCGGCGTCGCTGTCCCGGACGGTGTCGCGCATTTTCTGCAAACAACAGAGCAGAGAGCAAGGATGAGCACCGACGGCGGCGATGGCATCGCGCTAGGACGGTAAAACGATCGGTACTCACATCTCGAACGGGTTCATCGCAGTCGGCGAGCCTGGCCGCCACCTCTTCAGCAGAAGGCTTCGGCCACTCCCACTGCCGGCCATCGCGGCCGAGCTCGGCCAGCACCGCCGCCCGGAAAAACCTGAAGCAACATGGCACAGGTCGTCAGTAGACTTGCTTAACGCCCAGCGGCGAAATTGCATGCGTCGTCGGCTACACTATCGAGCTCACTTCAGCACGCGGATCGCCTCGTCGCGGTGCCACTGCTTCACGGTTTGCGGGTTGAAGTGCCGGACAGAGGTCCTGATCGTCTCTCCCCCGGCCCGCAACAAGTCGCCGGGGTACAGGATGACCACGACGCTGCAATGTGCCCCTGGAAGCGGTGCGATGCTGCACAGGCTAGGCACCACGACGTCGATCAGAACGGAGCAGCAACATAGGCATCATGGCACACCATCATGACTTCGGCTCACCTCGAATGCAAAGGGATAACAGCTACGTCGCCGTCGAACACCGTTGCAAAGCATGAGTGGTCCTCCTTGCCCATCGCCGCCCGAAGCCGGCCGAGTCCTATCGACCACAATCGCATGTTGGGCGGCGCCGCGCGAATCCATGCGTACCTGCACGCATGCATGGGTAGTAGATGTGTTTGAGGACGTGCACGGCACGACGGATGGACACGTGGGTTCTGGAACCGACAACGGACGGGGATGGCTAGAGTAGAACGGTGCACCACCGTCGCTACGTTGTAATCAATGGCGCCTACCGATGCGGGCACCGACCTACTGTAGTGATCGGAGTACGATGCCTACCTACGGCTGCGTGCGTCACTGAGTAGTGATCTAAACCCTAACATGGGACAACCCTATCGGCGTCGACCTGCAAGGTATCCAGCGGTCGACGTCGACATCCCAATACGGGCACTCACTTGAGGCCGAATCCCAAGCAACGGGCGTTGAACTCTAGCCTATGGTCTACGAGGACGGCGTAGTCGTGTTCGTCGAGCTTGGCAGTGAGTCCACTGCCCAGGTAGAGATACAGAGGGAAGTCCTGCGAAGTCGGCGTCACTTAGCCGAGTTTCGGGGCGGCCGACATGGCGGGGAAGGGAAGCGGCTAAGGGACGTGAAATGTGGGAGAAGGCGCAGAGCTGGGGAAAAGGTGGAAAGGGAAACGAGATGCCGAAAATGAGGAGCGATGCCCCCTTCCACCAAGAAAAGGGGGGGGGGGGGGGTTGGTGCCCCACAGGAACGGTCGAGGCATCGCCCGGCCCTCGTGGTGCCTGCCTCGGCGGGGTTTGGCGGGGTCGTGCACAAGTGGCACAAGTCCTCATTCGCCGCCGAGCCAGCAAGTCGATGTCACGCCCCGAAGCGAAAAACGTGCGCCGCGAAGCGATCGACATCGAATTCGCGATGTCCCGAATTGAATTCGCAATGTATCAAATTCTGCATGTTGCCCGATGCGAAGCAGGCGGGCGAACACGTGGCGTCGCCGCAACGGGTCGCGAAGTTGTCGAGTGTCCCGAGGGGGCCCCGACTTTTCGCCCGGCCCTCGCCTGCCCGTCCGGGCAGGCCGCGATGGGTTACTAGGACCTCGCGGGCAGATGGCGCGCGTGGGCTGCCTTCGCGCGAGGGTAATTTTCCCACGCGCGAGCTGTTGCCAGTTCGCCGACCCCACCCGGTAACGTGGGCCGCTGTTCACGTTCGGGGCGGGGCCGCGGGGCGGCGGTCGTGCGCTCGGCCCAGCCCTGGGCCAGGCTGGCGGGCCCGCACGCGCGTCAGTGCTCCGCCCGGTCAGCCCAGGCTTCGACGACCCCCCTCGTCGACCCTGGCAACTCGGGTCCGTCGACCTGATTCCGCTGGGATCTTTGTCGCGGTCCAGGTCAGACTTGGTGGGAAATTTTCAGCTTACACTTTACAGAACTGTTGCTGGTGTATGCCGTAGCCGCTGGTCCGCACTGGTGGCCCACTAGCTCAGCTGCAGCAATTGTCCAATCTAGGGGCGTGTGTCCTTCGGCAATACAGCTGATGCTCACCCCATGCGCGCGAATTCGCCTTGCGCCGGATGGACACGCTGCACCCGAGGTTGTTTCCCCAGCTTCATGCACCCACATTACAAGCGCGTCAAGCAGAAGAGACCGAAGTCAAGCAGAAGAGACTGAAGTCAAACTAGGTAAATAGGTAGCAGAGTCTTGTTTATAAGCACATGCGAATTCTTTTTAGCTAGCTGCGAAATTGACGAACTTATGCGAAACGCACGATACAGCTTATACGCCCCCTTCACAAGGCAACCGGGAGGGGCTCAATCAGGCATCAGTTTGTATTTGTAAAGTTTGCTTTTTAGACTCGAGTTTTTATAGTTGGAAATAGGTTCGAACTGTAGTGGAATATTACAACTCTCGATAGCCGAGCCGCCCTGCAAATTTCCAGTCAAGCAAATGTGACATCGAGAGCCCGATTATCGAACTCGACTTTCTACAGCATTGCTCGCGTCGCGTACCCGTCTCGTAGGTTACCCTGTCTGGGTTCTTGACAGTGAATCACGTCGTCACTGGTCGACACGGAACAGAGCGGCCTAGAAATAGCGCACGACGATTTTCGTCAGTGTCGCCAATTTCGCTGCAGCCATGAACGCGGTCAGAAGGACACACGTTCACAAATTCGTGCGGGCCCACGTTCGGCCATAAAGTCGACCGGTGTTCGTATTCCACATTCGGTTCCACCTTCCGCCGCTGTTTTCACGAATCTCGTGAACCATCTTGCTGATGTCGGCGAAACCGGAAACCACTCAAAACTCAAACTCGAATTTGAACCTGGCCCACCAAGGACACGCGCCCTGAGACAACCAAGCATCTGTACCTGACTCCCCCCCCCCCCCCCCCCCCCCATTCCCTCCCGGCCTGGTTATTTCCAAACACCAACCCAGAAAACCCCAAGCAACACTATGCGAACCGAAGTAAACCGAAGACTCTTCGCGTCACGCAAGTTCACTTTCAATTCGCTCCAAGCGGTTGAGTACAATGCTGTGTGGTTTGAAACGGGTTTTCGACGTCAACACTTCGAACCGTGATTCACCAGCCCCAACCCTCGATATTTTCCGCGTGAGTCCCTCCCGCCTTTCTTCATGATCTCATCACTTCACTGTTCACGGGTATTCTCCCTGAATCCAAGTTGCAGACGTATAATGCGCAGGCCGAGGCGCCTTTCGTCACGGGGCGCGCCGTGGGGCGTGGGGAGGGCGCTGCTGGGGGCGGTGTGGGTGGCGGGATGGGCGGGGCTGTGCGCGTGGGTGGTGTGGTTCGCGCACATCGAGGCCGCCAATCCGCGGGAGGAGGCGATGCGCGGGTGGTGCCACTTGCGCGTGCGCTACCTCTACCAGCGCCTGCTCTCGTCCGTCTCGCGCGTGCAGGTGCGCTGCCAATGCGACGCATTGCGATGCATATCGACCCATAACAACCCATAGCGACCCATAGCGACGCATAGCGACCCATAGCGACGCGTAGCGACCCATAGCGACGCGTAGCGACCCGTAGCGACGCGTAGTGACCCGCAGCGATGCATAGCGATGCGTAGCAACCCATAGCGACGCGTAGCGATCCATAGCGATGCGTAGCGACGCACGGCGACTAACGACGTGCAGTGACTGCCCACAGCGCGACGCACAACGGAGCGTCGCCGCACAGAGCGACGCGCGACAGAACGACGCCGCACAGAGCGACGCGTGACGGAGCGACGCCGCACAGAGCGACGCGTGACAGAGCGACGCCGCACAGAGCGACACGTGACAGAGCGACGCGTGACGGAGCGACGCCGCACAGAGCGGCGCGTGACAGAGCGACGCCGCACAGAGCGACGCGTGACGGAGCGACGCGTGACGGAGCGACGCGGGACAGAGCGACGCCGCACGGAGCGTTCCGCGCAGGCGATAGCAAGACACAGACAAGATCGGTTTTGAGTTTCGGAAAGTATCCGCGCGGCGCTTGCTCCACGCGATATGCACTCCGCGCGGCGCTTGCTCCGCCGTCCACTACTGCGACACGACGGACAGCGACAATCCTCCGGCGCCCTGGAGCTCTCTCCGTCGCGCAACGCGCTTGAGACGCTCGGAAAGCTGACGGCGGAGGGAAAGCTGACGGCGGGGGGAAAGCTGACGGCGGAGGGAAGAGCTGACGGCGGAGGGAAGAGCTGACGGCGCGATTGCACTGACCCGCGCCCTTTCCACACGCGTTTGCTCAACCCGCGCCCTTCCCAGTCGCGCCCTTCCCACCCGCGTTTGCTCAAACCGCGCTCTTCCCACCGCCCTTGCTCAACTCGTTGCGTGCGCGCGCGCGCGCGCGTGTGTGTGAGCAGGAGATTTCGGCGCTGTTGCGCGTGCTGAACGGGTACGGCCCGCGCAGCTCCACCAACCTGACCTACTGGGGTGTGGTGTGGCGAGTGTGCGCAGGCCTTGCTAACTCGTTATGTGTGTTTATTGCGTGCGTGCAGGAGATGTCGGCATTGTTACGCGTGCTGAACGGGTACGGCCCGTGCAGCTCCACCAACCTGACTTACTGGGGCGTGGCGGGGTGTGTGCGTGATCGTGTGCGAGCAGGAGATGTAATTTGAGTCAACTGATAACCCCTCTCGTTCCATCTTGCGTGTGTGTGAGCAGGAGATGTCAGCACTGCTGCGCGTGCTGAACGGATACGGCCCGCGCAGCTCCACCAACCTGACCTACTGGGGCGTGGAGGGGTGTGCTAATAACGCCAGCCTGTCTCGCTATAAAGATGCCACCATTGCCATGGGCCTGGGGGACCTCACCCTGGGGACGCTCGTCATGCTCGTAGAGGATACTGACAGGTGTGCGTGACAGTGTATGTGACAGTGTGTGTGACAGTGTGTGTAACAGAGTATGTGACAGTGTGTGTGACAGTGTGTGTGACAGTGTATGTGACAGTGTGTGTGACAGTGTGTGTGACAGTGTATGTGACAGTGTATGTGACAGTGTATGTGACAGTGTATGTGACAGTGTGTGTGACAGTGTATGTGACAGTGTATGTGACAGTGTGTGTGACAGTGTGTGTGACAGTGTATGTGACAGTGTGTGTGACAGTGTGTGTGACAGTGTGTGTGACAGTGTATGTGACAGTGTGTGTGACAGTGTATGTGACAGTGTGTGTGACACTGTATGTGACAGTGTGTGTGACAGTGTATGTGACAGTGTGTGTGACAGTGTGTGTGACAGTGTATGTGACAGTGTGTGTGACAGTGTATGTGACAGTGTGTGTGACAGTGTGTGTGACAGTGTGTGTGACAGTGTATGTGACAGTGTGTGTGACAGTGTGTGTGACAGTGTGTGTGACAGTGTATGTGACAGTGTGTGTGACAGTGTATGTGACAGTGTGTGTGACAGTGTGTGTGACAGTGTGTGTGACAGTGTATGTGTGTGTGCGCTACAATGCTACCACCGTCTCGCTACAAAGATGCCACCATTGCCATGGGCCTGGCGGACCTCACCCTAGGGACGCTCGTCATGCTCGTAGAGGATACTGACAGGTGTGTGGGTGGGTGTGGGGGGGTTAAGTGTGGTGGGGTGTCCCAATAACGCCAGCCTGGCGCACTACACTGCTGCCACCTCTAACATGGGCGGGGATTGGCGGACCTCACCCTGGGGACGCTCGTCATGCTCGTAGAGGATACTGACAGGTGCGTGGGTGTGTGTGTGTGTGTGTGTGTGTGTGTGTGTGTGTGTGTGTGCGTCTTGTGAGTGTGACAGTGTGTGGGTGTGTGTGTGTGTGTGTGCGTCTTGTGAGTGTGACAGTGTGTGTGTGTGTGTTTTGTGAGTGTGACAGTGTGTGTGTGTGTGTTTTGTGAGAGTGACAGTGTGTGTGTATGTGTGTGTGTGTACGTGTGTGTGTGTGTATGTGTGTGTGTATGTGTGTGTGTATGTGTGTGTGTTTGTATTTGTGTGTGTGTGTGTATGTGTGTGTGTATGTGTGTGTGTGTATGTGTGTGTGTGTGTATGTGTGTGTGTGTGTATGTGTGTGTGTGTGTATGTGTGTGTGTGTATGTGTGTGTGTGTGTGTATGTGTGTGTGTGTTTGTATGTGTGTGTGTGTATGTGTGTGTATGTGTGTGTATATGTGTGTGTGTGTGTATGTCTGTGTGTATGTGTGTGTGTGTATGTGTGTGTGTGTATGTGTGCATGTGTATGTGTGTGTGCGCTACAATACAATGCTACCTCTGCCATGGGCCTGGCGGACCTCACCCTGGGGACGCTCGTCATGCTCGTGGAGGATACTGATAGGAGTGTGGGTGTGTGGGTGGGTGTGTGTGTGGGTGTGTGTGTGGGTGTGTGTGTGGTTGTGAGTGTGGGTGTGAGTGAGTGAGTGCGTGCTGCTGTTATGGGCCTGGCGGACCGCACCCTAGGGACGCTCGTCATGCTCATGGAGTATAGCGACGGGTGGGCGGGCTTGGGTGTGAGTGAGTGAGCGCTGGTACGTGCTTGGGTTCTTACTCCACGCCTCTCCCCCTCTCCCATGCCCCTATATCTCCTTCTTACACCACGCCTCTCTCCCTCTCCCATGCCCCTATATCTCCTTCTTACACCACGCCTCTCTCCCTCTCCCATGCCCCTATGTCTCCTTCTTACACCACGCCTCTCTCCCTCTCCCATGCCCCTATGTCTCCTTCTTACACCACGCCTCTCTCCCTCTCCCATGCCCCTATGTCTCCTTCTTACACCACGCCTCTCTCCCTCTCCCATGCCCCTATGTCTCCTTCTTACACCACGCCTCTCTCCCTCTCCCATGCCCCTATATCTCCTTCTTACACCACGCCTCTCTCCCTCTCCCATGCCCCTATATCTCCTTCTTACACCACGCCTCTCTCCCTCTCCCATGCCCCTATGTCTCCTTCTTACACCACACCTCTCTCCCTCTCCCATGCCCCTATATCTCCTTCTTACACCACGCCTCTCTCCCTCTCCCATGCCCCTATGTCTCCTTCTTACACCACGCCTCTCTCCCTCTCCCATGCCCCTATGTCTCCTTCTTACACCACGCCTCTCTCCCTCTCCCATGCCCCTATGTCTCCTTCTTACACCACGCCTCTCTCCCTCTCCCATGCCCCTATATCTCCTTCTTACACCACGCCTCTCTCCCTCTCCCATGCCCCTATATCTCCTTCTTACACCACGCCTCTCTCCCTCTCCCATGCCCCTATGTCTCCTTCTTACACCACACCTCTCTCCCTCTCCCATGCCCCTATATCTCCTTCTTACACCACGCCTCTCTCCCTCTCCCATGCCCCTATGTCTCCTTCTTACACCACGCCTCTCTCCCTCTCCCATGCCCCTATGTCTCCTTCTTACACCACGCCTCTCTCCCTCTCCCATGCCCCTATGTCTCCTTCTTACACCACGCCTCTCTCCCTCTCCCATGCCCCTATATCTCCTTCTTACACCACGCCTCTCTCCCTCTCCCATGCCCCTATGCCTCCTTCTTACACCACGCCTCTCTCCCTCTCCCATGCCCCTATGTCTTCTTCTTACACCACGCCTCTCTCCCTCTCCCATGCCCCTATATCTCCTTCTTACACCACGCCTCTCTCCCTCTCCCATGCCCCTATGTCTCCTTCTTACACCACGCCTCTCTCCCTCTCCCATGCCCCTATATCTCCTTCTTACACCACGCCTCTCTCCCTCTCCCATGCCCCTATATCTCCTTCTTACACCACGCCTCTCTCCCTCTCCCATGCCCCTATGTCTCCTTCTTACACCACACCTCTCTCCCTCTCCCATGCCCCTATGTCTCCTTCTTACACCACGCCTCTCTCCCTCTCCCATGCCCCTGTATCTCCTTCTTACACCACGCCTCTCTCCCTCTCCCATGCCCCTATGTCTCCTTCTTACACCACGCCTCTCTCCCTCTCCCATGCCCCTATGTCTCCTTCTTACACCACGCCTCTCTCCCTCTCCCATGCCCCTATGTCTCCTTCTTACACCACGCCTCTCTCCCTCTCCCATGCCCCTATGTCTCCTTCTTACACCACGCCTCTCTCCCTCTCCCATGCCCCTATATCTCCTTCTTACACCACGCCTCTCTCCCTCTCCCATGCCCCTATGTCTCCTTCTTACACCACGCCTCTCTCCCTCTCCCATGCCCCTATATCTCCTTCTTACACCACGCCTCTCTCCCTCTCCCATGCCCCTATGCCTCCTTCTTACACCACGCCTCTCTCCCTCTCCCATGCCCCTATGTCTCCTTCTTACACCACGCCTCTCTCCCTCTCCCATGCCCCTATATCTCCTTCTTACACCACGCCTCTCTCCCTCTCCCATGCCCCTATTTCTCCTTCTTACACCACGCCTCTCTCCCTCTCCCATGCCCCTATGTCTCCTTCTTACACCACGCCTCTCTCCCTCTCCCATGCCCCTATGTCTCCTTCTTACACCACGCCTCTCTCCCTCTCCCATGCCCCTATGTCTCCTTCTTACACCACGCCTTTCTCCCTCTCCCATGCCCCTATGTCTCCTTACACCACGCTTCTCTCCCTCTCCCATGCCCCTATATCTCCTTCTTACACCACGCCTCTCTCCCTCTCCCATGCCCCTATATCTCCTTCTTACACCACGCCTCTCTCCCTCTCCCATGCCCCTATGTCTCCTTCTTACACCACGCCTCTCTCCCTCTCCCATGCCCCTATGTCTCCTTCTTACACCACGCCTCTCTCCCTCTCCCATGCCCCTATATCTCCTTCTTACACCACGCCTCTCTCCCTCTCCCATGCCCCTATGTCTCCTTCTTACACCACGCCTCTCTCCCTCTCCCATGCCCCTATGTCTCCTTCTTACACCACGCCTCTCTCCCTCTCCCATGCCCCTATGTCTCCTTCTTACACCACGCCTCTCTCCCTCTCCCATGCCCCTATATCTCCTTCTTACACCACGCCTCTCTCCCTCTCCCATGCCCCTATATCTCCTTCTTACACCACGCCTCTCTCCCTCTCCCATGCCCCTATTTCTCCTTCTTACACCACGCCTCTCTCCCTCTCCCATGCCCCTATGTCTCCTTCTTACACCACGCCTCTCTCCCTCTCCCATGCCCCTATGTCTCCTTCTTACACCACGCCTCTCTCCCTCTCCCATGCCCCTATATCTCCTTCTTACACCACGCCTCTCTCCCTCTCCCATGCCCCTATGTCTCCTTCTTACACCACGCCTCTCTCCCTCTCCCATGCCCCTATATCTCCTTCTTACACCACGCCTCTCTCCCTCTCCCATGCCCCTATGTCTCCTTCTTACACCACGCCTCTCTCCCTCTCCCATGCCCCTATGTCTCCTTCTTACACCACGCCTCTCTCCCTCTCCCATGCCCCTATGTCTCCTTCTTACACCACGCCTCTCTCCCTCTCCCATGCCCCTATATCTCCTTCTTACACCACGCCTCTCTCCCTCTCCCATGCCCCTATGTCTCCTTCTTACACCACGCCTCTCTCCCTCTCCCATGCCCCTATGTCTCCTTCTTACACCACGCCTCTCTCCCTCTCCCATGCCCCTATATCTCCTTCTTACACCACGCCTCTCTCCCTCTCCCATGCCCCTATTTCTCCTTCTTACACCACGCCTCTCTCCCTCTCCCATGCCCCTATGTCTCCTTCTTACACCACGCCTCTCTCCCTCTCCCATGCCCCTATGTCTCCTTCTTACACCACGCCTCTCTCCCTCTCCCATGCCCCTATGTCTCCTTCTTACACCACGCCTCTCTCCCTCTCCCATGCCCCTATTTCTTTTGCTTCCGCAGGGCACTGGTGGAGGGCGTAACAGGCATGGACATCAAGTCACCTCTCGGGCTGCCCTCCCCTCGCAAGCCGCACTACATCGTCAACCTGCTCGCCGGATACCCCAACAACAATCCCAAGGCTTTCACTGATTTCTCCGCCATGGTCCCCCAGTCGCTTCTCTCCTCGATACTCCTTGGAAACGCCGTCTCCTCGCCTCCTGTGTTTTTCAGCAGCGATCTGCGGGTGGGCACTGGTGAGCTAAGCTGGGCGTGGAAGCTAGGTTCGTCGAAGTGAACCCAAAGGGTCTTGCACCTTCGGAAGCTAGGTACTTGTCAGCCGGCCGTGCCATCGTTTTCCCATCTTGACACTCAATGGCACTGTCGCCGTCTCCTCGCCACCTGTGTTTTTCAGCAGCGATCTGCAGGTGGGCACTGGTGAGAATGGGCTGTTGGTTCCTCTGGCTGTTGTATGCAAGGAACCACTTATGAGAATTCTCAAAGGTGGGCTCTTAAAAGCATAGCAGGGCGCCACATAATCCCCTGACACACACGCAAGGAGAGGAAGGGGGCCACATAGTCCGGTGGTCAAAACGTGTAGCTGGAGGGTTGAGGGCCTGAGACGTCCTCGTGGGTGGGTTCTAAAAAGCAGGGGCCACATAGCCCGGTGGTCAAAACGTGTGGAAAGTGAGGCTGTGAGACGTCCTTATGGGAGGGTGGGTTGTACAATGTGAAGTGCACTTTGTACACGTGCTTGTACAGATGTGGGTTCTAAAAAGCAGGGGCCACATAGTCTGGTGTGGTGGTCAACACGTGGAGCTGGAGGGTTGAGGGAGGAAAGGAAGGAGGCGCAGCAGGTCAGAAGTCTCCTCAGAAGTTGCCTCAGAAGTCGCCTCAAAAGTCGCCTCCAAAGTCGCCAGTGCAGCTGCAGTTACACCACAAATGTCTCACGATTGAGGAGCTTAGGCTGGACTTAGGCTGCGCTTAGGCTGCACTTAGGCTGCGCTTAGGCTGCGCATAGGCTGCCCTTAGGCTGCGCTTAGGCTGCGCTTAGGCTGCGCTTATGCTGCGCTTAGGCTGCGCTTCGGCTGCGCTTAGGCTGCGCCATCATTCCATGCCATCACCCCATCCTTCCATCCATTCTTCCTGCCCTGCATGCAGTGATCGGTGTCCCTATCCTGCGCCATCCCATCCCTGAGAACGCATCACCGGAGCAGCGGACGGAGAGGGTGAGCCGCACCGCGTGGGCGGACCTCTCCTATCCGTAGCCGTGTCTCCGTGTGCCAGCATCCAGCCTTCCATCCGCGTGCCCCCATCCGTGTGCCCCCATCCATGCATGCATCCCTACCTGCTGCAGTGATAGTGGTGCCTATCCTGCGCCATCCCGTCCCTGAGAACGCATCACCGGAGCAGCGGAGGGAGAGTGTGAGCGCCACTGCATGGGCCGACCTGTCCTATCTAGAGCGCGAGCTACAAGCCGTCCTCGACATGCTATCTAACGGTTCGCACTCATAACGCCCCTCATATTGCTTCATGCACGTGACACAAAACAGACCTTTGCTACCCGGGGAGAGTGTGAGTGTCACTGCATGTGCCGACCTCTCCTATCTAGAGCGCGAGCTACAGCCGTCCTCGACATGCTATCTAACGGTTCGTTCGGTCACTGCCCCAACGCTGCCCATCTTCCCAACACTGCCATCTGTCCTCGTTTCCATCACTGCGTTTTACCCTATCAACCAACCTTTTGCGGCAAACAGACCTGTCCTATTTAGAGCGCGAGCTACAAGCCGTCCTCACTCTGCTTTCCAACGGTTTGAGCCCTTCCCCCACGCTGCCCTCGATTCCATCACTGCCGTTGGGCCTATCAACGGACCCTTTTCGTGGCACAAACAGACCTCTCCTGACTAGAGATTCACCTGCATGCCGTCCTCGACATGCTTTCTTACAACTCGATCAATCCCGTCGCTATCACCACTGCCCTCGTTTCTCAAAAGTGACACGAACAAGGGGCCTTCAAGCTACTTCATACAGATTTGATCGCTCCCCATTGCTGCCCTCCTCCCCAACACTGCCCTCTCCCCCTCGTGCCCACCGCTGCCCTTTGCCCTCATAAAAGGCTCATAAAGTGTGCTCCGACTCGCTCCTTCCTGGACGACACCACTGGCCCGGAGCAGCCCATTCAAGTGCTCTTGACTCGATTCAAAGGCCTCATGTGCCCTCTCTGCTTTCCATGAACGTGTACGTGTGTGTGTGTGTGTGTGTGTGTGTGTGTGTGTGTGTGTGTGTGTGTGTGTGTGTGTCTGTGTCTGTGTCTGTGTCTGTGTGTGTCTGTGTGTGTGTGTCTGTGTGTGTCTGTGTCTGAGTGTGTGTGTGTGTCTGTGTGTGTGTGTGTGTGTCTGTGTTTGTGTCTGAGTGTGTGTGTGTGTATGTGTGTGTGTGTGTGTGTGTGTGTGTGTGTGTGTGTGTGTGTGTGTGTGTGTGTGTGGTGGCATGCAGGCAGCAGCGCGAGCGCCTATTCCATCGCCATGTACGACACCACAGATCCGCAGCAGCCCATTCAGGTGCTCGGCCCGGATCCAGTCAAGCTGGAGAGTGGGTCCCTCTACCCCTACGTGCTGCCGGGGCCTGTGGTGCCGCACCCCAAGCACATCGAGCCCTTCCCTGAGGACCTGCTGGGTCGCAAGTACGAGGCGCACTGCAGGTGAGGCGAGGAGGAGGTGAGGATGGAGAGTGGCACCTTATGCCTCTATTTGCTGCGTGGCCCTGTCGTGCCGGGTCCCAAGCACATCGAGCCCTTCCCTGAGGACCTGCTGGGTCGCAAGTACGAGGCGCACTGCAGGTGAGGAGGGCTTTTCTCCCTGTGGGTGGAGAGTGGCACCCTCTACTCCGTAGTGCTGCCGTGCCGGGGCCTGTGGTGCCGCACCCCAAGCACGCTGAGCCTTTTCCTGAGGACCTTCTGGGTCGCAACGCAAGTATGAGGCACTGTAGGTGATGCTGGTGCTGCTGCTGGTGCTACTGCTGCTGCTGGTGCTGCTGCTGGTGCTACTGGTGTTGCTGGTGCTGCTACTGGTGCTACTGGTGCTGCTGGTGCTGCTGGGGGGAATGTTTTTCTCCACTGTGATTGCCGTGCTGTGCTGGCATGGAAGCGGTTTCTGAGGCGCCTCAAAAAGCATGGATGAAATCTGTCTCATTCGCATGAAGCATGCATGTCTCTCCCACCTCCCCATGAATCTAAATGCACGCAGGTTCGAAGGCCCCTACCCCAAGTGGGACCTAGTCTATGCCCCCAGCTGCTGGGCCTGTTGGTGCTGCTGGTGGCCGTGCTGCTGTCAGCTCGTCTCATACATATGAAGTCTATCTCCTTCTCATGAATGCCAACCCAATGCACGCAGGTTCGAAGGCCCCTACCCCAAGTGGGAGCTGGTTGTTGCTCCCATTCTGTTGGGTCTGCTGGTGCTGGTGTTGGCCGTGCTGGTTTCCCTCGTGATCGCCGTGCTGGCATGGAAGCGGCGGCAGATGGTGGAGGGGTTGAGAGAGATGCAGATGTGTACGGTGGCGCTGGAGAGAGCTGAGAAGTCCAAGAGCGAGACGGTGGCCAACACGTCCCATGAGCTGCGCACGCCACTCATTGGCGTGATAGGTGAGGAAGGGAGGGTGTGTATATGTGTGTGAGAGAGAACTTGTGCGTGTGAGAGAGAACGTGTGTGTGTGAGAGAGAATGTGTGCGTGTGAGAGAGAACGTGTGTGTGTGAGAGAAAATATGTGTGTGTGAGAGAGAACATGTGTGTGTGAGAGAGTATGTGTGTGTGAGAGAGAACGTGTGTGTGTGAGAGAGAGCATGTGTGTGTGAGAGAGAACATGTGTGTGTGAGCTTTTGAGGCGCCTCAAAAGACGCTGGAGCAGGCTGAGAAGTCCAAGAGCGAGACAGTGGCCAACACGTCGCGAGAGCTGCGCACTCCACTCATTGGCGTGATAGGTGAGGGAGAGAGGGTGGACATGTATGTTTGGGGACAGACATATTAGTTACATGTGTGAGAGTGTTCATACATGTGTGAGGGTGTTCATACATGTGTGAGGGTGTTCATACATGTGTGAGGATGTTCATGTCAAAATCACAGCCATTATATCACTGGGATAGAATGACTTGTTAAGTAGCGGATGAGTGCGCCCATAACCCATAAGTTATGAACCTGTAAATCTTCTCTAGAATCAATCCGGGATCTCCAGTGCAAGTTTTCGGACACCCCTCTTCACTACGATGCCCTAGGGTACGGCACAGCGGCGGCGACTCATGGGCGCCAGCATGTGTGCAAAAAAAAAAAACGAACTCGATACCTTCGCTCTGATACCATGACAGAATCTCAACCATTATACCACTTGGATAAAAAAACATGTTAAGTAGTTGGTGAGTGCCCCCATAACCGCCAGGCTCTAAGCCTGTAATCCTTCTCTAAGATCAATCGGGGATCTCAAGTGCAGGTCTTCTGACAGTTCATACATTTGTAATGGTGTTAATGCATGTGTGAAAGTGTTCACACATGTTTGAGAGTGTTCATACATGTGTGAGTGTTCTTCCATGTGTGAGGGTCTTCACACATGTTCCCCCCCTCCCCTCCTGTGCAGGCATGATAGAAGAGCTGCTAGAGTCTCAACTGGAAGAGTGGCAGTGTGAGGACCTAAGGGTGGCGAGGGCGTGTGCGGGCGAGACGGTGGAGCTCATCAACCGAGTGCTGGACCTTGCCAAGCTGCAGGCCGGCAGGCTGCAGCTCGAGACTCTCCCCTGCTGGCTGCGTGGCATTGTTCACGAGGCAATCGCACGTGTTGAATCGGGTGCATCAATAGACGATCCGCAAGGTATGAGTGGCCTGATGGACGCCGGTTCCGTATGATGGACACCAGTTCCCTCTCCCGTACACACTTATTGATGACTGATGTGCCCTATTGGAGGTTGTGCTGTGGAATCTATGCATTCTTGCACACTCATTGGCGTATCCTGTTGTGCTTGTGCTGTGGGCTTCCTGTACCTGCTGTGTGCTGCAGTGACATGCCACGTGGAGGAGAGTGTGCCGGATGTCCTCATGGGGGATCCAACTCGTCTGGCGCAAGTCATTCAGGAGCTCACAGGTGCGTGCCTGCGTGAAATGAGCCGTGTTTTGAGTCGACTCAAAACACGGCTCACCGGTGTGTGAGTTCCGAGTCGACTCAAAACCCGACTCGCCTGGCACAAGTTGTTCAGGAGCTCACAGGTGCGTGCTGGATTGACACGACTCAAAAACAAGTAATTGAAGAGCTTGATGCACAAATACTTAGTATGTAACGCACTTAAACTGAATACTATACATAAGCTTTAGTAACACATTTATACTTAGTACCAAACAAGACCTACCAAACGTGCTTGAAAGAACAGAAAAAACTACTAAACACCTATGCACCACACACCACCCTTCCGGCACCCCCCTCTCCCCTGCAGTCCACGCCATGTCCAACGCTGCTGGTGATCGCGTGGCCTTCCAAGTCTGCTGCATTCCCCCCCCGCCTGCCCCACAAGCCTCATCCAGTTGCTTCAACCTACCCTGCGCATCTGCCACCACTGCTCCTTCCCGTACCCCACCACACTCCACCGCTTCCCACTCCTCTCACCTCCAACCGAGCTCCTCCGCGTGGCGCCAGCTGGCTGCTTGTGTGCGCCGCTTCCCCCCTCCCACCCGCCTGGCGCGGCTCCATCAGCAGCTGGTCGCCACCCCAAGCAGCAGAGGGGCAGGGACGGCTTCTGAGACGTCTCAGAAGGCAAGCAGTAGAGCGACAGGGAGGACTTTTGAGACGTCCCACAAGGGAAGCAGCGGAGGGGCAGGGAGGAATTTTGAGACGTCTCATAAGGCAAGCAGCAGAGGAGCAGGGAAGGCGGCCGGTTCCTCTGAGTCGCCTCAAGGATCACCTATCACCCGCCTCTCACGTTTCCTCCAGCACCTAGGGACTTCAGCTATGGGAGCTTCAGGCATAGGGGGGTCAAATGAAGCAAGTGTGGGGGAGGAGGGCGAGGAGGTACAGGGTGGGAGTGGGCATGGGCGGTTGGAGGAGGAGGTGAGGGAGTGGGTGGAAGGGGCGTGTGCGGCGAGGGAGGAGGGCGAGTGGATGGTGGTGATGGCGTGTGAAGACACAGGTGGTGGTATACCACCCGAGGAGATGCGGTGGGTGCTGGACCCATATGGGGACTCCCACCACACCGCTTCTCATACACTAGAGGGTGATGTTGGTCCCGCTGGCGGGGATGGTGACGAAGAGGATGGCCAAGGGATCAAAGTAAGTGGATGGCATGAAAGCAGCACACAGGGGGGCTGTTGTTTCAAGACCGCAACAAAATGCTTCCACTGCTCGAGTCTTTGTTTTGTCCGCTGCCAAGAGTCGTGCACAAGGCACTGAGTGACCCAATCGCAAATGCTTCACCTGTGTGCTCAATCCGTCCTTGATTGTCCTCTCCCGTACACCCATCCCACCCCACACCCTCCACCCTCCACTAGGGCACATTCTTCCCCATCCCCTTCATGCGCCGGGGCAGCAGGCCCGCATCCTCAGCCGCTCTCACGCACGACCAGAGGTCCGCTGCTCGCCCCCGCTGGACGCCCTACCCCGTCCGCTTCCTGCTCTCCACCGCGCTTGTGAGTGCCATCGTTTTCACAATGGTAATGGTAATGTGGTAATGGTAATGGTAAGAATAATGCGGTGATGGTAATGGTAATGCGGTAATGGTAATGGTAACGGTAAAGGTAACGGTACTGGTAATGCGGTAATGGTAGTGGTAACAGTAATGCGATAACGGTAATGGTAACGATAATACGGTAGTGGTAATGGTAATGCGGTAATGGTAATGCGGTAATGGTAATCGGTAATGGTAATGGTAATGCGGTAATGGTAATGGTAATGCGGTAATGGTAACGATAATGCGGTAATGGTAATGGTAATGCGGTAATGGTAATGGTAATGCGGTAATGGTAATAGTTGGAACCCATCTTTGACCCAGATTTTAACCCCAAGGTTGGGTTCGGGATTATTGGACCCCCCATATTGTTGGCCCTTTGCTAAAGATTTCTTTTAGACTGCTGCTCGCCTAATCATATGGCTGTTGGACCCCCCATATTGTTGGCCCAGCTTTGGCCAGCATTATTGGGGCCGCCCAAGAATTCTCCAACCCAACTCATTGGTGGGAACCAATAATGTTGGCCAATGTCCAACCAGCACGCCCACTCGACTCAAAAGTCACCTCAATGTCCAACCAGCACGCCCACTCGACTCAAAAGTCACCTCAATGTCCAACCAGCACGCCCACTCGACTCAAAAGTCACCTCAATGTCCAACCAGCACGCCCACTCGACTCAAAAGTCACCTCAATGTCCAACCAGCACGCCCACTCGACTCAAAAGTCACCTCAATGTCCAACCAGCACGCCCACTCGACTCAAAAGTCACCTCAATGTCCAACCAGCACGCCCACTCGACTCAAAAGTCACCTCAATGTCCAACCAGCACGCCCACTCGACTCAAAAGTCACCTCAATGTCCAACCAGCACGCCCACTCGACTCAAAAGTCACCTCAATGTCCAACCAGCACGCCCACTCGACTCAAAAGTCACCTCAATGTCCAACCAGCACGCCCACTCGACTCAAAAGTCACCTCAATGTCCAACCAGCACGCCCACTCGACTCAAAAGTCACCTCAATGTCCAACCAGCACGCCCACTCTTGCTCAACTATGTATGCCCTCTTCATTTCCAATATAATCATCAGTTCACCTTACGTTTTGTCCTTTTGAGTCAGACTCAAATTTCGTCCTTTCTCCCCACCACCCCCATTCTCCCTTCTCTTCTGGCAGGTGGCTGAGATGCGGGGAGACATGGCAGTGCTGTCAGACGCCGCCACAGGCACCACCATTCTGCTAGCACTGCCCATGGGGGGAGAGGAGGACGCTGACAGTAGCTGGGATGGGGAGGGGGATGAGGAGAGAGGTGGGGAAAGGGATGAATGCAGCAATGGGAGTGAGCAATTTGCGAGTTTTGCAATACCAGAGGTGCAGGATGAAGCAACCCTGCACCAGCAGAAGCATGAACACGAGCAGCAGCAGGCACCATTGCAGGAGGGGCAGCCGCGGTCAGTCCGAACTCACTCCTACCTCAAGCCGCGGGCCGGCACATTCGAAGCCTTGGAGGCTGCAGGGAAGGCGGAGGGGGTATCGCCAAAAGTGGCGGCGGCGGAAGGGTTGTTGCCAGCAGTCGTGGCGGCGGCGGCTGCGGCGGCGGAGGAGGAGGAGGAGGAGTCAGTAGCAGCGGTGGGAAAGGTGGGGCGGCGAACAGCACGCTCGCACTCGCTCCCGAAACCCCACTCCCGCGTGGAGGACATGGAAGAGTCAGACGTGGAAGGGGGGCAGGTTCGTGCCGTGGGAGTATCAGGCCGGAAAACAAGACGCTCTCACTCTCTACCAAGGATGCGCGCGAACGTGGAGGGTGCAGCGGGGGAGGCGGGGGGGGCGTGGGGGCCGTGGGAGGCGGAGGAGGCGGAGGTGTTCGTGAGAGCGGTGGTGGCAGGGCGGTCGGTGGCGGTGGTGGATGACAATGCGGTGAACCGCATGGTGGCAAGGAGAACGCTGCAGGGCTACGGGTCGCATGTGCTGCTGCTGTGCTCGGGGGAGGATGCACTCCAGGCGCTCTCGAATGATACAACCTCCTCCGCGCCCATCCACCTGCTGCTGCTTGATCTCCACATGCCACCGGGCATTGACGGGTGAGTGCCTTGCTCGTTTGTCTCCTCTAAACCCTCCTTCATGCTGCTGCTGTGCTCCGCATTCGCTCCAATTCCTGCTCCTTGACCTCCACATGCCGCCCAGCATCGACAGGTGAGTGATTTTCTTCACCTGTCTCTCACCTCACCCACGCCCTCCCCACTCACGTACCTGCTACTGCTTCAACTCCACATGCTCTTGGTATTGATGGTCTTGCTTCAGGGTGGTTTTTCTGTCTTGCTACAGCTTGTTTTTTCGTTGCTTCTACTGAGAGATTGTGGTGTCTACCTGCTCCTGTGGTTCCCTGATTCCCGTGCTCCCATCCCTTTCTTTCCATCATTTGCCTCTCATTTCGCAACAGATTCGAGATAGCTCGTCAGATCCGAGCGATAGAGGAGAGCGCGCAGCTTCTGAGATAGGCCCAAAAATGACTCATCTGTCCTCCTCTCATCCTCCTTTGCCCCCAATTTCATCCCGTTTCGCAACAGATTCGAGACAGCTCGTCAGATCCGATCGATGGAGAGCTCACGACGTGCACAGCACAAGTCAGAGGGAGACAAAACCGCCAGTGATGCAGCAGCAGCAGCAGCAGCAGCCGCAGCAGCAGAAACAGCAAAAACAGCAGCAAGTGCAAGTGATGCAACCACGAACGAGCGCCTTTGTATCATAGCACTGACAGCTGACTTGGATGTAGGAGTGAAGCGAGCGTGCTTCGAGGCCGGGATGGATGGGGCAGTGAGGAAGCCGATTGTGGCTCAGGAGCTTCTTGGGGCGCTCATAACAGCAGGGTTCGGAGCAGGCGCATTCTGATTTGACTCATAACAGCAGGGTTCGGAGCAGGCGCATTCTGATTTGACTCATAACAGCAGGGTTCGGAGCAGGCGCATTCTGATTTGACTCATAACAGCAGGGTTCGGAGCAGGCGCATTCTGATTTGACTCATAACAGCAGGGTTCGGAGCAGGCGCATTCTGATTTGACTCATAACAGCAGGGTTCGGAGCAGGCGCATTCTGATTTGACTCATAACAGCAGGGTTCGGAGCAGGCGCATTCTGATTTGACTCATAACAGCAGGGTTCGGAGCAGGCGCATTCTGATTTGACTCATAACAGCAGGGTTCGGAGCAGGCGCATTCTGATTTGACTCATAACAGCAGGGTTCGGAGCAGGCGCATTCTGATTTGACTCATAACAGCAGGGTTCGGAGCAGGCGCATTCTGATTTGACTCATAACAGCAGGGTTCGGAGCAGGCGCATTCTGATTTGACTCATAACAGCAGGGTTCGGAGCAGGCGCATTCTGATTTGACTCATAACAGCAGGGTTCGGAGCAGGCGCATTCTGATTTGACTCATAACAGCAGGGTTCGGAGCAGGCGCATTCTGATTTGACTCATAACAGCAGGGTTCGGAGCAGGCGCATTCTGATTTGACTCATAACAGCAGGGTTCGGAGCAGGCGCATTCTGATTTGACTCATAACAGCAGGGTTCGGAGCAGGCGCATTCTGATTTGACTCATAACAGCAGGGTTCGGAGCAGGCGCATTCTGATTTGACTCATAACAGCAGGGTTCGGAGCAGGCGCATTCTGATTTGACTCATAACAGCAGGGTTCGGAGCAGGCGCATTCTGATTTGACTCATAACAGCAGGGCTCGGAGCAGGCGCATTCTGATTTGACTCATAACAGCAGGGTTCGGAGCAGGCGCATTCTGATTTGACTCATAACAGCAGGGTTCGGAGCAGGCGCATTCTGATTTGACTCATAACAGCAGGGTTCGGAGCAGGCGCATTCTGATTTGACTCATAACAGCAGGGTTCGGAGCAGGCGCATTCTGATTTGACTCATAACAGCAGGGTTCGGAGCAGGCGCATTCTGATTTGACTCATAACAGCAGGGTTCGGAGCAGGCGCATTCTGATTCGACTCATAACAGCAGGGTTCGGAGCAGGCGCATTCTGATATGACTCATAACAGCAGGGTTCGGAGCAGGCGCATTCTGATTTGACTCATAACAGCAGGGTTCGGAGCAGGCGCATTCTGATTTGACTCATAACAGCAGGGTTCGGAGCAGGCGCATTCTGATTTGACTCATAACAGCAGGGTTCGGAGCAGGCGCATTCTGATTTGACTCATAACAGCAGGGTTCGGAGCAGGCGCATTCTGATTTGACTCATAACAGCAGGGTTCGGAGCAGGCGCATTCTGATTTGACTCATAACAGCAGGGTTCGGAGCAGGCGCATTCTGATTTGACTCATAACAGCAGGGTTCGGAGCAGGCGCATTCTGATTTGACTCATAACAGCAGGGTTCGGAGCAGGCGCATTCTGATTTGACTCATAACAGCAGGGCTCGGAGCAGGCGCATTCTGATTTGACTCATAACAGCAGGGTTCGGAGCAGGCGCTTTCTGATTTGACTCATAACAGCAGGGTTCGGAGCAGGCTTCACCACATGGGAGCACTGACTGCTGACTTGCGTGTAGGAACCAAGTGGCATTTGTGGAAGCATAGAGGAAGCTGAGGAAGCTGGAGCGGGGTTTGGAGCCAACGCATTCTGATTCTGATTTGACCTCCACGTCACCACCATATGGGTGCGTTTGTTTAACAGCACTGATGCTGACTTGGGTGTAGGCGTCAAGCGAGCGTGTTTGGAGGCAGAGAGGATTGGCGCAGTGATGAAGCTGATCGTGGCATAGGAACTTGTTACAGTGCTGAGGCGCGGTCTGAATCAACTCAGAGGTCACCATACGAGTGCCTCTGTATCAAGATTGCTGACTCGGTCATAGGAGCGTACTTGGAGGCAGAGAGGGACGGGGCACTGAGGAAGCTGATTGTGACAGAGGAAGTTGTTCCAGTGCTGACAACCGCAAGGTTCAGAGCGACCCGTTAAATTGATTTGGGACCGACCTGATTCATCATACCTCCCATTCTGGTGATAATGTGATATATGAAACTTATTGTGGTGAAATATTGTTGCCCAAAAGACATAATTTTACCACAGGACGGGATCCATATTGCAGGAAGTATACACTACCAGCGATTTTACAAGACTCAGTTTATCTAGACGTGAGACTTGTATCAATGTTTTGTGTATGCGAGGGACTGGTGCGAGCTGAAACTGAAGCAGAAATTTGTTGTGTTGTCGCGACGTGAGACCAGTGGTGGTGTTCAGGTACACTTTCCCGCCTTCGCGAAGCTCACCAACGGCTACTTTACCATACCGCGTCATGATCTCATCAGGTCTGGGGCTAGATG
Organism: Closterium sp. NIES-65; assembly: GCA_948144175.1. NCBI lineage: Eukaryota > Viridiplantae > Streptophyta > Zygnematophyceae > Desmidiales > Closteriaceae > Closterium > Closterium sp. NIES-65. The sequence continues at coordinate 240,173 of CANXME010000986.1, forward strand.
GTCGGAATTTCTGATAGCTGATGGCAGATGAACATGATCATTCGCGGGGTGCGCTAGACATCCAACGTCCAACGTAAAATATTGATTAGCGCGCTAGTCACCCCAGCGACCAGTTTACACATCAGTAGCTTCTTTGATTTAGTTTAGTTGCTTCTGGAGCCATTACTGTGAGTAGCTTTTAGTTCAAGCAGAAAAACGTGTAGATTAGAGCCGAGCTCTCAACCATGGATCGTGCGCACATTAACAGACTGTCTGACGACCTACTTACCAGGATTCTATGGCATACCTCCGAAACACCGCTATCCACTATGTCTGTCGGGGATGCTACATATGAAGATGCTACATGCGACTCGTTATGTCTCCGAGGCAGAAATACTTCTGGACTAAAGTTCCACCAGAGCACTCAAGAGATAGCGAGGGGAACTCTTTCGCGACGACTCCTCCCGCCTTCACCGACGCAGCTCTTAGCCTCCTCATCGCTTCAGTTTGCCGTCGCTGGCGTTGTCTCTCGCAGCGTCATGTCTCGACGCTTCTCGTCAGGGAAAATGTCGCCGTTTCCCGCCAGGACCTCGCCAACGCCGTGTCCTGCTTCTCAAACCTCACCCACCTTCATCTGTGCGACGGAAGCGTGGAAACATTAGACGACGCCTTCCTCTCTCACCTCGCCTCGGCATGCCCTAAGCTAACGGTTCTCCACGTTGGAAGCAGGATCACCAAAGATGCGGAAATCCAGGAGAGGAAGCACTTGCACCCGATTACTGAAACCGGCTTGGATCGGCTCTTTCAGGGATGCTCGCAGCTGGAGGTCATCTCCTTCGACCGGCTTGGATCCGCTCTCCACCCGAGCGTCGTGTTTCCGGCTTCGTTCTTCCATCTCTCGCAACTCCGCACTCTCGTTCTCCCGGACGCGTCAGCGCTGATCGCTCCCGGCTTCTCGACCCTGTCGTCTCTCAGCTCGATCCGCATAACCTCTCTGAACCTGGGTTTTCACCACCTAGCGAATCTCGTTCAACTGCCGAGGCTTACCAGCCTGGCCATCAGCTACGATCCCGAGGTAGAAGAAGAACGACCGGAAACGTTTTCCGTCGCGCAGCTGCCGTTTATGAAATCGCTGCAGCTCGAGGGTGAGGCGTCTCCGTTCATCATGTTTCTTCCCTCGGGATTGCCGTGCTCCAGGCTGGAACGGCTGGTGATTGCGGGTTCCCACTTCCTTGCCCAGCTTCCGGACGACCTTGGAGAGATCTTGCCATGTCTCCGTGAGCTGAACCTTAGCTGGTGCTCAAAGCTCACGCGCCTGCCCAGAGATTTCACGTCTCTGACCCAGTTGGAGAGCCTAACGATCACCTCGTGCCGGTTGTCCAGCCTGCCCGACAGCTTCGGCCGCTTATCTACCCTGAAAACATTGGTGCTGCGGAGTCTGCCTCTAGCCAACCTCCCTGACTCTTTCGGGCGTCTCGAATCCCTGGAGACATTTACCATGTACATGCTCTCCGTCACGGAACTCCCGGAACCTTTTGCCTATCTCCCATCTTTGAGGACCCTACTCATGGTTGGCTGCCGTGAATTCCGCCAGCTCCCAGCGAATTTCGGTCGTTTAAGAGGTCTCACGACGCTGTGCATGGTGAAGCTGCCGCTAATAAGGCTTCCGGAGGGCTTGGAGGGAATGGATGGCATCCAGAGGATGTTTCCAGATGATGTGTTCAATCCGCTGCAGCTCCCGGGCTCACTCTTCGAGTTGACTTCGTTGACCCGGCTTGACATGGATCTGGTTTCAGATGAGAAGCTTCCGGAAGGGATTGGGAAGCTGAACCAGCTGCGGCACCTGAGCATCCATTGCTGCTTCAATCTCAGGGAGGTCCCGGAATCCCTCACAGGGCTGACCAATCTGAATACTCTCACGATTGGGATGTGCAGCGAGCTAGTGTCACTTCCCAAGAAGCTGGATACCCTTATAAAGCTTAAACGGCTGGAGCTGACTGGGTGTCACCCTTCCATGTGGCTGAACGGATCGTTTATCTCCATGCCTTCTTCGCTCGAGTCTCTGAGCCTGGGGAGCTACAATCAGACCATTGTTCTGCCGAACCTTCCAATGCTGCCGAATCTCAAGAAGCTGACGTTGAATCTGGTCGACGTGGCGGGTGGGGAAGCCAATCTGTCTGAACCCAGTGCGTTGCCAATGTTGCAGCATCTGGAGTTGGTGTTGGCGGAATATGCAACGGAGCTGGCATTCCCCTTGGCTTCACTCCCTCAGCTGCGAGTTTTGGTCATCTCCAGGGCTGGTAACATAGAGAAGCTCCCTGGAAGCATCAGCACGGATCTGATGCAGCTTCGGAGCTTGCAGATAGAGCACGCTGCAGAGTTGAAGGTGCTGCCAGAAACGATCTCTCAGCTTCGCCATCTGACCTCCCTGGAAGTTCATGCACCCAAGCTGGCCTCCCTTCCGACCAGCATCGGTGCGCTCTCCAGGCTAAGGGAGCTTGATCTCTCCGACTGCTCTGCCCTGGAAAATCTCCCTGCTTCTCTCACCCAGCTTGGCTGCCTCAACAAGCTGAAACTTGAAAACACCGCGATCCGCTCTCTTCCAGGAAACTTTGCACAGCTGACCCGGCTCAAGAGCCTGGACTTGTACGGATGTGCAATATTGGAGAGTCTGCCTGAAGATTTCTCTGAGCTCGAGATGCTCCAGTTTTTTAAGTTTGGTGGATGCACGGATGATCTGAACAGGGAACGAGAACGGGAGTTAAGACGCCATAACATTTATGGGTTGACAATTCAGCGCTACCTTTAGTTGTGCATGTATGGTATGGTTTTACAACTCAGAATGATTAGGGCGTATCCCTGGCTGGTGGCAGGGCCACTGTAGCTGGCAAGGTTGGTGGCAACTTTCCCAAAAACACAGGGGCCCGGAAAATGCGCATGCCACCAACAGTGCCAGCTACAGTTGCCCTGCCACCACTCAGGGATACGCCCTTAGTTTTCGTGTGTAGGCTGGTTGTCTGATGTTATTCTTCACATTTGGTGCTTGTTGCATGGTACCTGCCTTGTGCTGGGGTATATTTGTAAGAGCTTTGGATGAGGTGTACCACAACTGTGCTTTAATGTACGAGACAGTGGGATTAGGGGCTTAGATTGGATCAGTGGTTTGTGGGCAGGCTTGATGATGCCCTTATGCAATTATTAAACCTAGGAGATAACCAGATTCCACACAACTTACACAATAGCATGTCAATACAGCAATATTACGGCAACCCAGAACATGTTACGGTAAAATGGCGCCACAATCTGGTGCTCCACAAGGCAGCAGCGTGCCAGCTGGCAGAGGTCGCAGTCTGCTCAAGGGTTAACTGGAATGAGTGTACATGCATGTGTACCCTTTTCCTGTCATCTTCATTATCCAGCAAGCTGGTACTAAACAAAACAAAAAAGGTAAGCCATCAACATGTTCCCTATTCAGCACATTCAGCACCCATAGCATTGACCCCTGTGGCCTACCAACTTGCATACCGTAAATCTTGGCACAACTTGTACATCTATCCCCCTCTCGTCCATCCAGTGTCTGGTCAGGTCCATAGAAGCACAGGTACACACCCAAAACTCTCATTTCTCAAATGAAGCCACCCAGCAACTAAGCCTCCAAGGCACGCCATGTGACTGACTACCCTAGACGTCCAACATAAATCTGCACAACTAGTAACCTTGAATTGATAACCCATAGATGTCATGGTCTGCTATGTCCCGTTCTCGTTCCCTGTCCAGTTCATGCGTGCACCCACCATGTTGGGCTGAGAATTTCAGCCTTAGGATCTTTGCAGAGAATAGGCTAGTAGGTGCTAGAGTAGCACAGCGGAAGTCTTGAGTGAATGTACTTGTGCTGGTATGTGAGAACAAGTAATTGATTAAAGCAAGGGGCATACAGGAATATATAGAAAAGATAGATTACAAGAAGCGGTTATGTTTATCGAGACGCGTAACGCTTCGACTATCGAGGTGGTTACTGTTCACTGAAGCGTCGCTTGCTGTTATGTAACCTCCAGGCGGTTACAGCTCGCAACCTCCAGTTGCGGTTTGATGTGGTACGCGCCTTTTCGACTTCATTCCCCTTTTGTTGTGCTTTAGTATCGGGTGAGGTTCGATACTACAGAAACGCACTAAGTCATGCGTTTATTTTCCCAACACTCCCCTTCGTTTCTGGAGTGTCGACGTGGTCAGCTTCGGTGACGTGGTCCAATCCGGTGAGCAGCATGCAGTACTCGAATTTCCCCTTTGGTAGCTTCTTGGTGAGATAATCTGCTGCCATCTCGGTGGTCGGGCAGTAATCCAGCTGGAGTTTTCCTTTCTCAATTTCGTCTTTCACGAAAAAGTATCGCAGTGCGATATGCTTGGTTCTGTTGGCGAAGCCATTCTTGTTCGCGATCCGTATCGCGGACTGGTTGTCGCAGAAAAGCGAGAAGCTGGGTACTTTCGCAATTTTCGCTTCTTCCAGCAGTTCGCGCAGGTACAGGCCCTCCTTGGTAGCAGTGCAGAGAGCAATATACTCTGCTTCAGCAGATGATAGTGCGACGAGTTCCTGCTTACTTGATTGCCAGGAGATAGTTCCGACGGGCTCGAGACGGTAGATGTAGCCGGTGCGAGAGCGACGATCGACACGATCAGCAACATGATCAGCGTCGACGTAGCCGAGTAGTTTTAGGTCGGTCGTCGTGTTCTTGTGATACGTTAGGCCAACTGTTGGCGTCGAGATGAAGTAGAGAAGGGCACGGTTGAGTTCCTTGAGGTGACGTTGTTCTGGGCGCTTGAGGAAGGTCGCTAGTTGATTGGCGCTGTAGGATAAGTCCGGTCGGCACGTAACGGCGGCAAAGAGTAGGCAGCCCAGTTTCTGTTGATATTCCTGGATTCCAGCAGGCGGCAGTGGGTTGGTTTCTTCGGTTGGATCGAGCGATAGGTGACTGTAGGGTGTTGCGACGTGCGTCGGTGTGATGCAGAAGCGTTCGGCGATAGTGCTTGCGTATTTTGAGGCGCTGAGACGAATGGTGTTGTCTTCGTCGAGGATGTTGAGCCCTAGATACTGCATGACGTTGGGTGAGACTGTGAGGGAGAGATCTGTTTGAAGCTCCCTCTCGAACCAGGTGACGATGGTGGTAGTTGACCCGATGTAAAGCAAATCGTCGACGTAGACGATTAGTAGAACGTAGTCGTTGTCGCGAGTGAGACGATACATGCCCTGGTCATGGGGCAATTGGTTGAATCCGATGCGTTTGAGTCGTGCGTGCAGGTACTGCTGCCAGAGTCGCGGTGCCTGCTTAATTCCGTATAGTGATTTAAGTAGTTGGCAGACGAGGGAAGGGTTGTCGACGAACCCGTGGGGCTGTTCGACGAAGATTTCAGCGTCGACTGGGGCGTACAGAAAGGCGTTGGCGACGTCGATTTGTCGGAGTGGGCGGCGACGTGAGGCGGCGATGGCGAGGAGTATGCGCAGGGAAGTATGTCGACTGACTGGTGCGAAGGTTTCAGTGAAATCGCGACCATACTCTTGGTCGAATCCGCGGACGACCCATCGAGCTTTAAACCGTTCGATGGTTCCGTCGGAGTTGGTTTTGATCCAGAATACCCATTTTCCGGAGAGTATGGGTTTGTCTTGTGCGAGTGATGCAGGGACGATCTTCCAGCTGTTGCGGTCTGAAAGCGCCTTTAACTCCTTTTCCATGGCTTCGCGCCATTTTTCTTTGTGTTCCCCCCCCAGAGCCTGCTTGACAGAGCGAGGCTCTTTAGGTGGCGACGAAGGCCCGTGCACTGCAGCGACGAGTCCCAGGACTTGGAGTCCGCTGGGGGTGTGACGGTTCAGCAAGGGGTCCTCGGGATAGACTGCTTCGTCTCCCGCTTCAGGATCAGGTGCGAATCCGGGGTCGTATCGTTCAGAGATGTCGGTGTTGATGGTTTGGGGTGTTACGTAACCATTGTCGGCGAAATGGTAGTAGGCGTCGGCATTGTTACTGTCGCGAGGGTTTTCCTCGTCCATGGGGATTGGGAAGGAGCAGTAAGGAAGGGGTCCAGCAGCTTCGGAGGCGCTGTCGTCGTTTTCTTCTTCCCAGTCAGCAGCATCGGAGGGTGAAGCGAAGGCTCGGGAACCAGAAAATCCGCCGGTGGGTTCGACGTGGCGTGCGATGTTGTCCAGGTAATGGTTGAGGGTGAGTCGCTCGTAGAAGATAACGTCACGTGCTGCTACTGTTTCCTTTGTGTGGACGTCGAAGATTCGCCAGGCTTCGTAATGTTTTGCCAGCCAGAGGTGTAGACCCCACTGTGCACGTTGCGAGAATCTCCTTGCGCGTGCGGTGTGTGGGCGGTACTGTACCATACACCCAAAAACTCGTAACATTTTTGTGTTGCCCAGCTTCCCAGTCCACAACAGGTGCGGAGATGCGTTGTTGGGCAGTGAAGATGAGGACAGCAAGTTGTGCAGTAGGACAGCGTGGTCCATCGCTGCTGGCCATTCTGAGTTGGGCAGTCGAGTTCCACGTAGCAGCTTTCGCATGGTTGTCTGCAGGGTCCTGTTCATCCTTTCTGCTACACCCTGCTGTTGGTGAGCGTAAGGAAGAGAGATGAGGCGTTTGATGCCTCTTTCTGCCAAGAACTGTGTGAAGTTGTTCGACTGGTACTCCTTTGCGCCATCTGACTGAAAACTCTTCAGTTTCGCTCCTGACTCTCTTTCAGCGACAGGTAGCCAGGCTGTGAAGGCTTCTAGAGCCATGTCTCGTGACGGTAAGTTGACGTGCCAGACATATCGCGTTGCGGCGTCGATGAAGGTGATGACGTAGTTCAGATCTTCTCGTCCTTCGGTTCGAGGTATGTATAGTATGTCGCTGTAGACTTTCTCGAGTGGTTGATAAACGGGGGCGCTCGGATTGTGGTGTGACGGGAACGGTTGGTGAGGCAGATCTGCTTCTGGGCAGATGAAGCAGGTGCCGCGTGGTCGTTCGAGTTCACGTCCGTTGGGAAGAAGTAGGGCGTTCTTGTGTAACACTCCTGCTCGTATTGTGTTGTAAAGTGTTGTGTTTCCACGATGTCCAAGGCGTTGATGCCAGATGTCTTCGGAGGCGCTGTGACCGACGGAGCGTCGATAGAAGTCTGCGTTAGCGAAGAAGGCGGCGTGTGTTGCTGCACTTTGATGAACGGCGCGTGGTGCTGGCGTTAACTGTTGGGCGGCTGTCGGTGGCGTGTCGATGATGAGAGGTGGAGGTGCGACGGAGGGACCGGGCTGTGGAGTTTCGGAAGGTTGTTCCGTGACGACGATTGGTTCTTCAATTTCAGGTTCGGTAGTTGTTGGTGTTGTGACGGGTGCAGTTGTTGTTTCGATGACGGGTGCTGACTCAGGTGTTGTGGCTTGTGTTTGCAAGACGGCAAGCGCGTTGGTGCGTTCAGCTTCGGGGATGGTACGAGAGTACCAGAATCCTTCAGGACTGAAGTTCGGGTCGAGGTCTGGCGGATGCGTCCAAGGTGCGAGAGCAACTATGCCGTCGCTGTCTGCGGTGCCTTTGTCGGGGACGAAGTCGAGGACGAACACGTCATCTTGTTGGATTGCGCGGCTGATGAAGACCCCCCCTTTTCCGTGGTAAAGACGGATTTCCAGGGCGTCGGAGTCACACTCCAGGTGAACGCCTTTCGACATGAGTTGGCTGACGCTCAGTAAGTTGAAGCCGAGGTTGTCGACGACGAGTACTTTATTTAGTTGAAGAATAATGTTTGTTTCGTTTGACTGAAGCTCCACGACTCCTTGTTTGTTGGTGCGCAGGTTTTCGTTGTTGGCGATGGTGATGATGACGTCTCGCGGAAGACGTCGTTCGCGCTGAAGAAATCGTGATGAAGAGCACATGTGATGACCGCAACAGCTGTCGAGGAACCATGTGTCTGGTCCGGTGGGTGCACGGTTCGCGATGGCGGCGTATGTTGGATTCACGTTAAGGGACGACGGTGGTGGTGACGGTTGCTCATTAGGACTGTAAGTCGGTGGAGAGCCGGTAATGCACAAGTCGATGTTTGACTCTGTTGTTTGTGCCATGGCGACGATTCTTAGTGTCTGTGCAGGTCCCGAAGTGGAAGTTGACGGTCGCGTTGAAGTAGTCGTTGAGGCGGTAGCGGGTCGTTGTTGAGTTGACGCGATGTGGGGAGGCGCTGGTCGCAGAGGTCAAGAGAATGATGCTGGTTGTCGTTGTTGCTGAGGGCAGTTGAAGCGTGTGTGTCCTGAAGTCCGACACAGATGACAATAAGGAGGTACGTGTCCTCGATTTTGGTAGCGTGTCTGTCGTCGATTGGTGTAAAGAACGACAGGTTGATGATGTCTTTTGTTGTTGCGTTCTTCGAACGGGTCCATTTCCTGCTGCTCGGCGTGAAGTTCGGCGCAGAGATGCATTTCGGAGAGTCGACCGTGAGCGCGAAGAAGTGAGCGGGTGGTGCGCCATTGAGGTCCAAGGCCGGCAAGAACGACGGTTACGAAAGCTTCTTCAGATAAGTTTCCTCCGCAGCGAATGAGTCTGTCGCGTAGTCCTTGACAGCGACTGATGTAACGCATGGCCTTTTCTCCAGGTTGCATTTGAACTGTTGTCAGTTGTGCCATGAGTCGGCTTTGTGTAACGCTGTCGGATGCTTGATGAATGCTTCGCAGATGTTGATAAGCGAGTATCGCGGAGTTTGCGTAGTTCCGGTAGGCGCGGATGCTTTGTTGTTCGTTCGGCGTCAGGTTTCGGAGAAGAACGGTGTAAGCCATTAGAGAGTGATACATATAATTTTCTTTGTCCTTGTCTTCGCCGTTGTGCGGATATGGCCAGGTACCGTTGAAGAAGCCAAGAAGATTCGCGCCTTCCATCAGGAGTTCAAACTCGAAGCTCCAAGAGTAGAAGTCATTCCCGTTGAATGGTGTGGATGTGTGCAGTCGTAGGATGTTGTTGAACTGTGCTTGTACTTGCAGGACTTCTTCGGTGTCTCGTTTGATGGCGGGAAGAGGAGTCGCTGGATGGCGAGGCGGCATGAACGTGAAGGAACCAGGTGAGACCGAATTTGGTGTTTGTTGATTATGTCGTCCGAACGATGAGTTGTCAATACTCATTGGTACCGCTCCGTTGTTTACGCTGTTGCTGTTTGCAGGTTGCGAGGTCTGCTGCTGCGACATGAAGTTGAAGAACTCCTCCATTAAGCTTGGGTTGAAGTTTGTTGGCGGCGCTACTAGCGCTTGAGTAGAGCGTTCCGTCGCTTCCGGCGTTAATCCGGGCGTTGTTCCTCCTTCGGTCTGCAACTCGGAGACCGGGGGTAGAGTAGATCCCGTAGATGATCTTCTTTCTTTGCCACTTGCCATGTCTTGCCTTTCTTGAGTGAAGGTTGAACTTCTTGGTTGCTTGCAGATTGATGGCCTGGAAGAGGCTTAGTGACGAGAGCCTTTGTTCTCTGACTGCTCTCATACCATGTTGGGCTGAGAATTTCAGCCTTAGGATCTTTGCAGAGAATAGGTTAGTAGTTGCTAGAGTAGCACAGCGGAAGTCTTGAGTGAATGTACTTGTGCTGGTATGTGAGAACAAGTAATTGATTAAAGCAAGGGGCATACAGGAATATATAGAAAAGATAGATTACAAGAAGCGGTTATGTTTATCGAGACGCGTAACGCTTCGACTATCGAGGTGGTTACTGTTCACTGAAGCGTCGCTTGCTGTTATGTAACCTCCAGGCGGTTACAGCTCGCAACCTCCAGTTGCGGTTTGATGTGGTACGCGCTTTTTCGACTTCATTCCCCTTTTGTTGTGCTTCAGTATCGGGTGAGGTTCGATACTACAGAAACGCACTAAGTCATGCGTTTATTTTCCCAACACACCATATCTCAGAAACTGCAGCATCTCGAGCTCAGAAAAATCTTTAGGCAGACTCTCCAAATTCGAACACCCAAACAGGTCCAGGCTCTTAAGCCGGGTCAGCTGCGCAAAGTTTCCTGGAAGCGAGCGGATGCCAGTAGTGTCAACACTCAACTTGTTCAGGCAGGCAAGCTGGGTGAGGGAAGCAGGGAGACTTTCCAGCGCAGAACAGTCAGAGAGATTCAGCTCCCTTAGCCTGGATAATGCACCGATGCTGGTGGGAAGGGAAGTGAGCTTGGGTGCATGAACGTCCAAGGAGGTCAGATGGTGAAGGTGAGAGATCGTATCTGGCAGCGCTTTCAGTTCTGCAGCGTGCTCTATTTGCAAACGCCGGAGCTGCTTCAGATCTGAGCCGATGCTTCCTGGAAGCTGCTCAATGTTACCAGCCCTGGAGATGACCAGAATTCGCAGCTGAGGGACAGAAGCCAAGGGGAAGGCCAGCTCCGTTGCATCTTCCGCCAACACCAACTCCAGATGCTGCAACATTGGCAATGCGCTGGGTTCAGACACACCAGCTTCCCCACCCGCCACATCGACCAGATTCAACGTCAGCTTCCTGAGATTCGGCAGCGAAGGGAGGTTCGGCAGAAGAACGGTCTAGTTGTAGCTCCCCAGGCTCAGGGACTCAAGAGAGGAAGGCAGGGAAGTAGCAGGTCCGTTCAGCCACAGGGAAGGGTGACATCCAGTCAGCTCCAGCCGTCTCAGCTTCACAAGGGTGTCTAGTTTTTTGGGAAATAAGACGAGCTCGTTGCACATCCCAACTGTCAGGGTATGTAGATTCGTCAGCGCTGTCACGGATTCTGGGATCTCCTTGAGATTGAAGCAGCACTGAATGCTCAGGTGCCGCAGCTGGTTCAGCTTCCCAATCCCTTCCGAAAGCTTCTCATCTGAAACCAGATCCATGTCAAGCCGGGTCAACGAAGTCAGCTGGGTAACTGAATCAGGCAGCTGCAGCGGATTGAACACATCATTTGGGAACATTCTCTGTATGGCAGCCATTCCCTCCAAGCCCTTGGGAAGCCTCAGCAGCGGCAGCTTTACCATGCACAGCGTCTTGAGAGCTCCTAGACGGCCAAAACTCGCTGGAAGCTGGCGGAATGCGCGGCAACCAGCCATGAGCAGGGTCTTTAAAGATGTGAGATACGCGAAGGATTCCGGAAGCTCCGCGAGGGGGAGCATGTACATGGTAAGTGTTTCCAAGGATTCAAGCTGCCCGAAAGAGTCAGGGAGGTCAGTGAGAGGCAGGTCGCGCAGCTCCAATCTCTTCAGGGCAGATAAGTGGCCGAAGTTGTCGGGCAGGCTGGAAAATCCGACGCACGAGGAAATCTTCAGGTTCTCTAGCCGGGCCAGTGACGTGAAATCTCCGGGGAGCTGGGTGCGTCCTGAGCAGTTGCTAAGGGTCAGCTCGTGGAGACACGGCAAAATCTCTCCCAGGTCGTCCGGAAGCTGTCAAGGAAGTAGGAACCCTTGATCACCAGCCGCTCCAGCCTGGTGCACGGCAATCCCGAGGGAAGAAACCAGATAAAAGGCGAAACCTCTCCTTCCAGTTGCAGAGATTTCAGATTCGGCAGCTGTGAGACGGAAAACGTTCCCGGTGGTGCCTCAAACTCGGGGTCGTAGCTGATGGCCAGGCTTGTAAGCCGCGGCAGGTGGACGAGACTCAAGAGGTGGTGAAATATCAGCTTTAAAGCGGTTATGCGGATTGAGCTGAGATATGAAAGGTTCGAAAACCCGGGAGCGGTCAGCGCTGATGCATCTGGGAGGACGAGAGTGCGGAGCCGCGAGAGCTGGAAGAGCGAAGCCAGGAAGACGACTTTCGGGTGGAGCGCGGATCCAAGGCGGTCAAGGGAAAGAACCTCCAGCTGCGTGCATCCCTAAAAAAGCGATCCAAGCCAGTTTTGGTAATCGGGTGTAAGCGCCTACTCTCCTCGACGTCCGCATCTTTAGTGATCCTGCTTCCAACGTGGAGAACCGTCAGCTTCGTGCATGTCGAGACGAGGTGCGAGAGGAAAGCGTCGTCTATTGTTTCCACGCTTCCGTCGCACAGATGCAGGCGAGTCAGGTTCGGGAAGCAAGAGACGGCATTGGCGAGGTCTTGGCGAGAAACGGCGAGATCTTTCCTGACGAGAAGTGTCGAGACGTAACGCTGGGAGAGACGGCGCCAGCGACGGCAGACGGAAGCGACGAGGAGACTAAGAGCTGCATCGGTGAAGGCAGGAGGAGTTGGTACGAAAGAGTTCTTCTTGCTACTGCTTGAGCCCTTGGGTGGAATCTTTGTCCAGAAGTATTTCTGCCTCGGACATAAAGAGTCGCATGTAGCATTGTCGCATGGAGCATTGTCGCACGTGGCATCGTCTCGCGTAGCATTGCCGCATAAAGCATCCTTGCATGTCGCGTTGTTGCATGTAGCATCAGTGTCGTAAACAGCAGACAGCCGTGTTTTGGAGGTATGCCACAGGATCCTAATAAGGAGGTCGTCTGACAGTCTGTTAATATGCGCACGAGAATCCATGGTTAGAGAAACTCGGCTCAAATCGACACGGATTTAAGCAGGAACAAGTAGCTAAACACAGTAAAAACTGATCTCACAAAAACTACTCCTCGTTTCTAAACTGGTAGCTGGGGTGACTGACTGACAGATTTTTGTTGAGGAAGAAGTCCATCCATCAGTGAGAGCTCACCTCACCTCGCCAAGGAGGATGCGCTCCATCCGTTCAGTCAGCTATCAGAAATCGCTGACACGAGACCTCCTGCTGATGCCGAGACAAAATAGCGCGCTTCAGTCAAGTAGCCGTTGGTGAGCTTCGCAAAGGCGGGAAGTGAATTCTCGCGTCGCGACAAAAGCAACCACTCTTCCCCAGGCCGCGTCACCTCTTTCCAAAATGGCAGGATCGAGGGGGAATCGGTACAACACACCGATTTTGCCGCGATCGGTGTGCATATCGGTGTGCTCCATTGCACTTTTCCGACCGCGGGGCTCCGCCGAGCCACAGGTGACAAGCTAGGAATTTTATGGGGCAAAATTGCACGATCGCCACAACTGCACGATCGATGGTCGGCTTTTGGCACATCGATCGCGTGAGCCCTAGGTGACACTTTCTGGATGACCAATTTACTGTACATTCTCGAAATTTCCCGAAACTTGGAAACAGCACGTTTCGCCAACTCGCGAAAGTACTGTACACCCGACACACCGATCGTGTGCACGATCGATCGCCGTCCTGAAGAAAGAGGTGACGCGTCCTCACATGGACCAATTCAGGATACAAGTTCCAGGTTTCATAACGGAGCCATCTAACTGATGATCTACAATATGGCTCTGGCTTTCAAAACAGTTGTAAAACATTAGATTGGAGAATTAATTGTCTAATTGGAACCCATGAGGCACACTGTACCGTATCACCCAGAGTAATCAAAACAGACGTAAGTTGAAAAACCCAGTGTTAATGTATTATCCTGAGCTGAAGCACTGATTCAAGCAAGTTCAAACCGACAGCTTCTACTGCATACAAAACAGATCGATAAATTGTGTGAAGAAATCAACCCTTAGTGCTTTAAAACCAGGGTCTCATGTAGATCATTTGATTGAGAAAGCTTGCTTTCTTATTCTCATCAATTGGCATCGTTCTCATTACAAATGGCTTATTACAACATTTGCATCAACGTTGAACACAAGCTAGTGCAATCGAATAATACTAGCTAAGATGTACCCTATCCAAGTGGCATTAGCAAGGCGGTTTACTCTGGGCTGGGTGGTTGGGAATGTTGAGTGAGCCGTTTGAAAATCGAGAAGCGTGGGTGTAGGGAAATGAACTCCAACCCACGGTTTTTGTAGTTGGAGAAGGGCGTTTAGCGCGCTTCGACGATGCCAATTGTGCAGTACAAGCAGCTTCGCTTTCACAATACACAATTTTAAAAAATACAATGCCGTCATACCCCGGATAAGCCCCCATGGGGGGCAATAATAAAACATGTTTTTTTTAGGGGGTGGGCTTATAATCGAGTAAATTTATAAGCGCCGGGGCTTATACAATGACATATATGAAATCTAGTTGTTTTCACTTCAAAATGTTCATCTTGTCATTGCGATTTCAAACGAGTCAAGATCATAGTGGGTGTGAAGAAGAATCTCGCGTAAGTTTGCTAACTGCCAACACACACTGTCAGAATGAGTCATTTCGCCCCATGACAGCTCATTCTGACTGGACGCGCAGTCAGTTGAGTCGCGCGAGGGAGGGGCAGTGAGTCGCGCGAGGGTGAAGGGTCGAAATTTCACCAAGTGCGGATGCAAATAGTGTGTTTCGCTACAGAGATTCCAGTAACTTTATAAAAACTAATACAAATGGTGGCTCTTATAATACGTAAGCCTTCAGGGGGTGCGCTTATAATCAAGCACCGGATATAAGCGCCACACGCCAATTAAAAGCGCCAGGCGCTTATCCGCGGGTGGCGCTTATATCCGGGGTATGACGGTGTGTGTTTAAAAAATATATTTTTTGCAGTTGTAGATAATTTGTTTCCCATTGGTTGACAAGCCCTAAAAAACGAAAAGGGGTGCAGCGAGGGATGCGAAGGGAACTAAATCGCTTGCTGTGTTCCAAGCATTCTAGGTATGGAAACAGGTTCGGAGCCGAAGCTACAGTGCCAGTGAAATGTCAAGAATTGTCGAGAGTCTCGTACCTGAAATTTGTTTTGCAATTGGTGCTGAGGCAAAATAGGGGGAGTGTCGCACGCCAACTTCCCTAGCCAACCAGTCCAACTCGCCTACAAACACAAGGTAACGCAAGTCTCAAATGTTTTGCAATTGATGGCAAAATCTCTTACTTGAGACCCTGGTTTTAACACGAGGTATCACAAGGCTTTCCTCCCCACACTACTGCCACACCATATCTTCCAGCGACACTCGCCCAGTGACAATATCAAGGCTATCTCGCACACAAGCCATCTCATCAGAAGCACCTCCACTGGATAACACCTGCTCTGCCACTTCATCCCCTTCCTCCCCATCCTTGGTCCCTGAATCACCCTCTCGCCCCTCTGCTTCTTGACTCAGTTGACTCAGTTTCCTCATGCTCTTGCTCCTCATTAACATCCCTCCCTTCCATTCCCCTTCCTCTTCCTTCCCTTCTTCACTCACCCCGCCCTTTGATCCACCCTGAACGCTACCCTCTCCCCCATTCACCTCCCCATCCCTTCTCCCTCTCCTCTCGCCCCTCACAGCCCAGCACGCAAAATCCGGATGACCAGCGTCGTCATAAACCAAAGCCTTCGCCCGAATCCCCACTCCCGCTCCTACTCCTCCCGATCCCTCCCCCGTTACCCCAATTCCTTCAACTGCCAATCCTCCCCCCTCTCCCCCAAGCTTGAGCAGGCTAGGAGGAGGCGAGGGGAGAAGGAAGGAGTTGAGGTGTTGAAGTGAGCGGATGAGGGAGAGGGAGGTTTCAGGAGGAACTACGTAATCTGCTGTGCTGCATTGGAGAAGGATGATGGGGAGGAGAGGGGTGGAGGATGGGGGGGCGGGAGAAGAGGGAATTGGAGAAGCAGAGGAGGAGGTGGTGGTGGAGGAGGGACGGGAGGATGAAGACGACGATGGGAAAGTAGAGGAGGATGGAGAGGAAGAGGAGGATGGGGGTGAGGAGAGCAGGGTGAGCTGACCTGAGGCAAGAGCAGCCACAACAGCTTCAGCAACACCAGCTCCCAGCTCCTGCCTGAGAATGTCCAGAGGCGAGGGCGGCGACGGGGCGAGGAACCGGGAGGAGAAGCAATCAGAGGAGAGGGGGTCCGCCTCTTGAGAGGAGGATGCTTCTTGGTTGGAAGGGGGAGACAGGGCGTTTCCTGCAGGGGGAGACTGTTCTCCAGTGGGAGCTGCTCCTGCTGCCACCGTTGCTGCTGCTGCTGCTGCTGCAGCTGTGTAAGAGGAGGACGGGACGGAGAAGGGCGGAGGGACGGTAAACTCCTGGGCTGGTTGGAGTGGTGAAGATGCTGGCAAGGATGACGCTGGAGGCGGCATGGCGGCAGCTGGTGTGGCATTCAGTGATTGGTTGAAAGCTGATGACTTGAGGAGGTGGGATCGAAGGGCCTGTTTGGCTACTTCTTTTGACGTTGCTCTGTTCACTGCATCTGCAACTGAGGTGGGATTTTCTCCTCCTGAGATTGCGCTTCCCCTTTCTGTCCTGGTCACAGACATACCAGCGCCACTTGCACCTACATGGTCACCCCTAATGCCCGTTGCTCTTGCTGCTGCTGGGTCTGCTCCTGCTGACGAGGATGACACTAATGATGACTTGGAAGCAGCTGGTTGGTGGTTGGAGATTGCTTTACCGAAGTCTGTTGATGGTTTCACTGAACGGGGACCACCTGATAAGGGGACCAGCTGGCTGGCGTCTGGGCCCTCTGACGCCGCGTTCGGACCAGCTGACGTAGCGATCGAGTGCGGTGACGCGGATTTGAGGGCGGCAGAGAGGGAGGGCCTGAGGGAAGCAGCAGCAGCAGCGCTTACTGCTGCTAACTGCTCAAGCGCCCTGCTTCTAGCAGCAGCAGAGGTGGAAGGGGCGGAAGGTGCGGAAGCAGTAGCAGTAGTACGAGCAGCAGTGGCAGTCAGGAGAGGACTCTTTGGGCAGTCAAATGACGCTCCGAACGATGCAGCAGCAGCAGAGGCATCACCAACAGCAGAATTAGCAGCAGCGCCACCAACAGCACCAGCAGCGGCAGCCTCAGCAGCAGCAGCGGCAGCAGCAGCAGCAGCGGACGCGAGAGCGTCAAACAACAGAGCAGGCGAGGATGCGACGAACCGTGCCGGCCCGCCAATAGCAGGCGACATGGCAGAGAGAGCGAACACGCCCCGAGCCTGCTCATGCCTCTGGTGGTGGGCTATATCGTACACGCCACTCATGCCCAGGAAGCAGTAGGGTTGCCGGAGGTCCGGCTCGTCTAGAGACCAGAGATCCTCTCCCTTGAGGGTGTAATGAGGCAATTCACCCTCCCTGCTGTTGCTGCTGCCGCTGCCGCCACCGCCACTGCTGCTGCTGCTGCTGCTGCTGCTGTCGCCCTCTGCTACAGCCGTGGGTGGTGATGCTACATCCTTTCCATGCGCCTGGAACATGCGGCGGAGGGCAGACCTGAGGCGGCGCCACACAACCATGGAGCAGACGTGGGCGCCCGAGGAGTGGCCTGTGAGGAAGATGCGCGAGGGGTCGCCCCCATACTCGTGAATGTGGTCCATTGCCCATGAGAGCGCCCTGGACGTTTCCTCTACTTGTTCTATGGCCAGAGCCTGGGTTGGGGAGAGGGGGGAGGGAGCGGAAGGGAAACACATGTGAGGGATCTGGGAAGGGTCGCCTGCCCCATACTCGTGAATGTGATCCAATGCCCATGAGAGCGCGCGCAGCTGGCGTTTCTTGAGCCTGGTCGACGCCATGGGCCTGGAAGTGGGGGAGAGAGAGGAGGACGGGAGTTGGAGAGGACGCGAGAGCGGGAGGAGAGACTGAGAAGCGAAGACGGGGAAGACGACACGGGAGCAGCTCATGTGCTCCCCTGTGCCATTATTCTCAGCAGCAGTCGCAACAGATGAGCTGAATTATGAGGATGAGGGGGCTATGGGGGTGGGAGGAGGAGGGAATGGAGGGTGTACATGTGACTTACCTCGGGGTAGAGAGTGTACTGAATGGTTACCACCACCGCCCCTGACTGAGCGAATCGGATTGCGAGCGGAGAATACATCCACTTCTCGCCACTCGCCCACACTCCCCCGTGCACAAAAAACAACACCGGCCGCCCCTTGCTTCCTTCGTTGCTGCTGCTGCTGCTGCTGTTGCTGCTTTCTGCTGCATTGCTGTCAAGTGCCAGATCTGGTGGCATGTAGATGTCAAGGCTGTGGTAGGCAAGGGAGGGACACAAGTCATAAGGGGGTTACTGTCTTGAATGACGTGTCATACAACAGAGATCAAGACATTGGGAAACCCGAGAATTGGGAATCCAAATCCGACATTTGCGCATTGCCCATGCCACATCATGCCATCACATGTCCACCAGTCATCCCCCTCCTCATCCCCATCCCCATCCCCATCCCTATCCCCATCCCCATCCCCATCGGCACACTCACACATCCCAGGCCATCCCGTTCCATGCCTCGTCATCCCATCACATGCACATCATCCCCTCCCCCGCCACGTACGTGTTGCGCAGACGAGGGCCGTAGCGGATGTCGTAGACCACTTGCACGCCGCCATGTGGCAGACCCTGCCACAGCATCGCCTCCATCGACGACGCCCAGTTCCACACTGAAAAGCCACGTCATGCCACGTCAGCCCCATGCCGTGCCAAATCAGGGCAGGACACACCATTCCAATAAGGGGAAAGCAAGCAGCACCAAAGGAGGTAGTAAGGGAAAGGTATAGCATGATTCCTCCGCTTCGATAAAGCAAGTGGGGAAGGAGAATGTTAACCAATAGCAATCGAGCAGCTTCTCAATCTGCTCTGCGCCGTCACATTCTCGTCTCCCTTCCCTCCCTGCAACCTTCTCCTTTCCCGCTCACCTTTTCCCTCCGACTATACAACCTGCTCCATGCCCCACTCCTCCTCCCTTTCCCCCTGTCCTCTCCCTCCATGACTATACAACCTGCTCCATGGCCCCATTCCGCCTCGCCTTCCATTCCGCAATCCTCCCCCGATCCTCCCCCAATCCTTCCCCCTGCCGGTTCTACCTGTCGACGTCAGCTGTCTCCGCATTTTCCGGATCCCAATCGCCGACCGCCGAGCCGCGGACGGGCTTTCCGCATCCCCGGCTTCTCCGCGCGCGATCTCCCCTTCCGCCGCGTCCAGTTCCCCGCCTCCGTTTCCGCCAGTGCTCCGCGGACCTTCGAGCCCGCGTTTACTGGCGTAGAACACGCTCCGATACATCGCCATGGCGTGAAACCCGTACGGCGCGTTACCGAATATCCCGACCAGCTCTTTCGCGAACGTTATCGCGAGCGTCGTCGCGACGGAGATGCGCTCCCAGACCGTCGCCTGTCGCAGCACCTCCAGCTGCGCGCCGCGTGCCGCCTCGACGAACAGACTCGCGACCATTCTGCCAGATCCGAATCTGAATCAATCAGAGTCCGCAAATGCGGCGAGGAGAGCAGAAAGCAGCGGGATGGTCACGTCCGGCACGAGAAGTCGCGTACAAAGCGGTGTGTCTCGTGGTTCGTCACAAAGGAGCGGTAGAACGGTGTGACGAGCGGCGGAGACCGGTGTGAGGAGTCTACTTTTGAGGCGCCTCAAAAAAAGAACAGTGCGGCAAGGGACGGAGACCGGTGTGTGGAAGGGAACGAGCGCGCTTAGGTGGTGGGAGGCTGGGTGACAAGAGAGGAGAGATTGCGGTCGAGTCGAGTCACTTGAAACGTTTGTCGCGAGATTGGGGGTCTGTCACCTCAGCCTGGATCCCGTGCAACCACAGCCTGGACTCTCTCTTTGTCTCCTTATCTCTCCGAAAGAGCCGCTCCAACGTTCGGGACTCGGAGTCCTAATCTCTGGACTCGCTTGAAGAAAGATGATGCTGGGAGCGCGAGGACCAAGCGGGACGCAGTGCCGCAGCACGTAAACAATCACGCCGCGGCAATGGCGCTGGCTCGACTCGCCAGACGCTCCCAGCAACCAGTCCCGATCTCGCTCACCAGTCACTCCTCCCCTCTCCTCTCCTCTCCTCTCCTCTCCTCTCCTCTCCTCTCCTCACTTCTCCTTTCTGGGCCCAACTCTTCAAGTACGATCTGGTTTCAATGGTGCGCGTGTGAATGGATTCTCTAGGATGCCCCATTCCCGCAAGACAAAGACGGGTGGTTACAACAAAATCGTGATAGCGGAAGTGTACTTTTCGCAACCAATGGTTTCGTAAACATCTCTGTACAAGTGTCCTCCCAATCTTGAACGAATGTCGAGAAGGGAGCGGGGTGTGAGCGAGGGAACTCAGTGAGTGACCAGTCGTGCTACAGTGTGGGCGCGTTGGGACCACACGATCTGTTCGGGTGAAGCGCGGTGGCGGAGCTTGTGGCTGACGGCTCACCGAACTTGGGAAAAGATCGACCAGGGGCCGAACACTGCCAGAGAGGTGTTCAATGTAGGACCGGTAAATCTCGACCGTAGGATTTCAGCCCAGAACTGCCCAACTGGAATTAAACGATATTTGCTAAAAGAACCAGATTGTGTATTCATGTTTTTTATTGAGGGTTTTGACCTCCGTCTACCACAGCGCGCGCGTCTCCTTCTTCTGGAAGTAAAGTTCGGCGGATCAAATCGTGAATACGTATAACATATTATATTCTGGGTGATAAATACCACCTACCCGATCGTAGACGCACTGGAAAAAATATATTACCCATTCGGAAACAGATACGACTCAGGAGGCATCAACCCTAAATACCAGGAAGTTATCCGTTTTAGGGTTGACCCATCCCGAAAATGCATCCATGTTTTTTTTGCTGCCCTAAAAGTTCCAGTAGATTCGGCTCGCTAAACGACACGCGAGCGAAAATGCGAGCCGGTACATGCCACTAATAACATGATTACGTGCAAAAAAGGAAGACCCTATGTTAATACCTCTATGCGCAGCGGTTTGGGAATTTCCGGACCTCTTGGCCCCTGGTCGATCACCCCCCTGTCACTGTTCGGCCCCTCGTTGATCTTTTCCCACCGAACTTCCTCATCGAGACCTGCGCGATGGGCTGGCGATAAAACCGATGGTTGCACGAAGTCGCTAGGAACCCTTGCGAGTTGGGGGGCAGCAGTGCCTTGTCAGAATCCCAACCACTAGACCATTGGGATAAAAGAGCTTGTTTAAGTAGCGGGTCAGTGCGCCCATAACCCCCCAGGCCAACGTGCCTGTAACCCTTCTCTAGGATCAATCGGGGATCACCAGTGGACCTCTGACACCCCCTCCGCACTGGGATGCCCGAAGTGCATACACCGGGATTCGAACCCGAGACCTTCGTTCTGATACCATGTCAAAATCCCAACCACTAGACCATTGGGATAAAAGGGCTAGTTTAAGTAGCGGGTCAGTGCGCCCATAACCCCCCAGACCAACGTGCCTGTAACCCTTCCCTAGGATCAATCGGGGATCACCAGTGGACCTCTGACATGCCTGTGTCCATATCTGAAACAATCGTGCTGGACCAGCGGATGTATTATCTCGCTACAATACAAAGTCAAAGATTTGATGAGAGCGAGAGTAAGGAAACAAGGAAGATAGAAGTGGTGAAAATAGGTAAGGGTGATGTAAGGAAAATTCCTTTTCCTTACTTCGCGTCCCCGCTCAGCGCGTACACCACTGTAGCATCACAGTCAGCACCGTTACCACTCGCAACCATCGCATCGACAAATCCTCCTGCCACCTTCGCACGTCGCACACCGACCTCACGGCTCGGCGGGTAACCCGCGCTCCGGGCCTCCGCTTTGACAATTCCCCAAACCTCAGTCCCAGGCCCGTCGCGCAACAACCACAGTTCATTACCGTTACCACTGTAGTTTCGCTATATATTCTTCGCTCATGCCTTCGCTCATTGTACTCTTGCTTCGATAGAGCAATTGTCGCTCGCTCACTCAATTGCACTCGTAACACTTGGTATTCAGAGCCTACGATCTCTTCTCGGACCGCACCCACACCTTCGCTTCCTCACTGTCAAAACATTATAGCTTATACTTTTGTGTAGGCTGTAGTGGGGTAGCCCATATGGGGTACAGCCCAATTACGGTTAGTACTTGTACCCAACTGTTTCATAGTGGATTCATTCTCGTTCTAGTTTTCTCATGGTATCGAGCAGGTTCCCTCGTGGGAACTGTTCCTAGGGCCCACCAATTCGAACTTTTTTTTCCTGCCCGTAGCGCGCTCAGTGTCAGAATGATATCTTATGCTCTAGCTTGTAGTGGGGTGCTCTATAGCGAGTACAACCCTTCTAGGGTTTGCTATTTGTATCCCCATTCTTGCTAGTGCAACCCTTTTCTCTCTTCAAACGTTTCACATGCTATCAGAGCAGGTCGTGTCAGAACATTATAGCTTATGCTGTTGTGTAGGCTATAGTGGGGTATCCCATAGGGGGTACAACCCAATTAGGGTTTCATATTTGTACTCACTTCATTCATAGTTCATTCATTCTCGTTCACTTCTTCTCATGGTATCGAGCAGGTTCCCCTGTGGGAACTGTGCTTAGGGCCCACCACCACTACCTCGTAACTTTTTTTTCTGCCCGGAGCGCGCTCCGGGCCCTTTCTCTTCCTTTTTTTTCGATCTGCCCTAACGGCCCCTAGACGCCCGCGCGCCGCCCGCCCTAGAGCCTGAGCGCCGCCCGCCCTAGAACCTGAGCGCCACCCGGCCTAGAGCCTGAGCGCCGCCCGCCCTAGCGCCTCAGCGCCGCCCGCCCTAGAGCCTGAGCGCCGCCCGCCCTAGCGCCCGTGCGCTGCCCGCCCTAGAGCCAGAGCGCCGCCCGTCCTCGAGCCTGAGCGCCGCCCGTCGCCGCCCTAGCGCCCGACGCCCGCTAGCCGCCCGGCGCGCCGCCCGTGCGCCGCCCGTGCGTCGCCCTCAGCAGCTCGACGCGCCGCCCGTGCTGCCGCCCGTGCAGCCGCCCGCGCACCCGCCCGTGCAGCCGCCCGTGCAGCCGCCCATGCAGCCGCCCAGCGTGCCGCCCGTGAGCCGCCCGTGCCGTCCGTGCAGCCGCCCGTGAGCCGCCCGTGCCGCCGTCCGTGAGCCGCCCGTGCAGCCCCCCCCGTACAGCCGCCCGTGCCGCCGTCCGTGAGCCGCCCGTGCCGCCGTCCGTGAGCCGCCCGTGCCGCCGCCCGTGAGCCGCCCGTGCAGCCGCCCGTGCAGCCGCCCGTGCCGCCGCCCGTGAGCTGCCCGCGAGCCGCCCGTGAGCCGCCCACCACACCGACCGCGCCGCCCGTCCCACCCGTGTCACCCGAGCCGCACGGGCCGCCCGAGCAGCAGCGCCACCCGAGTCGCCCGTGCCGCTGAGTGCCCGAGCCGCCCGAGCCGCCCGAGCCGCCTGAGGTGCCGAGCTCCTGCTCCTGTGGGGCTACTGCTGCTCCTAGGCCGGCGGAGTTGCCGTACTGCCGTGTTGCTGTGTTGCTTAGCTGACCGACCCTTCCTGTCTGGTGAGACTATCCCTGCTGTCATGGCCACCCCTACTGTCCTGGCTTTTGACGCTGAGGGTCACGCCATTGACTTTGCGGTCTAGCTCGACAACCTGCAGCTGTACTTGCTGTGCGATACGGTAGATGAAGTTTCTCTCTTTGACTTTGTCTCTGGCGCTGTCCCTGCCCCTCCTGCTGATGCTGACCCCACTGTTCGCTCCAAGTGGGCCTCACGCGATGCCGCTGCACGTCTTGCTGTGCGTCGCCACCTCCCTTCCTCCGAGCGTGCACACTTTAGTCAGTGCAAGACCGCTCAGGCCTTGTACGACGCTGTAGTTGCGCGCTACTCCTCCCCCTCCTCTGCTACACTGAGCCGCCTCATGCTACCGTACCTCTTCCCTGACCTTGCTGCCTTTCCCACAGTCGCTGACCTCTTTACCCACCTCCGCGCTAGTGACACTCGCTACCGAGCTGCGCTTCCTGCTGACTTCTGCGCCGCAAACCCCCCTCCCATGTACATCACCCTCTACTTTCTCGTCACCCGTCTCCCTGAGTCCCTTCGTGTAGTTAGGGACCAGTTTCTCTCTGTCTGTCCCACCACCCTCACTGTCGACCTCCTCGAGAAGTCCCTGCTAGCGGCCGAGAAGAGCATAGTCGCTGTAGGGGCCTCTCGTGGTGACCCGCACGCCCCCATCTTTGAGGGGTGTTCTCCTTCCCCCCTGTTACCCTCTGTCGCCTCTGCTGCTGCGGCCGACCTCGTTGGTTTAGAGTCGGTCGGTGCGGCGTCTGCCCCTAGCAGTAGGCGCCGCTCTGGCAGGGGCAAGGGGGGCAAGGGAGCGGGTGGAGCTAGCGAGGGCGGTGGCGGAGGAGGTGGGGGCGGGGGGGGGAGTGGGGGTGGCGGTGGGGGTGGTGGCGGGAGTGGAGGTACTAGTGGCGGCAGTGGAGGCGGAGGCGGCGGTGGAGGTGGTGGCGGAGGTGGCAGTGGGAGCGGCGGGGGCGAGGGTGGCGGTCGCGGCGGCGGCGGCGGAGGCGGGGGTGGCGGTGGTGGGGGTGGTCGGAGTGGCTCGTCCCAGCGGAGCAGCACTGGGGGTGGTCAGCGCCAGCAGCACCAGCAGCAGCAGCAGCAGCATCAGCAGCAGCGCTCTCGCGACGCCCCCACCCTTCACCAGCTCCGTGAGTGGTACTCGCGGCGTCAGCGTGGTGGGGCGTTTGGTCCCTGCACCTACGTCCTTCGCACCGGCGACCGCGCGGGTGAGCAGTGTGGGGGCACCCACGCCGCCCGCCGCTGCTTTAGCCGCCTGACAGACGCTTGGCGCCAACTGTTTCCGGAGGCCTCTGAGATCCCCCGCTGGGGAGAGCTGTCTAGGGCTGGTGTAGCTATTTTTGACCTTGACTTTGATGCTATCCTTGCTGCCATGTATGCTGTGACTGTTAGTGATGAGGGTGACTGTTACCGGTGTTTCCCGCCCAACCCCGGCATTGGTACTGCTGCTCTAGGTGCCAGTGAGGCTGCTGCTCTAGGTGCCAGTGCGTCTGTACTCTCAGGTACTGGTGAGTCTGCACTCTTAGGTACTGTGTCGGCTTCGGCCTCTCACACCTTCACCCTGGACTCTGGGGCGTCTCACTCCTTCTTTCGGGACCGCACCACTCTCACGCCGCTTAGTCGGCCGGTTGCGGTGTCCCTGGCTGACCCCTCTGGGGGTCCTTTCCTGTCTCGTTTCTCCACTGTCCTCCCGTGTCCGGCGGCTCCCTCTCGCACCCTGTCTGGTCTCTACCTCCCCTCGTTCTCTACAAACTTGGTGAGTGGTGCTGACCTACAGGATGCGGGTGTCCACCAGTTCACTCCTGCTCGTCAGCGGGTGACACACTGCACAGAGGCTAGCACAGGTCGCCACCTGGCTACGTTTACACGTCAGCCAGGGTCGAGCCTGTACACACTGACCACTGCTTCTCCTCCAGGTGCTGAGTCTGGTAGGGTCCCTTCGTCTGGTCAGGTGTTTGCTGCAGCGTCCAGGTCTGGTCCTGAGTCTGCCCCCTGTTCGTGTCGCCGTCTGTCTCACGAGACCCTCCTCTAGCACCACCGCCTTGGCCACCCCTCTCTCCTTCGGCTCAAAGGCATGGCCTCCCGTCTTCTTGTGTCTGGTCTCCCCCGGTCCCTCCCTCCCCTTCCTCAGGGCCCTGGCCCTGCCTGTGTCCCCTGTGTTGAGGGGCGCCAGCGTGCTGCCCCTCACTCCTCCCAGTTTCCTCCGACAGAGGCCCCGTTGCAGACGCTTCACATGGACGTGTGGGGCCCTGCCCGCGTCCGTGGACTCGGTCACGAGCGCTACTTCCTGTTGGTGGTTGACGACTACTCGCGTTACACCACAGTCTTCCCCTTGCGCAGCAAGGGTGATGTCACTGAGGTGCTGATCGACTGGATCGGCTGAACGTCTTTGATGCATGCGGCTGCCCCCCATTTTCTGTGGCCGTTTGCGGTCAGGTACGCGGCGCATCAGATCAGGGTCTCTAGGCCGGAGACCTCCCCAGCCCTGCTGTGGGCGGGGAAGGTTGGCGATGCGTCGGCGTTCCGGGTCTGGGGATCTCGGGCGTTTGTCCGCGACTTGTCTGCGGACAAGCTGTCCCCTCGTGCTGCTCCCTGCGTCTTCCTGGGGTTCCCCCCCGACGCCCCTGGGTGGCAGTTCTACCACCCCACCTCTCGACGTGTTCTGTCCTCCCAGGACGTCACGTTCGACGAGTCGGTACCCTACTACCGCCTCTTCCCCTACCGCACTCCGTCCCTCCCCCCGCCCCCGCCCTTCTTGGTCCCAGGTCCCCCCCCGGTAGACCCCCTCCCCCCTCAGGGTCCTGCCCCTTCAGGTGTGTCCCAGGTAGACGCGGTCGAGCCTGTCGCGGTCACTGGTGACTCTGGTGCTGCTGCGGGAGCTGAGCCTGGGGGTGCTGGGACTGGAGGTGCTACGCCTGGGGGTGCTGAGCCTGGGGGTGCGGAGTCTGAGGGTGCTGAGCCTGGGGGTGCTGAGCCTGGGGGTGCTGAGCCTGGGGGTAATGAGTCTGGGGGTGCTGAGCCTGGGGGTGCTGGGCCTGGGGGTGCTGAGCCTGGGGGTGCTGAGACTGGGGGTGCTCTGCCTGGAGGTACTTTGCCTTAGGGTGCTGAGCGTGGAGGTTCTCTGCCTGGAGGTGCTTCGTCTCGCCGAGAGCCACTCTCCCCACAGGAGCTGCTTGAGTGGTTTGCCTGGCGCTGGAGGCATGCTGCTGGTGCTGGAGGTTCTTCGGCTGCAGAGGGTGCTGCTGCCGCGCGTCCCGGAGGTGCTCGTACTGGGGGTACTCGAGCTGCTGGGCCTGAGGGTTCTTCTGGAGCTGGTACTGCTGAGGATGTTGGCGCTAGGACTACCACTGGCGGTCCGGCTGGCAGTGCTCCTGGTGCTGCTGGGGGTTCTGGGGCTTCTGGAGGTGCTGCTGGGGGTTTTGGAGCTACTGGAGGTGCTGCTCGAGGTGCTGCTGGAGCGGGTACTCCTGCTGGGGGAACTGGTGCTGTCCCTGCTGTTTGTGGAGTCGCCACGCGGCCCCGACCGTACTTCGTTCCGCTCCTTCAGCAGGTTCTTGGTCTTACACCTTCTCCTGGTCCTCCTTCTCCTTCCTTAGAGGGTCCACAGCCTGTTCAGTCACAGCTACAGCCAGCCTCCCCTTTGCCTGCTCCTTCTCCCTACGCTGGTCCGACTGGAGGTCTTACTGAGCGTCGTGAGCCTGCGTCTCGTCTTGCGTCGCCTGTTTGTACTGCGCGCACTAGTGGTCGCGGTTTGCGTCACCGTCCTCCTCCTGTCCCTGGCACGCACCAGATGTCTCTGCGTCCGTCTACTGCTCCTCTGCGTGCCCCTTTGCCTTCTCCTCCTGCTTCCTCTCTTCCTGCTCTTGCCGACCCGGAGTCGGACTCTCTTTGTGCTGCCAGTCCTATTGTCACGCGTCTCCTTGCTACTGCTGTCACTGACCCTTCTTTCGAGTCTTCTACTGCGCCTGCCCTTGTCACTGAGCTCGTCGACTTTGCTGCGCGCTGTCATCTAGACTACGATGCTAGTCTTATCACTGAGTCTGAGTCTGTCTGTCCTCCGTCCGTTGGGGGTGAGTGTGCCCTTGGCACGGACGTCCTTGAGGACAGGCAAGAGGAGTTCCAGTGTCTGGCCGCCGCTTAACCTCATCTTGCGTCTGTAGTGCTAGCCCCTGAGAGAGACCCGGATGCACTAGACATCCCGACTCCGCGCTCTTACGCGGAGGCGATAGAGGGTCCCTACTCCTCTCAGTGGCAAGCAGCTATGGATGCAGAGATGGCTTCCTGGAAGTCCACAGGCATCTACGTTGACGCTGTTCCCCCTCCTGGGGCGAACATAGTCAGTGGCATGTGGATCTTCAGGGTGAAGCGGCCGCCGGGTTCTCCGCCTGTCTTCAAGGCGCGTTACGTGGCTCGTGGCTTCAGTCAGCGGCAGGGAGTTGACTACTTTCAGACCTTCTCCCCCACCCCGAAGATGACCACTCTTCGGGTACTGCTGCACGTTGCTGCTCACCGTGAATACGAGCTGCACTCTCTCGAATTCAGCACTGCTTTCTTGCAGGGCAGCCTGCACGAGGAGATCTGGCTGCGTCGCCCACCTGACTTCACTGGGTCTTTCCCTCCTGGTACCCAGTGGAGTCTCCGGCGTCCAGTCTACGGTCTCCGCCAGGAGCCACGTGAGTGGCACGACATACTGAGGACTACGCTGGCGGCACTTGGGTTTGCTCCTTCTACTGCCGACCCGTCGCTGTTTCTGCGCACCGACACCTCTCTGCCGCCGTTCTACATCCTCGTGTACGTCGA
This sequence comes from Closterium sp. NIES-65, assembly GCA_948144175.1. Classification (NCBI taxonomy): domain Eukaryota; kingdom Viridiplantae; phylum Streptophyta; class Zygnematophyceae; order Desmidiales; family Closteriaceae; genus Closterium; species Closterium sp. NIES-65. The sequence continues at coordinate 268,004 of CANXME010000986.1, forward strand.
CGACTTGGTCTTTGCCACAGCTGACACTGCTGGACTCGCCTACGTGAAGTCCGAGCTGCAGAAGAGACACACGTGCACTGACCTGGGTGAACTGCGCAGCTACCTTGGCTTGCAGATCACTCGGGACAGAGCACGCCGCACCATTACCCTGACTCAGTCACACATGGTGCAGCAGGTCCTTCAGCGCTTCGGCTTCACGTACTCCTCGCCTCAAGCCACTCCTCTGCCTACTCGCCACTCGCTCTCAGCTCTGCCTTCGGATGAGTCCGTAGAGTCGAGTGGCTCGTATGCAGAGCTTGTTGGCTGCCTCATGTACCTGATGACCTGCACACGACCTGACCTTGCATACCCTCGTAGCATTCTCGCACGCTATGTTGCTCCTGGGAGACACCGACCAGAGCACATGGCTGCAGCGAAGAGGGTGTTGCGCTACTTGTGCAGTACGTCGGGCATGGGGCTAGTGCTTGGAGGGCGAAGTCCAGTGGTCCTCACTGTGCACGCGGACGCTTCTTGGGCTGACGACCAGGCTACGCAGCGGTCGTCACAGGGTTACACCTTGAGCCTTGGTTCCGGCTCTGTTTCGTGGCGGGCTACCCGCTCGTCTTCTGTTCTCGGCTCCAGTTGTGAGGCTGAGATCTACGCCGGGGCTATGGCTGCCCAGGAGCTTCGCTGGCTCACCTACCTGCTGACCGACCTTGGAGAGCCGCCTCGTTCTCCTCCAGTCCTGTACGTAGACAACAATGCCATGCTGGCCTTGTGTCGAGAGCAGCGACTGGAGCACAGGACAAAGCACATTGCTCTCCGCTACTTTCTTGCTCGTGAGCTACAGCAGCGTGGACAGTTGCGACTTGCGTATGTGGCCTCTGAGGCCAACACTGCTGATGTCTTCACCAAGGCACTTGCGCCTTGTGATCATCAGCGTTACTGCACGCAGCTGGGTCTTGTGCCTGTCTTGCCTCACTTGCTCACTTCTTGACCTTGCTTGTACCTTGACCTATATATACTCTTGTTCTTGCTTGCTTGACTGTTGTATATCTCTGTATATGATCTTGCATGTGAAGTGGCCTTGTGGCCCTTGAACTTGTGCTCGGAATGTGTGGTGACTTTGTGATCCACCCTGAGCTTTGCTTTGCTTTGCTTGACTGGTCTTGTGACCCCTTGTTCTCCCCCACTTTGCCTATGGGGGTGTGTCAGAATATTATAGCTTACTTATTTGTGTAGGCTATAGTGGGGTATCCCATAGGGGGTACAACCCAATTAGGGTTTCATATTTGTACTCACTTCATTCATAGTTCATTCATTCTCGTTCACTTCTTCTCAGGTCGATCCCCTTGGATCGATCCTGTGGGTGGGCTTACCACCTCCTAGCTTCTGCTGCAACTCCTACCACTACACTCTGAGCCGCACGCCCTGTGGCGTGCGGCACTTTTTATTCCCGCCGTGCGCCCCGATGCGCGCGGCGGTTTTCGGCGGGCGCGCGGCGGGGTTCTGCCTCGTCGTTCGCCGCGTCGCCCTCTGGAGGTGCCGCGACGGGCGATGGGGACCCGTCTCGGCGCACCGAGGGCACGTGCACCGGCCCCGTCGCCCGTCCCAGTCGACCTGCGTGCGCCTCCCCGTCGCCCTTCGCGGCGGCCCCGTCGTCCCGCGCGCGGCATTCTGTCGCCCTTCGCGGCGGCCCCGTCGACCCGCGCGCGGCTCCTCGTCGCCCTTCGCGGCGGCCCCGTCGACCCGCGCGCGGCTCCTTGTCGCCCTTCGTGGCGGCCCTGTCGACCCGCGCGCCGCCCCTGGGGACCCGTGCACCCGTCCCCGTCGACCCGCGCGTCGCCCTGCGGCCCCCCTCCCCGCACACCTGAGTTCGATTACCGCACATCCGAGTTCGCTTCCCGCGCGCTTGTGCACGCTTCACGCACACCTGAGCTCGCTTACCGCACACCCAGGGTATGGGGGTGATGGTTGTGGGGGTGTCGGTTGTGCGTGCCGTCCCCTTCTTCTCCTCCTCCTTCGTCTCCCACTGCTGCAGCTATCGCTGAGGGGGGTGGATGTGTAGGAGTCTAGGGTTTAGGGTTTAAGGGGGGTGCGTGTGAGTGGAGCTAGCGGTGTAGCAGCGGGTGCGTGCCAGGGGGAGTGGGATAGTGTGGGGAAGCTGTATGGAGGTTGCCGTCGTGTCTCCAGCAGCACCTGTATTCCGGGGAGTTGCTCCGGTAGCCCAGTCGTAGCCAGCTGTGCCAGCCGCCCGTGGGTCCGTTGCTCGTCTGCCGCTACTTTAGCTGCGGGGCTAGTTACTCCAGTATTCCGGGGCGTTGTTCCGGTAGCCGCTGTGCCAGTGTGCCTCCTGTTGCCCGTGTGTCTGCAGCTTTAGCCGTCGCCTCCTATCTCCTCTCCCCTCACTCTCTCTCCTCCTCCTCACTTTCCCGTTGTGACTACCACTAGCTTTGCTCATAATTGTGAGCCTTAAACTATTGCTTCTTGAACTTGTGCTCAGAATGTGTGGTGACATTGTGATCCACCCTGAGCTTGTACTGCTTTGCTTGCTCTGCTGATTACACCCCACTTTGGCTATGGGGGTGTGTCAGAATGTTATCTTATGCTCTAGCCTGTAGTTGGGTGCTCTATAGCGAGTACAACCCTTCTAGCGTTTGCTATTTGTATCCCCATTCTTGCTAGTGCAACCATCTTCTCTCTTCAAACTTTTCACACTCAGTCCCTGCACGAGTCGCGCTCCCCTCTCTCGACCCTCTCGTGCCGCCTTAGCGGCCCCGTCGCGACGCGCTAGAGGCCCCGTCGCGTCGCCCTCGCGGCCCCATCCCGTCGCGCTGCCCTAGTGGTTGCGTTGCGCCGCCCTAGCGGCCCCGATCCGCCGCCCTAGCGGCCGCGTCGCCTACTCCTGCGGCCCCGGCGCCGCCCTTCCCGGCCCCGGCGCCGCCCTTCCCTGCCCCGACGCCGCCCTTCCCGGCCCCGATCCGACGCTCTGCGGCCCCGTCGCCTACCTCGCGGCCCCGGCGCCGCCCTTTCTCGGCCCCGACGCCGCCCTTCCTGACCCGGCCCAGCCTCTGCTGGCCCCGTCGCCTACCTTTCGGCCCCGGCGCCGCCCTTTCCCGGCCCCGACGCCACCCTTCCCGACCCGGCCCCGCCTCTGCTGGCCCCGTCGCCTACCTCTGCGGCCCCGACGCCGCCCTTCTTGGCCCCGGCACTGCTCTTCCCGGCACTGGCCCAGCCTCTGCTCGCCCCGTCGCCCGCCTTTCCCGGCCCCGACCCCGCCTTCACGCGGCCCCGCCGGGCTACTGCCAAGCCGCCAGCGCCACCCGAGCCGCCCGAGCCACCGCGCCACCTGAGCCGCCCGAGCCGCCGTACCACCGAGCTGCCCGAGCCGCCCGAGCCGCCAGGCCGCAGTTGCCGCCGAGCCGCCCGAGCCGCCCAAGTCGCCGAGTCGCCGAGCTGCAGTTCGTGCCGAGCCGCCGAGCCGCCCGAGCCACCCTATCCGGTAAGAGCAGCGCCTCTGTCACCGCACTGCCCTTACCCCACTGTTCGCGCTACTAGTCTACTGCTGTCATGGCTACCCCTAGTGTTCTCGCTTTTGACGCTGAGGGTCGGGCCATTGACTTTGACGTCTAGGTAGATGACCTGCAGCTTTTCCTACAGTGCGATAGGGCAGACGGTCTCTCCCTCTTTGACCTCACCTCTGGTGCCTCTCCTGCCCCTGCTGCTGATGCTGACGCCACTGTTTGCTCATAGTGGGCCTCACGCGATGCTGCTGCACGTCTTGCTGTGTGTCGCCACCTGCCTACCTCTGAGCGTGCGCACTTTAGCCAGTACAAGAGTGCTCAGACCTTGTACGACGCTGTAGTTGCACGCTACTCCTCCCCTGCCACTGCTGCACTGAGCCGCCTCATGCTACCGTACCTCTTCCCTGACCTTGCTGCCTTTCCCACAGTCGCTGACCTCATTATGCACCTCCGCACTAGTGACACTCGCTACCGCGCTGCGCTTCGTGCTGGCTTCCGCTTGCAGACCCCCCCCCCCCATGTACATCACTCTCTACTACATAGTCACCCGCCTCCCTGACTCCCTTCGCGTAGTCAGGGACCACTTCCTCTCAGCTTGCCCCACCACTCTCGCCGTTGACCTCCTCGAGAAGGCCCTCCTAGCAGCGGAGAAGAGCATAGTCGCTGTAGGAGCCTCTCGTGGTGACCCTCGCACCCCCATCTTTGAGGGGTGTCCCCCCTCCCCCCTTTTGCCCTCTGTTGCCTCTGCTGCTGCGGCCGACCTCGTTGGGCTTGAGTCGGTCGGTGCGGCATCTACCCCTAGCGGGAGACGCCGCACTGGCAAGGGCAAGGGGGGCAGGGGCGCTAGAGGAGCTAGCGGGGACATTGGAGGCGGCGGTGGAGGCAGTGGAGGGAGAGGGAGTGGCGTTGGGGGTGGTGGCGGGGGTGGAGGTGTCGGTGGCGGCAGTGGAGGCGGAGGCGGCGGCGGTGGCGGTGGGAGCGGAGGTGGCGGAGGTGGCGGCGGTGGAGGAGGCGGTGGCGGAGGAGGTGGAGCTGGTCGGGGTGGCGCTGCGCAGAGGGTCGGCTCCGGTGGTGGTCAGCGCCAGCAGCAGCAGCAGCAGCGCACTTGTGACATCCCCCCCCCCTGAGCAGCTCCGTGAGTGGTATGCTGCACGCCAGCGGGGTGGGGGTACTGGTCCGTGCACCTACATCCTACGCACTAGCGACCGCGCGGGTGAGCAGTGTGGGGGTGCGCACCCCACCCAGCGCTGCTTTGGTCGCCTGACGGACGCTTGGCGTCACCAGTTCCTGGAGGCCACGGAGATCCCCCGCTGGGGTGAGCTGTCTAGGGCAAGAGTAGCTATCTTTGACCTTGAATTTGATGCTATTCTTGCTGCCATGTATGCTGTGACTATTAGTGATGAGGGTGACTGTTACCAGTGTTTCCCGCCCGACTCGGGCATTGAGACTGCTGCTCTAGGTGCTAGTGCGTCTGCTTCCTCAGGTGCTGGTGAGTCCGTGCTCTCAGGTACCGAATCGGCTTCGGCCTCCCTCACCTTCACCCTTGACTCGGGGGCTTCTCGCTTCTTCTTTCGAGACCGCACCACACTCACGCCGCTTAGTCGGCCTGTTGGAGTCTCTCTGGCAGACCCCTCTGGGGGTCCTGTCCTTGCTCACTTCTCCACGGATCTCCCGTGTCCGGCGGCTCCCTCTGGCACCCTGTCTGGTCTTTACCTCCCCTCGTTCTCTACGAACTTTGTGAGTGGTGCTGACCTGCAGGATGGGGGAGTTCACGAGTTCACTCCTGCGAGCCAGCGGGTGACCCACTGCACGGACGCTCGGACGGGCCGACACTTGGCCACCTTTATTCGTCGGCCGGGATCGAGCCTGTACACACTGACCACTACGTCTCCTTCTGTCCCTGCGTTTGGTCAGGTAGCTGCATCGGGTCAGGTGTTTGCTGCAACGTCCAGGTCTGGTCCTGAGTCTGCCCCCTGCTCGTGTCGCCTCCTGTCTCACGAGACTCTCCTCAGGCACCACCGCCTTGGTCACCCCTCCCTGCTTCGTCTCCGAGGCATGGCCTCCCGTCTCCTTGTCTCTGGTCTTCCCCGGTCCCTCCCTCCCCTTCCTCCGGGGCCTAGCCCTAGCTGCGTCCCTTGTGTCGAGGGCAGCAGCTGGCTGCCACTCACTCCTCCCAGTTTCCTCCGACAGAGGCCTCGCTGCAGACGCTTCACGTGGACGTGTGGGGCCCCGCCCGCGTCCGTGGACTGGGTCACGAGCGCTACTTCCTGTTGGTGGTTGACGACTACTCGTGTTACACCACAGTCTTCCCCTTGCGCAGCAAGGGTGATGTCACTGAGGTGTTGATCGACTGGATCCGCGCTGCTCGTTTCCAGCTCACGCAGAGCTTCGGCTCGGACTTTCCTGTTCTGCGTCTTCACTCTGACAGAGGCGGAGAGTTCTCCTCTGGCCTTCTACGAGCCTACTGTCGTGCACGAGGCATCCGCCAGACATTCACGCTTCCGGACTCTCCACAGCAAAATGGGATTGCTGAGCGCCGCATTGGCATGGTCATGGACGTCGCCCGTACGTCCATGATGCATGCGGCTGCCCCCCATTTTCTGTGGCCATTTGCGGTTCGGTACGCAGCGCATCAGATCAACCTCCACCCCAGGGTCTCCAAGCCGGAGACCTCCCCAGCCTTGCTGTGGACGGGGAAGGCTGGCGATGCGTCTGTGTTCCGTGTCTGGGGATCTCGGGCGTTTGTCCGCGACTTGTCTACGGACAAGCTGTCCCCTCGTGCTGCTCCGTGCGTCTTCCTGGGTCTCCCCCCTGACGCACCAGGGTGGCAGTTCTAGCACCCCACCTCTCGCCGTGTTCTGTCCTCCCAGGACGTCACGTTTGACGAGTCGGTCCCCTACTACCGCCTTTTCCCCTACCGCACTCCGTCCTTCCCCCCGCCGCCGCTCTTCCTTGTACCAGGTCCCCCCCCGGTAGACCCCCTCCCCCCTCAGGGTTCAGCCCCTTTAGGTGTGTCCCAGGTAGACGCAGTCGAGCCTGTCGAGGTCACTGGTGACTCTGGTGCTGCTGAGGGTGCTGAGCCTGGGGGTGTTGACTCTGGGGGTGCTGAGCGTGTGGGTGCTACGCCTGGGGGTGCTGCGACTGGGGGTGCTGAGACTGGGGGTGCTGAGACTGGGGGTGCTGAGACTGGGGGTGCTGAGCCTGGGGGTGCTACACCTTGGGGTGCTGAGCCCGGGGGTGCTACGCCTGGGGGTGCTGGGCCTGGGGGTGCTACGTCTGGAGGTGCTGAGCCTGGGGGTGTGGAATCTGAGGGAGTTGGGCCTGCTCGTGTGGTGTCTGGCAGTGCTGGGCCTGGAGGTTCTCCGGGTACTTCGTCTCGGCGGGAGCCACTCTCTCTACAAGAGCTGCGCGAGTGGTTTGCCCGGCGCTGGAGGCATGCTGCTGGAGCTTGAGGTTCTTCGGCTGCTGAGGGTCCTGGTGCCGCGGGTCCCGGAGGTGCTCGTACTAGGAGTACTGGAGCTGCTGGGCCTGTGGGTACAACTGGAGCTGAAGCTGCTGAGGTTGTTGGCGCTGAGGCTCCTGCTGTCGGTCCTGGAGGCGGTCTTTCTGAGGGTGCTCCTTGTGCTGCTGGAGGTACTGGAGCTGGAGGTGCTGCTTGCGCTGGTGCTGACGCTGGGGGTGATGGTGCTGTCCCTGCTGTGTCTAGAGTCGCCGCGCGGCCTCGGCCTTACTTCGTTCCGCTCCTTCAGCAGGTTCTTGGTCTCGCGCCTTCTACTGGTCCTCCTCCTCCCTTAGAGTGTCCACAGCCTGTCCCGTCACAGTTACAGTTACAGCCGGCCTCACCACTGCCTGCTCCTTCTCCCTACACTGGTCCTACTGGAGGTCTTGCTGAGCGTTGTGAGCCTGCGTCTCGCCCTGCGTCGCCAGTCCGTCCTGCTCGCACTAGTGGTCGTGGTTTGCGTCAGCGTCCTCCTCCTGTCCCTGGCACGCACCATATGTCTCTGCGTCCGTCCACTGCTCCTCTGCGTGCCCCTTTTCCTTCTCCTCCTGAGTCCTCTCTTCTTGCTCTTGCCGACCCGGAGTCGGACTCTCTTCGTGCTGCCAGTCCTACTGTCACGCGTCTCCTTGCTACTGTTGTCACAGACCCTTCCTTTTAGTCCACTACTGCGTCTGCCCTCGTTGCTGAGCTCGTCGACTTTGCTGCTCGCTGTCGTCTAGACTACGCTGCTAGTCTTGTCGCTGAGTCTGCGTCTGTCTGTCCTCCGTCCGTTGGGGGTGAGTGTGCCCTTGGCACGGACATCCTTGAGGACAGGCAGGAGGAGTTCCAGTGTCTGGTTGCTGCTTCACCTCATCTCGTGTCCGTACTGCTTACCCCTGAGGGAGACCCGGATGCACTTGACATCCCAACTCCGCGCTCTTACGCGGAGGCGATAGAGGGTCCCTACTCCTCTTAGTGGCAGGCAGCTATGGACGCAGAGATTGCTTCCTGGAAGTCCACAGGCACCTAATTTGACGCTGTCCCCCCTCCTGGGGCAAACATCGTCAGTGGCATGTGGATTTTCAGGGTGAAGCGGCCGCCGGGTTCTCCGCCTGTCTTCAAGGCGCGGTACGTGGCTCGTGGCTTCAGTCAGCGGCAGGGAGCTGACTACTTTCAGACCTTCTCTCCCACCCTGAAGATGACCACTCTTTGGGTGCTGCTGCACATAGCCGCTCAGCGCGACTATGAGCTTCACTCTCTTGACTTCAACACTGCTTTCTTGCAAGGTAGCCTGCACGAGGAGATTTGGCGGCGCCGCCCATTTGGCTTCACTGGGACTTTTCCTCCTGGCACCCAGTGGAGCCTCCGGCGGCCAGTCTACGGTCTCCGCCAGGCACCGCGTGAGTGGCACGACACATTGAGGATTACGCTTGCGGCTCTTGGGTTTGCTCCCTCTACTGCCGACCCGTCGCTGTTTCTGCGCACCGACACTTCTTTGCCGCCGTTCTACATCCTCGTGTACGTCGACGACTAGGTCTTTGCCACAGCTAACACTGCTGGACTAGCCCACGTGAAGTCCGAGCTGCAGAAGAGACACACGTGCACAGACCTGGGTGAAATGCGCAACTACCTTGGCTTGCAGATCACCCGGGACAGAGCACGCCGCACCATTACCCTGACTCAATCACACATGGTGCAGCGGGTCCTTCAGCGCTTCGGCTTCACGCACTCCTTGCCTCAGGCCACTCCTCTGCCTACTCGCCACTCGCTCTCAGCTCTGCCTTCGGATGAGTCCGTAGAGTCGAGTGGCCCGTACCCAGAGCTTGTTGACTGCCTCATGTACCTGATGACCTGCACTCGACCTGACCTTGCATACCCTCTGAGCATTCTTGCACGCTATGTTGCTCCTGGGAGACACAAACCGGAGCACATGGCTGCAGCGAAGAGGGTGTTGCGCTACTTGTGCAGTACGTCGGGCATGGGGCTTGTGCTTGGAGGGCGGAGTCTAGTGGTCCTCACTGGGCACGCAGACGCTTCTTGGGCTGACGACCAGGCTACGCAGCTGTCGTCACAGGGTTACACTTTGAGCCTTGGTTCCGGCTCTGTTTTGTGGCGGGCTACCCACTCGTCTTCTGTTCTCGGCTCCAGTTGTGAGGCTGAGATCTACGCCGGGGCCATGGCTGCACAGGAGCTTTGCTGGCTCACCTACCTGCTGACTGACCTCGGAGAGCCGCCTCGTTCTCCTCCAGTGCTGTACGTAGACAACAAGGCCATGCTGGCCTTGTGTCGAGAGCAGAGACTGGAGCACAGAACGAAGCACATTGCTCTTTGCTACTTCCTTGGTCGTGAGCTGCAGCAGCGTGGCCAGCTGCGTCTTGCGTACGTGGCCTCTGAGGCCAACACTGCTGATTTCTTCACTAAGGCGCTTGTGCCTTGTGATCATCAGCGCTTCTGTACTCAGGTGGGTCTTGTGCCTGCCTTGCCTCACTTGCTCACCTCTTGACCTTGCTTGTACTGTTACATATATATATACACCTGCTCTTGCTTGTATAGCCTTATATATATATATGTACTCTTGCATGTGAACTGGCCTTGTGGCCTTGACCTTGTGCTCGGAATGTGTGGTGACTTTGTGATCCACCCAGAGCTTGCTTTGCTTTGCTTTGCTTGACTGGTCTTGTGACCCCTTGTTCTCCCCCACTTTGCCTATGGGGGTGTGTCAGAACATTATAGCTTATGCTTTTGTGTAGGCTGTAGTGGGGTAGCCCATATGGGGTACAACCCAATTCGGGTTAGTACTTGTACCCAAATTTTTCATAGTGCCTTCATTCTCGTTCTAGTTTTCTCACTCACTATCTCAATTTTTTGGGGGGTTTAGACGTCTCCCAGCGACACAGCACCGCCGCTCGTAGTGCTCTCTTGTAAGCACGCACGGCCACGACAGAGGCTCTTGCTGAGCTCGCCCGACACCCCCGCCATGGCCGAATTCACGCTCGCAACGTTGACACAGGAGCAACTTGATTGTTTGGTGCGCCAACTTGAAGAATCGGCGCTCGAAATTGCGACGCTCACGGCGGGACGTGACTTCGCGCGTCAGCAATCCACGGTGAACACTCCAGCGCCACCACACGCACCGACAAATGCATCTGCACAATCGGATGAGCCGATCGTCATTTCGTCCGGCACACCAACACAACACGACAGCGTGGGACAGCGCTCAGGCGCAGCGAGTGATGGCGCCGCCCAGCCGATGCCTGGCATGGGAGGAAACAGGGTCGCACCAAGCCCGCGGGAGCCTTGTGAAGCCCGTCGGCACGTGGAGTTCGCGGGGACAAGTGGCGAACATGCCATTATGGCCACTCAAGCCGCAACGCCTGCCCTGTTTTGACCCGAGCCAGCGTGGAGGTCCGACGGTTCAATCGTGAACGTCTTCTTCGACACGAATTACGTCGAGTCGGATGCAGCGAAGATCCGATGTGCCGTTTTGCTGCTGAGGGGCCCCGCCATGGACTGGTGGCGAGTCATCGTGACGTCGCCACGCGCCTACGAGCCACCGTCGCAAGAGGAAGGGCCCACGGGTCCAGCTGTCACCTGGAGTTCATTCTGCGAGACCGCCCAGTACAGCATGTGGGATGCGTGGTGCGCAGGGCTTCGGGTGCGCTTCGACATTTTACGCCGTCCGAGACCGGGGTCCTACCATGGACATCGTCCTCGGGGACCGATTGAGCACGCCACCATACATGCTGTTTCTTCGGAATGCAGCTGCCACTCCGTTTAAGGGGCGGTGCTTTGCTTGCAATAGGCCGTGCCATCGCAATAGTGAATGCCCAGAGGAGCTAAGGCGCCGCGGAGCAGAGCAGGGGAGGGAGTCTCCAAGGCAGGGACATGTGAAACAAGGAAAACAAGAATGGAATGACTAAGGAAAGATTGGGTACAAATACAACCCTAGAAACCCTGTACCCCATATGTGCTACCCCACTATAGCCTACAGCAACTATGTCATATAAATCTGACACACCCCCATAGGCAAAGTGGGGGAGAACAAGGGGTCACAAGACCAGTCAAGCAAAGCAAAGCAAGCTCAGGGTGGATCACAAAGTCACCACACAGTCCGAGCACAAGAGTAGGGCCAGAGGCCAGTTCACATGTAGGAGTACAGACATATATATAAAACTAGACAAGCAAGAGCAAGCATATATATATGTCACAGTACAAGTGAAGTCAAGAGGAGAGCAAGTGAGGCAAGACAGGCACAAGACCCAGCTGGGTGCAAAAGCGCTGATGGTCACAAGGCGCGAGTGCCTTGGTGAACACATCAGCAGTGTTGGCCTCAGAGGCCACGTACGCAAGTCGCAACTGACCACGCTGCTGCAGCTCACGAGCAAGGAAGTAGCGGAGAGCAATGTGCTTCGTTCTGTGCTCCAAGCGCTGCTCTCGACACAAGGCCAGCATGGCCTTGTTGTCTACGTACAGCACTGGAGGAGAACGAGGCGGCTCTCCAAGGTCAGTCAGCAGGTAGGTGAGCCAGCGAAGCTCCTGTGCAGCCATGGCCCCGGCGTAGATCTCAGCCTCACAACTGGAGCCGAGAACCGAAGACGAGCGAGTAGACCGCCACGAGACAGAGCCGGAACCAAGGCTGAAGGTGTAACCCTGTGACGACCGCTGCGTAGCCTGGTCGTCAGCCCAAGAAGCGTCCGCGTGGCCGGTAAGGACCACTGGACTCCGCCCTCCAAGCACTAGCCCCATGCCCGACGTACTGCACAGGTAGCGCAATACCCTCTTCGCTGCAGCCATGTGCTCCGGTCTGTGTCTCCCAGGAGCAACATAGCGTGCAAGAATGCTCAGAGGGTATGCAAGGTCAGGTCGTGTGCAGGTCATCAGGTACATGAGGCAGCCAACAAGCTCTGCATACGGACCACTCGACTCTACGGACTCATCCGAAGGCAGAGCTGAGAGTGAGTGGCGAGTAGGCAGAGGAGTGGCCTGAGGCGAGGAGTACGTGAAGCCGAAGCGCTGAAGGACCTGCTGCACCATGTGTGACTGAGTCAAGGTAATGGTGCGGCGTGCTCTGTCCCGAGTGATCTGCAAGCCAAGGTAGCTGCGCAGTTCACCCAGGTCTGTGCACGTGTGTCTCTTCAGCAGCTCGGACTTCACGTAGGCGAGTCCAGCAGTGTCCGCTGTGGCAAAGACGAAGTCGTCGACGTACACGAGGATGTAGAACGGCGGCAGGGAAGTGTCGGTGCGAAGAAACAGCGACGGGTCAGCAGTAGAAGGAGCAAACCCAAGAGCCGCAAGCGTAGTCCTCAGTGTGTCGTGCCACTCACGCGGTGCCTGGCGGAGACCGTAGACTGGCCGTCGGAGGCTCCACTGGGTGCCAAGAGGGAAAGTCCCAGTGAAGCCAGGTGGATGGCGAAGCCAGATCTCCTCGTGCAGGCTACCCTGCAAGAACGCAGTGCTGAAGTCGAGAGAGTGAAGCTCGTAGTCGCGCTGAGCGGCTATGTGCAGCAGAACCCGAAGAGTAGTCATCTTCGGGGTGGGAGAGAAGGTCTGAAAGTAGTCAACTCCCTGCCGCTGACTGAAGCCACGAGCAACGTACCGTGCCTTGAAGACAGGTGGAGAGCCCGGCGGCCGCTTCACCCTGAAGATCCACATGCCACTGACGATGTTCGCCCCAGGAGGGGGAACCGCGTCAACGTAGGTGCCTGTGGACTTCCAGGAAGCCATCTCAGCATCCATAGCTGCCTGCCACTGAGAGGAGTAGGGACCCTCTACGGCCTCCGCGTAAGAACGCGGAGTCGGGATGTCTAGTGCATCCGGGTCTCCCTCAGGGGCAAGCAGTACAGACGCGAGATGAGGTGAAGCAGCCGCTAGACACTGTAACTCCTCCTGCCTGTCCTCTAGGACGTCCGTGCTAAGAGCACACTCACCCCCGACGGACGGAGGACAGACAGACGCAGACTCAGCAACAAGACTAGCAGCGTAGTCGAGACGACAGCAAGCAGCAAAGTCGACGAGCTCAGCGACAAGGGCAGACGCAGCAGTGGACTCAAACGAGGGGTTAGTGACGACAGTAGCAAGGAGACGCGTGACAGTAGGACTGGCAGCACGAAGAGAGTCCGACTCAGGGTCGGCAAGCACAGGAAGAGAGGACTCAGGAGGAGAAGGCAAAGGGGCACGCAGAGGAGCAGTGGACGGACGCAAAGACATCAGGTGCGTGCCAGGGACAGGAGGAGGACGCTGACGCGAACTGCGACCACTAGTGCGAGCAGCACGAACAGGCGACGCGGGACGAGACGCAGGCTCACGGCGCTCAGCAAGACCTCCAGTAGGACCAGTGTAAGGAGAGGGAGCAAGCAGTGGAGAGGAAAGCTCTAGCAGGGACTGCGACTGGACAGGCGGTGGACCCTCTACTAGAGGAGAAAGACCAAGAACCTGCTGCAGGAGTGGAACGAAGTACGACCGAGGCCGCGCGGCAGCTCCAGACTCAGCAGGGACAGCACCACCACCCTCAGCGACAGCACCAGCGCCACCCACACCTCCAGCGGCAGGAATAACAGCAGTAGGCTCAGCACCAACGCCCTCAGCAGCTCCAGCTCCAGGAGGACCCGCAGGTCCAGCAGCTCCGGAACCGGCAGCACCCGCACCCTCAACGGTCGAAGAAGCTCCAGCTCCAGCTCCAGCAGCACCTCCAGACGCAGCAGCACGCCTCCAGCGGCGAGCGAACCACTCGCGCAGCTCCTGTGGAGAGAGGGGCTCCCGGCGAGACGCAGCAGCAGGAGAAACCCCAGGCTCAGCAGCTCCAGACGCAGCACCCCAAGGCTCAGCAGCTCCCAGCACAGCACCCCCAGGCTCAGCAGCTCCCGACCCAGCACCCCCAGACCCAGCACCTCCAGGCACAGCACCCCCCGGCTCAGCACCCCCCGGCTCAGCACCCCCAGGCTCCGCACCCTCCGCAGTAGCACCCTCAGGCCCAGCACCCCCAGCAGTAGCACCCCCAGGCTCAGCACCCTTGCGCACAGCACCCCCAGAGTCAGCACCCCCAGGCTCAGCACCCGCAGCAGCACCAGAGTCACCAGTAACCTCGACCGGGTCAACGGCGTCTACCTGGGACACACCTGAGGGGGCAGGAACCTGAGGGGGGAGGGGGTCTACCGGGGGGGGAACCGGCACAAGGAAGTCCGGGGGAGGGGGAAGGGAAGGAGTGCGGTAGGGGAAGAGACGGTAGAAGGGGACCGACTCGTCGAACGTGACGTCCTGGGAGGACAGAACACGACGAGAGGAGGGGTGGTAAAACTGCCACCCTGGGGCGTCAGTGGGGAAGCCAAGGAAGACACAGGGAGCAGCACGAGGGGACAGCTTGTCCGCAGACAAGTCGCGGACAAACGCCCGAGATCCCCAGACACGGAACACAGACGCATCGCCAACCTTCCCCGTCCACAGCAAGGCTGGGGACATCGCAGGCCGAGAGACCCGGGGGTGAAGGTTGAGCTGATGCGCCACGTACCTCACCGCAAACGGCCACAGAAAATGGGGGGCAGCCGCATGCATCATGGACGTACGAGCGACATCCATGACCATGCCAATGCGGCGCTCAGCAATCCCATTTTGCTGTGGTGAGTCCGGAAGCGTGAAGGTCTGGCGGATCCCCCGTGCGCGACAGTAGTCTCGCAGAAGGCGAGAAGAGAACTCTCCGCCTCTGTCAGAGTGCAGACGCAGAACAGGAAAGTCCGAGCCGAAGCTCTTCCTGAGCTGGAGACGAGCCTCGCGGATCCAGTCGATCAGCACCTCAGTGACCTCACCCTTGCTGCGCAAGGGGAGGACTGTGGTGTAACGCGAGTAGTCGTCAACCACCAACAGGAAGTAGCGCTCGTAACCCTGCCCACGGACGGGGGCTGGGCCCCACACATCCATGTGAAGCGTCTGCAGGGGAGCCTCTGTCGGGGGGAAGTGGGAGGAGTGAGGAGTAGCCCGGAGGCGACCCTCGACACAGGGGACACAGGAAGGTCCTGGCCCGGAGGGGAGAGGAGGGAGAGACTGGGGAAGACCAGAGACAAGGACACGGGAAGCCATGCTCCGAAGACGGGGCAAGGAGGGGTGGCCAAGACGGTGGTGCCACAGGAGAGTCTCGTGAGACAGGAGGCGACAAGAACAGGGGGCATACTCAGGACCTGACCGGGACGCAGCAGCAAGTACCTGACCCGACGCAGCGACCTGACCAGACGCAGGGACAGGAGGAGACTCAACGGTCAGGGTGTAGAGACTCGACCCCGGCCGACGCGAGAACGAGGCCAGGTGTCGGCCTGTGCGTGCCTCCGTGCAGTGGGTCACCCGCTGGCTCGCAGGAGTGAACTGGTGAACACCCCCATCCTGCAGGTCCGCTCCACTCACCAAGTTCGTGGAGAACGAGGGAAGGTACAGACCCGACAGGGTGCCCGAAGGGGCAGCCGGACACGGGAGGACAGTGGAGAAGTGAGACAGGACAGGACCTCCAGAGGGGTCAGCAAGGGAGACTGCAACCGGCCGGCCGAGCGGCGTAAGGGTAGTGCGGTCTCGAAAGAAGGAGCGAGAAGCTCCGGAGTCAAGTGTGAAAGTGAGGGAGGACGAGGACGACGCAGTACCTGAGAGCGCAGTCTCACCAGTACCTGAGAGCGCAGACGCACTGGCACCTAGAGCAGCAGCCTCACAAGCACCTAGCGCAGCAGTACCAATGCCCGGGTCGGGCTGGAAACAACGGTAACCCTCATTCTCCTCACTATAATCCACAACATACATAGCAGTAAGGATAGCATCAAAATCAAGATCAAAGATCGCTACACCAGCCCTGAGAAGCTCATCCCAGCGAGGGATCTCACTAGCCCCAGGGAACTGCTGACGCCAGGCGTCCGTCATGCGGCCAAAGCAGCGCTGGGTGGCGTGGGCACCCCCACACTGCTCACCCGCGCGGTCGCCGGAACGAAGAACGTAGGTGCAGGGACGAGTACCCCCACCCCTCTGACGCCCAGCGTACCACTCACGAAGCTGCTGAGGCGAAGGGATGTCCCGCGAGCGCTGCTGCTGCTGCCGGTGCGAGCGCTGGCCACCACCACCGCCGCTACGCTGCTGGGTACCACCCCGACCAGCTCCACCTCCTCCACCACCACTGCCTCCTCCGCTGCCGCCTCCACCGCCTCCACCTCCGCCGCCTCCACCTCCGCCGCTGCCTCCACCACCACCGCTGGCACCACCACCACCGTCTCCGCCGCTGCTGCCACCACCACCACCACCACCCCCGCCACTAGTCCTGCCGCCACCCCCACTCCCTCCGCCGCCACCGCCGCCACCGCCACCGCCCCCTCCAGCTCCACCCGCGCCCTTGCCCCCCTTGCCCTTGCTGGAGCGACGTCTCCCACTAGGGGCAGACGCCGCGCCGACCGACTCAAGACCAAGCAGGTCGGCAGCAGCAGCAGAGGCAACAGAGGGCAGCAAGGGGGAAGGAGAGCACCCCTCAAAGATGGGGGTGCGAGGGTCACCACGAGAAGCACCTACAGCGACTATGCTCTTCTCCGCTGCAAGGAGGGCCTTCTCGAGGAGGTCGACGGTGAGGGTGGTGGGACAGACCGCGAGAAAGTGGTCCCTGACGACGCGAAGGGAGTCAGGGAGGCGCGCGACTACGTAGTAGAGAGCGATGTACATGGGGGGGGGGGTTCTTAGCGCAGAACTCAGCAGGAAGGGCGGCGCGGTAGCGAGTGTCACTAGTGCGGAGGTGCGTAATGAGGTCAGCGACAGTGGGAAAGGCAGAGAGGTCAGGAAAGAGGTAGGGAAGCATGAGACGGCTCAGTGCAGCAGTGGCAGGGGAGGAGTAGCGCGCAACTACAGCGTCGTACAAGGTCTGAGCACTCTTGTACTGACTAAAGTGCGCACGCTCAGAGGTACGGAGGTGGCGACGCACAGCAAGACGTGCAGCAGCATCGCGGGTGGCCCACTTAGAGCGGACAGCGGGATCAGCATCAGCAGCAGGAGCAGGAGAGGCGCCAGAGGTGAGATCAAAGAGAGAAAGGTCGTCAGCCCTGTCGCACTGTAAGAACAGCTGCAAGTCGTCTAACCAGACCTCAAAATCAATGGCGCGACCCTCAGCGTCAAAAGCTAGGACACTAGGGGTAGCCATGGCGACGACAGCGACGCAGTGCAAGCAGCAGGGAAAGAGCTCGCAGTGGCAGTGGGACTGTGCTCACCAGGCAGGGCAGGTCGAGTAGGTATGCAGAAAGGCGGCTCAGCGACCTGGCGGCTCGGGTGCTGGGCGGCTCGGGCGCAGGGCGGCTCGGCTCCCGGGCGGCTCGGCTCCTGGGCGGCTCGGCTTCCGGGCGGCTCGGCGGTTGGGCGGCTCGGGTGCAGAGCGGCTCGGCTCCCGGGCGGCTCGGCGTCGGGCGGCTCGGCTCACGGGCGGTTCGGCTGCTGGGGCGGCTCGGCCAGGAGATCCAGGGGCGGGGCCGTCAGGTGCAGCGGCGGGTTGACCGGTGCAGTGGCGGGCCGGCAGGTGCAGCGGCGGGCCGGCAGGTGCAGCGGCGGGCCGGCAGGTGCAGTGGCGGGCCGGCAGGTGCAGGCGGCGGGCCGTAGGGTGCAGTGGCGGGCCGGCAGGTGCAGCGGCGAGGCCGTCAGAGGCGGCGGGCCGGCAGGTGCAGCGGCGAGGCCGTCAAAGGCGGCGGGCCGCTGGGTGCAGCGGCGGGCCGGCAGGTGCAGTGGCGGGCCGACAGGAGCAGCGGCGGGCCGGCAGGGGAGGCGGCGGAGCCGAGTCAGGGGAGGCGGCAGGGCCGCGTTAGGGGAGGCGGCGGAGCCGCGTCAGGGGAGGCGGCGGTGCCGCGTCAGGGGAGGCGGCGGAGCCGCGTCAGGGGAGGCGGCGGGGCCGCGTCAGGGAAGGCGGCGGGGCCGCGTCAAACAGGCGGCGGGGCCGCGTCAGGGGAGGCGGCGGAGCCGCGTCAGGGGAGGCGGCGGGGCCGCGTCAGGGGAGGCGGCGGGGCCGCGTCAAACAGGCGGCGGGGCCGCGATCAGGAGAGGTGGCGGGGCCGCGTCTGAGGGACAGCGGGGCCGCGAGGGAAAAGGCGACCCGAGGGGTCGCTAAAAAAAAGGCGCGCCTCGGGGCGCGCTTCGGTGGGCCCTAAAAAAACGGTCCTAAGGTAGGACCCGCTCTATACCATGTGAAACAAGGAAAACAGGAATGGAATGACTAAGGAAAGATTGGGTACAAATACAACCCTAGAAACCCTGTACCCCATATGTGCTACCCCACTATAGCCTATAGCAACTATGTCATATAAATCTGACAGGAAACGCCAGCAGTCAGTAGGAATCGGGCCAACTACTGACGAGACTGCCTGCTCGTCCAACCCCACCGACCCTCACCGAGTCATAGTACCGATTCATGCTATCGATCGAGCTCGGACGAATAAGGAGGGTATAGCGACGGATTGCCAAGTACTGATCCACGGGAAAATACAGGGAGCAGTAGTGAAGATTCTTATCGACGGAGGAGCAAGTTACAGTTTAGTTAATACCGCAACCGCCCAGAAACTGCAACTGACATTTGTCACAATTCTAATCTGTGCGTGGAGTAGTAGATATATCATTGTGACTAATAGGAAATGTAGAGCAGTACAGTAGGGAGGATGACTAGCAAAGCGGGGTGGTTGAAGCGACACAACCGAAACATTAGGGAGTTGGCGGGCGAGAAGGGATCCGTTAGCACAACGGTAACCTAACGAAGATACTTAAGAATTAGGTAGACAGGGGAAAGGTTGGTTGCGTGATTGTTTTCATACTCATGCTTACTATTCCGTCTACCCTCAACGAACC
Organism: Closterium sp. NIES-65; assembly: GCA_948144175.1. Lineage (NCBI taxonomy): Eukaryota > Viridiplantae > Streptophyta > Zygnematophyceae > Desmidiales > Closteriaceae > Closterium > Closterium sp. NIES-65. The sequence goes on from CANXME010000986.1 coordinate 286,811, forward strand.
GAGCACGTGAAACCAAAGCCGCAAGCAATACAGACCCCAACATTCTTTTTTCGAGTCAGCCGAGCTAGGGTTTTTATGGTTAGATACAGGCTGTGTTACAGGACTTGTTAACAATCACGCAAGGATTTCGATGCATCGTCGAGAGTTCTTAAGGACGAGACTGTGGAACGATACTGAGGAGTTGAAGCCTACGGAGGGAAGGCGTGCAGAAGAGATAGCCGCGCGGGGATACGTGAGAGCGGCAAGTGGCGAAACGGATTCACCTAAGTACCAGACTCCACACCAACGAGCGCGTGTGGTGGGAGATAGCATGGAACGAGCGCGAACTGTCGTCTCGGACCCGGGAGATACTCCTCTCGATGCTCGCTGGACAGAGAAAATACGTGAACGCTGGAAGAACCAAGAAGCAGCAACCCCGCAAACCGGGATGCCGGGGATGCCTCAGAGGAAGGAACGGATTGAGACACGCTGGAGGCCGACGGAAAGCCTCGTACAATAGCCCCGGCAAAGGAGAGCATTGATACATAGCGGCGTCGCGGGCGCTCCAGGCGATTCACAGGAAGGACCCAGCACCGGCGGAGTTCGATGGAAGGCGACTAGCTTGCCTAAGGTGGAGGTGGCCGAGCGGTATACGGGTATTCCTGGCATGGGGCCCAGCCTTAAGAATTATCTGATGCAGCTCGAGACCGTCCAATATTGCTGGGAGCATGACGGATATGATCCGGCGGAGTTCTTCTGGAAGATGGTGGGGACCTTGGCAGGCGAGGCCGAGACCTTCTACCGCCTGACTCGCGATGACGTAATGGACGAGCTGGCGGAAGGCGAGATAGCCAGCCCTATGGCCCGCTTCCTGCAGCTGTTATGGAAGGAGTTCGCGGGGCAGACCAAGGTGCGCGTTGAAGAGTTCTGGGACTTCCGCCGTAAGAAGGAAGAATCCCTACTGGCGTACTACTGCAGGCTCCGCGAATTGGCCGAGGACCTGGAAAGCGCGGACGAACGCCTGCTTGTGAGGAAGTTTGTACGAGGGCTAGACGAAGAACTGAAGGGAGTAGTGCGGAGCACCGTCTACAGCATCGGAGCCGATGTCACTCTCAAAGAATTTTATTAGCTGACGAAGAAAACCGAACAGGCGCAAAGACTGCTGGATCTAGAAGACTCGGACGGAAGGAGCCAGGCCAAGGCTGAAGCTGGATGTATCGGGGCACACCATCAAGCGGGGAATCCTGCTTATGACGGCCGTAGGGGGGGAACCGAAATGGACGCCGAAAACCAAGCGGCCAGTGCTAGTGCTCCTACCAGGGACGGAGAAAGAGTGCTGTATCCGACTGCAGTGTGGAGTCTTGGAATCCGAGGACTACGATGTCCTCGTGGGGATGGAGCTCCTCTACCGAGTAGGAGCTACCATTTGAACGTGGCAGGAGAAGGTGCTCTTTCGCGTGCAATACTGGGACCCAGAGAGCACCGTCGGCACGCTGCCGGTCCGGTTCGTAAGGCCGGAGCCAAGAGAAGCGTATCAGGCATAGAGGAAGGATCTGACCGAGGAGCTAGATGATTGGCCGTGGGAGCGATATGATGCGGAAAACGAAAGGCGGATCGAGAGGCGACTCTTGGGGCTGAGCCCGCCGGATTTGACGGAGCGAGTCAGCCGGGTACAGGCATTGGACGTGCCCATATGCATCCTGGAGTTATACAGGGGGATTGGGACCGGCCTAGCAGCAGCATTGCGCGCCGGATGTACTGTCAAGAAGTGGATCCATGTCGAGCGGGATCCAGCCGTGCGGAAGATGGCATGCCACCATGCGGAGCTGCTGCGAGATGAATACCCAGATCAAATGTGGGAGGACGCGCTTCCATAAGAGACGGAACCAGTAGTGCACGACGTCAGAGCTATTTCCGAGCGCGTACTGGAGAGCTGCGGGCAGATAGACTTGGTCATTGCCGGGTGGGAATGTCAGGGGTATTCCAGAGCCGGGGAAGGCCTGGGGATGGAAGACGCCCGGGGAGCTTCGTTCCGAGATTTGAGGTGGGTGTTAGAGCTGATTCAACAACGTCAAGGAGAAGTAGCCTACATCCTGCAGAACGTCGACCTGGCCGAAGATAAGCGAGAGCCGGTGAAGAGAGCCTTTGAGGAGATAAGCAGGGTAGTGGGTAGAGGAGTGCCAGCCGACGCAGCGCAGCTTGGGTCGCGAGCCCATCGGTCGAGACGGTACTGGCAGAATGTGATGTCTACCGCCGCATTACGACACTCAATGGCGCTGATGCAGCGGCCAGAGCCCCGTTTAGTGAGTGACATTCTGGAGCCTAACCGGTTGCCAGCGTCGGTGACGTGCGTAGACCACCCGTCACAGTACCAGTGTAACGAGCCGGGGAAGCCGCGGCAGGCGCTGCCGGCCTTGGTGTCTTACGCGGAAGCCCACGGATTCATCATGGAGGGAGATATGCCGGGCCCAGGGATGGTCTACGACGTGCGGAGAGGAGCTTGGGAGCAGCCGACGGCGAATGAAAGAGAAGCAGCAATGGGGCACCTGTGGGGAGCTACGGCGCATCCAGAGGTGACCGAGGAACAGCGGCGAGCCGCCTTGGGTCAAGCCATGGACGCGAACGCAATGACATGGCTTCTGGACACGATGCGGATGCACTTAAAGGCGAAGGAGCTGCAGCGGGATATCGCGTGTGGGGAACGCTACTGCGACCTAGAGACCGTGGAGTGGCAGAAGAAGTCCTTGGCGCGGATTGAAGAACGGTATGACCTGAAGATCGACGAGGGGTGGGCGGCGTACATGGCCATGGAAGCGCCAGAAGGAGTGGTCGAAGGAGATGGGGAGGCAGGAGCGGACTCACCCAAGAAGCAGGATCGGGGGTCCGAGGAGGAATGGATAATAGGAGGAGGAATGGATCCTGAATCAGCTGCTGCCTTACAGGAGGTGTTACAGCAGCATCGCGGGACCTTTGCATACACCCTCCAGGAATTGGGGAAGTGCACCACGCATGAGATGAAGATTGAACTCACCACAGAGGTTCCCATCTATCAGCGGAAGCGGCGGATGAGCCCAGGGGACTTAGATATTTGCACGGAGAAGTGTCGCGAGCTGCTGGAAGCGGGACTGATCCAACGTTCCGAGAGCGACTATGCCGCGGCAACCGTAGTAGCTTCACGGAAGGATCTGACGGGGGCGGTCTCCGCGCGGAGGATGTGTGGAGACTATCAGAGCTTGAACAAGGTTACCGTGGCTGATAGGTATCCCATGCAGTTGGCAGAGGAGATCTTCGATAAGCTGCACGGAGCATCGGTGTTCTCCACGCTGGATCTTATGCAGGGATTTAATCAGATTCCCATCCGGCCCGTCGACCGCAAGAAGACGGCATTCCATGGACCAGACGGTCCGTACGAGTGGCGCTTCATGCCTTTTGGAATGAAAAACGCGCCTGCGCTGCTCCAACGAGTCATGGACACGACACTTCGCGAAGTGCCAGCGGCGGCGTGCTACATTGACGGCGTCGTGGTTTTCAATCCAGACCCGGCCCAGCACGTGAAGGATGTGCAAGCGACGCTGGACGCCTTTCGAGGAGCCGGACTCACGTGTCACCCGAAGAAGTGCAGCTTCGGGAATACCGGAGTGAAGTACCTGGGGTTCGAAGTGCAAGGAGGGCAGCTGGGGATTCAGCAAGCGAAAGTGGAGGTTCTGGACCGGGTGCCTCAGCCGAAGGACAGGAGCACCTTGAGAGCCGTGCTCGGATTCCTCAATTACTACAGGAAGTTCATCCCGAACTTCAGTAAGACCGCCGCGCCCTGAAATCGACTACTGAGGGAAGATCAGCAATGGGAATGGGGAGAAGCCGAGCAGGGGGCACTACAGGTGCTGCTGAAAGCTATGAAGACGGCCACGGTGCTGACGCTGCCAAGCCGAGGACCCATTTGTGCTGTACACCGACTGGAGTAGCGCGGGTATGGGGGCGATCATGTGTCAGAAGCGGGAAGGAGAAGAGAAGGTAGTCGCCTTCGCCAGCCGGAGTTGTAACCCCGCCGAGGCTAACTACAGCTCGTACGAGGGCGAAGGGTTGGCAGCCGTATGGGCTATCACTCACTTCCGAGTGTACCTACAAGGGAGGCAGTTCGAGCTAGTGATGGATCACAAACCCTTGACTTGGCTGATGACCAACCAAGCACTAACAGGGAGGAACGCACGATGGGCCATGCGCTTACAGGAATATGATTTCTCCATTCGGCACAGAGCAGGGAAAACCATGCAACATGTAGATGGGCTGTCACGGAACCCGCCTATGCATCGCCCCTCGGCATGCCTAGTGGCACTAGCAAGAGAATTAGATACAGAAGGGACCAGCCGAGGAAACAGGACGGGGCCGGCTGATGTCTGGGAAGACCAGGAAGTGCTGGACTGGGTACAAGGGAGGACGGGCGAGGATACTGCGACCAGCGAGAGGGCCCGAGCCCGAGGAATTCACTACCGCTGGCACCAGGAGCAGTTGCAGAAGAACACCCGGGACGGATGGAAGCTGGTCCCACGGCCACAGGAGAGGGAACAAATCATTAGCAGGGTTCATCGAAAGCTGGGGCACTACGGAAGTTTGCGCACCACGCAGCTAGTGGAGACAGGATGGTGGTGGGCAGGGATGCGGAGAGACATCAGAGAGTGGGTGGCCAAGTGTGAGCTGTGCAGTCGGAACAAAGCGGAACTGGCGCGAGGGAGGAAGGAGTTGCAGTCGCTGCCTATTCACGGCATAGGGTTCCGATGGTCTCTGGACCTGGCTCGAGAGATGCCGCTGAGCAGAAGGGGGAAGCGTTACATCTTAATCATGATCGAGCATGGCAGCAAATGGGTCGAGGTGAAGGCCCTCCCCAGCAAGAACTCGGCTAAGATAGCCGAAGCGTTCGAGGAGCAGGTGCTTACTAGATTTGGGGCATGCGGGGAGGTGCTAACCGACCAAGGGACAGAGTTGATGGGAGAGTTTGATAAGCTTTTGCAGTCCACGGGGATTACTCACAGGAGGACCTCCAGATATCACCCGCAGAGCGACAGACTCACAGAGCGCTTCGAACAGACAGTGAAGAGGGGGCTAAGGGCTTACGGGGAGCAGTTTAAGAGGGATTGGGATATACGGCTCCCGTGGGTGGTGGCAGGCTACAGATTCAGTAAACAGGCGGCGTTGCGAGACCTCTTGCCATATTACCTACTCTTAGGGAGAGACCCCGTGTTACCTGTGGATGCGCCAAGAATTCTCACAGGGTCCGTGCAAGTGGCCAACGAAGAAGAGTGGGTGGGGCAGGCGGAGGCGAGGGCGAGGTACCTGAGGGAGCTTTTACCAGCGGCACTAGAAAACTTACACGTGGCGCAGCTGAGAGACGCGCAGAGGTACAAGAAGAGAGGAGAAAGGCAAGAGGGGAAGAAGGATAAGACCTTGGGAGCAGGGTAGAAAAAATACGGCAATAGCTGCAGCGGTATTATTACTGGCCCGAAATGTTGACCGGCGTACAGCGACACGTGGCATCGTGTCCCACTTGCCAGCTCATGAAATCATCACGGCAGCGGCCGGTAGGACAATTGCAGCTGATACCACCCCCAGAGCGTGCTTGGCAGCATGTGACAATGGACCTCGTCACGGGGTTACCGACTGCGGCGAGTGGGAACGATGCAATCCTAGTCGTCGTCGATCAACTGATGAAAATGGCACATTTCACAGCCTGCAAAAAATCAATCACAGCCGAAGAAACAGCACGCCACTTCATCTCCACCGTTGTTTGACTGCACGGGATACCGGCAACAATAATCAGCGACCGCGACACGAAATTCACCAGCAACTTGTGGCGGAACCTGTGGTAGCAGTTCGGCACGCGACTACAGTTCCGCTCTTCGTACCACCCCGAAACTGACGGACAGACAGAACGGACAAACCAGACCATGGAGCAACTCATCGAGCCACGTGCAACGACCCAACCACCTGGGAACAACAGCTGTCACTCATTGAATTCACATACAACAACTCACCATCCACCACGACCTAACAGTCACCGTTTTACCTGAACTACGGACAAGAATCGACAGTACCCATGACCCCGAATCCCGACAACCCAATGCCACGAGCACAACAGTTCGCCAAAATATTACAAGCAGCACGAACCCGGGCAGCAGACGCAATAAAAAAATCAAACATCATCGCTAAACATAATGCCGATCGCCACCGCCGACCTGTCACTTACCAACCTGACGACCTAGTTTTACTCGACACTCAGAACCTCAGACTGCCCATCACCCCAAAACTCCGCCCCTGATATTGCGGGCCATTCCGCATTAGCCACATGATTACGCCCGTCACCGCCCACCTCCCCCTCCCCGCTGACTGGTACGTCAGCCCCTCATTCCACGTCAGCCTGCTTCGCCCTTACGTCCCGTCCACGAGCCAACTACCACGTAATCGCCCAGCCAGCATGACACGACCGTCGACTAAACCAATCATCACCCCCGAGAAAAATCTGAGCCACAGAGTTCGTGACCCTCGAGGATCCCGAAGGATCGAGTTCCTGATCCGCTGGAAAGACCATACACCCACCGAAGACAACTTGGTTCCACTGGACAGAATCGAAAACAACCCCGTCTTCACTGAGTATCTGCGCAGCCGAAACTTCAGGGATGTACACGTGCTTTCGTAAGGAGGACCTCCTTAGGGGGGGGGGGGGTAGTGTAAGGAAAATTCCTTTTCCTTACGTCGCGTCCCTGCTCAGCGCGTACACCACTGTAGCACCATCGTCAGCACCGTTACCACTCGCAACCATCGCATCGACAAATCCTCCCGCCACCTTCGCACGTCGCACCCCGACCTCACGGCTCGGCGGGTAACCCGCGCTCCGGGCCTCTGCTTTGACAATTCCCCAAACCTCAGTCCCAGGCTCGTCGCACGACAACCACAGTTCATTACCATTACCACTGTAGTTTCGCTATATATTCTTCGCTCATGCCTTCGCTCATTGTACTCTTGCTTCGATAGTGCAATTCTCGCTCGCTCACTCAATTGCACTCGTAACAGGTGATAAGAAAAGGGAAGGGAAAGAGGAAGGTGGAAAGAGGAGAACATCATCTACGTAAAACATAGAAGGACCAAGCACAAGAGCAGCCCTCACCACAATGCAGGGCACATCGTTTCAAGCACAGCCGCTAAGGGCGCGTATCCTTGATGGCTGAGTTCTAAAACATGCTCGAGCTTTGGCTAGTAACCTACTTCGCAAATTTCGGGAAATTGGAATCGTGAAATTCGTCAATGCTACGTCCAATCAGGGAACTAACATGAACACTGAACAGGGTTGAGCTCGCATTTAAACTGTTAGTGAGCACTTTTTTCCAAACGTGTGCACCTTGTACCCCTTCGATAAAGCTGCCAGCGAAAATGATAAACTTCAGTGTGCGCACTAGCAAAGCCATCGTCAGATTGTAGGCGTCGCCAACCGCCACGTGGAAACCAGAGGGCACGTGCCACCCATGCGGGTAGCCTACTAAATCTAGGTGCGAATTGTGCCCTGCTCTATAAGCTCGAACTTCAATGCCGCGAGGGAGGCCCTCTAGCACCGTCCGCACAGATCGGTCGATCTGGTCAACATCATCCGATGCGAAGCTCTACGGAAATTCTTGCCACACATAGGAAGGGAGCAAAGAATGGGTGACGGAGCACCGTACCCAAGAGCATGCAAAATTCATAGGGGAAATACGCTCCATGTGACGAATGCCAAAACCCCCTACGCGTATGGGCAGGAAAATCTGGTCCAGGGCTGCATCGTGAACGTCATTTCTACAAGCCCAAGCCCCTGGCACTAGGAGCTGCTGAAAGGTATCTCTCAACCACGCATCCCACTGTGCAAAGCTGGCACGTACCGCTGGTGTCGGTGGGACCTTCTCTGGCACGTAATGTGGTTGCGTGCTGACACATGCTGAGAGTAGGCAGGCCGCTGAATGGAGTTGGCGTAGTCTCAGAAGCCATGGAAACACTAGCCCCATCCTCTCCGGACACTTAGGTAGTCTCCTCTCTACCAACGCGGCAGAGCCCACCGGCACTCCGAAGACGATGAGTCCTCTACGAGCAACCTCAATCCTCAAACTCGAAAAAGTTTCCACCTCCCCGAAGGTGGCAAAATCTTGTTGGTAAACAAGACACTTGTGCGGGTGGACTGCAAGGCCCAGCTTGCTCAAGTGTCTCATGATCCCCGTGAAGTGGTGTAGCACTCTAGAGGGAGGGCCCAGCACATAGGTGTCATCTGCGTATGACCAAAGCTGGACGTTGCCCTCATCTGGTGCTGGCTTAAGAGCCCTGCGCTAGTGCATATAGAAACGAGCTGCGCGAGTCACCCTGGAGGGTGCCGCGCTCCGAATGTATGGTGGCCACTCCTGTACCTGCCCGGTAGTGGAGGTTAGAGAGTGACACGTAGAAAATGCGGATGGAAGGTATGAGGTAGCAAAACTCAGGGATGGTGTAGAGGGCCTGGAATATGGCGTCTTGATGAAACGGGTTAAAGGCGTTCGCCAAGTCCAGCTGAAGAGCGACCCAGTTAGGGTGGTCAACCAAAGCAAGACGAACACTTCTAACCATGACCTTGGTCCTGTAGGTAACGCCCTCGTCATCTGGTCTCGCAACTACAGGCAGACCGTTAGGAAAAGGATGTAGATCAAAGCCTCACCTATCGCGATAGGATGCACATCCAGGTTTGCTTTTGCGAGAGCGACCAGGGTGGTTGATGCCAATAGCGATCGAGCTGTTGGGGCGCAGTAGCCTTGTAGCCAATGCTGGTAAATGGCGAGCGAGTTAGGAAGGCTCTGAGGAAAAGCAAGAAAGTATCCTAGAGATGCTCGGCAACCCAGCCTGTCGATCCTCGGGGCGACCCGCGTGGGGCCGTGAAGATGGCGCATCGGAGGTTGTCTACAGAGAGCACGAGGGCAGTTTTCTGGAAAGTTGATAGCCAATCTAAGGTCGGTTACTCCACGGCGGAATGCATGCTCCGCAGTTAATGCGTCGTACTCTCTGTATCAGAGGCTGCTTTTGCCGACTCCAAGGACACACAGGCCCACGAGGTCTCGTTGCAAGCCGCAGGACACTGGCAACGAGCAATGTGACGCTCATCCGCCGTGGGGGGGAAAATGGTTATGTGTCCATATCATGATGCCCGTCGAGGAAGGGGTGTACGTCGATTCAGGGCCTCCGAGATGAGCTCCTCCCACTCACCTCGACTAAAGCGGGTGATGCACGCTGCGATTGCGGCCATGTGTGAACACTCCGATGGTGTTGCTGGAGCGAATAGGAGCGTCGGTGCCGTCGCCATCTGGGTCCTGAGAGATCCGCGCTAAGATGACAATCAGAATGTCAAGATATACACCACAGTGGGTGTGGGTGCGCTCCGGATCAAAACACTCCGACCAACGCAGCGAGTCAAGCGTATACCAATGTGCATCTGTGAACTGCATCCCTGCGGCTTGGGGCTCTGCAAGGGAAGGTAGAGCTGAGGCCCTGTTGCACACAGCTTGCGCTCTGCGGACTACGTCGGCAGGGTGGCAGAATGGCGTGTTGTGTCGGAGTGCTCGGCGGTTCGCGAGGGAGCTCAAGCATATAAGGGGCACCTTACGACCTCATCGAGAAACGTCTCTGTGTCCGTGGGGTCGGCCGTGGTTGTGCTATCAGAATTATTTACAAAGGCAGCCTCGCTAGTTAGCAAGACACCCGCCGGAACGTCGAGGGTAGGGGGAGATGGGGCATCCCCAAAATGGCGCGGGTGAGTGGTGGGCGGGGCCGAGCGTGGAGCTGGGCATCGACTCGGTGACAGTCCTACACATGAGGTTGGGGTCTGTGCAGGGGGTTGGTGGAGGTAGTCCGAGCCCTCCCTGAATGGGATGGTGTCCTGATGGCACCTCTAGGATGCCCAAGTGAGGACTGCCAGGTGCCTCATGCCCAGCTCTTGTTGCTGTACTTGGAGTGATAGGTGGGGCTATTGATGGGGATGAATAGAGTGAGGCAGGCCGGATTGGTGCACCTACGTCTATATGTGGAGCACACGGTCTCCATCGGAGATAGGCAGAAGGGGTCGAGTTGGATGGGGCCCGCAAGAGAGAGGTCCTTGAGGGGGGGGCTGCAAGGGCACGTACCTGTGGGGCTAGAGGGGTGGGAACTGAGAGGGGTATGCAAGTGTGATGTATTGCCAGCAAGCCGTATACAGTCGCTCCCAAACCCGATGTGGACTCCAACGCCTCCCCGTCTGTAAGGGAGGAAGGATGAGCTGGTTCAGCGAAAGATGAGGCACGCCTTGCCTGGCCATGTGGTTGGGATGCGGGTGGATGTGGCAATGGCCTTAGCTCACCCTCCTGCCGTCTCAGTTGAGCTGTCGGGGGCGGGGTGGGGCTGCCCGCAGTGGTGGGAGGCGGGGCATGGGAGATGAGCGCAACCTCTTCTACCATTGTATCATCCCCAACTCTGGCAACCTCCATCCTAGTGCGGAGGTCGCCATCCCGAGGGGCAACTAGGTGTTGGTGGGGAAGAGCCGTGCCGGTAGGACCTCTCTCGTGTGCATGCAAAGGGGAGAGAAGGATAGGTGATGGACCCATGTGAGGGGGGGCTGAAGTAGGTTGGGTAGAGGGGGTGGAGAGAATAGCCGCTGTTGGGGCAGAAGATGGAGGTGGAGTGTGGAATTTAAGCATCCACCGCCGTTGCCTCTACCCTTCCGTCGTCAACCTGCATTGGCTTGGGGAGCCGTGGCTGGTTGTGGGGGGAGGGGGGCCGGGGGAGGGGATGGAAGGAGGGGAATGTTGGCACAGCGTGATGACGCAGCATGACACCTCCCTCCGCTCGTGGGACCTCCCGAGGTGGCGGGAGCTGGTGTCAAAGTGGCCGCCGAGCGTTGCTGGTTGTGGCAAGGTGGGTGGGTCACAAGGGGTGCAAGTGGGGGGCGATGGGCTGGAGGAGAGTGGTGGTTAGCACGTGATGCTTGGGGCTGAGAGGGTGATGGTGGTGAAGGTGGTGATGATGATAAGGGTTGGGGATGGGAGCGGAGGGGCGGGTCATGTCGCGTGCCCTCGTGATGTGCACTGCTATTTGAGTCCCTCCCACCCATCACCTCTTCCGTGACCTCCTCGGCCAGGTCGCTCTTGCCTTCCTGTACCAAGAGCAGTGGCCCTTGTAGGTGGATCCCACCAGTCAGGGAAAGGGGAAAGGAGGGGGAGTCCCTAGTTGGAGAGCAGGTTTTCTCTAGGAAAGCCCAGGCCTTGGCTGCCCCACCTAACGCACGAGAGTGCCTGCGAGGGTGGGGGCAAAGGGTAGGAGCTTCTGGGGGGGAATTGGGTTAAAAGGTGCGGGGCGCGGATGTGTGCACTCTCCGAATGCCCTGCCCTCTCGAGGAGGGCCTCCCCCTCTCTCCCACCCCTGACGCCCCCATGCCCGCTGCGCCCGCACCCCATGTTGGCTCTTTGCTGCCAGCCTCTCCTGCGGCCCATGCCGCTCCATCTGCGGTCTCTGCCGCCCATATTAGGGCCTCTTCTGCCCCAGTTGTGGCCTCTACTACCCCAGCTCTGGCTTCTACCGCCCCTGCTGGTCGTGCCACAGCCCCACCTGTAGCTTAGATCCTTTTAGAATTCTGAAAAAAATCCCTAGTCGTGCCACAGCTCCACCTGTAGCTTCAGCTGCAACCCCATCTGGTGCGGCGGCCGCCGCCCCATTTGCCGCCTCTGCGATCTCTGCTGCCCTTTCTTCAGCAGCCGCTGCTCCTTCTCCGCTGGCTTCCAATACCGCCCCTTCCCTGGCAACCCTCACTGCGCTAAGCCTCCACCCTAAGCAGCAGCAGGAGGGCCAGCAGGGGTGGGAGTGGAGGAGGGCTTATAAAACTATGTAAATGTGGAACTTCAAATTTGGTCAAATCATTTCCACGGGGGCCAAGATATTGGCACAATACATCATCAACAGTGGCCTTTGTTACTGAATGGAAACAATCAACATCGCCAGCTACCGTATTTCATGGTCGCAGTAGATATACACATAGACCTCAAATGAGTATAACGGCATCCAACATACACTACTAGCAGATTGATACGGGTGTGTAATGAGTTGGAACACTGATTCAAACCAAGTTCAGACCCACAGCGTTCACTGTATGCAAAACAGCAAGAAAAACAGTATGAATAAACCAGCTCAGAGTGCTTTGATTCGAGGTCTCATAATGCTTTCATCCCCACGCCACTGCCACATTATATCTTCCAGCGACACTCGCCCAGTGACAATATCAAGGCAATCTCTCACACAAACCATCTCATCAGATGCACCTCCACTGGATAACACCTGCCCCGCCACTTCCTCCCTCTCCTCCCCATCCGCGGTCTCTGCCCCGCCATCTCCTCCCTCTCGTTGACTCTGTTGACTCAGTTGACTCAGTTTCCTCGTGCTCTTGCTTCTCATTAACATCCCTCCCTTCCACTCCCCTTCCTCCTCCTTCCCTCCCCCCCCCACCTCCCCATCGCTCACCCCATCCCGCACTCCACCCTTCACAACCCCCCCTCCTCCACCCCCCTCTCCGTCCCTTCTCCCTCTCCTCTTGCCTCTCACGGCCCAGCACGCAAAAGCCGAATGACCAACGTCATCATAAACCAAAGCCTTTGCACGAATCCCCACTCCCCCTTCTCCTACTCCTGCTCCTCCTGCTCCCTCCCCTGTTCCCCTCCTGTCAGTTTTTTCATCCACCGATCTGCCCCCCTCTCCCCCAAACTTGAGCTGGTTGGGAGGAGGCGAGGGGAGAAGGAAGGAGTTGAGGTGGTGAAGCGAGCGGATGAGAAAGAGAGATGTTTCGGTGGGGACTATAGAGTCGGCAGTACTGCACTGAAGGAGGATGATGGGGAGGAGAAGCGTGGAGGAGGGAGGGGAGGGAGAAGAGGGAAATGGAGAAGCAGAGGAGGGGGGGGTTGAAGAGGGAGGAAAGGAGGAGGAAGACGAGGAGGAGAAGGAGGAAGAGGAGGACGGAGAGGGAGAGGAGGATGGGGGTGAGGAGAGCAGGCTCAGCTGTCCTGAAGCAAGAGCAGCCACAACAGCTTCAGCAACACCCCCTCCCAGCTCCTGCCTGAGAATGTCGAGAGGAGGGGGCGGCGACGGGGCGAGGAACCTGGAGGAGAAGCAATCAGAGGAGAGGGGGTCTGCCTCTTGAGAGGAGGATGCTTCTTGATCGGAAGAAGGAGACGAGGCGTTTTCTGAAGGTGTGCCTGTGGGAGCTGCTGCCACCGCTGCTGCTGCTGCTGCTGCTGCTGTGTAAGAGAAGGAGACGGAGAAGGGCGGAGGGACGGTGAACTCTTGGGCTGGTTGGAGAGGCGAAGAAGCAGGCAAGGATGGCGTTGGAGGTGGCATGGTGGAAGCTGGTGTGGCATCAGTTGGTGTGGCATCAGTTGGTGCGGCACCTACCCGTTGCTTGAAAGGTGACGAGTTGAGGAGGTGGAATCGAAGGGCCTGCTTCGCTGCTTCTTTTGATGTCGCTCTGTTGACTGCATCTGCAACAGAGGTGGGATTTCCTCCTCCTGAGATTGCGCTTCCCCTTTCTGTACTGGTCACATGCATACCAGCATCACTTTCACCTCCCATTTCACTCCTTACACCTGTTGCTCCTGCTGCTCTTGCTGCTCTTGCTGCCTGTTCACTCCTTACACCTGCTGGTCCTGCTACTCTTGCTGCTCTTGCTGCCTGTTCACTCCTTACACCTGCTGCTCCTGCTGCTCTTGCTCCTCCTACTGACAAGGACGATACTGATGAGGACTTGGCAGCAGCTGGTTGGCGGTTGGTGATTCCTTCATCAGAGTTACCTAATAATTTCACTGGACCCTCCGATGACGAGGCGTTTGGACCCTCTGACGTGGCGTTGGGACCAGCTGACGTGGCAAATGAGCGGGGTGACGCGGATTTGAGGGCGGCAGAGAGGGAGGGCCTGAGGGAGGCAGCAGCAGCAGCGCTGGCTGCTGCCAGCTGCTCGAGTGCCCTGCTTCTAGCAACAGCAGAGGCAGAGGCAGAGGCAGAGGCAGAGGCAGAGGGAGTCACAGGAATGAAAGGAGCAGAGGTGGAAGGGGCGGACGGGGCAGAAGCAGCAGCAGTAGGAGCAGCAGTGGCAGACAAGAAAGGACTCTTCGGGCAGTCAAACGACGCGCCGAACAATGCAGCAGCAGCAGCAGAGGCATCACCAGCAGCATCACCAACAGCACCACCAATAGCACCACCAATAGCACCTGCAGCTACAGCCTCAGCAGCAGCGGCGGCAGCATCATCCGCGGCGGACGCGAGAGCATCAAACAGCAGAGCAGGCGAGGATGAGACGAACCGTGCCGGCCCGCCGATAGCAGGCGTCATGAGAGAGAGAGCGACCACGCCCCGGTTCTGCTCGTACTGCTGGTGGTGGGCTATATCGTACACACCGCTCATTCCCAGGAAACAGTAGGGCTGCCTCAGATCAGATTCGCCTATAGACCAGAGGTCCTCTCCCGTGAGAGGCCTCAAAGGCTCGCCTATAGACCAGAGGTCACTTTTGACGCGCCTCAAAGGTTCGCCTGGAGACCAGAGGTCCTCTCCCTTCAGCTCCTCTCCCTTCAGCTCCTCTCCCTTCAGCTCCTCTCCCTTGTCCTCTCCCTTGTCCTCTCCCTTGTCCTCTCCCTTGTCCTCTCCCTTGAGAGAGTGTCCCTTGACGGCGGGCTGTGGCGATTCTCCCTCCCTGCTGGCGCTGCTGCTGACACTGCTGCTGTCAGCCTCTGCTACAGCCGTTGGTGCTGCTGCTGACGATGCTACATCCTTGCCATGCGCCTGGAACATGCGGCGGAGGGCAGACCTGAGGCGGCGCCACACAACCATGGAGCAGACGTGGGCGCCTGAGGAGTGGCCTGTGAGGAAGATGCGCGAGGGGTCGCCCCCATACTCGTGAATGTGGTCCATTGCCCATGAGAGCGCCCTGGACGTTTCGTGTACTTGGTGGATGGCAATGACCTGTTGGTCAGTAGGGCGAAGAGCAGAGAAGAAGTGGTGGGGAGGGAGGTGGCATGGCGTGTATGGCCCATGAGAGCGCCCTGGACGTTTCGTGTACTTGGTGGATGGCAATGACCTGTCGGTGAGGAGGTGGGATGAATGGAGAAGGTAGGATGGGGGAGGAAGACACTTGGTGGATGGCAATGACCTTTCAGTAAGTAGGGCGAAGAGCGGAGAAGAAGTGGTGGGGAGGGACATGGCGTGTATGGCCATGAGATCGTCCTGAACGTTTCGTGTACTTGGTGGATGGCAAGGACCTGGAGGGCAGTAGCAGGGCGAAGTGAGGAGAAGAGGTGGGGGCGTGTATGAGAGATGGGGGGTTGACAATGCGTGAGGGGTCGCCCCCATACTCGTGAATGTGGTCCATGGCCCATGGGAGTGCGGCTGGCGTTTCTTGAGCCTGGTCGACGCCATGGGCCTGGAAGTGGGGGAGAGAGAGGAGGACGGGAGTTGGAGAGGACACGAGAGCGGGAGGAGAGACTGAGAAGCGAAGACGGGGAAGACGACACGGGAGCAGCTCATGTGCTCCCCTGTGCCATTATTCTCAGCAGCAGTCGCAACAGATGAGCTGAATTATGAGGATGAGGGGGCTACGGAGGTGGGAGGTGGGACGGGAGGGGGGCGAAGGGAGGGTGTACATGTGACTTACCTCTGGGTAGAGAGTGTACTGAATGGTAACCACCACCGCCCCTGACTGAGCGAATCGGATTGCGAGAGGAGAATACATCCACTTCTCGCCACTCGCCCACACTCCCCCGTGCACAAAAAACAACACTGGCCGCCCCTTGCTTCCTTCGGTACTGCTGCTGCTGCTGCTGCTGCTGCTGCTGCTGCTGCTGCTGCTGCTGCTGCTGCTGCTGCTGCTGCTGCTGCTGCTGCTGCTGCTGCTTCTGCTGCTGCTTTCTGCTGCATTGCTGTCAAGTGTCAGATCTGGTGGCATGTAGATGTCAAGACTGCAGGGGGCAAGGGCAGGAGGAAAGGCACAGGCGGCAAGGGCAGGAGGAAAGGCACAGGGGGCAAGGGCAGGAGGAAAGGCACAGGCGGCAAGGGCAGGAGGAAAGGCACAGGGGGCAAGGGCAGGAGGAAAGGCACAGGGGGCAAGGGCAGGAGGAAAGGCACAGGGGGCAAGGGCAGGAGGAAAGGCACAGGGGGCAAGGGCAGGAGGAAAGGCACAGGGGGCAAGGGCAGGAGGAAAGGCACAGGGGGTCAAGGGCAGAACACAAGTGAGAAGCAAACAAGGATGCATTGTTGTCAGGTGGCAGATCTGGTGGCATGTAGATGTCAAGGCTGTGGTGGGCAAGGGAAGAAAGCAAGGCACAGAGGGGCGCCATCTAAGTGACGTCTCACACAACAGAATATCAGGCATTGGGAAAACCCTAAGATGGATGTATGGAGAATCGGATTCACGCAGTAATCCCTGCCATGTCATCCCATCATTATATTAGAATCCGCCCATGCGTTCCCATGCTCTCATATGCCATCAAATGCCATCATGATGTGCCATCACATGTTACCACATTGCCTCCAACTAATATCTCATCTCATCCCCATCCCCATCCCCATCCCCATCCCCATCCCCATCGCTCTGAGCCAGCGAGCTTCTCGTGTCATCCCGTTCCAAGCCAAGCCATCCCGTCCCATGCCACGTCATCTCGTCCCATGACACGCCATCCCGTCCCATGCCATGCCATCCCGTCCCATGCCATGTCATCCCGTCCCATGCCATGTCATCCCGTCCCGTCCCGCGCATACGTGTTGCGCGGTCGAGGGCCGTAGCGGATATCGTGGACCACTCGCACGCCGCCATGTGGCAGACCCTGCCACAGCATCGCCTCCATCGACGACGCCCAATTCCACACTGAAAAACCACGTCATGCCACGTCAGCCCCCACGCCATGCCATGGCCAGGTCACACCATGCCGAGCAAATCAAGGAGAAAATTGGGCAGCGAGGGGAAAGCAAGAGGCACCGGGGGAGGAAAAAAGGGAGAGGAAAAGGAGAGGTAAACATAATGTTCTTTCGATTACCGCCGGTAATTTTGCTGTTACGGCGTATCACGGGGGGAAGGAGAAAGTTCGTCAATAGCATCCGAGCAGCATCTCACTTGCTTTGCACTGTCATGTCCCAGTTTCCCTTCCTCCCTGCACACTCCTCCCTTTCCCTCCCACCTCTCCCCTCTGTCTCTAGTAGTTCCTTACTAGTTCCTGCTCCTTGCCCCCATTCCGCCTCACTTCCATCCTCCATTCCTTCCCCATTCCTCCTCCATTCATCCCCCCCGGTTCTACCTGTCGACGTCAGCTGCCTTCGCATCTTCCGGATCCCAATTGCCGACCGACGATCCGCGGACGAGCTTTCCGCGTCCCCCACTTCACCGCGAGTGATCTCCCCCTCCGCCGCGTCCAGTTTCCCCCCTCCGCTTCCGCTTCCGCCAATGCTCTGCGGACCTTCCAAGCCGCGCTGACTGGCGTAAAACACGCTCCTATACATCGCCATAGCATGGAACCCGTACGGCGCGTAACCGAACATCCCGACCATCGCTTTCGCGAACGTTATCGCGAGCGTCGTCGCGACGGAGATGCGCTCCCAGACCATCGCCTGTCGCAGCACCTCCAGCTGCGCGCCACGTGCCGACTCGACAAACATACTCCCAACCATTCTGCGAGAATCGCTGAATCTTTGAGTCGACTCTAAAACCGGATCTTTGAGTCGACTCTAAAACCGGATTTTAATCAATTGGAGTCCGCAAATGCGGCGAGGAGAAAGAAAATAGCTGGACGAACATGTGCGACGCGAGAAGTCGCGTACAGGTAGGTGTGCGTCGTGAGTCCACACAAAGGAGCAAAAGAGCAGTGTAACGAGCGGTGGAGACCGGTGTGAAACGGAAGGGAAGCAGTTGGGAGCGGAGATACGCGAGAGGAGAGGAGAGGCGAGGAGAGGAGAGTCAGTCCAGATTTTTGCAGCGAGTCCGTTAGTGCGACACTCAAGCTTGATCCAGTAGAAGCACACCTGGTTATTCTCTCTCTCTGTTTACCAAGAGTCCGTCAACGTTGGGAAAGTCCTGCTTTCTCAGAACCCGTCAACTAGGCTGGTCTTGAATCAAGAGAGATGCTGCCTGGGAGCGGCGCGATACAGCATCGAACTATGATGTAAGGAAGCGTCAATGCGCCAGTTCGACTTGCCAGGCGCTCCCAGCAAGTAGTCCCGATCTGACTCTGCCTCCTAATCTCCCCTCGCCCGCTCCTGAAGCCAACTCTTCAGGTCCCTACAGGAGAATCTATGGGCGCGCATCATGTATTCTCAAGGGCCCCCATTCCCGCAGCACGGGGAGGGGTCAGTTACAAAACCAAACCGCGCTGTTTACTTTCTTCGTGCAGTCGCAAACACTGTCGCGACCAATGAAATCCCACCCTCGCATTCGCGAATAAATTCCGGCGGTGTTGTGGGAATTGGGTGTGTGCGGTGCAGTGTGTGTGAGTGGGGGCGGAAGGCCTTAGCTGCAGCACCAGACGAGTCGATGGCAGCTCTTTTCTCAGCCAAGCTTCCCACAACACGATGTTGCAGAACGCCGATCCGGCACGGCACGGCACGGCACGGCACGAGGCGGCGCACCGGGTTCCAAAGATTCCATGGACTCGGCAACCTGGTCTGCTGCATCATCTCGGCGGCAACCCCCAGGGCGGTGCCTCTCTCCGCCTTGGCACGTGCCACGCCTCAGGGCGTGCACTGGCGAGCCCATGGGCGATGGTCGCAATATCAACGCGGTTGTATGTTCCCTGAGGGCGTGTAAGAAATTGTTTAGGTTCGTAACTCAGGTCTAAAATTAGCTGGTTACCGCTTTCGCTCATGTCGCCGATTCGGCTGGCGAGATGCACTTTAAATCGGAAACACACAAATGGACCAACAAAAAGTGAACAAGGCTCGAATCTACGCACGATTGTGAGAGTGCACGATGAACCGAACATGTGTTAATTTGTGCACGCAAGAGAAGTTGACAAACTGTGCGATTTGTTCGTTCACCAATGAACGCACCGCTGAAACCGGGTAAACAGTTCGTCTCGCAGAGCTAGACGAAAACAGCTAACCTAAATAACCTATGGACGGCTCGGCTCACCCTCTATAAGGTCGAACATGCAAAATCGAACTTGGGTGTGTGGTTGTGCTTCAACCATTTGCGATACGCACGGATCGAACTTGCCATCAACAAAAGTCAAACTTTGTTCACCTCACGTTCAACTGCAACATTTGATATTAAAACACAAACTTATACCAAACATAAATTTCAGCACGCCCTCAATCCAACGGAGTGGATAATTGTAAGGAAAAAATCTTTTCCTTACTTCGCATCCCTGCTCAACGCGTACATCAATGTAGCACCACAATCAGCACCGTTACCACTCGCAACCCTCGCATCGACAATCTGCCCGCCATCTTCGCACGTCGCACCCCGACCTCACGGCTCGGCGAGTAACCCGCGTTCCGGGCCTCCGCTTTGACACTTTTCCCAACCTCAGTCACAGGCCCGTCACGCAACAACCACAGTCCATTACCATTACCATTGTAGTTTCGCTATATATTCTTCGCTCATGCCTTCGCTCATTGTACTCTTGTTTCGATAGTGCAATTCTCGTTCGTTCACTCAATTGCACTCGTAACACTTGGTATTCAGAGCCTACGATCTCTTCTCGGACCGCACCCACACCTTTGATTCCCCATTATCTCAAATTTTGGGGGGGGTAGACGTCTCTCAGCGACACAGCACTGCCGCTCGTAGTGTTCTCACGTAAGCACGCACGGCCACGAATGAGGCTCTCGCTGAGCTCGCCCAACACCTCCGCCATGGCCGAATTCACGCTCGCCACATTGACGCAGGAGCAGCTCGACCGTCTGGTGCGCCAACTCGAAGATTCGGCGCTCGAAATTGCGACGCTCATGGCGGAACGTGACTCCGCGCTGTGAAAGTGAGTAGTAGTCTTAGGAGCCATAGCTAGGAAAGCCCTAGCTAGGCAAGAACAGTTTAGGCAAAGAGGGGGATGCACTAGCAAGAATGAGGATACAAATAGCAAACTGCAAACACACGGGCAACAGGATGCACACTGGCACAGCGGCTACCGGAACAACGCTCCGGACTACTGGAGTAACTGGCCCCGCGGCTAAAGTAGCGGCAGACGAGCAACGGACCCACGGGCGACTCGCACAGGTGGCTGCAACTGGGCTACCGGAGCAACTCCCCGGACTACAGGTGCTGCTGGCGACACGACGGCAATCTCCGTTCAGCTTCCCCAAACAGTCCCACCCCCCCTAACACACACCCGCTGCTACACCCCTAGCTCCACTCCCGCTTCACCCCCCCTTAGTACCACTCCAACGGCTCCAACAGGTCCACCCCCCCTCAGCGGCAGCTGCAGCACTGGGAGACGGAGGAGGAGGAGGAGCAGGGAATGGCACACAGAAGCTGCACCCCCAGACCTCTCACCCCCAAACCCTAATTCAGGAGAACGGGCAGTAGGAGGGGTGGGGCGCCATAAGAAGCACGGGGGACAGCGGGGAGGGCAGGGGCAGCGAGGAACGGGCCGCCCACGGGCCTGGGACAGCCTCCCGAACCGCGCGCAGGCGGCCCGAGCTGCGCGCGGGCCTGGCGCAACCCGTACGGGCCGCGCACGGGCCTGGCGCAGCCCGTACGGGCCGCGCGCAGGCCGTACGGGCCGCGCGCAGGCCGTACGGGCCGCGCGCAGGCCACGACGGGCGACGGGGGGCGACGCGCGGGTCCCCGTCGCCCGTCGCAGTGCCTCCCGAGAGCGACGCGCGGCGTGACGGGGTAGAAACCCGCCGCGCGCCTCGGGGAGCACGGCGGGCAGAGAACCGCCGCGCACCTCGGGGCGCACGGCAGGCAGAAAACCGCCGCGCGCCTCGGGGAACACGGCGGGCAGAAAACCGCCGCACGCTCCGACCGCGCGGCGGGATGAGAACCCTAAACTTGACGCCGCGCACCACGGGGCGCGCGGCGGACAGGGAGTAGCAGTAGCAGTGGAAGCAGTAAAGTGGGGCCCACAAGCCAGGAGCATATCGCTCTGATTCCATGTGTAAGTGAGTAGAAGTCTTAGGAGCCATAGCTAGGAAAGCCCTAGCTAGGCAAGAACAGTTTATGCAAAAGAGAGATTGCACTAGCAAGAATGAGGATACAAATAGCAAACCCTAGAAGGGTTGTACTCGCTATAGAGCACCCCACTACAGGCTAGAGCATAACACACACGCGTCCGCAATCAACGACGAACACTCCAGCGCCACCACACGCACCGACAAATGCATCTGCACAATCAGATGAGCCGATCGTCATCTCGTCCGGCACACCAACACAAAACAACAGCATGGGGCAGCGCTCAGGCGCAGCCAGCGATGGCGCCGCCCAGCCGATGCCTGGCATGGGAGGAAACAGGGTCGCACCAAGCCCGCAGGAGCCTCGCGAAGCCCGTCGGCACGTGGAGGTCGCGGCGACAAGTGGCGAACGGGCCATCATGGCACCAATGCCACTCAAGCCGCAACGCCCGCCCTGCTTCGACCAGAGCCAGCGTAGAGGTCCGACGGTTCAATCGTGGGTTTTCACGATGAACGTCTTCTTCGATGCGAATTACGTCGAGTCGGACGCAGCGAAGATTCGGTATGCCGTTTCGCTGTTAAGGGGTCCCGCCATGGACTGGTGGCGAGTCATTGTGACGTCGCCACGCACCTACGAGCCACCGTCGCAAGAGGAAGGGCCCACGGGTCCAGTTGTCACCTGGAGTTCTTTCTGCGAGACCGCCCAATACAGCACGTGGGATGCGTGGTGCGTAGGGCTTCGGGCGCGCTTCGAGCCGATCGCAGCTTCTATTTCGGCGCGTCAGAGATTGCGCACTTGGCGGCAACTCGGGTCGGTTCAAGATTACACGAGCGGCTTTCTCGCACTTTGCGAGCAGGTCGGCTACATGCACGAAGCGGAGCGGGTGGACCGTTACCTCGGAGGGCTGAAGCCGGACATCTCGCATGAAATCATGCTACGCGGGCTCTCGAACTTCAACGAGATTCTCGCGCTCGCCGAGAAAATCGACATTCTACGCCGACCGAGACCGGGGTCCTACTACGGACATCTTCCTCAGGGACCGATCGAGCACGCCACTGTAAACGCTGTTGCAACGAATGCAGCTGCCGCACCGTTTAAGGGGCGTTGCTTTGCTTGCAACAGGCCGGGCCATCGCAAGAGCGAATGCCCAGAGGAGCTAAGGCGCCGCGGAGCAGAGCAGGGGAGGGAGTCTCAGAGGCAGGGAAACGCCAGCGCTCAGTAGAAGTTGGGCCAACTACTGACGAGACTGCCTACTCGCCCAACCGCACCGTGTCAGAATGTTATTCTCTAGCCTGTAGTGGGGTGCTCTACAGCGAGTACAGCCCATCTAGGGTTTGCTATATGTATCCTCATTGCTGCTAGTGAAACCACCTCTTTTGCCTAAACTTCTCTTGCCTAGCTAGGGCTTACCTAGCTATGGCTCCTAACTGTGTTCATCATCTCAACATGGTATCAGAGCACTCACGCTCCTGGCCTGTGGGCCCTACCGCTGCTACTCTGTGTGTTGCACGCCCCGTGGCGTGCGACGGATTTCTCTTCCCGCCGCGCGCTCGGAGCGTGCGGCGGTATTCTGCCCGCCGTGCGCCCCGAGGCGCGCGGCGTTTCTCTGCCCGCCGTGCGCCCCGAGGCGCGCGGCAGCCTTCTGCCCCGTCGGTCCGCGCGTCGCCCCCGGGGGGCGCTTCGACGGGAGACGGGGACCAGCCCGTCGTCCCCCGTCGCCCGTCCTGGCCAGCGCGGGCTGCGCTAGCCCCGAGCGCGGCCCGTACGGGCTGCACCAGGCCCGTGGGCCGCCTGCGCGGTTCGTCGGGCTGTGCCAGGCCCGTGGGCGGCCCGTTCCTCTCTGTCTGTGAGCTGCTCGCTGTCCCCCGTGCTTGTGACGATGCCCCACCTCTGCTGCTGCCCGTTCTCCTGAATTAGGGTTTGGGGGTGAGGAGTGTGGGGGTGGTGGTTGTGTGTTACTCCCCTTGCTCCTCCTCCTCCCTGGTCTCCCACTACTGCATCTGCCGCTGAGGGGGGTGGGTGTGTGGGAGCCTACGGTTTAGGGTTTAAGGGGGGTACCGTGGGAGTGGAGCTAGGGCTTGAGCAGGGGGTGTGTGAGAGGGGTTTGGGGCAGCTGGAGGAGGTTGTGTGGAGGTAGCGGTCGTGTCGCCTGCAGCGCCTGTAGTCCGTCGCCCTTGCTTCGGTAGCCACTGAGTCAGCCGCTCCTGTGCCCGTGTCTCTGCAGCTTCAGACGTTGCCTCCCATCTTCTCTCCTTCCACAGTTCCTCCTCCTCCTCACTTGCCCTCTTCGACTGCCTCTAGCTTTACTTGTGCATGTGAACCTGCTCTAGGACTACTTGCTCTGCTGATTATACCCCACTTTGACTATGGGGGTGTGTCAGAATGTTATTGTTCTCTAGGGTACTCTATAGCGAGTACAACCCCTTAGGGTTCCCTATATGTATCCTGCTACTTTCTAGTGAACCCCTTCCTTTGCTTATTCTCTCTTGCCTAGCTAGGACTTACCTAGCTATGGCTCCTAACTATGCTTACTATCTTCACATGCTATCAGAGCGGGTACGCTCCTGGCCTGTGGGCCCACCTGCTTCCGCTGCTACTCGATCTGTCGCACGCCCCGTGGTGTGCGATGCAGGCGCGCGGCGATTTGCCCTTCGCGGCCCTGATGCCGCTCTTCGCGGGCCCATCACCGCCCTTCGCGGCCCCCACTCGGCCCCTCCCCCCCCCTTCGCGGCCCCGTCGCCGCCTGCAGCGGCCCCGTCGCCGACCTCTACGGCCCCGTCGCCGCCCGCAGCGGCCCCGTCGCCGCCGCAGCGGCCCCGTCGCCGCCCGCAGCGGCCCCGTCGCAGCCCGCAGCGGCCTCGTTGCCGCCCGCAGCGGCCCCGTCCCCGTCCGTAGCGGCCCCGTCGCCGCCCGCTGCAACCCCTTCCCCGCCCGCAGCGGCCCCGTCGCCGCCCGCAGCGGCCCCGTCGCCGCCCTCCGCGGCCCCGTCGCCGCCCGCTGCGGCCCCGTCGCCGCCCTCTGCGGTCTCGTCGCCGCCCTCCCGCTGCCCCTTCGCGACACCCTGGGGAGCCGCGCGCGGCCCCTCGCTACCCCGTGGTGGCGCCCTAGGGGCCGCGCACCGTTTCCCTCGCCGTCCCCCGCGCTCCTTCCCCGTCCCACCCGTTTTAGGGTTTGGGGGTGCGGGGTGTGGGGGTGGCGGTTGTGGGGGTGTCGGTTGTGTGCGCCGTCCCCTCCTCCTCCTCCTCCTCCTCCTCCTTTGTCTCCCACTGCTGCAACTGTCGCTGAGGGGGGTGGATGTGTGGGAGCCTGGGGTTTAGGGTTTAAGGGGGGTGCTGTGGGAGTGGAGCTAGGGTTTGAGCATTTGGTGTGTGAGAGGGGCGTGGGGCAGCTGGGGGAGGTTGTGTGTGTCGAACAAGAATGAATGAACTAACAGTGAAATGAGTACAAGTAGGAAACCCTAGAATTGTGTACCCCCTATAGGCTAACCCACTGTAGCCTAAACAACTACAACATATATATAATGTTTGACACACCCCCATAGGCGAAGTGGGGGAGAACTAGGGGTCACAAGACCAGTCAAGTAAAGCAAAGCAAAGCAATCTTAGGGTGGATCACAAAGTCACCACACATTCCGAGCACAAGTTCAAGGCCACAAGGCCAGTTCACATGCAGGAGTACACATATATATAAGGCTAGACAAGCAAGAGCAACAATATATATATATATGTAACAGTACAAAGGGGGTCAAGAGGAGAGCAAGTGAGGCAAGACAGGCACAAGACCCAGCTGGGTACAGAAGCGCTGATGATCACAAGGCGCAAGTGCCTTGGTGAAGACATCAGCAGTGTTGGCCTCAGAGGCCACGTACGCAAGGCGCAACTGACCACGCTGCTGTAGCTCACGAGCAAGGAAGTAGCGGAGAGCAATGTGCTTTGTTCTGTGCTCAAGTCGCTGCTCTCGACACAAGACCAGCATGGCCTTGTTGTCTACGTACAGCACTGGAGGAGAACGAGGCGGCTCTCCAAGGTCGGTCAGCAGGTAGGTGAGCCAGCGAAGCTCCTGAGCAGCCATGGCCCCTGCGTAGATCTCAGCCTCACAACTGGAGCCAAGAACAGAAGACGAGCGAGTAGCCCGCCACGAAACAGAGCCGGAACCAAGGCTGAAGGTGTAACCCTGTGACGACCGCTGCGTAGCCTGGTCGTCAGCCCAAGAAGCGTCCACGTGCCCAGTGAGGACCACTGGACTCCGCCCTCCAAGCACTACCCCCATGCCCGACGTACTGCACAAGTGGCGCAACACCCTCTTCGCTGCAGCCATGTGCTCTGGTCGGTGTCTCCCAGGAGCAACATAGCGTGCAAGAATGCTAAGAGGGTATGCAAGGTTAGGTCGTGTGCAGGTCATCAGGTACATGAGGCAGCCAACAAGCTCAGGGTACGGGCCACTCGACTCTACGGACTCATCCGAAGGCAGAGCTGAGAGCGAGTGGCGAGTAGACAGAGGAGTGGCCTGAGGCGAGGAGTACGTGAAGCCGAAGCGCTGAAGGACCTGCTGCACCATGTGTGACTGCGTCCGGGTGATGGTGCGGCGTGCTCTGTCCCGGGTGATCTGCAAGCCAAGGTAGCTGCGCAGTTCACCCAGGTCTGTGCACGTGTGTCTCTTCTGCAGCTCGGACTTCACGTGGGCGAGTCCAGCAGTGTCAGCTGTGGCAAAGACCAAGTCGTCGACGTACACGAGGATGTAGAACGGCGGCAGAGAGATGTCGGTGCGTAGAAACAGCGACGGGTCAGAAGTGGAGGGAGCAAACCCAAGAGCCGCAAGTGTAGTCCTCAGTGTGTCGTGCCACTCACGCGGTGCTTGGCGGAGACCGTAGACCGGCCGCCGAAGGCTCCACTGGGTGCCAGGAGGAAAAGTCCCAGTGAAGCCAAGAGGGCGGCGCAGCCAGATCTCCTCGTGCAGGCTGCCCTGCAGGAAAGCAGTGCTGAAGTCAAGAGAGTGTAGCTCGTAGTCACGGTGAGAAGCGACGTGCAGCAGTACCCGAAGAGTGGTCATCTTCGGGGTGGGAGAGAAGGTCTGAAAGTAGTCAACTCCCTGCCGCTGACTGAAGCCACGAGCTACGTAACGCGCCTTGAAGACAGGCGGAGAACCCTGCGGTCGCTTCACCCTGAAAATCCACATGCCACTGACGATGTTCACCCCAGGAGGGGGGACAGCTTCAACGTAGGTGCCTGTGGACTTCCAGGAAGCCATCTCTGCATCCATAGCTGCCTGCCACTGAGAAGAGTAGGGACCCTCTATCGCCTCCGCGTAAGAGCGCGGAGTCGGGATGTCAAGTGCATCCGGGTCTCCCTCAGGGGTAAGCAGTACGGACACAAGATGAGGTGAAGCGGCGGCCAAGCACTGGAACTCCTCCTGCCTGTCCTCAAGGACGTCCGTGCCAAGGGCACACTCACCCCCGACGGACGGAGGACAGACAGACTCAGACTCAGCGACAAGACTAGCAGCGTAGTCTAGGCGACAGCGAGCAGCAAAGTCGACGAGCTCAGCAACTAGGGCAGACGCAGCAGTGGACTCAAAGGAAGGGTCAGTGACGACAGTAGCAAGGAGACGTGTGACAGTAGGACTGGCAGCACGAAGGGAGTCAGACCCCAGGTCCGGAACAGCAGGAAGAGAGGACGCAGGAGGAGACGGCAGAGGGACACGCTGCGGAGTAGTGGAAGGACGAAGCGCCATCCGGTGTGTGCCCGGGACAGCAGGGGGACGCTGACTAGGGACACGACCACCAGTGAGAGCAGCACGGACAGGCGACGCACGGCGAGACTCAGGCGACGCAGGATGAGACTCAGGCTCACGACGCTCAGTAAGACCTCCAGTCGGACCAGTGTAAGGAGCAGGACCAGGGAGAGAGGAGGCAGACGGAGGACACCCTAAGGAGGGAGGAGGACAAGAAGGAGGAAGCTGACTAAGAGCCTGCTGAAGGAGCGGAACGAAGTACGGCCGCTGCCGCACAACGACTCCAGAACCAGCAGAGACACCAATGCCAGGGTCCGCAGTACCAGCAGCAGCTCCAACACCAGGGTCCACAGCACCAGCCGCAGCTCCAACTCCCGGGTCCGCAGCACCAGCAGCAGCTCCAACACCAGGGTCCACAGCACCAGCCGCAGCTCCAACTCCCGGGTCCGCAGCACCAGCAGCAGCTCCAACACCAGGGTCCACAGCACCAGCCGCAGCTCCAACTCCCGGGTCCGCAGTACCAGCAGCCGCTCCAACGCCCGGGTCCTCAGCACCAGCACCAGCTCCAACGCCCGGGTTTGTAGCACCAGCAGCAGCTCCAACGCCCGGGTCCGCAACACCAGCAGCAGCACCAACTCCCGGGTCCGCAGCACTAGCAGCAGCACCAACGCCCGGGTCCGCAGCACCAGCAGCAGCTCCAACGCCCGGGTCCGCAGCACCAGCAGCAGCGGGGTCCGTGAGACGAGGCGCGCCACTCCGAAGTGTGCAGCGCCACTAGTACCACTCACGGATCCGCTCACGGGAGGGGAGCTCCCGACTAGGAGAAGTACCAGCACAAGTCCCTGTAGTGCGTCTGGCTCCACAGGTACCTCTCCGGAGGCTGCAGTACTGTACGTACCACTCACGCAGCTGCTCCGAGGAGAGGCCTCGTCCAGGTGTAGGACCCTTAGGTTAAGCACCTCCAGAGTCAGAACCCCCAGGCCCCGCACCCCCAGGCTCAGCACCCCCAGTCCCCGCACCCGCAGGCTCAGCACCCCCAGGCTCAACACCCCCAGGCTCAGCACCCCTAGTCTCCGCACCCACAGGCTCAGCACCCCCAGTCTCCGCACCCCCACGCTCAGCACCCCCAGTAGGACGAGAGTCGACAGCAACCTCAACAGGCTCAACCGGGTCTACCTAAGACACACCTGAGGGAGCGGCACCCTGAGGGAGGAGGGGGTCTACGACAGCAGCACCTGGCGCGAGGAAGAGAGGCGGGGGGGGGGGAGCGGGGCAGTGCGGTAGGGGAAGAGGCGGTAGTAGGGGACAGACTCGTCAAAAGTGACGTCCTGAGAGGGCAAGACCTAGCGCGAGGTGGCGTGGTAAAACTGCCAACCAGGCGCGTCCGGGACAAAGCCGAGGAAGACGCAAGGAACAGCACGAGAGGAGAGCTTGTCCGCAGACGTATCGCGGACAAAAGCTCGAGAGCCCTAGACCCAGAAACGCTACGCATCGCCAACCTCCCCCGTCCACAGCAGTGTGGGCGAGGTCTCCGGCAAGGAGACACGGGGCCAGAGGTTGAGCTGATGCGCAGCGTACCGGACCGCAAACGGCCACAGAAAGTGGGGGGCAGCCGCATGGATCAAGGAGGTACGAGCGACTTCCATGACCAGGCCAATGCGGCGCTCCGCAACCCCATTCTGCTGTGGCTAGGCCGGAAGCGTGAACCACTGCTCAATGCCGTGCTCAGCACAGTAGGCTGCCAAGAGGTCGGAGGAGAACTCACCACCTCTGTCAGAGTGCAAGCGCAGGACAGGAAAGTCCGAGCGGAAACGCTCGCTGAGCTGGAGACGGGCTCTGCAGATCCAAGGGATCAAGACATCAGGGACCTCACCCTTGGTGCGCAAGGGGAAGACCGTGGTGTAGCGAGAGTAGTCGTCAACAACTATCAGGAAGTACCTCTCCTGACCCTGACCACGGACGCTGGCTGGGCCCCACACGTCCATGTGGAGCGTCTGCAAAGGAGCAGTCGTCGGGGGAAACGAGGAGGAGTGAGGAGCGGCGCGCTGCCGCCCCTCGACACAGGGAAGACAGGGAGGAGCAGGCGAGGGTGGGAGGGGAGGGAGGACCCTGGGAAGACCAGAGACAAGGTACCGGGAGTGCATGGCACGAAGGCGCTGCACAGACGGGTGGCCAAGTCGGTGGTGCCAGATGATAGTCTCGTGCGCTAGAGAGCGACACGAATAGGGGGCAGACAGCTGACCTGACGCGGACGGAGACGCAGACGCAGCGACTTGAGGGGAGGCAGTAGTCAGTGTGTATAGGTCCGACCCCGGCTGCCGGGTGAAGGTAGCCAAGTGGCGGCCTGTACGAGCACACGTGCAGTGTGTGACACGCTCGTAGGCAGGGGTGAACTGGTGAACACCGCCGTCCTGGAGTGCACAACCTGCCACCAAGTTCGTAGAGAACGTGGGGAGGTGGAGACCTGACAGTGTGCCCGACGGGACTGCAGGACAGGGAAGGACAGTGGAGGAGGTCGCAATGACCGGACCCCCAGAGGGGTCAGCGAGGGAGACAGCTACTGGCCGAGCAAGTGGCTCAAGGGCAGTGCGGTCACGAAAGAAACAGCGAGAGGCACCTGAGTCCAGCGTGAAGGTGTGCAGTGCTGCAGTCGACACAGTACCTGGGGTGGCGGACACAGAAGCACCTAGAGCAGCAGCCTCACCAGCACCTGGGGCAGGGGACACGCAAGTACCTGAAGCGGCAGACACACAAGTCCTAGTGTCCGGGTCGGGCGGGACACTCAGGTACTCAGCACCCTCTCCACTAGTAGACATCACATACATGGCAGTGAGAATAGCATCAAAGTCTAGAGCATAGATATCAATCCCCTTCTTTAGGAGATCAATCCAGCGGGGCAGCTCAGTGGCCTGAGGGAACTGAACACGCCAAGCGTCGTTCAGACGAGCGAAGCAACGCTGTGTGGCGTGCGGTCCCCCACACGGCTGGCCAGTGCGGTCACCAGTGCGAATGACGTACGTGCAGCATGCAGCTAAGGCCACCCCCCCCCCCCCCCCCGTGCTGAGAGTACCACTCACGGACCTCCTGGGGCGACGGAGTGTGCTGCTGGCCCTGGCCACCGCCAGTGCCTCCGCGACCACCACCGCCGCTACCACCTCCTCGACCACCCCAACCCCGGCCGCCGCCTCGTCCACTGCCACCCCCACCACCTCCTCCGCCCCGGCCACCTCCCCCGCCGCTGCCGCCACCCCCCCCACCGCTGCCACCTCCCCCGCCCGCGCCACCACCCCCGCCACCACCACCTCCCCCACCACCGCCACCCCCGCTGTCACCACCACCGCCCTTGCCCCCTTTGCCCTTGCGGCTGCGGCGCCCGCTCGAAGCAGACGCAGTCCCGACCTTCTCAGCACCAAGGAGGTCGACAGCAGCAGCAGAGGCGACAGAGGGAAGAAGGGGGGAGGGAGAACACCCCTCAAAGAACGGGGTACGGGGGTCACCACGAGAGGCACCTATAGCGACTATGCTAGCCTCAGCTGCAAGGAGTTCCTTCTCGAGGAGGGCAATGGTGAGCTCAGTGGGGCAGCGAGCTAGGAAGTGGTCCCTGACTGAGCGCATAGTGTCAGGGAGGCGCGTGACTAGGTGGTAGAGAGTGAGCCAGAGCGGGGGTGGGTTCGTGGCAAGGAAGTCATCAGGCATAGCGGCGCGGAAGCGAGCCTCACTAGTGCGGAGGTGGGTAATGAGGTCAGCGACTGTGTGGAAAGAAGCTAAGTCGGGGAACAGGTAGGGAAGAGAGAGACGGCCTAGTGCGGCAGAGGCCGGTGAGGAGTAGCGGGCAACGACAGCAGTGTACAGTGCCTGCGCAGTCTTGTGCTGCCCAAAGTGCTCGCGCTCATCTATCGGCAGAGAGTTGCGAATAGCGAAGCGAGCATGGGCGTCACGAGTCTGCCACTGTGAGCGGGCATTGCTGTCAGTAGCAGCAGGAACACTAGCGTGGCCTAGGGCGTGATCGTACAGTGAGATGTCTTCCTTGGCAGTGAGCTGTAGGAAGAGGTGTAGGTCATCAAGCCAGGTGTCGAAATTCACTGGGCGGCCCTCAGCATCGAAGGCTAGCACAGGAGGGCTAGCCATGGTAGCAGCAGTGGGAAAAGCAGTAGGAGTACCCAAAGGGTAGGTAGGGCGGCGCGGCTCGGTAAAGGCAGCGCGGCTCGGTAAAGGCGGCGCGGCTCGGTACAGGTAGGGCGGCGCGGCCCGGTACAGGTAGGGCGGCGCGGCTCGGTTAGGGCGGCGCGGTTAGGTTCGGGCGGCGCGGCTCGGTTAGGGCTGGGCGGCTCGGGTCGGGCGGCTCGGTTCGGACTGGGCGGCTCGGTTCGGGCTGCTCGGTTCGGGCGGCTCGTTCTGGGTGGGGCCGATCGGGGCCTATAGAGGCGAGCGCGGGAAGCGGGTGGGGCCGATCGGGGCCGTTAGGGACGAGCGCGGGGCTGACGTGGGCCTCTAAGGGCGAGCGCGGGGCCGATCGGGGCCGTTAGGGACGAGCGCGGGGCCGAACGGGGCCGTTAGGGACGAGCGCGGGGCCGTAAGGGGGGCCGCTAAGGGCAAGCGCGGGGCCTCCCGGGGCCTTAGGGACGAGCGCGGGGCCGATTCGGGGCCTCTAAGGGCGAGCGAGGGGCCGTTCGGGGCCTCTAAGGGCGAGCGCGGGGCCGTTGTGGGCCTCTAGGGGCAAACGCGGGGCCGTTCGGGGCCTCTATGGACGAGCGCGGGGCCGATCGGGGCCTCTAAGGGTAAGCGCGGGGCCGTTAGGGGCCTCTAAGGGTGAGCGCGGGGCCGATTGAGGCCTCTAGGGACGAGAGCGCGGGGCCGACGGGGCCTCTAGGAGCGTGAAAGCCGAGGCACCCTAGGGCGTAGGTAGGTAGGTAGGTAGTGGTGGGCCCTAAAAATCGGTCCTAGGAAGGACCTGCTCTATACCATGTCGAACAAGAATGAATGAACTAACAGTGAAATGAGTACAAGTAGGAAACCCTAGAATTGTGTACCCCCTATAGGCTAACCCACTTTAGCCTAAACAACTACAACATATATATAATGTTTGACAGTGTGAAGGTATCTGTCTTGTAGCCTGCAGCGCCTGTAGTCCATCGCCCTCACTTCGGTAGCCAGTGAGCCTGCTGCACCAGTCGCCAGTGAGCCTGCTGCACCAGTCGCCAGTGGGTCCGTTGCTCCTGCCGCTCGTCTATAGCCACGGAGCCAGTCACTCCAGTAGTCCGTCGCCCTTGCTTCGGTAGCCACTTAGTCAGCCGCTCCTGTGCCCGTGCCTCTGCAGCTTCAGTCGTTGCCTCCCATCTTCTCTCCCTCCACAGTTTCTCCTCCTCCTCACTTGCCCTCTGTGATTAGCTCTAGCTTTGCTTACCTTTGTGAACTCCTGCTCTATACCTGCTTGCTTATTGTACTGATTACACCCCACTTTGGCTATGGGGGTGTGTCAGAATGTTATTCTCTAGCCTGTAGTGGGGTGCTCTATAGCGAGTACAGCCCATCTAGGGTTTGTTATATGTATCCTCATTGCTGCTAGTGAAACCACCTCTTTTGCCTAGCTAGGGCTTACCTAGCTATGGCTCCTAACTCTGTTCATCATCTCAACACACCGACCCTCAACGAGTCACAGTACCGATTCACGCCATCGATCGGGCTCGGATGAATAAGGAGGGTACAACGACGGATTGCCCAGTACTGATCCACGGGAAAATACAGGAAGCAGCAGTGAAGATTTTTATTGACGGAGGAGCAAGCCACAGTTCAGTTAATACCGCAACTGCGCGAAAATTACAACTGACACTTAGTCGCTGCTTACCTGAGATCGACGCACGCTTAGTTGACGGCACGCCGCTGGCCATACGGGAGAAGGTGGAGAGAGTAAAAATTCGCTGCGGGGGAAACTTCGGGTTTACACAGGAAATGCTCGCGACGACATTGGATGGGCATGATGTTTTACTGGGACGTGATTGGCTACGACGGTACAACCCACGAATCGACTGGACGACGGGTAGCTGCACTGTGCGAAGTAGCGGTAACTGGGTCATGCTACCTCGGTGGCAGTCGCCCGAGTCGTCAACGGTCCACGTCAACGCCATCACGATGAAACGGGTTGTCGCCGCTGGAGTTGACGTGTACGCAGTAGATATAGCATTAGTAGGAGAAGCGGAGCAGTCGGGCGATTTTCAGAAACTGTTGGCAGCAGTACCGCCCAAACTACAGGAACTGTTGAAACGGTACCCGAGGATTTTTCCAGACGACTTACCGGAAGGGCTGCCACCTCAGTGGACGCATGATCATAGGATCGAGTTAGAACCGGGGGCACAGCCAACTGTACAGCGCCAGTTCAGACTGGCACAGCCCGAGCTCGACGAACTGAGGAAGCAGTTAGATTATTTGTTAGAGAAGCAGTTTATTCGACCAAGTTCGTCACCGTTCGCGGCACCGATACTGTTCACTCCGAAAAAAGACGGAGGGTTTCGCATGTGCATCGATTGCCGAGCGCTCAAGAGGGTAACTGTCAAGTCGCGGTACCCCATTCCCCGCGCCGACGAACTGATCGACCAACTGCGAACAGCACGGGTGTTTTCGAAAATAGACTTACGGGGGGGTTACCATCAGATTCGGGTCGAACCATCGGACTGCGCCAAGATAACATTTAGGACTAGGTATGGGTCGTTTGAGTACATGGTGATGCCTTTCGGGCTGACCAACGCGCCCGCAACATTCCAGATGACCATGAACGAGGCGTTTAGGCCCTTCTTAGATAAATGCGTGATAGTTTACCTCGACGACATCCTCGTCTACAGTCGCGACAAGCAGCAACATTTAGCGGATCTCGAAGTAGTATTTAAAGTTTTAGCGGAACATCGGTTACTAACCAAGGGCTCGAAGTGCGAGTTTTTTCGGGACGGACTAGAATTTTTGGGGCACGTTATTTCGGAGGCTGGAGTTGAAATCGACCCAAAGAAGCTGGATACGGTAAAAGCGTGGCGTCCCCCGACGAACATCACGGAACTGCAGAGTTTTTTAGGGTTCGTTTATTATGTTCGCCGGTTCGTCCCCGACATGGCAGAGTTGACTGCCCCGCTGACGGATTTACTACGAAAAGGGGTCGTTTTTACGTGGGGGGAGAAAGAGCATGCTGCATTCTCTGCCCTGAAAAATGTTCTCTGTTCACCGCCCGTCCTGCGCATCGCCGACCCACACCGCCCCTTCGAGGTTGTTACAGACGCAAGCGACATCGCCATTGGAGCCGTACTGCTACAGGACTTCGGCAACGGCCTACAGCCCATCGCATACGAGTCACGAAAACTGCATCCGCCCGAGCGAAATTACCCGATACTCGACCGCGAAATGCTCGCGATCGTGCATGCGTTCAAAGTGTGGCGCTGCTACTTGACCGGCGCAGACGTGACAGTACGGACAGACCATAAATCACTATAGTACCTTCGCGCACAGCCACACCTCAACCCACGACAGATTCGTTGGCTCGATTTCCTCGAGTCCAATTTTCACTATACGGTCACTTACAAAAAGGGAGCCTCGAACATCGCCGACGCACTGACCCGCCCCACTGCCCAGATCCACGCGATACTACTCGCCCAGACAAGCCCGCTACTGACAGGACTATTTACCCACGGATATCAAACAGACCCATTCTTCACAGGAGGAAATTCGCAGCCAGTTCGCAGCAGCCAAGAGAGTCTATTACGTAGAAGCCGGGACCGACCGCATATGGGTACCAGGGTACACATTGCTACGGGAATTACTACTACAGGAGGCACACGATGGGGTTACCTCGGGACATTTCGAGGTAGAGAAAACACGGCAGCAGCTGTAGCGGTATTATTACTGGCTCGAAATGTTGATCGATATGCATCGACACGTGGCATCGTGTCCCACTTGCCAGATCATGAAGTCAACACGGAAGCGGCCGGCGGGACAGTTGCAGCCAATCCCACCTCCAGAACGTGCTTGGCAGCTGGTGACGATGGACTTCGTCACGGGGTTACCGGCCGGGGCAAGTGGAAATGACGCGATCCTGGTCGTCGTCGATCGACTCACGAAAATGGCACACTTCGCAGCCTGCAAAAAATCAATCACAGCCGAAGAAACAGCCCGCCTCTTCATCTCTACCGTCGTTCGACTGCACGGGTTACCAGCATCAATCATCAGCGACCGAGACACGAAATTCACCAGCAACTTTTGGCGGAACATGTGGCAGCAATTCGGCACGCGCCTACAGTTTAGTTCATCGTACCACCCCGAAACAGACGGACAGACAGAACAGACAAATCAGACCATGGAACAGCTCATCCGGGCCACGTGCGATGACCCAAACACGTGGGAACAGCAACTTGTCAAATTATAATGTTGTGTAGGCTATAGTGGGGTAGCTCATATGGGGTACACATTTCTAGGGTTGCATATTTGTATCACTTCCATTCCATAGTCATTCATTCTTGTTCTACTTTCCACATGGTATAGAGCAGGTTCCCCCCTGGGAACTGTGCCTAGGGCCCACCACATCGAGTTATTTTTTTTTTCTGCCCGAAACGCGCTCAGCCTGAGTCGCGCTACGGGCTCTCACTTCGTCGAGCCGCCCTAGCGGCCCCTACGCCCTAGCGGCCCCATCGCCCTAGTGGCCCCGCCGCCCATCGATTAGGCCCCGCCGCCCGTCGATTAGGCCCCGCCGCCCTAACGACCTCACCGCCCGTCGATTCGGCCCCGCCGCCCGTCGATTAGGCCTCGCCGCCCTGACGGCCCCGCCGCCCGTCGATTCGGCTCTGCTGCCTCTATCGCTGCGGCCCCGCCGCCCTTCTCAGCGGCCCCGCCGCCCTTCACTGCGGCCTCGCCGCCTCACACTGCGGCCCCGCCGCCCTTCATTGCGGCCCCGCCGCCCTTCTCAGCGGCTCCGCCACCCTTCACTGCGGCCCCGCCGCCTCTCCCACTGCGGCCCCGCCGCCGTTCATCGCGGCCCCGCCACCTCACTCTGCGGACCCGCCGCCTCTCCTACTGTGGCCCCGCCACCTACCTTGCGGCCCCGCCGCCCTTCACCGCCCACTCCGCCCCAACCGCCTGGCCGCTGAAGAGCCGAGCTGCCCGAGCCGCCTGAGGAGCCGAGCCGCCTGAGGAGCCGCCTGAGCCGCTGAGGAGCCAAGCCGCCCGAGCCGCCCGAGCCGCCTGAGGAGCCCAGCCGCTGGTACCGCCGAGCCTCAGTTGCTGCTGAGCCGTCCGAGCAGCAGTGTTGCCGTTTTTTGATGTGCTGCTCAGCTGCCCGCAACGCCCTGTCTGGTGAGAACAGCGCTTCTGTCACTGCACTGCCCCTGTCCTACAGTTGGTACTGCTAGTCTACTGTTGTCATGGCTACCCCTAGTTTCCTCGCTTTTGACGCTGAGGGTCGCGCCATTGACTTTGAGGTCTGGGTCGACGACCTCCAGCTCTACTTACACTGCGATAGGGCAGACGGTCTCTCTCTCTTTGACCTCACCTCTGGCGCCTCTCCTGCCCCTGCTGCTGATGCTGACCCCACTGTTCGCTCCCAGTGGGCCACGCGCGATGCTGCTGCACGTCTTGCTGTGCGTTGCCACCTGCCTACCGCTGAGCGCGCGCACTTTAGTCAGTACAAGAGTGCTCAGACCTTGTACGACGCTGTAGTTGCGCGCTACTCTTCCCCTGCCACTGCTGCACTGAGCCGCCTCATGCTACCCTTCCTCTTCCCTGACCTTGCTGCCTTTCCCACGGTCGCTGACCTCATTACGCACCTCCGCACTAGTGACACTCGCTACCGCACCGCGCTTCCTGCTGAGTTCTGCGCCAAGAACAACACCCCCATGTACATCACTCTCTATTTTATAGTCACCCGCCTCCCTGACTCCCTTCGTGTAGTCAGGGACCACTTCCTCTTGGTCTGTCCCACCACTCTCACTGTTGACCTCTTAGTAAAGGCCCTCCTAGCAGCGGAGAAGAGCATCGTCGCTGATGGAGCCTCTTAGTGAGGCCAGTGAGATCCCCCGCTGGGGAGAGCTGTCTAGGGCAGGCGTAGCTATCTATGATCTTGACTTTGATGATATCCTTGCTGCCATGTATGCTGTGACTATTAGTGATGAGGGTGACTGTTACAGGTGTTTCCCGCCCGACCCGGGCATTGGTACTGCTGCTCTAGGTGCTGGTGAGGCTGCTGCTCTAGGTGCCAGTGCGTCTGCGCCCTCAGGTACTGGTGAGTCTGCGCTCTCAGGTACTACGTCAGCTTCGGCCTCCCTCACCTTCACCCTTGACTCTGGGGTTTCTTGCTCCTTCTTTCGGGACCGCACCACACTCACGCCGCTTAGTCGGCTGGTTGCGGTGTCTCTGGCTGACCCCTCTGGGGGTCCTGTCCTGTCTCGCTTCTCTACAGTCCTCCCGTGTCCGGCGGCTCCCTCTAGCACCCTGTCTGGTCTCTACCTCCCCTCGTTCTCTACGAACCTGGTGAGTGGTGCTGACCTACAGGATGCGGGTGTCCACCAGTTCACTCCTGCGCGCCAGCGGGTGACGCACTGCACCGAGGCTAGCACAGGCCGACAACTGGCTACGTTTACCCGTCAGCCGGGGTCGAGCCTGTACACACTGACCACTGCGTCTCCTCCCGTTGCTGAGTCTAGTAGGGTAGCTGCGTCGGGTCAGGTGTTTGCTGCAGCGTCCAGGTCTGGTCCTGAGTCTGCCCCCTGTTCGTGTCGTCTCCTGTCTCACGAGACTCTCCTCTGGCACCACCGCCTTGGTCACCCCTCTCTCCTTCGGCTCAGAGGCATGGCCTCCCGTCTTCTTGTGTCTGGTCTGCCCCGGTCCCTCCCTCCCCTTCCTCAGGGCCCTGGCCCTGCCTGTGTCCCCTGTGTCGAGGGGCGCCAGCGTGCTGCCCCTCACTCCTCCCAGTTTCCTCCGACAGAGGCCCCGTTGCAGACGCTTCACATGGACGTGTGGGGCCCAGCCCGCGTCCGTGGACAGGGTCACGCGCGCTACTTCCTCCTCGTTGTTGACAACAACTCGCGTTACACCACAGTCTTCCCCTTGCGCAGCAAGGGTGATGTCACTGAGGTGCTGATCGACTGGATCCGCGCAGCTCGTCTCCAGCTCAGGCAGAGCTTTGGCTCGGACTTTCCTGTTCTGCGTCTGCACTCGGACAGAGGCGGAGAGTTCTCCTCTGGCCTTCTGCGAGCCTACTGTCGTGCACGAGGCATCCGTCAGACCTTCACGCTTCCGGACTCACCGCAGCAAAATGGGATTGCTGAGCACCGCATTGGCATGGTCATGGACGTCGCTCGTACGTCTATGATGCATGCGGCTGCCCCCCATTTTCTGTGGCCGTTTGCGGTCAGGTACGCGGCGCATCAGATCAACCTTCACCCCAGGGTCTCCAGGCCGGAGACCTCCCCAGCCCTGCTGTGGACGGGGAAGGTTGGCGATGCGTCGGTGTTCCGGGTCTGGGGATCTCGGGCGTTTGTCCGCGACTTGTCTGCGGACAAACTGTCCCCTCGCGCTGCTCCCTACGTCTTCCTGGGGTTCCCCCCCGACGCGCCTGGGTGGCAATTCTACCACCCCACCTCTCGCCGTGTTCTGTCCTCCCAGGACGTCACGTTTGACGAGTCGGTCCCCTACTACCGCCTCTTCCCCTACCGCACTCCGTCCCTCCCCCCGCCCCCACTCTTCCTTGTACCACGTCCCCCCCCGGTAGACCCCCTCCCCCCTCAGGGTCCTGCCCCTTCAGGTGTGTCCCAGGTAGACGCAGTCGAGCCGGTCGAGGTCACTGGTGACTCTGGTGCTGCTGAGGGTGCTGAGCCTAGGGGTGCTGAGCCTGGAGGTGCTTTGCCTGGGGGTGCTGGGCTTGGGGGTGCTGGGCCTGGGGGTGCGGAGCCTAGGGGTGCTGAGCCTGGGGGTGCAGAGCCTGGGGGTGCTACGCCTGGGGGTGCTGAGCCTGGGGGTGCTGGGCCTGGGAGTGCTACGCCTGGAGGTGCTTTGCCTGGGGGTGCTAGGCCCGGGGGTGCTGAGCCTGGAGGTGCTCCGCTTGGAGGTTCTCCGGGTGCTTCGTCTCGCCAGGAGCCACTCTCTCCACAGTAGCTGCGCGAGTGGTTTGCCCGGCGCTGGAGCCGTGCTGCTGGTGCTGGAGGTTCTTCGGCTATTGATGGTGCTGCTGTCGCCGGTCCCGGAGGTGCTCGTACTGGGAGTACTGGAGCTGCTGGGCCTCCAGGTTCGACTGGAGCTGGTGCTGCTGAGGGTGTTGGCGCTGAGACTACCACTGGCGGTCCTGCTGGGGGTGCTCCTGGTGCTGCTGGAGGTTCTGGAGCTGCTGGAGGTGCTGTTGGAGCGGGTGCTCCTGCTGGGGGTACTGGTGCTGTCCCTACTGTTTCTGGCGTCGCCACGCGGCCTCGACCGTACTTCGTTCCACTCTTGCAGCAGGTTCTTGGTCTTCCACCTTCTACTACTCCTCCTCCTCCCTTAGAGGGTCCACAGCCTGTCCCGTCACAGTCACAACTCCAGCCTGCCTCCCCTTTGCCTGCTCCTTCTACCTACGCTGGTCCTACTGGAGGTCTTACTGAGCGTCGTGAGCCTGCGTCTCGTCCTACGTCGCCTGTTCGTACTGCTCGCACTAGTGGTCGCGGTTCGCGTCAGCGTCCTCGTCCTGTCCCTGGCACGCACCGGATGTCTCTCCGTCTGTCAAGTGCTCCTCTGCGTGCCCCTTTGCCTTCTCCTCCTGTGTCCTCTCTTCCTGCTCTTGCCGACCCGGAGTCGGACTCTCTTCGTGCTGCCAGTCCTATTGTCACGTGTCTCCTTGCTACTGTCGTCACTGACCCTTCTTTCGAGTCTATTGCTGCGCCTGCCCTCGTTAGTGAGCTCGTCGACTTTGCTGCTCGCTGTCGCCTAGACTACGCTGCTAGTCTTGTCGCTGAGTCTGCGTCTGTCTGTCCTCCGTCCGTCGGGGGTGAGTGTGCCCTTGGCACGGACGTCCTTGAGGACAGGCAGGAGGAGTTCCAGTGTCTGGCAGCTGCTTCACCTCATCTCGTGTCCGTACTGCTTACCCCCGAGGGAGACCCGGATGCACTTGACATCCCGACTCCGCGCTCTTACGCGGAGGCGATAGAGGGTCCCTACTCCTCTCAGTGGCAGGCAGCTATGGATGCAGAGATGGCTTCCTGGAAGTCCACAGGCACCTACGTTGACGCTGTCCCCCCTCCTGGGGCGAACATCGTCAGTGGCATGTGGATCTTCAGGGTGAAGCGGCCGCCGGGTTCTCCGCCTGTCTTCAAGGCGCGTTACGTGGCTCGTGGCTTACAGTCAGCGGCAGGGAGTTGACTACTTTCAGACCTTCTCCCCCACCCCAAAGATGACCACTCTTCGGGTACTGCTGCACGTTGCTGCTCACCGTGACTACGAGCTACACTCTCTCGACTTCAGCACTGCTTTCTTGCAGGGCAGCCTGCACGAGGAGATCTGGCTGCGCCGCCCACCTGGCTTCACTAGGTCTTTCCCTCCTGGTACCCAGTGGAGTCTCCGGCGTCCAGTCTATGGTTTCCGCCAGGCGCCACGTGAGTGGCACGACACACTGAGGACTACACTTGCGGCTCTTGGGTTTGCTCCTTCTACTGCCGACCCGTCGCTGTTTCTGCGCACCGACACCTCTCTGCCGCCCTTCTACATCCTCGTGTACGTCGACGACTTGGTCTTTGCCACAGTTGACACTGCTAGACTCGCCTACGTGAAGTCCGAGCTGCAGAAGAGACACACGTGCACTGACCTGGGTGAACTGCGCAGCTACCTTGGCTTGCAGATCACCTGGAACAGAGCACGCCGCACCATTACCCTGACTCACTCACACATGGTGCAGCAGGTCCTTCAGCGCTTCGGCTTCACGTACTCCTCGCCTCAGGCAACTCCTCTGCCGACTCGCCACTCACTCTCAGCTCTGCCTTCGGATGAGTCCGTAGAGTCGAGTGGCCCGTATCCAGAGCTTGTTGGTTGCCTCATGTACCTGATGACCTGCACACGACCTGACCTTGCATACCCTCTTAGCATTCTTGCACGCTATGTTGCTCCTGGGAGACACCGACCAGAGCACATGGCTGCAGCGAAGAGGGTGTTGCCCTACTTGTGCAGTACGTCGAGCATGGGGCTAGTGC
This sequence comes from Closterium sp. NIES-65, assembly GCA_948144175.1. Classification (NCBI taxonomy): domain Eukaryota; kingdom Viridiplantae; phylum Streptophyta; class Zygnematophyceae; order Desmidiales; family Closteriaceae; genus Closterium; species Closterium sp. NIES-65. Next base: position 327,833 of record CANXME010000986.1, read on the forward strand.
TTGGAGGGCGGAGTCCAGTGGTCCTCACTGGGCACGTGGACGCTTCTTGGGCTGACGACCAGGCTACGCAGCGGTCGTCACAGGGTTACACCTTCAGCCTTGGTTCCGGCTCTGTTTCGTGGCGCGCTACTCGCTCGTCTTCTGTTCTCGGCTCCAGTTGTGAGGCTGAGATCTACGCCGGGGCCATGGCTGCCCAGGAGCTTCGCTGGCTCACCTACCTTCTGACCGACCTTGGAGAGCCGCCTCGTTCTCCTCCAGTCCTGTACGTAGACAACAAGGGCATGCTGGCCTTGTGTCGAGAGCAGCGACTGGAGCACAGAACAAAGCACATTGCTCTTCGCTACTTCCTTGCTCGTGAGCTACAGCAGCGTGGTCAGTTGCGGCTTGCGTACGTGGCCTCTGAGGCCAACACTGCTGATGTTTTCACCAAGGCACTTGCGCCTTGTGATCATCAGCGCTTCTGTACTCAGCTTGGTCTTGTGCCTGTCTTGCCTCACTTGCTCACTTCTTGACCTTGCTTGTACTGTCATATATATATGCTCTTGCTCTTGCTTACTTAGCCTCTTATATATATATGTGCTCCTGCATGTGAACTGGCCTTCTGGCCTTGAACTTGTGCTCGGAATGTGTGGTGACTTTGTGATCCACCCTGAGCTTTGCTTTGCTTTGCTTGACTGGTCTTGTGACCCCTTGTTCTCCCCCACTTTGCCTATGGGGGTGTGTTAAATTAAAATGTTGTGTAGGCTATAGTGTGGTAGCTCATATGGGGTACACATTTCTAGGGTTGCATATTTGTATCACTTCCATTCCATAGTCATTCATTCTCGTTCTACTTTCCACACAACTGCCACTCATCGAATTCGCATACAACAACGCCCCATCCGCCACGACCTAACAGTCACCGTTTTACCTGAATTACGGACAAGACCCAACAGTAGCACCACAGTCAGCACCGTTATCACTCGCAACCCTCGCATTGACAATCTGCCCGCCATCTTCGCACGTCGCACCCCGACCTCACGGCTCGTCGAGTAACCCGCGCTCCGGGCCTCCGCTTCGACACTTTTCCGAACCTCAGTCCCAGGCCCGTCACGCGACAACCACAGTCCATTACCGTTACCACTGTAGTTTCGCTATATATTCTTTGCTCATGCCTTCGCTCATTGTACTCTTGTTTCGATAGTGCATTTCTCGTTCGTTCACTCAATTGCACTCATATCAATAGTCCGCAAACAACCCCGTCAACCTCCAAGGTGAAAAAGCACCTGTTTGGTACTGGCGAGCCCTTGGGCGATGGTAGCAATGTCAACGCGTCCAATATTGACTGCATTCAACATTTTCCTAGGAACTCTAATAAGGTGTATACACATGATGCCCATTAAAGTTCCACATACTCTTACGTTTTAGGTGTTAGACGAGCACTGCGTTTTGCGAGCGCTCGTCAACACTCACCATGGGCAAAAATGACCCTATATAAATAACACAAAATTAACACGTATATTGTTTTGCGTAACAGTGAAGGGTGGCAGCTTTTGTAATACTCCGCTTTGCGATGTGACTTTGGCTTGTTTTATACGTGGAGAGTTTGGCGAACAGTCTTGCCTTAGCAAGTGGCATGGCGGTTCTGCAAACCGCAAAAGCCGTGGGCAAATGCGTGTCACAAAATTATCCTCAGCAGGGATTCGGGTTTCGCCAGAGCATATGCGTATGCAGCAAATGAGCGTGCATCATGTTGCCAAACTGTGATTGTATTACCAAATAGGTTGTAGTGACTTGTAAGTTAAGGAACACTGAAAATCTCTTGACCATTTTCATGTACCACCCCCCCCCCCCCCCCCCCCCCCCCCCTCCTTTTAACGTAATCACCATCACTCTCCCGTTCCCAAAGCTCCCTAGTTTCTAAGATGGTATCAGTGCATGTTCCGATTTAGGGCCGTCCTCATGGGTCCACCAATTATGTCCATTAATATGCGCCCCGCATTTCCCATCGTCACGTCTGCCAACGGCGAACAATCTAGCGAGTCGTGATAGTCAAGAAACTGAACGAGAATTATTGAATTGAGATAGAACCGAATACAAGTGCTAACCCTAATTAGGTTGTACCCCTCATGGGCTACTCCACTACAGCCTACACAACATAAGCATTATAACATTTTGACACACCCCCATAGGCAAAGTTGGGAGAACAGGGGGTCACAAGACCAGTCAAGAAAAGGCAAAGCAATCTCAGGGTGGATCACAAAGTCACCACACACTCTGAGCACAAGCAAATGGCCACAAGGCCAGTTCACATGCAGAATTATATAAACGAGAACAAACAATACAGTTATCATAACCTAGCAGGAGTAAGTATGCAGGTATAGGTATATAGATCACAGTATAAGCAAAGTCACACAGTGAGCAAGTGAGGCAAAGTAGGCACAAGGCCTAGAACAGTACAAAAACGCTGATGATCACCAGGCTGAAGTGCCTTGGTGAATATATCAGCAGTGTTGGCTCGAGTAGCAACGTAAGCAAGACGGAGCTGACCACGCTGTTGCAACTCTCGAGCAAGGAAGTAACGCAGAGCGATGTGCTTCGACCTGTGCTCCTGACACAAGGCAATAATGGCCTTGTTGTCTACGTACAGAACTGGAGGAGAACGAGGCCGCTCTCCCAAGTCGGTCAGCAGGTAGGTGAGCCAGCGTAACTCTTGTGCAGCCATGGCCCCTGCGTATATCTTAGCCTCACGACTGGAACTGATAACAGAAGACGAGCGGGTAGACCGCCAAGAAATAGAGCCGGAGTTGAAAGTGTAACCCTGTGATGACCGCTGCGTAGCCAAGTTATCAACCCAAGAAGCGTCTGCGTGTCAAGTGAGGACAACTGGACCCCCTCCTCCAAGCACGAGCCCGATGCCCGATGTACTGCACAAGTAGCGCAACACCCTCTTAGCGGCCTCCCAGTGCTCTGGTCGGTGTCTCCCGGGCGCAACATAGCGTGGCGAGATGCTAAGAGGGTACGCAAGGTCAGGTCGAGTGCAGGTCATCGGGTACATGAGGCAGCCCACAAGCTTTGGATACGGGCCACTCGGCACCAGACTCGTCCGAAGGTGGAGCTGAGAGCGAGTGACTGGTAGGCAAAGGAGTGGACTATGGCGAGGAGTACCGGAAGCGGAAGCGCTGAAGGACCTGGTGCACCATGTATGACTGAGTTAGGGTGATGGTGCGCCGTGCTCTGTCCCGGGTGATCTGCAAGCCAAGATAGCTGCGTAGCTCACCCAGGTCAGTGCAGGTGTGTCTCTTCTACAACTCTGACTTCACAAGCGCCAGTGCCTTAGTGTAAGCAGTGGCAAAAACCAAGTCGTCGACGTACACGAGGATGCAGAACGGCGGCAGCAAAGTGTCGGTGCACAGAAAAGGCGACGAGTCAGCAGTCAAAGGAGCAAACCCAAGATTCGCAAGCGTCGTCCTCCGTGTGTCGTGCCACTCGCGAGGCGCCTGATGGAGACCGTAGACTGGCCGCTGGAGGCTCCACTGGGTACCTGAAGGAAACGACCAAGTGAAGCCAAAGCGTTGAAGGACCTGGTGCACCATATGTGACTGAGACAGAGTGATGGTGCGCCGTGATCTGGGCTGGGTGATCTGCAAGCCAAGATAGTTGTGTAGCTCACCCAGGTCAGTGCAAGTGTGTCTCTTCTGTAGCTCCACCTTCACAAGAGCCAGTGCCTCAGTTTCCACAATAGCAAAGACCAAGTCGTCAATATATATGAGGATGTAGAACGGCGGCAGAGAAGTGTCGGTGCGTAGAAACAGCGACGGGTCAGCAGACGAAGGAACAAATCCAAGAGCAACAAGCGTAGTCCTCAGTGTGTTGATACACTCGCAAGGTGCATGACGGAGACCGTAGACTAGCCGCCGGAGGCTCCACTGGGTACCCTCAGGAAACGACCCTCTGAACCGAGGTGGGCGGCACAACAAGATCTCCTCGTGCAAGTTGCCCCGTAAGAAAGTTGTGCTAAAGTCAAGAGAGTGAAGCTCGTAGTCACGCTGAGCGATGACGTGCAACAGCACCCGAAGAGTGGTCATCTTGGTGTAGGGGAGAAGGTCTTGAAGAAGTCAACTCCTTGTCACTGACTAAAGCCTCGTGCAAGGTAACGAGCCTTGAAGACAGACGGAGAACTCGGCGGCCGCTTCACCCTGAAAATCCACATGCCATTGACTATGTTCGTCGCAGGAGGGGGAAATGCGTCAACGTAGGTGCCTACGGACTTCTAGGATGCCATCTCTGCATCCATGGTTGTTTGCAACTGAGAGGAGTAGGGACCCGTAATCACCTCTTTGTAAGAGCGCGGGGTCGGGATGTCTGGTGCATCCGGGTCTCCCTCAGGAGCAAGCAGCATGGCCACGAGATGAGGTAAAGCATATGCAATACAGTCAAAGTCCTCCTGCCTGTCCTCAAGGACGTTTGTGCCAAGAGCACACTCACGCCGGACAAACGGAGGACAGTCAGACTCAGACTCAGCAACAAGACTAGCTACGTAGTCGAGACGACAGGCAGAAGCAAAGTAAACAAGCTCAGCAACTAGGGCAGCCGCAGCAGCGGACTAAAACGAGGGTCAGTGACAGCAGTGGCTCCATCTCCACTGCCTCCAGCTCCAGGGTCTCCAGCGCCAGCACCTCCAGCTCCAGAGTCTCTTGCTCCAGCGCCTCCAACTCCAGTGTCTCCAGCTCCAGTGCCTCCAGCTCCAGCGTCTCCAGCTCCAGTGCCTCCAGCTCAAGGGTCTCCAGCTCTAGTGTCTCCAGCTCCAGGGTCTCCAGATCCAGTACCTCCAGCTCCAGCGCCTCCAGCGACAGCGCCTCCAGCTCCAGGGTCTCCAGCTCGAGTGCCTCAAGTGGCAGGGCCTCCAGCTCCTGCAGCGCCACTCCTAAGGCGTGTGCACTGAGCAAACCACTCGCGCAGCTGCTGCGGTGAGAGAGGCTCCCGCCGGCGAGACTGCCGTGGTGAGGCACCCGAAGGACCTCCGGCAGACGCAGCAGCCCTAGGCTCAGCACCCCCAGACTCCGCACCCTCAGACTCAGCACCCCCAGGCTCTGCACCCTCATTCTCAGCACCTCCATGCTCCGCACCCTCAGGCTCAGCACCCCCAGGCTCCGCACTCGCAGGCTCAGCACCCCCAGGCTCCGCACCCGCAGGCTCAGCACCCCCAGACGCAACACCTCTAGCAGCACCACCCCAGAAGCACCAGAGTCTACAGTGACCTCGACAGGCTCAGCCAGGGGGAATGGGTCTACCTGAGACACACCTGAGGGAGCAGGACCCTGAGAGGGGAAGGGGTCTACCGGAGGGGGACCTGGAGCGAGGAAGAGCGGCGGGGGGGGGGAGAGTGGCAGTGCGGTAGGGGAATAGATGGTAAAAGGGAACCGACTCATTAAACGTGACGTCCTGAGAGAACAGGAAAGGCGCGAGGTGGGGTGGTAAAACTGGCAGCCAGGCGCGTCAAGGGGAAAGCCAAGGAAGACACAGGGAATAGCGCGGGAGGAGAGCTTGTTCGCGGAAAGATCACGAACAAAGGCACGAGAGCCCCAGACCCGGAACACCGACGCATCGTCAACCTTCCCCGTCCAACACAGTGTAGGCGAGGTCTCCGACAAGGAGACACGGAGCCAGAGGTTGAGCTGATACGCAGTGTACCGGACCGCAAACGGCCACAGAAAATGGGGAGCAGCCGCATGGATCATGGAGGTACGAGCAACCTCCATGACTAAGCCAATGCAGTGCTCAACAACCCCATTTTGCAGCGGGGAGGCCGGAAGCGTGAACGACTGGAGAATGCCCTCCCCACGACAAAAGTCGTGCAAGAGGTCGGAGGAGAACTCACCACCTCTATCAGAGTGCAGATGCAGGACAGGAAGGTCCTGGTGGAACCGCTCGCGGAGCTGGAGACGGACTGCGCAGATCCAAGGGATCAAGACATCTGTGACCTCACCCTTGCTGCGCAAGGGGAAGACCATGGTGTAACGCGTGTAGTCGTCAACAACTAGCAGGAAGTAGCACTCGCGGTCCTGTCCACCGACGCGGGCTGGGCCCCACACATCCATGTGGAGAGTCTGCAGGGGAGCAGTCGTCAGGGGAAACGAGGAGGAGTGAAGAGCGGCGTGCTGCCGCCCCTCGACGCAAGGAAGGCAGGGCAGGGCAGGGGAGGGTGGGAGGGGAGGCAAAGACCTGGGAAGACCAGTAACAAGGAGGCGGGAGTGCATGCCACGAAAACATGGCAGGGAGGGGTGACCAAGGCGATGGTTCCAAAAGAGAGTCTGGTGCGAATAGACCATTGGGATAAAAGGGCTTGTTCAGTAGCGGTTCAGTGCGCCCATAACCCCTTTGGACAACGAGCCTGTAACCCTTCCCTAGGATCAATCGGGGATCACCAGTAGACCTCTGACACCTCCCCGCACTGGGATGCCCAAAGTGCACACACTGGGATTCGAACCCGAGGCCTTCACTCTGATACTGTGTCAAGAAGCTGAACGAGAATGATTGAATTGAGATAGAATTGAGTACAAGTGCTACCCCTAATTGGGTTGTACCCCTTATGGGCTACCCCACTATAGCCTACACAATATAAGCATTATAACATTTTGACTGTGATGAGTGTAATAGCGACCAGCGCAAGCGCCAGTGTTAGTGACCTCCACTGCAGCGCGCACGCCAGCGCAACCAGCAAGAGTGCCAGCCCCTTCACCCTCTCGTCGATCTACCCGTCGCCTAGCGGCCTGACCACGTGCATGCGGACCTGCCAGCACGCCAGCGGACCTGCCAGCATGCTAGCAGACCCGCGTGGGAGGTGCTTGGGGTTTGGGCCGTCGTAATCTTTCAGAAACATCACCCGCGCCCTGCCACGCCTCTCCCGCGGCTGCTGCTATGAGGGGGAGGTGGCGGGGATGGGGGGAGAAGGTGAAGGGGTGGCGTGAGTAAGCCAGCAGCACCAGCGCCACTACAGCCCCTACCCGCGCCCCGCCCCGTCACGTGTTGTGCCTGCCCTGCTGCCTGTGCGCGCAGCGCTATGCACGCCGCCATGCACGAGCAGAGCAGACGCAAGCAGAGCAGCTGTACGCGCACCCACAGCTGCCTACACACCAAGAGCCTCGCGCAACAGCAACAACTTCATGTGCCTTCGCTATGCAGTACTGCCCATGCTCCTGCACATGCTCCATCACTATACCATTCCTAACCGCTACTGACCGCTCTAGATCGCTCTCCACTGCGCTAGGCCGCATTTAACTGCACTCGACCGCACCCGGTAGCTGCAGTTGCACACGTATCTGCTGTCTCTCCCACTCGCCTCCTATCATTGACGTTTCTCAAGGCAGCTTGCAGCCGTAGTAATTTCTCTGGGAGAGTTTTGAGCTTCTAGCCTAGTTGTTCCTCGTGTTCGTAGGCTTCGTATTCTAGCTTCATTCGCCACCGTCTTCACCGGATTCTAGCCTAGCCTTCACGCCCCTCTGGCTTGTGCCATAGCATCCACTAGAGTTCTGTAGTACTAGGGCCAGACATAGCGGCACTAGCAGCACTCTCAACAGTGGGGACCTTATGGTTCCAGCTATGGTAAATCCAGCTGGGCGACTCGCAGAGGTGGTCACGATATCGGCCCCTGCTAGTACCGATTCCTGACTGGCCCTGGTGCTTGCACTACCTGCTTGCGCCCTGACCTCTCCTCGTCTCGGTGCTACCCCCGCATCGATGACCTCTACCGTGAGCGTTTTGGGCCCGACACGTCTCTTCCTCATTGGCCTATTCTAACTCATCGTGGTTACTATATGTATCATATGTCTATTTCTTTTCGACTTCTGGTCCAAAAGTAGGATCAGCCAGGGCAACTGAGACTAGAGCAGAATAAGGGATGATAGTGGTGTGGTCACCGAACAAGCACTGAGGCACGCTAGAGTCCAGTATGAAGGAGAGCAATACGTTAGCCGCAGGTACACCTGGGCTAGTAACTACACATACACGTACACTAGAAGCACAAGGCCCGATCACTAGCAGCCGGCCGAGGTCTTAAGGTAGGCACTCGCAAATCAACAGATCCGACATGACTAGAGTCATCAGTTATACCACCCTCCTATGCCTCCGTAGAATGTATAGCAAGCGTCTTGTCTCAAGTCTACCGCGCGTCTTTGCGTCGCTCCCTCTTTCGCCCGTGCCGTTGTGCACTCCTTGCGTAGAGGGTAGGCTGCGCACCACCCCTCACTCCTCTTCCTTTCGTCCGGCCACCGCACCCTTCTAAACTCTCCACTTGGACGTCCGGGGCCCCACCCCTCGCCTTTGGCATGAGGGGGAGAGCTTCTTTCTTGTGGTAATTGAATACTACTCCCGCTACACCACTGTGTTCCCCCTGGCGAAAAAGTCTGACGTGAATTTTAGCCTGATCAGGTGGTTGCTAGCCACTGAGACCACCCATATCCGTCGTGTCACTTGTCCTTACTCCGGCCGTGGGGGAAAGTTTCGCTTTGGCATTCTTGCCAAATTATATAGCGAGCAAGGCATCACCCAGACCTGGACGCTTCCAGAGTCCCCACAGCAGAATGGGGCTGCTGTGCGCCGCATAGGCTTGGTCATAGAGATCGCCCGTACCTCCATGATCCATGCCCATGCTTCCCATTTTCTGTGGCCCTACACGGTTCGCTACGCCGCCCACCAGCCGAAATTATAGCGTTATGTCCCGCGGCCAGGAGCTTCACCGACCAGTTGGACCGGGTCCTCTGGTGTTGCGTCGCAGTTTCGTGCCTGGGGCTGCCTTGCACTTGTCCGCGACACCTCTGTAGACAAGCTCTTGGCTTGCGCCCTCCTCAGTGTCCTCCTTGATTTTTCGGTGGGCTCCTCTGACTACACATTTTACCACTCGCCCCTCCACCAGTTCCTCGACTCTTGCGACGTCCAGTTTGATGAGTCTATGTCCTAATACGCCCGGTACCCCTGCCAAAGTCTCCTTGTTCCCCCCCTCTCCCCTTTTCCTTGCCCCCACTCCTCCTGCTCCCGTTCCTCCGGTACACCCGCCCCCCCCCCCCCCCCCCCCCCACTCTTGATCCTGCCTCGCCTGGTGTGTCCCACGCTAACCCTCTCCCCTTGATAGAATGTCAGGTACCATCCACTTCCCCACAATTGTCCTCACAGTCACCACAAGAGCCTTCACCACTACCGCGACATGGTGCAGTGGACTTTGGGGGTGTTGGTGTTGGAGGCACGGGCACTTAAGGTACAAGTTCTAGGGGTGCAGGAGCTGAGGCTACTGGCACTGGAGGTGCTAGTTTTGGGGGTGTTGGAGGATGAATATGGCCCACACCCATATGCAGCAATACAGTAGAATACAAGCTGTAATATAACTTTGGTTTCCACTTATTGGAACATATTGTGAATAACCCAGGCCCCATAAGATCAACAAAGACAACCCATAAGGGTTCAAACTAAATCATTCAAGTTAAGAACCTCAGATTTTAGTGTCTCCACAACAACACGAAAATTTGTATGAAGAAACCAATCCAGAGTGCTTTGACTTGAGGTCTCTTAAGGATTTTCTCCCAACACTATTTCCACACCAAATCTTCCAATGGCACTCGCCCAGTGATGATATCAGGGTACATTCCTCTGTCGACACAAGAGTCACGTCTACACATTTTTTCAACCTCGCGTCACAAAAACTGAGTGTATCGAGACACTATGCGGCAATGCGAAATGTACATTTGTGCGAATTTGATTGGGTGACAAGGGTGACCAGGCGAATGGGAGTGTGATCTAGATGCGCATGATTTTTTCCCTCGCGAAATTGGCACTGTGGGGTGTCCAAGTACATGTGGTCGTGTCGGGCATTTCGAGTCGCGTGCGATTTTTTCGAAGTGACGGGTCCAGATGCAATTTGTCAGCGACGTCAGCGTGTTTCACGCTGACCAATTAGAAATACGGTACAGGATTGGTTGCTGAAACGCGACTCGCATTTGGGACACAATACGGTTTATGCTGTTTTTAGGTGTCACAAAGCGATTGAGACACAAATGTCGACATAGGAATGCACCCTCAATGCTATCTCTCATACAAGCCATATCATCCGAAGCACCTCCAATGGATAGCACCTGCCCCGTCACTTCCCTCTCCTCCCCATCCATGGTCTCCACCCTACCATCTCCCTCCTTCCCTCCTTGACTATGTTGACTCAGTTGACTTAGTTTCCTCATGCTCTTGCTTCTCATCAACATCCCTCCCTCCCACTCCCCTTCCTCTTCCTTCCCTCCTTCCCCCACTCACACCACCCCTCACTCCACCATTACCTCTCCCCTCTCCCCCACTCCCCTCCCCATCCCTCATCCCTCTCCTCTCACTTCTCACAGCCCAGCACGCAAAATCTGGATGACCAGCGTCGTCATAAACCATAGCCTTTGCTCGAATCCCCACTCCCACTCCTCCTGCTCCCTCCCCTGTTCTTTTACCCCCCATTTCTTCATCCACCAATCTACCCCCCTCTCCCCCCAGCTTGACCAGGAGTGGAGGAGGTGAGGGGAGACGGAAGGAGTTGAGGTGGTGAAGTGAGCGGATGAGGGAGAGAGATGTTTCGGGGGGAACTTCATAATCAGCAGTACTGCACTGAAGGATAATGATGGGGAGGAGAGGGGCCGAGGAAGGTAGGGAGGGAGAAGAGGGAACTAGAGAAGCAGAGGAGGAGGAGGTGGAGGAGGGACGGGAGGATGAAGACAAGGAGGGGAAAGAGGAGGAGGAAGGAGAAAGAGAGGAAGAGGAGGGGGCGGAGGGGAGCAGGCTGAGTTGGCCAGACAAAGAGCAGCCACAACAGCTTCAGCAACACTCCCTCCCAGCTCCTGCCTGAGAATGTCGAGAGGAGAGGGAGAAGAGGGGGCAAGAAACCTGGAGGAGAAGCAGTCAGAGGAGAGGGGGTCCGCCTCTTCAGAGGAGGATGCTTCTTGATCGGAAGGAGGAGATAAGGCGTTTCCTGCAGGGGGAAACAGTGCTCCTGTGGGAGCTTCTGTCACCGCTGCTGCTGTAGCTGTGGAGGAGGAGGAGGAGGAGGTAGAGGCAGTGAAGGGAGGAGCGACGGTGATAACTTGGGCTGGTTGCAGTGGTGAAGATGCAGGCAGGGATGGTGCTGGAGGTAGCATGGTCGCAGCTGGTGTGACATCAATTTGTGTGGCATCAGCTGGTTTGGCACCTTCCTGTTGCTTGAAAGGTGACGAGTTGAGGAGGTGGGATCGAAGGGCCTGCTTCACTGCTTGTTTTGATGTCGCTCTGTTGACTGCGTCTGCCACTGAGGTTGCACTTCTCCCTCCTGCGGTGGCACTTCCCCCTCCTGCGGTGGCACTTCCCCCTCCTGAGGTTGCACTTCCCCCTCCTGAGGTGGCACTTCCCCCTCCTGAGGTGGCACTTCCCCCTCCTGAGGTGGCACTTCCCCCTCCTGAGGTGGCACTTCCCCCTCCTGAGGTTGCACTTCCCCCTCCTGAGGTTGCACTTCCCCCTCCTGAGGTGGCACTCCTGCTGTCGCTTGACCCAGTGAGAACACCTGCAGCATAGCTTGCTTCCGACTTCCGGTTGGACACTGTTCTTCTGGCCACCACAAAAGCAGAGCCTACTGACTGCTTGTCTACAGGTTCGTCCCTTATACTTGTTACTGCTGATGCTCTTGTTGCTGCTGCTCCTGCTGACAAGGATGAAAATGACGGTTGTTTTGCACTGGGTGATGGACTGTGGGAGATTGCACTTTCAACGTTCGACGAGAGGGTCACTGGACGAGGACCACCTGCTGACGTGGCGTCTGAACACTCTGACGTGGCGTTGGGACCAGCTGACGTGGCAAATGAGTGGGGTGACGCAGATTTGAGGGCGGCAGGATGGGCCTGAGGGAGGCAGCAGCATCAGCGCTGACTGCTGCTACCTGCCCGAGCGCCCGGCTTCTAGCAATAGCAGAGGTGGAAGGGGGAGAAGGGGCGGAAGGTGCAGAGGTAGTAGCAGTAGTAGGTATAGCAGTGGCAACCAGGAGAGGACTCTTTGGACAGTCAAACGACGCCCCGAACGATGCAGCAGCAGAAGCACCACCAACAACAGCATCGCCATCACGTCCCGCAACTACACCAGCAGCAACAGCCCCTGCAGCAGCAACGGCAGCATCAGCAGCAGCGGACATGAGAGTGTCAAACAGCGGGGCAGGAGAGGATGAGACAAACCGTGCCGGCCCACCAATAGTAGGGGACATTGCAGAGAGAGCAAAGACTCCTCCCCCGCTGGTGGTGGGCTATATCATACGCGTTGCTCATGCCCAGGAAACAGTAGGGCTGCCGCAGATCTGGCTCATCTAGGAACCATAAATCCTCTCTTTTGACGGCGGGCTGTGGCGATTCTCCCTCCCTGCTGGCGCTGCTGTTGACACTGCAGCTGTCAGCCTCTGCTACAGCCGTTGGTGCTGATGCTACATCCTTGCCATGCGCTTGGAACATGCAGCGGAGGGCTGACCTGAAGCGGCGCCAGACAACCATGGAGCAGACGTGGGCGCCTGAGGAGTGGCCCGTGAGGAAGATGCGCGAGGGGTCGCCCCCATACTCGTGAATGTGGTCCATTGCCCATGAGAGCGCTGCTGATGTTTCATGTACTTGGTCTATGGCAAGAGCCTGTTGGTCAGAAGCAGGGTGAACAGCGGAGAAGAAGAGGAGGGGGAACAAATGAGGGGAAGATGCAAGAAGGGCCACCCCCATACTGGAGAATGTGGCCCATGAGAGCGCTGCTGACGTTTCCTGTACTTGGTTGGTCTATGGCAAGGGCCTGGAGGGAAGAGATGATGAAGAGAGGGGTCGGCCCCATAATCTTGAATGTGGTCCATGGCCCAGAGAGCGCCCCTGGCGTTTCCTCTATTTGCTCTGTCGCAAGAGCCTACGTGGGGGGTGAGAGGGAAACGAAGGGAGAAGCCTGAGAGAAGGAAGATGCGAGAGGGGGAGCCTCGCATGAACGGAATAGAGAGGACGAGAGGGGTATGGGGGTGGGAGGTGGGGTGGGAGTAGGAGGGAACCGAGGGTGACATTTGAATTACCTCGGGGTAGAGAGTGTATTGAATGGTAACCACCACCGCTCCGAACTGAGCGAATCGGATCGCAAGGGGAGAATACATCCACTTCTCACCATTCGCCCACACTCCTCCGTGCACAAAAAACAACACCGGCCGCCCCTTGCTTCCTTCATTACAGCTGCTGCTGCTGTTAGTAGCGCTGCTACCAGCAACAATAGCACCAGTGCCACTACTGCTGCTACTGCTGCTACTTTCTCCTGCACTGCTGTCAAGAGTCAAATCTGGTGGCATGTAGATGTCAAGACTGCGGTCGGCAAGGGAGGGACACAATTCATAAGGGTGTCACTGTCTTGAATGACGTCTCACACAACAGAAATCAAGAAATTGGGAAAACCTGTGAATGGGGAATCCAAATCAGACCTTTGTGCACTGCCCATGCCATACCATGCCATCACATTTTCACCAAGATATCCCCCACCTCATCACCATCACCATCACCATCCCCATCCCCATCCCCATCCCCATCCCCATCCCCATCCCCATCCCCATCCCTCCACTTCAGCTCACTCACACATCCCAGGCCATCCCGTCCCATGCTTCGTCATCCCGTCACATCCCACGTCATCCCCTCCCCCGTCATGTACGTGTTGCGCGCACGCAGGCCGTAGCGGATGTCGTAGACCACTTGCACGCCGCCATGTGGCAGACCCTGCCACAGCATCGCCTCCATCGACGACGCCCAGTTCCACACTGAAAAGCAAAAAGCCACGTCATGCCACGTCAGCCCCCGCGCCATACCATATCAGGCAAAGCAAGGCAAGGGGAAAGCAAACAACACAAAGGTAAGTAGTAAGGAAAGGAATAACCGAATTCAACAAGTGGGGAGGGAGAAGTTTTACCAACAGCATTTAAACAGCATCTCACTTAGATGCTGTGTCACTTTCTGTTTTCCCTTCCCTCCTTGCAACCTCCTCTCTTCCCCCCTGTCCTCTCCCCTCCGACTATACAACCTGCTCCATGCCCCACTCCTCCTCCCTTTCCCCCTTTCCTCTCCCTCCGACTGTACAACCTACTCCCCTCATTCCTCTTCGCTTTCCGCCCGAGTTCATCCCTTATTCATCCCCCCGCTGGTTCTACCTGTCGACGTCAGCTGCCTCCGTATCTTCCGGATCCCAATCGCCGACCGCCGAGCCGCGGTCCCGCTTCACCGCACTCGATCTCCCCTTCCACCACATCCCGTTCCCCGCCTCCACTTCCGCCATTGCTTCGCGGAGCTTCTAAGCCACGCTTGCTAGCGCAAAACACGCTCCACTACATCACTATGGCGTGAAACCCGCACGGCGCATTACTGAGTATCCCGACCAGCTCTTTTGTGAAAGTTATCGCGAGATGCGCTCCCATAACGTCACCTGTCGCAGCACCTCCAGCTGCGCGCTGTCCGCCTCGACGAACAAGCTCGCAACCATTTTGCTAGAATCTATAGATTGCGGCAAGAAGAGCAGGACGAAGCGGAACGCGAGGAGCCACGTATAGAGCGGTGTGACCCAAAAAATATTTTACAAAGGAGAAAAGGAGCAGCGTTGAGTGCGGCGGGATGGGTGTGAAGGAAGCGAGAGATTGGGAACGGCGGGCGACTGGGCGAGCTGAGTCACTCGAGACCTTTGTCGCGAGATCGTGGTCGGATGGCCCAAGAGGGATCCCGTGGTGTCAAAATGTTATATAGCTTATATTGTGTAGGCTATAGTGGGGTAGCCCATAAGGGGTACAACCCAATTAGGGTTAGTACTTGTACCCAACTCTTTGCTAGTTCATTCATTCTCGTTCATTCTCTTGACATGGTTTCAGAGCAGGTCCTCCGCTAGGACCGGTTTTTTTTTTTCCTTGGGCCCACCACTGCACTGCCCTTAGCAACCCTCGTGTCGCCCCTTGGCCCGTCGCCCCTAGGCCCGTTGCCCCTAGCCCGGCCCGTAGGCCCTAGCCAGCGCGCCCCTAGCCCGGCCCGTCGCCTCTAGCCCGGCCCGTCGCCCCTAGCCTACGCGCCCGGCCCGTTGCCCCTAGCCATCGCGCGCCCGGCCCGTCGCCCCTAGCCTACGCGCGCCCGGCCCATCTCTCCTGGCCCCGCGGCCCGGCCCGTCGCCCCTAGCCATCGCTCGCCTGGCCCGTCACCTCTAGCCTACGCGCCCGGCCCGTCGCCCCTAGCCTACTCGCGCCCGGCCCGTCACCCCTCGCTACGAGCGCCCGGGCCGTCGCCCCTAGCCTACGTGCCCGGCCCGTCGCCCCTAGCCTACGCGTGCACGGCCCATCGCCCCTAGCCTAAGCGCCCAGCCCATCTCTCCTGGCCCCGCGGCCCGGCCCGTCGCCCCTAGCCTACTCGCGCCCGGCCCGTCACCCCTCGCTACGAGCGCCCGGCCCGTCGCCCCTAGCCTACGCGCGCCCGGCCCATCTCTCCTGGCCCCGCGGCCCGACCCGTCGCCCCTAGCCATCGCTCGCCTGGCCCGTCGCCTCTAGCCTACGCGCCCGGCCCGTCGCTCCTAGCCTACTCGTGCCCGGCCCGTCACCCCTCGCTACGAGCGCCCGGCCCGTCGCCCCTAGCCTACGCGCCCGGCCCGTCGCCCCTAGCCTACGCGTGCACGGCCCATCGCCCCTAGCCTAAGCGCCCAACCCATCTCTCCTGGCCCCGCGGCCCGGCCCGTCGCCCCTAGCCTACTCGCGCCCGGCCCGTCACCCCTCGCTACGAGCGCCCGGGCCGTCGCCCCTAGCCTACGCGCCCGGCCCGTCGCCCCTAGCCTACGCGTGCACGGCCCATCGCCCCTAGCCTAAGCGCCCAGCCCATCTCTCCTGGCCCCGCGGCCCGGCCCGTCGCCCCTAGCCTACTCGCGCCCGGCCCGTCACCCCTCGCTACGAGCGCCCGGCCCGTCGCCCCTAGCCTACGCGCGCCCGGCCCATCTCTCCTGGCCCCGCGGCCCGGCCCGTCGCCCCTAGCCATCGCTCGCCTGGCCCGTCGCCTCTAGCCTACGCGCCCGGCCCGTCACCCCTAGCCTACTCGCGCCCGGCCCGTCACCCCTCGCTACGAGCGCCCGGCCCGTCGCCCCTAGCCTACGCGCCCGGCCCGTCGCCCCTAGCCTACGCGTGCACGGCCCATCGCCCCTAGCCTAAGCGCCCAGCCCATCTCTCCTGGCCCCGCGGCCCGGCCCGTCGCCCCTAGCCTACTCGCGCCCGGCCCGTCACCCCTCGCTACGAGCGCCCGGCCCGTCGCCCCTAGCCTACGCGCGCCCGGCCCATCTCTCCTGGCCCCGCGGCCCGGCCCGTCGCCCCTAGCCATCGCTCGCCTGGCCCGTCGCCTCTAGCCTACGCGCCCGGCCCGTCGCCCCTAGCCTACTCGCGCCCGGCCCGTCACCCCTCGCTACGAGCGCCCGGCCCGTCGCCCCTAGCCTACGCGCCCGGCCCGTCGCCCCTAGCCTACGCGTGCACGGCCCATCGCCCCTAGCCTAAGCGCCCAGCCCATCTCTCCTGGCCCCGCGGCCCGGCCCGTCGCCCCTAGCCTACTCGCGCCCGGCCCGTCACCCCTCGCTACGAGCGCCCGGCCCGTCGCCCCTAGCCTACGCGCGCCCGGCCCATCTCTCCTGGCCCCGCGGCCCGGCCCGTCGCCCCTAGCCATCGCTCGCCTGGCCCGTCGCCTCTAGCCTACGCGCCCGGCCCGTCGCCCCTAGCCTACTCGCGCCCGGCCCGTCACCCCTCGCTACGAGCGCCCGGCCCGTCGCCCCTAGCCTACGCGCCCGGCCCGTCGCCCCTAGCCTACGCGTGCACGGCCCATCGCCCCTAGCCTAAGCGCCCAACCCATCTCTCCTGGCCCCGCGGCCCGGCCCGTCGCCCCTAGCCTACTCGCGCCCGGCCCGTCACCCCTCGCTACGAGCGCCCGGCCCGTCGCCCCTAGCCTACGCGCCCGGCCCGTTGCCCCTAGCCTACGCGTGCACAGCCCATCGCCCCTAGCCTAAGTGCCCAGCCCATCTCTCCTGGCCCCGCGGCCCGGCCCGTCGCCCCTAGCCTACTCGTGCCCGGCCCGTCACCCCTCGCTACGAGCGCCCGGCCCGTCGCCCCTAGCCTACGCGTGCAGGGCCCATCGCCCCTAGCCTAAGCGCCCAGCCCATCTCTCCTGGCCCCGCGGCCCGGCCCGTCGCCCCTAGCCATTGCGCGCCCCGGCCCGTCGCCCCTCGCCCGCGCGCACCGGCCCCTCTCTCTTGGCCCCGCGGCCAGACGCCCTTAGGCCCCCAGGCCCGTTGCCCCTAGGCCTCACGGCCCGTCGCCCCTAGGCCTCCGCCTCGTTGCCCCTAGGCCCCGCGGCCCATTGCCCCCAGGCCTGTCGCCCCTAGCCAGCGCTCCCCGGCCCGTAGCCCCTCGCCCGCTCACCACGGCCCGACACCTAGGCCTGTCGCCCCTGGCCCCACGGCCCCCCCCCTCGCTCTCGGCCCCACGGCCCGTCGCCCCTAGGCCTCCGGCCCGTCGCCCCTTGGCCCCGCGGCCTGTTGCTCCTGGCCCCCAGGCCCGTAGCCCCTAGCCCTGACACGTCGCCCCGCAGTCGCCCCTAGGCCCTCGAGCCGCCACTCTTGCAGCCTGCTGCCTGCCCTGTTCCCTGCGCTGCTAGGCCTCTGCCCGCCCTGCGTGCTGCGCCACTATGGCTTCTCTCCGCGTGCTTGCGTTTGATCACGAGGGACGCCCCTTGCAGTTTGACACGTGGCTCGACGACTTGCAGCTGTACCTGCAGAACGACTCTAGGGACAGTGTTTCGTTGTTTGACCACACGTCTGGCATCGCTCCCGCCCCTCCCGCCACAGGAGTCAGTGCGACTCGTTCACAGTGGCTGAGTCGCAACGCTGCTGCCCGCTTAGCCATTTGCAACCACCTCTCGTTGGCCGAATGTGCTCACTTCGGACAGCACAGGACAGCGCAGACATTGTACGACGCTGTAGTCACTCGCTACTCCTCGCCTGCCACTGCTGCTCTAGGCCGCTTCCTCCTGCCCTACCTATTCCCTGAGCTGACCGCCTTTGCCACACTCGAGGACCTGGTTTCCCACCATCGCGCTAGCGACGCTTGCTACCGCGCTGCCCTCCTAGCAGAGTTCCTTGACAGGAATCCGCCCCCGATGTACATCACTCTCTACTTCATAGGCACCCGCCTCCCTGACTCTCTGCGCTCTGTGAGGGACCACTTCCTCTCCCTTGACCCCACCTCCCTCACTGTTGACCTCCTCGAGCAGCACCTCCTCACAACTGAGACTAGTGCAGTAGCTGTAGGTGCTGCTCATGGCACTCCGCGCACGCCCTTCTTTGAGGGGTGCTCCCCCTCCCCCTTTGCCCCCTCCTACGCCTCTGCTGCTGCTGTGGACGTTCTTAGTACTGAGGATGTCGGGGCTGCTTCTGCTAGTGCGAAGCGCCGCAGCAGCAAGGGCAAGGGTGGCAGGGGTGGTGGAGGGGGCAGCGGGGGTGGTGGTGGGGGCAGCAGTGGAGGTGGTGGCAGCAGTGGAGGTGGTGGCAGCAGTGGGAGTGGTGGAGGGAGTGGGGGCGTTGGTGACGGCGGTGGAGGCAGCGGTGGGAGTGGCAGTAGTGGCAGCGGTGGCAGTGGTGGCGGTAGGACTGGAGCTCAGCGTGGAGGTTCTGGAGGAGGCCAGCGGCAGCGGCAGCAGCGTCGGAGCGAGAGCCCTTCGCCCCAGCAGCTTCGTGAGTGGTTGTTTCAGCGTGGGGCGTCTGGGGGTAGTGTGAGCTGCCCGTATGCCATTCGCACAGGTGACCGTGCTGGTCAGACATGCGGGAAGGCGCACATGCAACACCGCTGCTTCTCCCGTCTCGAAGACGCTTGGCGAGCTGAGTTTGGTGACGAGGTCGAGCGCCCCCATTGGGCAGAGCTGCTTAGGTCTGGTGTTGCGATCTTTGACCTAGACTTTGATCTGGTCCCTCGCTGGGCAGATTTGCTTAAGTCTAGGTTTGCTATTTTTGACCTAGACTTTGATGCTATGTATGCTTTGTCTGCTAGTGCTGAGGGTGACTGTTACCGGTGTATGCCGCCTAACCCAGGTATAGACGTTGCTGCTCTAGATGCTAGTGAGTCTGTTCTCCCTGGTACTGCGCCTGTTGAGGCCTTGCACACCTTCACGCTGGACTCAGGTGCCTCATGCTGTTTCTTTCGTGACAGCACCACTCTCACTCCTCTCCTTGCACCTATCTCGGTCCGACTAGCTGACCCCTCCGGGGCCCGGTCGTTGCCCGTTCCTCCACTGTTCTCCCGTGTTCTGCGGTTCCATCCGGCTCACTGTCCAGTCTTCACCTCCCCTCGTTCTCTACGAACTTGGTGAGTACCGTTGCCCCCAGGATGGTCACAAGCACCACTCCTGGGGGTCAGCGTATGTCAATCTGCACGTGTACACGGACGGGTCGCCACCTGGCCACGTTCAGTCGTCGGCCAGGGTCGAGTCTGTACACACTGGCTACCGAGCCTCCTCAGGTAGCTGCGTCTGCTCAGGTGTCCGCGTCAGGTCAGGTAGCACCCCCTTGCTCGTGTTGCCTCCTATCGCACCAGACTCTTCTGTGGCACCACCGCCTGGGTCACCCCTCCCTGCCACGCCTTCGTGGCATGCACTTCCGTCTCCTTGTCTCTGGTCTTCCCAGGTCTCTGCCTCTCCTCCCGCCCTCGCCTGCCCCGCCCTGCCTTCCTTGCGTCGAGGCGCGGCAGCGCGCCGCTCCTCACTCCTCCACATGGACGTGTGGGGCCCAGCCCGCATCAGTGGACAGGGCCGCGGGCGCTACTTTGTGCAAGTTGTTGACGACTACACGCGGTACACCATGGTCTTCCCATTGCGCAGCAAGGGTCAGGTCGTTGATGTCTTGATCCCTTGGATCCGCGCAGTCCATCTCCAGCTCCGCGAGCAGTTCAGTGCGGACCTTCCTGTCCTGCGTTTGCACTCTGACAGAGGTGGTGAGTTTTTCTCCGACCTCTTACGGGACTTTTGTCGGGGGGAGGGCATTCTCCAGTCGTTCACGTTTCCGGACTCCACTCAGCAAAATGGGATTGCTGAGCGCCGCATTGGCTTAGTCATGGAGGTTGCTTGTACCTCCATGATCCATGCGGCTGCTCCCCATTTTCTATGGTCGTTTGCTGTCCGGTACGCTCCGCATCAGCTCAACCTCTGGCCCCGTGTCTCCTTCCATGAGACCTCGCCTAAACTGCGTTGGACGGGGAAGGTTGGCGATGCGTCAGTGTTCCGGGTCTGGTGTTCTCGTGCCTTTGTTCACGATACGTCCGCGGACAAGCTCTCCGCCCGTGCTATTCCCTGCGTCTTCCTTGGCTTAACCCCTGACGCGCCTGGCTGGCAGTTTTACCACCCCACCTCGCGCCGTGTCTTCCCCTCTCATGACGTCACTTTTGACAAGTCGGTTCCCTTTTACCGTCTGTTCCCCTACCGCTCTGCCCCTCCCCCGCCCCCGCCGCTCTTCCTTGCTCCCGGTCCCCCTCCGGTAGACCCCCTCCCTTCCCAGGGTCCTGCTCCCTCACGTGTGTCTCAGGTAGACCCTCTCCCTGGTACTGTGCCTGTTGGGGTAGCTGTCGGCTCAGGTGCTGCTCGAGGTGTTGCGTATGGGGGTGCTGTGTCTTGGGATGTGGAGCCGGGGGTTGCGGAGTCTGAGGTTGCTGGGTCTAGGGGTGCTGAGCCTGGGGGTGTGGAGCCTGGGGGTGCAGCAGCCCCTCTCTCGTCACCCGCTGCGCTGCCCCCCTGCAGCTTGCGAGCCGCCCCTACAGCCCGCGAGCCGCCCCACTAGCCCGCGAGCCACCCCTGCAGCCCGCGCGTGCTGCCTTGTGGAGCCGCGCACTGCTCCCTGCCCTCGTGCAACTGCGCGGTGCCAATTCTGGGGGTGGCGGGTTTGTGTGCGACTCCACTCGCTCCTCCTCCTCCTCTATCTCCCACTATTGCAGCTGCCGCTAAGGGGGGTAGATGTGTGGGAGCCGGAGGAGTGGCGCTAAGGGGGTGCCGTGGGAGTGGAGCTAGGGGTGCAGCAGTGGGTGAGTGAAAGGGGTGTGGGACACGAAGTACGGTCGCGGCCGCACAGTGCCTCTAGGGTCAACAGCTCCAGCTCCTCCAGCTCCAGCGCCTCCCGTGCCAGTGCCTCCAACTCCAGCTCCTCCAGCTACAACACCTTCAGCGCCAGTGCCACCAGCTCCAACTCCTCCAGCTCCAGCGCCACCAGCGCCAGTGCCACCAGCTCCAGCTCCTCCAGCTCTAGCGCCACCAGCGCGAGAGCCTCCAGCTCCGGCAGCTACAGGCCCCGTAGGGTCTCCAGCTCCAGCGCCCCCAACACCACCAGTCTCGACAGCTCCCATACCTTGGATACGAGCACCTCCAGGATCAGTAGCCGCAGTAACATCCAGGATCACCAGCTCCAGCAATAACTCCAGCACCTCCAGCTCCAGCGGCTCCAGCGCCTCCAGCTCCGGTAGCTCCTCTCCGTAGGCGTGCGCGCCGAACAAGCTACTCACGCAGCTGTTGCGGAGACAGTCTTGGTGAAGCACCAGTAGGACCTCTAGACAAAGCAACACCCTGAGGCTCAGCACCCCCAGACTCCGCACCCTCCGACTCACCCCCGACAGACGGAGGACTGGCAGACGCAGACTCAGCAACAAGCGCAGTGGCATAGTCTAGACGACATGCAGCAGCAAAGTCAAGCAGCTCAGCAGCGAGGGCAGACGCAGCAGCAGACTCAAAGGAAGGGTCAGTGACAACAGTGGCAAGGAGACGAGAGACAGTGGGATTGGCAGCACGAGCGCGGTAAGACTCAGGGTCAGGGACCGCAGGACAAGAGGACTCGGGAGGAGCAGGCAGTGGCACGCAGTGGCACAGAGGAAGGACGAAGTGCCATGGCGTGCGTGCCGGGGACAGGAGGAGGACACTAACAAGGAACGCGACGAGCAGTGCGAATAGACGAGAAAGGACAAGATGCAGGCTCACGACGCTCTGTAAGACCGCCGGAGTGCTCAGTGTAAGGAGAAGGAGCAGGCAGTGGGGAGGTCGGCAGTAACGGCAGCTGCGACTGGTCAGGCGGTGGACACAGGGCACGGACGTCCTTAAGGACAGGCAGGAGGACTTTGAGTGTCTTGCAGCTGTTGTACCTCGTTTCGCTTCCATGCTGCTTGCCCCTGAGGGAGACCCAGATGCACCAGACATCCCGACCCCACGCTCTTACGCAGAGGCGATTACGGGTTCTTACTCTTCTTAGTGGCAGGCAGCCTGTCAAACTTATATATACTATAGTCTGTTTAGGCTGTAGTGGGGTAGTTCTTAGAGGGTACAACACTTTTGTGATTCATACTTGTACCCACCTACTGCCTAGTTCATTCATTCCTCTCATGATTGTCACACAGCCATGGATACTGAGATGGCATCCTGGAAGCCCACGGGCACCTACGACGACGAGGTTTCCCCACCTGGGGCGAACATAGTCGATGGCATGTGGATTTTCAGGGTGAAGCGGCCTCCGGGTTCTCCGCCTACCTTCAAGGCGCGTTACGTTGCTCGAGGCTTCAGTCAGCGACAGGGGGTTGACTACTTCCAGACCTTCTCCCCCACCCCGAAGATGACTACTCTTTGGGTGTTGCTGCACGTCGCTTCTCAGCGTGACTACGAGTTGCACTCTCTGGACTTCAGCACAGCTTTCTTGCAGGGCAGCCTGCACGAGGAGATCTGGCTGCGCCGCCCACCTGGCTTCACTAGGTCATTTCCTGCAGGTACCAAGTGGAGCCTCCACCGGCCAGTCTACGGTCTCCGCCAGGCACCTCACGAGTGGCATTTCATACTAAGGACTACACTTCCGGCTCTTGGGTTTGCTCCTTCTACTGCTGACCCGTCGCTGTTTCTACGCCCCGACACCTCGCTGCCACTGTTGTACGTCCTCGTCTACGTCGACGACCTCATCGTTGCCACTGCTGACACCGAGGCACTGACCCTTGTGAAGTCGGAACTGCAGAAGAGACACACCTACACTGACCTGGGTGAACTGCGCAACTATCTTGGCTTGCAGATCACTCGGGACAAAGCATGGCGCACCATCACCCTGACTCAGTCACACATGGTGCACCAGGTCCTTCAGCGCTTCGGCTTCAAGTTCTCCTCGCCAGTGCCCACTCCTCTGTCTACCGGCCACTTGCTCTCAGCTCCACCTTCGGACGAGTCCGTAGAGCCGGGTGGTCTGTACCCAGAGCTTGTGGGTTGCCTCATGTACATGATGACGTGCACACGACCTGACCTCGCGTACCCTCTTAGCCTTCTGGCTCGCTACGTGGCTCCCGATAGGCACCGAAAGGTGCACTATGATGCTGCGAAGAGGGTACTGCGTTACTTGTGCAGTACGTCGGGCATGGGGCTCGTTCTTGGAGGACGGCTTCCAGTTGTCCTCCCTGGTCACGCAGACGCTTCTTGGGTTGATGACTCAGCTACGCAGCGGTCGTCACAGGGTTACACCTTCAGCATTGTTTCCGGCTCTGTTTCCTGGCACTCTACCCGCTCGTCTTCGGTTCTCAGCTCCAGTTGTGAGGCTCAGATCTACACAGGGGCCATGGCTGCAGAGGAGCTACGCTGGCTCACCTACCTGCTCACTGACTTGGGAGAGTAGCCTCGTTCACCTCCAGTTCTGCACGTAGACAACAAGGCCATGATTGCCTTGTGTCAGGAGCACAGACTGGAGCACTGAACAAAGCACATCGCTCTGCGATACTTCCTTGCTCGAGAGTTGCAGCAGCGTGGCCAGCTTCGTCTTGCGTACATGGCCACTAGGGCCAACACTGCTGGTATATTCACCAAGGCACTTCCGCCTGGTGATCATCAGCGCTTCTCTACTGTGTTAGGTCTTGTGCCTACTTTGCCTCACTTGCTCACTGCTTGACTCTGCTTGTACTGTGATCTATATATATACCTGCATGCTTACACTTGCTAGGGTATGATCACTGTATTGTTTGTTCTCTTTTATATAACTTTGCAAGTGAACTGGCCTTGTGGCCCTTTGCTTGTGCTGGGACTGTGTGGTGACTTTGTGATCCACCACGAGCTTGCTTTGCTTTTCTTGACTGGTCTTGTGACCACTTGTTCTCCCCCACTTTGCCTATGGTGGTGTGTCAAAATGTTATATAGCTTATATTGTGCAGGCTATAGTGGGGTAGCCCATAAGGGGTACAACCCAATTAGGGCTAGTACTTGTACCCAACTCTTTGCTAGTTCATTCATTCTCGTTCATTCTCTTGACATGTGGAACCACGGCCTGATCTATCTCTTTGTCGCTCTCTCCGAGTCTCTGAGAGAACCGCTCCAACATTTGGGACTCGAGTCCTAATCTTTGGACTCGCTTGATGAAAGTTGCTGCTGGAAGCACGAGGGTCAAGCGGGACGCGGAGTCGAATTACGTAAAGAATCACACCGTGGCAATGGCACTTGTTCGACTCCCCAGATGCTCCCAGCAGCTAATCTCGATCTCCCACAGGCTCACCGGTCTCCTCTCCTCGCCTCCCCTCTCAAAGCCCAACTCTTCAACTTCAAGCAGCCTGGTTTCAATGACCGCATGTATGAATTCCCAAGGGTGTCCCATTCGCGCAAGGGGAAGAAGGGTGGTCACAACAAATCGTGATAGCGCAAGCACGTTTCGCGACCAATGGTTTCGTAGATATCTCTGTACAAGCGCCCTCGCAATATTTTTTTAACGAATCTCGAGGGAGCGGGGTGTGGGTGAGGGAACAGAGCACGTGCCCACAATCCGAAGAATTCGCTGAAGTTCGCTGAGGGAGGGAGATGGAGAATGCGGATGTTTGGGGGAATTGTGTGACCAGTCCTGCTACAGTGCATTGGGACCAAGGCTTTCGCTTGGCCTGAGCCTTGCCTGTAAGAAGCTGAGCTGGTTCGAAACAAGCCCTGAAACGTCCGGGAAGCAGCCCTACCTGGCCCTGAAATTTCGAACTTATGTATTATAATATAGCTGTCCTACTCTACCGAGCAGTGCACACAAGATAGGGGAGGTGGGGAAAGTGTTGTTGGGTGGGTGGAGAGAGGGTACATACACCGTCAAGGTGAATGGGGGGGAATTTGGATGGGGGGGGAGGGGGCATGTATGTGGGGAATCCAGGGAAGGCCCAAAACCTGTCCATTAGCAATCCGGCATAAGGGGAAAACCAACCCTAAAAAACTATGAGCTGCGCTAAAACCAACTCTGAATTCTCAGGGAAAACGGACATATGTCAGTGAATCGACGGGCCTGATTGGGACCACACGATCTGCTTGGGAGAAGCGCGGTGGTGGGGCTTGTGGCTGACGGACTCCCGGAATGTCCTCATCGAGATATGTACGATGGGCTGGCGATAAGACCGATGGTTGCACAAAGTCGCTAGGCATTCTCGCGAATTGGTGGACGGCAGGCAGTGCATATGTCGGTATCTGTGATGATCGTGCTGGACCAACAGATGGATTGTCTAGCCCTAGCTAGGTCGGTTGCCTAGCGACAACAAGAGCGAATGGATGCGAATGAATGAGATGCCTCGCGGTGGGATCTAGGATCTCGTTAATGAAGGCTCCGAATGACATTGTATAGAATGTTGGAAACAATTGATTTAACGCCTCTGTCGTGTCGAAACACCAAGTCAGAAGCGAAGCAAAACATATCGAAGCATTAGCAAGTCAACCCTCGGAGGTTGAACAACTGCTGGAGGTTATGCTAAAGTTAAAGGTCAGCAACTTTTGACCTGACAAATACAGCGCGACAGCAAGGACAAAAACTGACTCGCTATTGAGCAGTTTCCCGAGTCGTCACTGTATCGAACCACAACAGCAACAGCAAAACGGTTATTTACTGTATCTGTTACGAGTGCAATTGAGTGAACGAACGAGAATTGCACTATCGAAGCAAGAGTACAATGAGCGAAAGCATGAGCGAAGAATATATAGCAAAACTACAGTGGTAACGGTAATGGACTGTGGTTGACGCGCGATGGGCCTGGGACTGAGGTTGGGAAAGTGTCGAAGCGGAGGCCCGGAGCGCGGGTCACCCGCCGAGCCGTGAGGTCGGGGTGCGACGTGCGAAGATGGCGGGCGGATTGTCAATGCAAGGATTGCGAGTGGTAACGGTGCTGACTGTGGTGCTACAGTGATGTACGCGTAGAGCAGGGACGCGAAGTAAGGAAAAGGGATTTTCCTTACACTACCCCCCCCTCCTAAGGAGGTCCGCCTTACGAGAGTGAGTGGACATCCCTGAAATTTTGGCTGCGCAGATACTCGGTGAGGACGGGGTGGTTTTCGATTCTGTCCAGGGGAACCCAATTGTCTTCGGTGGGTGTACGGTCCTTCGAGCGGAGTAAGAACTCGATCCTTCGGGCTCCTCAAGGGTCGCGAACTCTGTGACTCAGGATTTTCTCGGGGGTGATGATTGGTTCAGTCGGTGGTCTTGTCATGCTGGCTGGGCGATTGCGTGGCAGTTGGCTCGTGGACGGGACGTAAGGGCGAAGCAAGCTGACGTGGAACGAGGGGCTAACGTACCAGTTAGTAGGGAGGAGGAGGTGGGCGGTGTCAGGGGTAAGCATGTGGCTTATGCGAAATGGCCCGCAGTATCGGGGGCGGAGTTTCGGGGTGATGGGCAGTCGGAGATTTTAGGTGTCGAGCAAGACTAAGTCGTCGGGCTGGTAAGTGACAGGTCTGCGGTGGCGGTCGGCGTTGCGTTTAGCGATGATGTTGGCCTTTTTAATTGCGTCTGCTGCCCTGGTCCGTGCCGCTTGCAAAATTTCGGCGAACTGTTGCGCGCGTGGAACCGGGTTGTTGGGATTCGGGGTCATGGGTACTGTTGGGTCTTGTTCGTAATTCAGGTAAAACGGTGACTGTTGGGTCGTGGCGAATGGGGCGTTGTTGTATGCGAATTCCATGAGCGGCAGTTGTTGTTCCCACGTGTTTGGGTCATCGCACGTGGCCCGGATGAGCTGTTCCATGGTCTGATTTGTCCGTTCTGTCTGTCCATCTGTTTCGGGGTGGTACG
The DNA here is from genome assembly GCA_948144175.1 of Closterium sp. NIES-65. Classification (NCBI taxonomy): domain Eukaryota; kingdom Viridiplantae; phylum Streptophyta; class Zygnematophyceae; order Desmidiales; family Closteriaceae; genus Closterium; species Closterium sp. NIES-65. The sequence continues at coordinate 354,905 of CANXME010000986.1, forward strand.
ATGAACTAAACTGTAGTCGCGTGCCGAACTGCTGCCACAGGTTCCGCCAGAAGTTGCTGGTGAATTTCGTGTCTCTGTCGCTGATGATTGATGCTGGTATCCCGTGCAGTCGAACGACGGTAGAGATGAAGAGGCGGGCTGTTTCTTCAGCTGTGATTGATTTTTTGCAGGCTGCGAAGTGTGCCATTTTTGTCAGTCGATCGACGACGACCAGGATCGCGTCATTTCCACTTGCCCCGGCCGGTAACCCCGTGACGAAGTCCATCGTCACCTGCTGCCAAGCATGCTCTGGAGGTGGGATTGGCTACAACTGTCCCGCCGGCCACTTCCGTGTTGACTTCATGATCTAGCAAGTGGGACACGATGCCACGTGTCGATGCACGTCGGTCAACATTTCGGGCCAGTAATAATACCGTTGCAGCTGCTGCCGTGTTTTCTCTACCCCGAAATGTCCCGAGGTAACCCCGTCGTGTGCCTCCTGTAGTAGTAATTCCCGTAGCAATGTGTACCCTAGTACCCATATGCGGTCGGTCCCGGCTTTTACGTAATAGACTCCCTTGGCTGCTGCGAACTGCTGCGAATTTCCTCCTGTGAAGAATGGGTCTGTTTGATATCCGTGGGTAAATAGTCCTGTCAGTAGCGGGCTGGTCTGGGCGAGTAGTATCGCGTGGATCTGGGCAGTGGGGCGGGTCAGTGCGTCGGCGATGTTCGAGGCTCCCTTTTTGTAAGTGACCGTATAGTGAAAATTGGACTCGAGGAAATCGAGCCAACGAATCTGTCGTGGGTTGAGGTGTGGCTGTGCGCGAAGGTACTATAGTGATTTATGGTCTGTCCGTACTGTCACGTCTGCGCCGGTCAAGTAGCAGCGCCACACTTTGAACGCATGCACGATCGCGAGCATTTCGCGGTCGTGTATCGGGTAATTTCGCTCGGGCGGATGCAGTTTTCGTGACTCGTATGCGATGGGCTGTAGGCCGTTGCCGAAGTCCTGTAGCAGTACGGCTCCAATGGCGATGTCGCTTGCGTCTGTAACAACCTCGAAGGGGCGGTGTGGGTCGGCGATGCGCAGGACGGGCGGTGAACGGAGAACATTTTTCAGGGTAGAGAAGGCAGCATGCTCTTTCTCCCCCCACGTGAAAACGTCCCCCTTTCGCAGTAAATCCGTCAGCGCGGCAGTCAATTGTGCCATGTCGGGGACGAACCGACGAACATAATTAACGAACCCTAAAAAACGCTGCAGTTCCGTGATGTTCGTCACGGGACGCCACGATTTTACCGTATCCAGCTTCTTTGGGTCGATTTCAACTCCAGCCTCCGAAATAACGTGCCCCAAAAATTCTAGTTTGTCCCGAAAAATCTCGCACTTAGTGTCAAACTTATATGCTATAGTCTGTGTAGGCTGTAGTGGGGTAGCTCATATGGGGTACAACACTTTAGGGTTTCCTACTTGTACTCCTCATGCTGCTCAATGCAATCATTCCTCATTTCTTCACATGGTATAGAGCAGGTTCCCTAGTGGGAACGTTTCCTAAGGCCCACCACTGATTTTTTTTTTCCTGCCCGTAGCGCGCTTCCCTCCTGCCCGAGTCGCGCCCCGTATGCCCTCTCTCCCGTCGCGTCCCTAGCCCTTAGCGGCCCGTCGCGCCCTCCTCAGGCCCCTCGCGGCCCCTTTCGCGGCCCCTCACGGCCCCCTCTCACGGCCCTGTTGTCGCCGCTCTAGGCCCCGTCACCGCCCCTCTAGGCCCGTCGCGGCCCCTTTGCGGCCCCGTTGTCGCCCCTAGCGGCCCCGTCGCCGCCCCTCTAAGCCCCTCGCGGCCCCTTCGCGGCCCCGTCGCCACCCCTCTAGGCCCCTCGCGGCCCCTTCGTGGCCCGCCTCTCTAGGCCCCGTCGCCGCCCCTCCATGCCCCTCGCGGCCTCTTCGCGGCCCCGTCGCCGCCCCTTGTGGCCCCGTCGCCACCCCTCGCGACCTCTCCTCTAGGCCCCTTACGGCCCCTTTGAGACCCCGTCGCTGCCCCTAGCGGCCCCGTCGCCACCCTTGGAGGCCCCATCGCCGCACTTCGCGGCCACCTCGCCGCCCTTCGCGGCCACCTCGCCGCCCTTACCGGCCCCGTCGCCGACCCTAATGGCCCCGTCGCCGACTCTAGCGGCCCCGTCGCCGCCCCTAACGGCCCCGTCGCCGCTCTTCGCGGCCCCATCGCCGCCTCTACCGGCCCCTTCACCGGTGAGCCGCCAAGCAGCTGAGCAGCCGAGCCACCACGCCGCCAGCCGCCCAGCAGCCGAGGCGCCCGATAGCCAAGCCGCCGAGCCGCCGCGCCGCCTAGCGACCGAGCCGCCGAGCCGCCGAGCCGCCCAGTAGCCGAGCCGCCCAACAGCCGAGCCGCCGAGCCGCCCAACCGCCGAGCCGCCGTGCCGCCCAGCAGCCGAGCCGCCAAGCTGCCCTGCAGCCGAGCCGCTACTGTTCTTACCGGCGCGCCCCGGCCCTACTTCCTTGGACTGGTGAGCTCACTCCCTGCTAGGCCACTGCAGTCATGGCTACCCCTAGTGTCCTTACCTTTGATACTGAGGGTCATGCTGTTGACTTTGAAGTCTGGGTCGATGACCTCCAGCTGTTCTTACAATGCGATAGGGCAGACGGACTCTCCGTGTTCGATCTCACCTCTGGTGTCTCTCCTGCCCCGCCTGCTACTGCTGACAGCACTGTTCGCTCACAGTGGGCCACGCGCGATGCTGCTGCCCGTCTTGCTGTGCGTCGCCACTTACCGACCACTGAGCGTGCGCACTTTAGCCAGTACAAGAGTGCTAAGACCTTGTACGACGCTGTAGTTGCACGCTACTCTTCCCCTGCCACTACTGCGCTTAGCCGCCTCATGCTACTGTACCTGTTCCCTGACCTAGCTGCCTTTCCCACAGTCACTGACCTCATTACGCACCTTCACACTAGTGACACTCGCTACCGCGCTGCACTTCCTGCTGAGTTCTGTGCTAAGAACCCCCCCCCCCATGTACATCACCCTCTACTACATAGTCACCCGGCTCCCTGACTCCCTTCGCTTAGTCAGGGACCACTTCCTCTCAGTTTGCCACACCACACTCACCGTTGACCTCCTCGAGGAGCGCCTCCTAGCAGCAGAGAAGAGCATAGTCGCTGTAGGAGCCTCTCGTGGTGACCCTCGCACCACCGTCTTTGATGGGTGTTCTCCCTCCCCACTCTTTCCCTCTGTTGCTTCTGCTGTTGCGGCCAACCTCGTTGGCTTCGAGTCGGTCGGCGCTGCGTCTGCCCCTAGCAGGAAACGCCGCACCGGCAAGGGCAAGGGGGGAAAGGGCGTTGGAGGGGCTGGTGGGGGCGGTGGAGGTGGTGGTGGAGGCAGTGGAGGGGGTGGGGGTGGTGGTGGGAGTGGTGGCGAGGGTGGAGGTGTCGGTGGCAGCAGTGGAGGCGGAGGAGACGGCGGTGGTGGCGGAGGGAGCGGAGGCGGCGGAGGTGGCGGAGGCGGCGGAGGTGGCGGAGGCGGCGGAGGTGGCGGAGGCGGCGGAGGTGGCGGAGGCGGCGGAGGCTGCGGTGGAGCTGGTCGCGGCTCTGCGCAGAGGAGTGGCTCCGGTAGTGGTCCGCGCCAGCAGCAGCAGCGCAGTCGTGAGACTCTGTCCCCTCAGCATCTTCGTGAGTGGTACGCTGGGCGTCAGCGGGGTGGGGGTACTGCTCCCTGCACCTACGTCCTCCGTACAGGCGACCGCGCTAGTGAGCAGTGCGGGGGCACGCACTCCACCCAGCGCTGCTTCGGCCGCCTAACGGGCACATGGCGTCATCAGTTCCCTGACGCCACTGAGATCCCTCGCTAGGGAGAGCTGTCTAGGGCGGGGGTTGCTATCTTTGATCTTGAATATGATGCTATTCTTGCTGCCATGTATGCTGTGTCTACTAGTGATGAGGGTGACTGTTACCTCTGCGTTCCGCCTGACCCTGGCATTGAGGCTGCTGCCCCAGGTGCTGGTGAGTCTGCTCTCTCAGAGACCACGTCGGCTCAGGCCTTGCACACCTTCACCCTTGACTCGGGTGCTTCCCGCTCCTTCTTTCGAGACCGCACCACGCTTACGCCGCTTAGTCGGCCGGTTGCGGTCTCCCTGGCGGACCCCTCTGGGGGTCCTGTCCTTGCTAGCTTCTCCACTGTCTTACCGTGCTCGGCAGCCCCCTCTGGCACCCTGTCAGGTCTCTACCTCCCCTCGTTCTCTACGAACTTGGTGAGTGGGGTTGACCAGTTCACGCCCGCGAGTCAGCGGGTGACCCACTGTACGTGTGCTCGGACGGGCCGACACTTGGCCACGTTTACCCTTCGGAGGGGGTCGAGCCTGTACACACTGACTACTGAGTCTCCTCCGGTTGCTGAGTCTGGTCAGGTAGCTGCGTCGAGTCAGGTGTTTGCTGCAGCGTCCAGGTCTGGTCCTGAGTCTGCGCCCTACTCGTGTCATCTCCTGTCCCACCAGACTCTCCTTTGGCACCACTGCCTTGGTCACCCCTCCCTGCCTCGTCTCCGAGGCATGGCCTCACGTGTCCTTGTCTCTGGTCTCCTCCGGTCCCTCCCTCCCCTACCTCTGGGGCCTGCCCCTACCTGCGTCCCCTGCGTCGAGGGGCGGCAGCGCACCGCCCCTCACTCCTCCGAGTTTCCTCCGACAGAGGCTCCCCTGCAGACTCTTCACATGGACGTGTGGGGCCCGCCCGCGTCCGTGGCCAGGGTCACGAGCGTTACTTCCTGTTGGTGGTTGACGACTACTCGCGTTACACCACGGTGTTCCCCTTGCGCAGCAAAGGTGACGTCACTGAGGTGTTGATCAACTGGATCCGCGCAGCTCGTCTCCAGCTCAGAGAGAGTTTTGGCTCGGACTTTCCTGTTCTACGTCTGCACTCTGACAGAGGCGGGGAGTTTTCCTCTGCCCATCTGGGAGCCTTTTGTTGTGCACAGGGCATCCGCCAGACCTTCATGCTTCCGGCCTCTCCACAGCAAAATGGGATTGCTGAGCGCCGCATCGGCATGGTCATGGACGTCGCTCGTACGTCCATGATCCATGCGGCTGCTCCCCATTTTCTGTGGCCGTTTGCGGTTCAGTTCGCAGCGCATCAGCTCAACCTTCAGCCCCGGGTCTCCTTGCCATAGACCTCCCCCACCTTGCGGTGGACGGGGAAGGTTGGCGATGCGTCTGCGTTTCATGTCTGGGGATCTCAGGCATTTGACCGCGACTTGTCTGCGGACAAGCTGTCCCCCCGTGCTGTTCCCTGCGTCTTCCTTGGCTTCCCCCCTGACGCGCCTGGTTGGCAGTTTTACCACCCCACCTCGCGTCGTATTCTATCTTCCCAGGACGTCACCTTTGACGAGTCGGTGCCTTACTACCGTCTCTTCCCCTACCGCACTGCGCCCCTCCCCCCAGCGCCGCTCTTCCTTGCGCCAGGTCCTCCTCCAGTAGACACCCTCCCCCCTTAGGGTCCTGCCCTATAAGGTGTGTCCCAGGTAGACGCAGTTGAGCCTGTCGAGGTAGCTGTTGACTCTGGTGCTGCTAGGGGCGTTGAGCCTGCGGGTGCCGGGTTTGGGGGTGCGGAGCCTGGGGGTGCTGAGTCTGGGGGTACTGAGTTTGGGGGTGCTGAGCCTGGGGGTGCTGAGTCTGGGGGTGCTGAGCCTGGGGGTGCGGAGCCTGGGGGTGCTGAGCCTGGGGGTTCGGAGCCTGGGGGTGCGGAGCCTGGGGGTGTTGGGTCTGCTCGTATGGCCTCTGGCGGTGCTTCATCGAGGCGGGAGCTACTCTCTCCGCAGGAGCTGCGCGAGTGGTTTGCCCGGCGCTGGAGCCGTGCTGCTGGAGCTGGAGGTACTACTACTGCTGCTGGTCCTGGGAGTGCTCGTCCTGGCGGTTCTGGAGCTGCTGGGACTGGGAGTCCTGCTGGAGGTACTGCTGGAGCTGCTGGCGGTACTGGAGCTGACGGTCCTGCTGGAGTTGGTGCTGCTGGAGCTGCTGGAGCTGGAGCTGCTGGGGGTGTTGGCGCTGGTGGTTCTGCTGGAGCTGGTGCTTTTGAGGGTGCTGGAGTTTGCGCTGTTGGAGTTGGAGGTGCTGCTGGCGCTGGTGCTGCCGCTGGGGGTACTGGTGCTGTCCCTGCTGGTTCTGAAGGCACTGCGCAGCCGAGGCCGTACTTCGTTCCGCTCATTGAGAAGGTTCTTGGTCTCCCGCCCTCTACTGGTCCTGCTCCTCCCTTAGAGTGTCCACAGCCTGTCCAGTCGCGGTCAAAGTTACAGCTCGCCTCCCCCCTACCTGCTCCTTCTCCCTACACTGGTCCTATTGGAGGTCTTGCTGAGCGTCGTGAGCCTGCGTCTCGTCCTGCGTCGCCTGTTCATGCTGCTCGCACTAGTGGTCGTCCGCGTCCTCCTGCGGTCCCAGGCACACACCAGATGGCAGTGCGTCCTTCCACTGCTCCTCTGCGTGTCCCGTTGCCGTCTCCTCAAGAGTCCTCTCTTCCTACTCTTACTGACCCAGAGTCTGACTCTCTTCGTGCTGCCAGTCCTACTGTCACGCGTCTCCTGGCTACTGTTGTCACTGACCCTTCTTTTGAGTCCTCTGCTGCGTCTGCCTTAGTTGCTGAGCTTGTCGACTTTGCTGCTCGCTGTCGTCTAGACTACGCTGCTAGTCTTGCTTCTGAGTCTGAGTGTGTCTGTCCTTCGTCCGTCGGGGGTGAGTGTGCTCTTAGCACGGACGTCCTTGAGGACAGGCAGGAGGAGTTCTAGTCTTTTGCTGCTGCTTTGCCTCATCTCGTGTCCATGCTGATTGCCCCTGAGGGAGACCTGGATGCACCGGACATCCCGACTCCTCGATCGTACGCTGAGGCGATCAAGGGTCCCTACTCCTCACAGTGGCAGTCAGCCATGGACGCAGAGATGGCTTCTTGGAAGTCCACAGGCACCTACGTCGACGAGGTTCCCCCACCTGGGGCAAACATCGTCAGTGGCATGTGGATTTTCAGGGTGAAGCGGCCGCCGGGTTCTCCGCCTGTCTTCAAGGCGCGTTACGTGGCTCGAGGCTTTAATCAGCGGCAGGGAGTTGACTACTTTCATACCTTCTCCCCCACCCCGAAGATGACCACTCTTCGGGTGCTGCTGCACATAGCCACTCAACGCGACTACGAGCTTCACTCTCTTGACTTCAGCACAGCTTTCCTGCAGGGCTGCTTGCACAAGGAGATCTGGCTGCGCCGCCCACCTGGCTTCATTGGGTCGTTTCCTCCTGGTACCCAGTGGAGCCTCCGGCGGCCAGTCTACGGTCTCCACCAGGTGCCTCGTGAGTGGCACGACACACTGAGGACTACACTTGCGGCTCTTCGGTTTGCTCCTTCTACTGCCAACCCGTCGTTGTTTCTGCGCACCGACACCTCTTTGCCGTCGTTCTACATCCCAGTGTACGTCGACGACTTGGTCTTTGCCATTGCTGACACTGCTGGACTCGCTCACGTGAAGTCCGAGCTGCAGAAGAGACACACGTGCACAGACCTGGGTGAACTGCGCAGCTACCTTGGCTTGCAGATCACCCGGGACAGAGCACAGCGCACCATTACCCTGATTCAGTCACACATGGTGCAGCAGGTCCTTCAGCGCTTCGACTTCACGTACTCCTCTCCTCAGGCCACTCCTCTGTCTACTCGCCACTCGCTCTCAGCTTTGCCTTCGGATGAGTCCGTAGAGCCGAGTGGCCCATACCCAGAGCTTGTTGGCTGCCTCATGTACCTGATGACCTGCACATGACCTGACCTAGCATACCCTCTTAGCATCTTGGCACGCTATGTTGCTCCTGGGAGACACCGACCAGAGCACATGGCTGCAGCGAAGAGGGTGTTGCGCTACTTGTGCAGTACGTCGGGCATGGGGGTAGTGCTTGGAGGGCGACGTCCAGTGGTCCTCACAGGTCACACAGACGCTTCTTGGGCTGATGACCAGGCTACGCAGCGGTCGTCACAGGGTTACACCTTCAGCCTTGGTTCCGGCTCTGTCTCGTGGCGGGCTACTCGCTCGTCTTTTGTTCTCGGCTCCAGTTGTGAGGCTGAGATCTACGCTGGGGCCATGGCTGCACAGGAGCTTCGCTGGCTCACCTACCCGCTAACTGACCTCGGAGAGCCGCATCGTTCTCCTCCAGTGCTGTACGTAGACAACAAGGCCATGCTGGCCTTGTGTCGAGAGCAGAGACTGGAGCACATAAGAAAGCACATTGCTCTCCGCTACTTCCTTGCTCGTGGCTCCGTCTCTGTTTCGTGGCGGTGTACCCGCTCGTCTTCTGTTCTTGGCTCTAGCTGTGAGGCTGAGATCTACGCGGGGGCCATGGGTGCACAGGAGCTACGCTGGCTCACCTACCTGCTGACTGACCTACGAGAGCCGCCTCGTTCTTCTCTAGTTCTGTACGTAGACAACAAGGCCATGCTGGCCTTGTGTCGGGAGCACAGACTGGAGCACAGAACGAAGCACATTGCTCTTCGCTACTTCCTTGCTCGTGAGCTGCAGCAGCGCGGTCAGCAGCGCCTTGCTTACGTGGCCTCTGAGGCCAACACTGCTGATATCTTTACCAAGGCACTTCCGCCTGGTGATCATCAGCGCTTTTGTACTATGCTAGGTCTTGTGCCTACTTGGCCTCACTTGCTCACTTCTTGACTTTGCTTGTAATGTGATCTATATATACCTGCACTTGCATGCTAACCCTTGCTAGGTTGAGATCAGTGCCTTGTTTGTTCATCTTGATATATAACTCTACATGTGAACTGGCCTTGTGCTTGTGCTCAGATTGTGTGGTGACGTTATGATCCACCCTGAGCTTGCCTTGATTCTCTTGACTGGTCTTGTGACCTCTTGTTCTCCCCCACTTTGCCTATGGGGGTGTGTCAAACTTATATGCTATAGTCTGTATAGTGGGGTAGCTCATATGGGGTACAATACTTTAGGGTTTCCTACTTGTACTCCTCATGCTGCTCAATGCAATCATTCCTCATTTCTTCACACTTAGAGCCCTTGGTGAGTAACTGATGTTCCTCTAAAACTTTAAACACTGCTTCGAGATCCGCTAAATGCTGCTGCTTGTCGTGACTGTAGACGAGGATGTCGTTGAGGTAAACTATCACGCAGTGGCCTAAACGCCTCGTTCATGGTCATCTGAAATGTTGCGGGCACGTTGGTCAGCCCGAAAGGCATCACCGTGTACTCAAATGACCCGTACCTAGTCCTAAATGCTGTCTTGGCGCAGTCCGATGGTTCGACCCGAATCTGGTGGTAACCCCCCCGTAAGTCTATTTTCGAAAACACCTGTGATGTTCGCAGTTGGTCGATCAGTTCGTCGGCGCGGGTAATGGGGTACCGCGACTTGACTGCTACTCTGTTGAGCGCTCGGTAATCGATGCACATGCGAAACCCTTCGTCTTTTTTCGGTGTGAACAGTATCGGTGCGGCGAACGGTGACGAACTTTGTCGAATAAACTACTTCTCTAACAAATAATCTAACTGCTTCCTTAGTTCGTCGAGCTCAAGTTGTGTCAGTCTGAACTGGCGTTGTACAGTTGGCTGTGCCCCCGGTTCTAACTCGATCCTATGATCATGCGCCCGCTGAGGTGGCAGCCCTTCCGGTAAGTCGTCAGGAAAAATCCCTGGGTACCTTTCAACAGTTCCTGTAGTTCGGGCGGTACTGCTGCCAGCAGTTTCTGAAAATCACTCGGTTGCTCCGCTTCTCCTACTAATGCTATATCTACTACATACACGTCAGCTCCAGCGGCGACAACCCGTTTCATCGTGATGGCGTTGACGTGGACCGTTGAAGACTCGAGCGACTGCCAGCAAGGTAGCTCGATCCAGTTACCACTGCTTCGCACGGTGCAGCTACCCGTCGTCCAGTCAATCCGCGGGTTATATCGTAGCAGCCAATCACGTCCCAGTAAAACATCATGCCCATCCAATGTCGTCGCGAGCATTTCCTGTGTAAGCCCGAAGTTTCCTCTGCAGCAAACTTTTACCCTCTCCACCTTCTCCCGTATGGCCAGCGGCGTGCCGTCAACTAAGCGTGCGTCAATCTCGGGTAATCAGCGACTAAGCGTCAGTTGTAGTTTTCGTGCGGTTGCGGTATTGACTCAACCGTGGCTCGCTCCTCCGTTGATAAAAATCTTCACTGCTGCTCCATGTATTTTCCCGTGGATCAGTACTGCGCAATCCGTCGTTGTACCCTCCTTATTCATCCGAGCCCAATCGATGGCGTGAATCGGTACTGTGACTCGGTGAGGGTCGGCGCGGTTGGGCGAGCAGGCAGTCTCGTCAGTAGTTGGCCCAACTTCTACTGACTGCTGGCGTTTCCCTGCCTCTGAGACTCCCTCCCCTGCTCTGCTCCGCGGCGTCTTAGCTCCTCTGGGCATTCGCTCTTACGATGGCCCGGCCTGTTGCAAGCAAAGCAGCGCCCCTTAAACGGTGCGGCAGCTGCATTCGTTGCAACAAAGTTTACAGTGGCGTGCTCGATCGGTCCCCGAGGACGATGTACGTAGTAGGACCCCGGTCTTGGTCGGCGTAGAATGTCGATTTTCTCGGCGAGCACGAGAATATCGTTGAGAGTCCGCGCAGCATGATTTTGTGCGAGATATCCGGCTTCAGCCCTCTGACGTAACGGTCCACCCGCTCCGCTTCGTGCATGTAGCCGACCTGCTCACAAAGTGCGAGAAAACCGCTCGTGTAATCTTGAACCGACCCGAGCTGCCGCCAAGTGCGCAATCTCTGACGCGCCGAAATAGAAGTCGCGATCGGCTCGAAGCACGCCCGAAGCCCTGCGCACCACGCATCCCACGTGCTGTATTGGGCGGTCTCGCAGAATGAACCCCAGGTGACAGCTGGACCCATGGGCCCTTCCTCTTGCGACAGTGGCTCGTAGGCACGTGGCGACGTCACGATGACTCGCCACCACTCCATGGCGGGGCCCCTTAGCAGCGAAACTGCATACCGAATCTTTGTTGCGTCCGACTCGACGTAATTCGCGTCGAAGAAGACGTTCATCGTGAAAACCCACGATTGAATCGTCGGACCTCCACGCTGGCTCGGGTCGAAACAGGGCGGGCGTTGCGGCTTGAGTGGCATTGGTGCCATGATGGCCTGTTCGCCACTTGTCGCCGCGAACTACACGTGCCGCCGGGCTTCGCGAGGCTCCCGCGGGCTTGGTGCGACCCTGTTTCCTCCCATTGTCAAACATCATATATGTTGTAGTTGCTTAGGCTACAGTGGGTTAGCCTTTAGGAGGTACACAATTCTAGGTTTAGGTACTTGTACTCACTTCTCTTTCAATGCAACCATCTCATTCTCTAACATGGTATACAGAGCAGGTCCTTCGCTAGGACCGATCTCTTAGGGCCCACCACTGTTTACTACCTACTAGCGCCCGCGTGCGCCTTACTGTCGGAGCGCCCTCGAGCGTCTCCCCCAGCGCCCTCGTGCGCCCCTCTTTTTAACGGCCCGGTAAGGCCCCGCGACCCGTCGATCCCGAGCGCGCCCCACCTCAAGGCCCCGTCGGCCCCGCCTAGAGGCTCCGTCGGCCCGCGCGCCCCACCTAGAGGCCCCGTCGGCCCGCGCGCCCCACCTAGAGGCCCCGTCGGCCCCGCCTAAAGGCCCCGTCGGCCCCACCTAGAGGCCCCGTCGGCCCGCGCGCCCCTCCTTGAGGCCCCGTCGGCCCCACCTAGAGGCCCCGTCGGCCCGTCGACCCCGCGCACGCCCCTCCTAGAGGCCCCGTCGACCCCGCCTAGAGGCCCTGAAGGCCCTGTCGACCCCACGTGCGCCCCGCCTAGAGGCCCCGCTGGCCCCGTCGACCCCGCGCGCCGTCCCTTAGCGGCCCCGTCAACCCCGTAGACCCCGCGCGCCCACCCCTTAGCGGCCCCGTCGACCCCACGCGCCGCCCCTTAGCGCCCCGCACGCGACAGCCCCGGCCCCGCCAGTACCAGGCCGCCCGAACTGAGCTGCCCAGCCCGAGCCGAGCCGCGCCGCCCGAACCGAGCCGCGCCACCCTACCTGAACCGAGACGCACCGCCCTACATGAACTGAGCCGCGCGACCCGTACTGAGCAGCCTTTCTGGACCGAGCCGCCCTACCTGAGTCGCGCTACCTACTGCTTTTAGGGTGCACCTACTGCTACTGCTCCTTCTACTATACTGCTGCTCCTACTGCTACTATGGCCAGCCCTCCTGTGCTAGCTTTCGATGCTGAGGGCCGCCCAGTAAATTTTAACACCTGGCTAGATGACCTACACCTCTTCCTACAGCTCACTGCCAAGGAGGACATCTCACTGTACGATCACGCCCTAGGCCATGCCACTGCCCCTTCTGCTACTGCTGACAGCACTGCCCGCTCACATTGGCAGACTCGTGACGCCCACGCTCGCTTTGCTATTCGCAACTCCTTGCCGATAGATGAGCGCGAGCACTTTGGCCAGCACAAGACTGCACAGGCACTGTACACTGTTGTCGTTGCCCGCTACTCCTCACCTGCCTCTGCCGCGCTAGGCCGTCTCTCACTCCCCTACCTGTTCCCCGACCTTGCCTCCTTCCACACAGTCGCTGACCTCATCACGCACCTCCGTACTAGTGAGGCCCGCTTCCGTGCCGCTATGCCTGATGATTTTCTTGCCACGAACCCCCCCCCCCCGCTCTGGCTCACTCTCTACCACCTAGTCACCCGCCTCCCTGACTCTCTGCGTGCAGTCAGGGACCACTTCCTAGCTCGCTGCCCCACTGAGCTCACCATTGCCCTCCTCAAGAAGGAACTACTTGCAGCTGAGGCTAGCATAGTCGCTGTAGGTGCCTCTCGTGGCGACTCCTGCACCCCTTTCTTCGAGGGGTGTTCCCCTTCCCCCCTGCTTCCCTCTGTAGCCTCTGCTTTTGCTGTTGACCTCCTTGGTGCTGAGAAGGTCGGGACTGCGTCTGCTTCGAGCTGGCGCCGCAGCGGCAAGGGCAAAGGGGGCAAGGGAGGCGGAGGTGACGGCGGGGGAGGCGGTGGTGGGGGTGGTGGCAGCGGTGGGGGTGGTGGTGGGACTGGAGGGGCTAGTGGCAGCGGTGGGGGTGGTGGCGGCAGCGGCGGGGGAGGTGGCAGGGGCGGGGGTGGTGGTGGGGGCGGCGGTGGACGCGGCGGTGGCAGGGGAGGGGGCGGTCGAGGAGGTGGCGGCGGCAGTGGTGGTCGTGGAGGCGCTGGCAGTGGCCAGAGCCAGCAGCACACTCCGTCGCCCCAAGAGCTCCGTGGGTGGTACTCTCAGCACGGGGGGGGGGGGTGGCCTTAGCTGCACGTACGCTATCCGCACTGGTGACCGCACTGGTCAGACGTGTGGGAGGGCTCACCCCACGCAGCGCTGCTTCTCTCGCCTCGACGACGCTTGGCGCACTCAGTTTCCTGAGGCCACTGAGCTGCCCCGCTGGGCTGATCTGATGAAGGAAAACATTGATATCTTTGCACTAGACTTTGATGCTATTCTCACTGCCATGTATGTGATGTCTATTAGTGGAGAGGGTGCTCAGTACCTGCGTGTTCCACCCGACCCGGGCGTTCGGACCAGTGAGACTGCCGCTCTAGGTGCTAGAGTGTCTGCTCCCCCAGGTGCTGGTGAGGCTACCGCTCTAGCTGCTAGTGAGTCTGTGCCCCCTGGTACTGAGCCGACTGAGGCACTACACACCTTCACACTGGACTCAGGTGCTTCCCGCTGTTTCTTTTGTGACCGCACGGCCCTTGAGCAGCTTGCTCTGCCGGTTGCAGTCTCCCTCGCTGACCCCTCTGGGGGTCCGGTCCTTGCGACCTCCTCCACTATCCTCCCCTGTCCTGCGGTCCCGTCGAGCACACTGTCAGGTCTCCCTCCCCTCGTTCTCTACGAACTTGTTGGCGGGTAGTGCGCTACAGGACGGGGGTGTCCACCAGTTCACCCCTGCCTACGAGCGCGTGACACACTGCACGTGTGCTCGGACGAGCCGTCACCTGGCTACCTTCACACGGCAGCCGGGGTCCGACCTGTACACACTGACCACTGAGTCCCCTCAGGTAGCTGCGTCTGCGTCTGCGTCAGGTCAGCTGTCGCCCCCCTGCTCGTGTCGCTCTCTGGCGCACGAGACCGTCCTCTGGCACAACCGACTTGGTCACCAATCCGTGCAGCGCCCTCGGGCCATGCACAATCGGTACCTTGTCTCTGGTCTTCCAAGGATTCTCCCTTCCCTCCCACCCTCGCCTGCTCCTCCCTGTCTTCCCTGTGTCGAGGGGCGGCAGCGCGCTGCTCCTCAGTCCTCCTCTTTTCCCCCGACAACTGCTCCCCTGCAGACGCTCCACATGGACGTGTGGGGCTCCGCCCGCGTCCGTGGTCAGGGTCAGGAGAGGTACTTCCTAATAGTTGTTGACGATTACTCGCGCTACACCACGGTCTTCCCCTTGCGCACCAAGGGTGAGGTCCCTGATGTTTTGATCCCTTGGATCCGCGCTTCTCGTCTCCAGCTCAGCGAGCGTTTCCACTCGGAATTTCCTGTCCTACGCTTGCACTCTGACAGAGGTGGTGAGTTCTCCTCCGACATCTTGGCAGCCTCCTGTGCGGAGCACGGCATCCGCCAGTCGTTCACGCTTCCGGCCTCTCCACAGCAGAATGGGGTTGCTGAGCACCGCATTGGCTTGGTCATGGAGGTCACTCGTACCTCCTTGATCCATGCGGCTGCCCCCCATTTTTCTGTGGCCGTTTGCGGTCCGATACGCTGCGCATCAGCTCAATCTCTTGCCCCGTGTCTCCTTGCCGGAGACTTCCCCGACGCTGCGTTGGACGGGAGAGGTTGGTGATGCGTCGCGTTTTCGGGTCTGGGGATCTCGAGCTTTTGTTCGCGACACGTCCGCGGACAACCTCTCCTCCCGCGCTGTTCCCTGCGTTTTCCTTCGCTTTGTCCCGGACGCATCCGGTTGGCAGTTTTACCACCCCACCTCGCGCCGTGTTCTGCGCTCTCAGGACGACACTTTTGACGAGTCTGTGCCCTACTACCGCCTCTTCCCCTACCGCACTGCCCCGCTCCCCCCCCCCCCCCCCCGCCTCTCTTCCTCGCGCCAGGTGCTGCTGTGGTAGACCCCCTCCCCCCTCAGGGTGCCGCTCCCTCAGGTGTGTCTCAGGTAGACCCGGTTGAGCCTGTTGAGGTAGCTGTCGACTCTCATCCTGCTTGCCGTGCTGAGCCTGAGTGTGCGGAGCCTGGGGGTGCGGATCCTGGGGTTGCGGAGTCTGGGGGTGCGGAGTCTGAGGGTGCGGAGCCTGCGAGTGCTGAGCCTGGGGGTGCGGAGCCTGGGGGTGCTGAGTCTAGAGGTGCTGAGCCTAGGAGTGCTTCACCTGGAGGAGCTCTCTCCTCACAGCAGCTGCGTGAGTGGTACTTAGAGTACTGCAGCCTCAGGAGAGGTACTTCTGGAGCTCGGAGTGCTGCTGGAGCTGGTGCTCGTGCTTCCCCACCTAGGCGGGAGCTGCACTCTCCCCGGCGCCTTCGCGAGTGGTACACACGGTGCTGCACTCTCAGGAGTGGCGCTCCTCATGTCACGGACCCAGCTACTGGAGCTGCTGGTGCTGAGGACCAGGGTGTTGGAGCTGCTACTGGTACTGCGGACCCGGGCGTTGGAGCTGCTGCTGGTGCTGCAGACACGGGCATTGGAGCTGCTGCTGGTGCTGCGGACCCGGGCGTTGGAGATGCTGCTGGTGCTGCGGACCCGGGCGTTGGAGCTGCTGCTGGTGTTGCGGACCCGGGCGTTGGAGCTGCTGCTGGTGCTGCGGACCCGGGCGTTGGAGGTGCTGCTGGTGCTGCGGACCCGGGCGTTGGAGCTGCTGCTGGTGCTGCGGACTCGGGCGTTGGTGCTGCTGCTGGTGCTGTGGACCCTGGCGCTGGTGTCTTTCCTGGCTCTGGAGACACAGCACGGCCGCAGCCGTACTTTGTTCCGCTCCTTCAGCAGGTTCTTGGTCAGCCTCCTCTGACAAAATTAGAAGAAGAAAGAGGGATGAACTAGCAGAAATGGGGATACAAATAGCAAACCCTAGAAGGGTTGTACTCGCTATAGAGCACCCCACTACAGGCTAGAACATAAGAATAATATTCTGACACACCCCCATAGCCAAAGTGGGGTGTAATCAGCAGAGCAGGCAAAACAGTACAAGCTCAGGGTGGATCACAATGTCACCACGCATTCTGAGCACAAGGTCAAGAAGAAATAGTTCAAAGTTAACAATTATGAGCAAAGCTAGCAGTGGTCACAACGGGCAAGTGAGGAGGAGGAGGGAGAGTGAGAGGAGAGGAGATAGAAGGCGGCGGCTGAAGCTGCAGACACACGGGCAACAGGAGTGGCGAGCACAGTGGCTACCGGGACAGCGCCCCGGACTACGGGAGTAACAGGCCCCGCGGCTCAAGTGGCGGCAGACGGGCAACGGACCCACAGGCGACCGGCTCAGCGACAAGCTCACTGGGCTACCGGGACAGCGCCCCGGACTACAGGTGCTGCGGACGACAAACTGGCAACCTCCGCTCAACCTCCCACACACAGTCCCACCCCCCTCATACACACCCACTGCTACACCGCTAGCTCCACTCCCACGCACCCCCCTTAAACCCTAAACCCAGTCTCCCACACAACCACCCCCCTCAGCGACAGCTGCAGCAGTGGGAGACGAAGGAGGAGGAGGAGAAAGGGAGGAAGGCACACCGAGCACCCCCATACCCGCCACCCCACAGCTCGCCCCTCCCGTCGTCTGTCGTGGCGACCTGAGGGGGCCGCTTGCGGCCCCCGAAGGAGCCGCGACGGGCGACGGGAAATGGGGGGGAGGGGAGAAAGGGGGGGGGGGGGGGGGGGGGGACGGGGCCGCGACGAGGGGCGGGGCCGCGACGGTCGGGGCGGGGCCGCGACATAGGGCGGGGCCGCGACGTAGGGCGGGGCCGCGAAGGTAGGGCGGGGCCGAGCCAGGCAGGCGCACGGGCGGCGACGGGCCGGGGCGGGGCCGCGACGAAGGGCGGGGCCGAGCCGGGCGGGCGCACGGGCGGCGACGGGCCGGGGCGGGGCCGCGACGAAGGGCGGGGCCGAGCCGGGCAGGCGCACGGGCGGCGACGGGCCAGGGCGGGGCCGCGACGTAGAGCGGGGCCGCGTCGAGGGGCGGGGCCGCGACGATCGGGGCGCGGCCGCGACGTAGGGGAGAAGCCCGCCGCGCGCCTCGGGGCGCACAGCGGGCAATGAGCCGCCGCGCGCCTCGGGGCGCACGGCGGGCAGAAAACCGCCGCGCGCCTCGGGGCGCACGGCGGGAGGAGAAAGGTAGCAGCGGAAGCGAGGTGGTAACCCACCCACAGGATCGATCCAAGGGGATCGACCTGCTCTGATAGCATGACAAAATTAGAAGAAGAAAGAGGGATGAACTAGCAGAAATGGGGATACAAATAGCAAACCCTAGAAGGGTTGTACTCGCTATAGAGCACCCCACTACAGGCTAGAACATAAGAATAATATTCTGACATCCTCCTCGTTGTCCTCGTCCCTCCTTAGAGTGTCCTCCGTCTGTCCAGTCGCAGTCACAGCTGCCGCCTACCTCGCCCCTTCCTGGTCCTTCTCCCTACACTGGTCCGACAGGCGGTCTTATAGTGCGTCGTGAGCCGGAGTCTCGTCCTGTGTCACCTGTGTCTCGTCCTGCGTCACCTGTTCGTGCTGCTCGCACTGCTAGCCGTGTTCCGCGTGAGTGTCCTCCTGCTGTCCCCGGCACACACTATATGACTCTGCGTCCTTCCACTGCTCCCCAACGTGTCCCTCTCCCGTCTCCTCCTGCGTCCTCTCTTCCTGCTCTTGCTGACCCGGAGTCTGACTCCCTTCGCGCTACCAGTCCTACTGTCACGCATCTTTTGGCTACTGTTGTCACTGACCCTTCCTTTGAGTCCGCTGCTGCGTCTGCCTTAGTTGCTGAGCTTGTCGACTTTGCTGCCACTTGTCGTCTAGACTACGCCGCTAGCCTAGTTGCTGAGTCTGAGTCTGTCTATCCTCCGTCCGTCGGGGGTGAGTGTGCTCTTGACACGGACGTTCTAGAGGACAGGCAGGAGGAGTTTGAGTGCTTCGCCGCTGCTTTACCTCATCTCGTGTCCATGCTTGTTGCCCCTGAGGGAGACTCGGATGCACTAGACATCCCAACTCCTCGATCGTACACTGAGGCGATCGAGAGTCCCTACTCCTCTCAGTGGCAGTCAGCCATGGACGCAGAGATGGCTTCCTGGAAGTCCACAGGCACCTACGTCGACGACGTTCCCCCACCTGGGGCGAAGATCGTCAGTGGTATGTGGATTTTCAGGGTGAAGCGGCCGCCGAGTTCTCCGCCTGTCTTCAAGGCACGTTACATTGCACGAGGCTTCAGACAGCGAGAGGGATTGGACTTCTTCCAGACCTTCTCCCCGACCCCGAAGATGACCACTCTTCGGGTTCTGCTGCACGTCGCCGCTCAGCGTGACTACGAGCTCCACTCTCTTTACTTCAGCACTGCTTTCCTACAGGGCAGCCTGCACGAGGAGATCTGGTTGCGCCGCCCACCTGGCTTCACTGGGTCGTTCCCTCCTGGTACCCAGTGGAGCCTCTGGCGGCCAGTCTACGATCTCCGACAGGCGCCGCGTGAGTGGCACGACACACTGAGGACTACACTTGCGGCTCTTGGGTTCGCTCCCTCTACTGCTGACCCGTCGATGTTTCTACGCACCGACACTTCACTGCCGTTGTTCTACATTCTCGTGTACGTCGACGACTTGGTCTTTGCCACTGTTGACACTGCGGCACTCGCCTACGTGAAGTCGGAGCTACAGAAGAGACACACGTGCACAGACCTGGGTGAACTGACAAGCTATCTTCGCTTGCGGATCACCCGGGACAGAGCACGGCGCACCATCACCTTGACTCAGTCACACATGGTGCAGCAGGTCCTTCAGCGCTTCGGCTTCAAGTACTCCTCGCCTCAGTCCACTCCTCTGCCTACAGGTCACTCGCTCTCAGCTCTGCCTTCGGATGAGTCCGTAGAGCCGAGTGGCCCGTATCCAGAGATTGTGGGCTGCCTCATGTACCTGATGACCTGCACTCGACCTGGCCTCGCATACTCTCTTAGCATCCTTGCACGCTATGTAGCTCCTGGCCGTCACCGGAAGGATCACATGGATGCTGCTAAGAGGGTGTTGCGCTACCTGTGCAGTACGTCGGGCATGGGGCTAGTGCTTGGAGGACGAGACCGAGTTGTACTCACTGGGCACTTAGACGCTTCTTGGGCTGACGACCAGGCTACGCAGCGGTCATCTCAGGGTTACACCTTCAGCCTTGGCTCTGGTTCAGTTTCTTGGCGTTCTACTCGTTCTTCTTCTGTTCTCACCTCCAGTTGTGAGGCTGAGATCTACGCCACACCCATGGCTGCATAGGAGTTACGCTGGCTCACCTACCTGCTGACCGACCTGGGAGAGCGGCCTAGTTCTCCTCCAGTGCTGTACGTCGACAACAAGGCTACCATTGCCTTGTGTGAGGAGCACAAACTGGAGCACAGAACGAAGCATATCGCTCCGCGGTACTTCCTTGCTCGAGAGCTGCACCAGCGTGGTCAGCTTCGTCTGCGTTACGTGGCCACTCGGGCCAACACTGCTGATGTGTTCACCAAGGCGCTTCAGCCTTGTGACCATCAGCGTTTCTGTACTGTTCTAGGCCTTGTGCCTACTTTCCCTCACTTGCTCACTTCTTGACTCTGCTTGTACTGTGATCTCTATATATATACCTGGATACTTACTTTTGTTAGGTTGTGATCACTGTATCTCTTGTTATATTATCAAACTGCATGTGAACTGGTCTTGTGACCGCTTGCTTGTGCTCGAAATTTGTGTGGTATCCTTGAGATCCACCCTGAGCTTGTTTTGCCTTGCTTTGCTTTGACTGGTCTTGTGACCCCTTGCTCTCCCCCAGTTCACCTATGAGGGTGTGTCAAACATTATATATGTTGTAGTTGCTTAGGCTACAGTGGGTTAGCCTTTAAGGGGTACACAATTCTAGGTTTAGGTACTTGTACTCACTTCTCTTTCAATGCAACCATCTCATTCTCTAACACCTATGCCAGGCATCGGCTGGGCAGCGCCATCGCTGGCTGCGCCTGAGCGCTGTCCCACGCTGTTGTTTTGTGTTGGTGTGCCGGACGAGACGACGATCGGCTCGTCTGACTGTGCAGATGCATTTGCTGGTGCGTGTGGTGCCGCTGGAGTGTTCACTGTTGATTGCTGACGCGCGGAGTCACGTTCCGCTGTGAGCATCGCAATTTCGAGCACCGAATCTTCGTGTTGGCGCACCAGACGGTCGAGCTGCTTCTGCGTCAATGTGGCG
This sequence comes from Closterium sp. NIES-65, assembly GCA_948144175.1. Classification (NCBI taxonomy): domain Eukaryota; kingdom Viridiplantae; phylum Streptophyta; class Zygnematophyceae; order Desmidiales; family Closteriaceae; genus Closterium; species Closterium sp. NIES-65. The sequence goes on from CANXME010000986.1 coordinate 375,268, forward strand.
AGCGTGAATTCGGCCATGGCGGGGGTGTCGGGCGAGCTCAGCGATAGCCTTAGTCGTGGCCGTGCGTGCTTACGAGAGAGCACTACGAGCGGCGGTGCTGTGTCGTTGAGGGACATCTACCCCCCCCCAAAAATTGAGATAGTGGGGAAGCGAAGGTGTGGGTGCGGTCCGAGAAGAGGTCGTAGGCTCTGAATACCAAGTGTTACGAGTGCAATTGAGTGAACGAATGAGAATTGCACTATCGAAGCAAGAGTACCATGAGCGAAGGCATGAGCGAAGAATATATAGCGAAACTACAGTGGTAACGGTAATGGACTGTGGTTGTCACGCGACGGGCATGGGACTGAGGTTGGGAAAGTGTCGAAGCGGAGGCCCGGAGCGCGGGTTACTCGCCGAGCCGTGAGGTCGGGGTGCGACGTGCGAAGATGGCGGGCGGATTGTCGATGCGAGGATTGCGAGTGGTAACGGTGCTGACTGTGGTGCTAGAGTGATGTACGCGTTGAGCAGGGATGCGAAGTAAGGAAAAAGGATTTTCCTTACAGTATCTCTTCGTATTCCTTGTACTCTTATAAAAGCTTGTATCCATTTGTTTTAATCAACTACTTTGCCCTCACATGCTAGCGCAAGGTGGTTCACAAAGTTCTCATTTAACGCTTCCGCTATTACATTGTCCTACTCAGAATTTAGTCCTGCTAAGATCTTAAGGGTTTTTCTCAGCCCAACATAGAACCCCCCTGAAAAAATGACCTAGCGATATATATAGCCCACACTCAGCACCTTCCGAGGTCCCTAACTAAGGTCCCTCACTATATCTTGTGTAGTTTCCGTTTTTACGACATTTCTGTAATATGGTCATTAGCTATTCTAGTCCGCTGACTCACTTTCACAACTCATAACAATATGCATAGTCTCATAACGTTGCTACAGTAAGAACCCGACCCAAAGCCAGCAAGCCCAATGGCAGGAAGGTTGCAACTGTGTTACTGCAGGCTTGGGTGCGCCATACCCGTTACACGATTCCTAATCACGAAACGAACCTCTTTTGTGGAATCGTGTGCCTGAAGGTCTCGACGAAGAGGATCGTTTCGTAATTAGGCCACTGTTACACTTCGCGCAGCGGATCACACCTCGCGGAGCCCCAGCCAGCCGCAGCATGTTCTAGGTTTGCTGGTGGGGTCAGATTGGTTTGGTTTGGAGATCCGTTTCACTAGTGGCTGTCTTCTTGTCATTCCCAGGAACTGATCTCTACCACATCGAACCGCAACGTACCATACCAGTGGTACATGATTTCAAAATGTTCCCACCTTCCACCACACAATCTTCCAGAACTTCTGACACTGCTTCCTTCCTCACGACAATTTTGGCTCATTGATCATACTAGCAGATCCTTTCGCACAACTAGTGATCGGTGGAGTTAGGGATCTATTCCAATCACGCTAGTAGATTCTCCAGCTTCTCCGATCTCGAGTTACTTTTGAACATTGAAATCTTTATTTCCCGTTTCTGGCTCGCAAATCTCTGATCGCTATTTGTAAGATCAATTAGTGGAATCAGATTGTAGCATCAGATTGTAGCATCAGATTGTAACACCAACCGGTTCCATTACACTGTAGCATCCGCCAGCCATGAGGCCTCAGAATCCTCCCCCGGGCTGGCGCCCCTCTCCACCCGGCGCCGCTCCCCCGTACGGCCCGCCTCCGGGAACCGCTCCGCCAGCACGACCAGGTTTCCCCCCGGGCCAGCACCCCCCGCAGCAACCCGGATTTCCGCGCGGACCCCCTAGTCTGGGCCAAGTTCCGCCTGGTGCGCCGGGATCCGCGCAGCCGCCTGGCGCAAGGCCCGCCGGACCTCCGTTCCCTGGGGGACCGTTCGCCGGCCCTCCGCCGGGTTCACGGCCCGCAGGTCCGCCTCCCCCGGGGGTTGCGCCGCCCGGCGCGCGGGGCCCGCCAGCTGGATTTGCGGGTCCGCCTGCGGGTTTCCAAGGGCCTCCCGCGGGTGGCCCGCCAGGAGGAGCAGCCCGTCCGCCTGGCCCCTTCGCGGGCCCCCCGGGGGGTGGACCGCGCCCTGGCGGTCCTCCGCCGGGTTCCGCTCCGCCAGGCGCCGCTCCCCCTGGCGCGCCCCGCCCCAGCGGTCCCCCTTCCGGATACCCCGGTGCGCCGCAGCAGTACCCTGGCTACCCCCCGCAGCAGCAGGCCCCCCCGCCGCCGGCGCAATCCCGCCCTCCGCCCACCGGACCCGCGCCGTACGGTCCGCCATCGTACGGCGCTCCGCCGCAGCCGGCGCAGCCAGGCGCGCCCCTTAACGCGCCCGGAGGCCCTCCCCCGCCCTTCGGAGCGCCTCACCCTCCGCCTGGCGCTGCGCCGCCGTCATGGGGGGGAGCCGCCACGCAATCCGCTCCGCCAACCCAGCAGATGAGCGCGCTAGCTATGGGCAGCCCTCCGCCTACCATCCCGGGGCAATACGGTGGTCCGCCCGGGTCCACCCCAGGGCAATACGCGCAGCATACTCCGCCTCCGCCTGGATCCGCGCCGGGGCAGTACGGGCAGCATGCGCCGCCTCCGCCGTTCTCCGCCGCTCCCCCGACAGGCCCTCCGCCTGGCGGAGCCATGATGCCCGGCGCGGGACCTCCGCCGCCCTTCGGCGCCCCCCCGACAGCTGGCGCGGCGCAGCGACGCGCGTATCCCATGCCCGCGGGAACGGTAAGTGCGCCGAAGCACAATCCTGCTGTCAGCTCTTGAAAGTTGAAGTCACTTTCGTGTAAACTTGCCGTCGTTTGTTCCCAATATCTGCCTTTGAGACTTCTCAAAATCGTCCTTTGCTCCCAATCCCTGCCAAATCGTCAGGCGCGCTCGCTTTGATTTGATTTGATTCGGATAAGTTGTTTGTGTTTGTTCTCCGAGATTTGGGAAGATCCGCATTTTATACCTCTTTCAGATGCAAACCCTAATCAGTGTGAGGGCCAACGCGCGTTTAGTTATTCACTGAATTCTCGTTTGGGTTATGAGGGCCTACGCGCGAACAATCCGCGTTAGGTTATTTCTCTCTCCCATTTGTTTCTAGTCGCCCCAATTTCTCATCCTTTGTCCCTGCTTCCTCCCCCTCCCCAGCCCCTGGGCGTGGGCGCGCCCCCCCAGTCCCCTGGAATGCAGCTGCCCTCCCCTGGGATGGGCGCGCGCGGCAGCCCATGGCGCCCTTCACGGGGTAGGCGGCGGGGCAGCAGGGGTCGGCACCCTGATTTTCCTCTCTCACACCACTTCCTCCCGCTTCCCTCCTCCCTCTTCCGCTTTCCCCTGTCCCCTTCCATCCCCAGCCTCCGGGCGTGGGCGCGCCCCCCCAGTCCCCGGGCATGGGCGGGCATGCGCCCCCCTCCCCCGGGATGGGTGCGCGGCAGTCCATGGCGCCCTTCACAGCCCAGGCGGCGGGGCAGCAGGGGTCCGCGCCCTAACCTCCCCCACCAACCCCTCTTCCTCCCTCACCTGCTCCAGCCCCCAGGCGTGGGCGCGCCCCCCCAGTCCCCGGGTATGGGCGCGCATCCACCCTCCCCCGGGATGGGCGCGCGGCAGCCCATGGCGCCCTTCACAGGGCAGGCGGCGGGGCAGCAGGGGTCGGCGCCCGGGTCTCGGATCGACCCCAACCAGATCCCGCGCCCCCCGCCCCCCTCGGACGCGTTTCTCTTTGAGACACGAGTGAACGGCACGGCTAACCTACCACCGGTGAGTGCTGCTTCTCTGCTTGCTCCTGCAGTCTATGGCTTCACTTGATGGCTTGTTGTGGGTGGCTGGAGAATGGTTTGTTGCCAGCCTTGTGGTGTCCACACCCACCCACCCGACCAATTTCACATCGTGGTTTGCAATTCGACATGGCAAAAGGTTTTCAAGCTGATGCCACGCCCGTCCAATTTCACATTCCAATCAATCCTTTTTCTGTCCTGCCCGTGCGCGCCCTTGCTCCTATCACAGGCCGCCACGTCATCGTTTGTGGTCCGCGACACGGGTAACTGCAGCCCCCGGTTTATCCGAGCGTCTTTGAACCAGGTGAGGGAGCAGGTGTGGGCAGGTGTGAGCAGGTATGAGCAGGTTTGAGCAGGTGTGAGCAGGTGTGAGCAGGTGTGAGCAGGTGGACAGGCGTGAGCAGGGGGAGGAGCGAGCAGGTGTGAGTGAGTGTGAGTAGGTGTGAGTAGGTGAGACCATTGTCGCCATCTCACACTTTCCTTTCTTTCCCTACCCTTACCTGCCACCCTTCCTCTATCCCGATTCCCCTCTCCGCGGATCTCCTCACCACCTCCGCCATGCCTCTCAGCACCATGACCACCACCACCACTAGCATCGTCGCACACTCTTCCCCCTCGACCCTTCCCCTCTATCCCTCCCCCTTACCCTCTTCCCTTCGCACATTGCCCAGATACCTCTCTCTGCGGATCTTCTCACCACCTCCGCCATGCCTCTCAGCATCATGATCCAGCCGTTCGCCCTGCAGGACCCGGCTGATACCCCCGTGCATGTGAGTGAGAGGAGAGGAGTGTGGGTCAGGTGGGGCTGGTAGGGCTGCTATACTCACCTCATCTCACCCCCTTATGGCGGGATGGGTTGGGTGGGCCTCTCTCCTCACCACCTCCGCCATGCCTCTCAGCATCATGATCCAGCCGTTCGCCCTGCAGGACCCGGCCGACACGCCCGTGCATGTGAGTGAGAGGAGAGGAGTGTGGGTCAGGTGGGGCTGGTAGGGCTGGTAGGCTAAGTGTGTGGGTCCTTGGTGCCTCGGCCAGGCTGGCAGGCTGGCAGGCTGGGTGGATGGGTGGACCCCTCACCACCTCCGCCATGCCTCTCAGCATCATGATTCAGCCGTTCGCCCTGCAGGACCCGGCTGACACGCCCGTGCATGTGAGTGAGAGTAGCGTGGGTGGGTGGGGTAGGCTGATTGGTATGCATCAACGCTGCAAGGCATGCACCAACCCCTTCATGCCCTGCCAAGCTGAACAATCATTAATTTATTCACGCACTGCCGCACCTTCTGTCATCAACCCTTTCCTCTCTCCCTCTTCCATAAACCTTCTGTCACTGTCTCTCCAGGTGGTAGACTTTGGAGAGATGGGGCCCGTCAGGTGCCACCGCTGCAAGGCATACATCAACCCGTTCATGCGATTCGTGGACCACGGGAGGAAGTTCATCTGCAATCTGTGTGGTGCGTGAATTGGTGAAGGGAGAGAGGGGAGGGGTGGGGCTGGGAGGTGGGGCTGGGAGAGTGGGTGGGAGCAAGAGTGCAAGGCGTACATCAACCCCTTCATGCGATTCGTGGACCACGGGAGGAAGTTCATATGCAGTCTCTGTGGTGCGTGAATTGGTGAAGGGAGAGAGGGGAGGGGTGGGGCTGGGAGGTGGGGCTGGGAGAGTGGGTGGGAGCAAGAGTGCAAGGCGTACATCAACCCCTTCATGCGATTCGTGGACCACGGGAGGAAGTTCATATGCAGTCTCTGTGGTGCGTGAATTGGTGAAGGGAGAGAAGGGAGGGGTGGGGTTGGGAGAGTGGGTGGGGTTGGGAAGGTGGGTGGGAGCAAGACTGCAAGGCATACATCAACCCGTTCATGCAATTCGTGGACCATGGGAGGAAGTTCATATGCAACCTATGGGGTGAGTGGGAGGAGAGAGAGAGAGCGACAGGGAGTTGAACTAGTTCTAGCCAAGGATAAGGAGAGAGAGGATTGGAAGGGTAAGGCATACATCAATCAACCCGTTCATGCTATTCGTGGATCATCGGAGGAAGCTCATCTGTAACCTGTGCGGTGTGTGAGAGGGGAGAGAGGAACTGGTTATGGTACAAGGATGAGGAGAGAGAGAGAGATGAGGGAGAGGGCAAGGCATGCATCAATGCATTCATGCGATTCGTGGATCATGGGAGGAAGTTCATCTGTAACCTGTGTGGTGAGTGGGAGAGTGGGAAGAGAGAAGGGAGAGGTGGGGTTGGGAAGGTGGGTCAACCTCCCCTCATCCTCATCCCCCTCTTTCCACCTATTCCTCGCTCCCACCAGGCGTGTCCAACGAGACTCCCCGCGAATACGTGTGTAATCTCGGTCCGGATGGCAGCAGGAGAGATGTTCCCTTTTCTTGATTGTCGAACCTGCCTCCTCGTCCCTCTCTCCCCCACCAGGCGTCTCCAACGAGACTCCCCGTGAGTACGTGTGCAACCTCGGCCCGGATGGCAGGCGACGAGACGCGGACGAGAGGCCAGAATTGATGCACGGGAGCGTGGAGTTTGTGGCTCCCAAGGAGTACTCGGTGAGTGCAGCTGTGGGCTCTGTGAGTGCTCTACGTTCTTTCAAGTGCGCCTAGGCTAGGGTGCATGCATGCATGCATGCATGGCCAGTCCGTGGATCTGCTTCTGGAGCTGCCTCTGCAGCCTCTTCTGCCTCTGCAGCCTCTTCTGCCTCTGCAGCCTCTTCTGCCTCTTCTGCCTCTTCTGTCTTGCCACTTTCCATCTTCTTCCAAATCTGCCGCGCTTTCTTCCCTCTTTGTCCACCCCATTCCACCCGCTCTCATTCAGATCCGTGATGCCACGCCACCAGTCTACTTCTTCCTTCTTGATGTCTCTTTCAACGCCGTTGCCTCGGGAGCTGCTTCTGCTGCCCTACGATTTCAGTGCTCCCACACTTCTCCTCTTGCCCTAATCCCCACCCACACTCTCCCCTTTCCTCCTCGCCCACATATCAGATCCACGATGCCATGCTGCCAGTCTAGTTCTTCCTTCTGGACGTCTCTTTCAACGCCGTCGCCTCTGGGGCTGCCTCTTCTGACGCTGCTGCCTTGTCACTTCCCCTCCTCTGAGCACTTCTGCTGCACACCCTTTTCCACACACCCAAACATCAGATCCGCGATGCCATGCCCCCGGTTTACTTCTTCCTGCTCGATGTTTCTTTCAACGCTGTGGCGTCCGGGGCTGCCTCGGCTGCGTGCTCCTCCATCTCTCGCATTCTGCAGGACCTGCCTGTGAGTGTTCTGTGCTGCCATCACTCTAAAGTACAAATTGCGTTGCACTAACCAAGCTCAAGCCGCGAGTTTGTGAGATCCTGCAGGACCTGCCTGTGAGTGTTTAGCTGCTGCTTCACCACAGAAAGAGAGAAGCCACGTGTCAACAGCGTTGTTTTGAGACGCCTTGTCGTGTGCCATAGTAACGAGGTGACTTTTGAATCGACTCAAAAGTCACCTTGTAAACAGAGTTGTTTTGAGACGTCTCAAAACAACTCTGTTTACACCTGCCTGTGAGTGTTTAGCTGCTGCTTCACCACAGAAATTGTGTTAACTGACCAAGCTTAACCCTCGAGTCACAATTGGAGCTGCCTCGGCTGCATGCTCCTCCATCTCTCGCATTCTGCGGGATCTCTCGCATTCTGCGGGATCTCTCGCATTCTGCGGGACCTGCCTGTAAGAGTTTGACTTTTGAGGCGCCTCAAAAGTTCTGCAGGACCTGCCTGTAAGAGAGACACGATAACAATTTGGACATGTTTCCTCCGTGAGAGAGACGAATTCACCATGCCCATGAGCTTTTCTTTACCCCAATTTGCCACCACCGTTGCTCACCCCTCTTCACCCCTCTCAGGAGGGTCGCACGCTTGTTGCATTCGCCTCTTTCAACACCACCATCCACTTATTCAGCGTTAACAGCTCCCTGTATCTGGCTACACCATTTACCCTGTGCCCCTCTCCACGCCTCTTCACCCCTCTCCACCCCCACTGCATCACTCCTCTCCCAGGAGGGCGGTCGCACGCTCGTTGCCTTTGCCACCTTCAACTCCACCATCCAATTCTACAGCCTCAACAGCTCCCTGGCGCAGGTGAGAAATACAAATTACGAATTTGTTCGTGGGTCTTAGCCACAGCTGTAACGGCGACTTGTAACGAGTGACTTGTAACGGTGACTTGTAACGGTGGGCCGTAACCGTAACTTGACTTGTAACACTCATGGTACATCTACCCATATGCACTGGTGGTGCTGCTGTTGAAGGTCATAAGCCCCTGCCATGTGGCATTATTACCCCTGTAACTGTAAGTAACCCTCTTGCCCTCTGACCCCATAGAGGTCATGTGGCCTGTATGTAAGTAACCCTCTTGCCTCCCCACCTGCAGCCGTACATGCTGGTGGCCCAGAGGTAGAGGACGTGTACGCCCCCCTGCCGTCCGACCTCACCAAACCTTACTGTACCACTTATCGTCCCCTACAAACCCCCCACCCACCCCTGCCTTTCCCCCTGCAGCCGTCCATGCTGGTGGTACCAGAAGTGGAAGACGTGTACACTCCCCTGGCATCAGACCTTGCCAAACTTTCCCCATCACAACCCGTGCCCCCCTCCCGCCTCCAGCCGTCCATGCTGGTGGTGCCTGAAGTGGAAGACGTGTACACTCCGCTGCCCTCTGACCGCATCGTGCCTGCACGCACCCACTTCCCCCCTCCTCCCCTCCCTTTCATCTCCCGCCTCCAGCCGTCCATGCTGGTGGTGCCTGAAGTGGAAGACGTCTACACCCCCCTGCCCTCTGACCTCATCGTTCCGCTTGACGAGGTAGAGTCCTGTAGCCATGTAGACTGGGCGAGCAGCAGTCAGAAGAATTTAAGGAAAAGAGCTCCAGAGGTGGAAGGGCGTATACACTCCGCTGCCCTCTGACCTCATCGTTCCGCTTGATGAGGTAGAGTCCTGTAGCTATGGTATGCTTGAGTCGGAGCTTCACTGACCCATGACACTCCCATGATGATCAGGCCATGGGATGGGAGGTCATGTCATTCCCATGCCGTTCTACCTTATTATACTGTTTGATGAGGCGGGCTTTAGTTAGAAGCGGCAATCATTGCACAGATGTTTGCCATGGGATGGGAGAATTCTTAAATGTCAGAATAACACGCGTTGCTGTTTCTTGCCCCCTGAAACGATCCCCTGCGGGCCCTCATTTCTACCCCATGATGCTGCAGGGTGTTTTTGAGAATTCTCACAAACACCCTGCAACCCTACGCCCTCTTATTCCCCTGTCATCCCTTCCCATCCGTTCTCATCCCCTCTCATCCGTTCTCATTCCCTCTCATTTCCTCTCATCCCCTCTAATCCCCTCTCATCCTCATCCCTTCTCATCCTCATTCCCCCATCAGGCGCGGGAGCGGCTGCAGCAGCTTCTGGAGTCGATTCCTCAAATGTTTGCTGAGACTCGCATGGCTGACTGACTCGTGCCTGATACGAGCCCCTTTTGAGTCGACTCAAAAGTCACCTCTTTTGAGTCGACTCAAAAGTCACTATGTTTGCAGAGACTCGCGTGGCTGACTGACTCGTGCCTGATACGAGCCCCTGCCTGCCCTCTCTACCCTCTCAACCCGAAACCCTCTCATCTCCTCCCCTCCTTTTGTTCCCCCATCAGGCGCGGGAGAGGCTGCAGCAGCTGCTGGAGTCGATCCCCCAGATGTTTGCAGAGACACGTGTGGCTGACTCATGCCTGGGCGCAGCGCTGCAGGTGGGTGATTGAGGAAGGGGGAAGGGAGGGGCAGCGTTGCATTGCAGGAGTGTGGGTGGGTGTGCTTTGTTTGTGCGTGGGTGCGGGAGCAACTGCAGCAGCTGCTGGAGTCAATAATATAGATTTTTGTCGAGACACGTGTCGCTGACTCATTCCTGGGGGCAGCGCTGCAGGTGAGTGTGTTTTCTGTGCATGCGTGTGTCTGGATAGGGGATGGGTCGGTGTGGGAGCGGCTGCAGCAGCTGTTGGAGTCGATTCCTCAGATGTTTGCCGAAACACGTGTTGTTGACTCATGCCTGGGAGCCGCGCCGCAGGTGAGTGTGTGCATTGCGGGTGTGTGTGGGGAGAAAGGTATGTGTGGGGGTGCATAATTGTTAGGGGTGTTTGCAGAGACTTGAGTCGCTGACTCATGCCTGGGAGAAGCGCTGCCAGGGGGCTGGCAAGGTTTTTTGTCACCCAGCTTGCCAGGGGTGCTAATTCTTCTATTCACCCCGTTTGCGTTTTTTTGTTCCTCCCACTCTCCTCTCCTCTCCCACTGCCTCCTCGTCTGCCACTCCTCTTCTCTCTCTCTCTCTCTCTCTCTCTCTCTCTCTCTCTCTCTCTCTCTCTCTCTCTCTCTCTCTCTCTCTCTCTCTCTCTCTCTCTCTCTCTCTCCCTCCAGGGTGCTTTCCTAGCCATGAAGAAAACAGGAGGCCGGATCCTAGCCTTCCAGTCAGGTACTATTGCCCATTCCAGCTAGCTCGGCAGATACTGCCTTTCATACGCACCCACAATGCTGGCACATCTGGTCCTCTAGCTGGATACTTGAATCGTGTGTATTCATGTACCCGTGTCTCGTTTTCGGAATAGGCTCGCAGCGCATGAGCTGGAAAAAGTCATTTCGTTGCAGCCAAACGACAAGATGCAAGGCCTTTGCTGTGGGGCTTCCCTTCTCTCCCCAGCCCTCGTTCCCTGCCCCTCCCTCTCCTCGTCCACCTCTCCCCTCTGCGGGAATCGGGTCGCTCTTGTCTCGAGAATCCAGAGGGAGGGCAAGCGCGTTAGTGGCGGATAAAGACGTGCTGAGGCTGCTGAAGCTGCTGCAGCTCAACGACAAGCAGCTCACATCCTTCCCCCCCCTCTTCCTTCTACCCCGTCCCACCTTCCCTGTTCCTTCTGCCCCGTCCGCAGTTCTTCCTTCTGTTGGCATCGGATCACTTTCCTCTCGGGAAGCAGAGGGACGAGCAAACGCCACCGTTGCAGATAAAGACGTGCTGAAGCTGCTGCAGCCAAATGACAAGCAGCTGAGGCCGATGGCGGAAGAAATGGCAGATTTCCAAGTGGCGGTGGATGTGTTTCTGACCACGCAGGGGTTCGCCGATGCAGCTTCGATTGCTGTCATTCCCCGGATCACAGGCGGACAGGTGAGGCAGTGGTAGGGCTTGCAGTGGGGATGGGGGAGGTGTTGATGGGAGATGCGAGGCTGATGGCGGAGGAGATGGCGGATTTCCAAGTGGCGGTTGACGTGTTACTAGACGTCTCAAAATTGTGATTGAAGAAGTGTTTTGAGACGTGTCAAAATTGTGATTGAAGAAGTGTTTTGAGACGTGTCAAAACACTTGTTCAATCAGATGCGAGGCGGATGGCGGAGGATATGGCGGACTTCCAAGTGGCGGTTGGTTGACGTGTTTCTGACCACCCAGGGGTTCGCCGATGCCGCTTCCATCACTGTTATTCCCTGGATCACAGGGGGGCAGGTGAGGGCATTCATTGCTCTCTTCTGCACACTCTCGTTCCGCAATTCGGCACATAACCTCCCTTCCCTCGTGCACAGCCTCCCCCTCTCCCTTCCCCCCACTTCCCCCCTCCCCCCTTCACCCTTCAACACCAGCCAGCTCTACAGCTTCTATCCCTTTAGTGCAGCTCAGGACAGGGGTAAGCTGCATAACGACCAGTGCTGGGCTGTGAGACGGCCCTTCAACTCATCGAGAACCTCGTCTCACACACTTCCCGTACCTTCTTTCACCTCCCCATAAACCTCCCCACCACTCCCCCCCCCCAGCTCTACAGCTACTACCCCTTCAGTGCCGCTCACGACGGGGGTAAACTGCATAATGACCTGCGCTGGGCCGTGAGACGGCCGCACACGTTCGAAGGGGTTATGAAAGTGCGGTGCAGCCAGGTGAGAACAACAGACCAGACAGTTGAGATCTCAGGTGAAAACAACAGACGGGGCTATGAGACGGCCGCATACGTTCGAAGGGGTTATGAAAGTGCGGTGCAGCCAGGTGAGAACAACAGATCAGACAGTTGAGATCTCAGGTGAAAACAACAGACGGGGCTATGAGACGGCCGCACACGTTCGAAGGGGTTATGAAAGTGCGGTGCAGCCAGGTGAGAACAACAGACCAGACAGTTGAGATCTCAGGTGAAAACAACAGACGGGGCTATGAGACGGCCGCACACGTTCGAAGGGGTTATGAAAGTGCGGTGCAGCCAGGTGAGAACAACAGACCAGACAGTTGAGATCTCAGGTGAAAACAACAGACGGGGCTATGAGACGGCCGCACACGTTTGAAGGGGTCATGAAAGTGCGGTGCAGCCAGGTGGAGACAACAGAGCAGGCAGGTGGGCTCAGGTGGAGACAACAGAGCAGGCAGGTGGGCTCAGGTGTCTGACGACTTCTGCAACTTCCATCGCTGCATCCCTGCAGACTAGTTCGGTATTATTGAGAATTCTCAAGATTTCCCTGCATGCGCTTACTGATACAACCTCTCCTTTCCTCCCTCCCTTTCTCCCCCACACCCTCTCTGCAGGGCCTGTCTGTGTCCGGTTACTTTGGCAACTTCCATCACCACATCTCTGCAGATAATTCGTTAGGCAGGTCAACAATATGAATCTGTCCGCGTCCCTTCCCACTTATCCCCCGCGCCCTCTCTGCAGGGCTTGTCCGTGTCCGATTACTTTGGCAACTTCCATCGCCGCATCCCTGCTGGCCAATCATACTGCCCACACCACCGTTTCCTCCCCTCCTTCCCCCCCCGCCCTCTCTGCAGGGCCTGTCCGTGTCTGATCACTTTGGCAACTTCCATCACCACATCGCTGCAGATAATTCGTTAGGCAGGTCAACAATATGAATCTGTTCGCGTCCCTTCCCACTTCTCCCCCGCGCCCTCCTGCAGGGCCTGTCTGTGTCCGATTACTTTGGCAACTTTCACCGCCGCATCCCTGCCGAAATATATCTGCCAGCGGTGCGTCCCTCTGAGTTGTTTCGGGCAATTTATTATGTGGGGATCTTTTTGAGGCGCCTCAAAAGTCATTCTGTTACGTTTGGATCTTTTGAGGCACCTCAAAATTCTTTCTGTTACGTTTGGATCTTTTGAGGCGCCTCAAAATTCATTCTGTTACGTTTGGATATATTTGAGGCGCCTCAAAATTCCTTCTGTTACGTTTGGATCTTTTTGAGGCGCCTCAAAATTCATTCTGTTACGTTTGGATCTTTTTGAGGCGCCTCAAAATTCATTCGGTTACGTTTGGATCTTTTGAGGCGCCTCAAAAGTCATTCTGTTAGGTTTGGATCTTTTTGAGGCGCCTCAAAAGTCATTCTGTTACGTTTGGATCTTTTGAGGCGCCTCAAAATTCATTCTGTTACGTTTGGATCTTTTGAGGCGCCTCAAAATTCATTCTGTTACGTTTGGATCTTTTGAGGTGCCTCAAAATTCCTTCTGTTACGTTTGGATCTTTTGAGGCGCCTCAAAATTCATTCTGTTACGTTTGGATCTTTTGAGGCGCCTCAAAAGTCATTCTCTTACGTTTGGATCTTTCTGCTTCTTTGAGCTTTTGGACTTTCACAATGACGACCCTTGCTGCCTGTCCTGGCCCCACCCTGTATTGTCACGTGCTCATATAATCACGCTCATTCAATCACGTGTGTATAATCACATTTCAATGGACAGCGACAAGGTCATTATGGAAACCATTAAACACACTGTTAGGCGTGTCACCACATTAGTACCCTCTCTCCCTTCCCTTCCCCCCCCTTCGCCCTCCCCCTTCCCTGCCCTTCCCCCTCCGCCTTCCCGGGCACCCTTGCTCCCCTTTAACCACACCCAGATGGACAGCGACAAGGCCACCATGGCAACCCCAAGCATACCGTTAGGCATGTTATCACATTAGTACCCTACCCTCTCCCCCCCTCGCCCTTTTCAACCACACCCAGATGGACGGCGACAAGGCCACCATGGCAACCATCAAGCCGTTCCTGCTCTCACCCTGTGTTGTCACATCCTCCTCTAATCACTCCTGTGTTGTCACATCCTCCTCTAATCACTCTCATACAACTACACTTCTCCCCCCTTTTTTTACCACACCCAGATGGACAGTGACAAGGCCATCATGGCAACCGTCAAGCACGATGAGAAACTCGCAGAGAACAGCGAAGCCTGCTTTCAGGTGGGCCTTTGTTGCTTCCAGGTGGGTCTCTGTTGCTCTCAGGTGGGTCTCTGTTGCTCTCAGGTGGGTCTCTGTTGCTCTCAGGTGGGCCTCTGTTGCTCTCAGGTGGGTCTCTGTTGCTCTCAGGTGGGTCTCTGTTGCTCTCAGGTGGGCCTCTGTTGTTCCCGTGTTGGTCTTTCTTGCCCACCACTACTCCCACGTCTAAGTTTTGTTTCTTTCCCCTCTAACTTATTCTCACTTACCCCTCCCTCTGCAGTGCGCCTTTCTCTACACCACCACCACGGGGGAGAGGCGCATGCGAGTGCACACCCTCTCGCTGCCCACCCCACCACTCTCTTCCGTACCCTCCCCTTCATCCCCTCTCCTGCCCTGCATGTCCCCCCCTTTCTCCCTCCCTGCAGTGCGCCATTCTCTACACCACCACCACGGGGGAGAGGCGTGTGCGAGTGCACACCCTCTCGCTGCCCACCACGGCCTCTCTGGCCTCTGTGTTCCGCGGGGCTGATCTGGACGCGCAATTCGCGTACATGCTCAAGACAGGTGGGTTGGGGACGGTGAGGAGTGGTGAAGAGGGATAGTGTAAGGGGGTGTGTGTCTCTTGAGTGCACACCCTCTCGCTGCCCACCACGGCCTCTCTGGCCTCTGTGTTCCGAGGGGCTGATCTGGACGCGCAATTCGCGTACATGCTCAAGACAGGTGGGTTGGGGACGGTGAGGAGTGGTGAAGAGGGATAGTGTAAGGGGGTGTGTGTCTCTTGAGTGCACACCCTCTCGCTGCCCACCACGGCCTCTCTGGCCTCTGTGTTCCGCGGGGCTGATCTGGACGCGCAATTCGCGTACATGCTCAAGACAGGTGGGTTGGGGACGGTGAGGAGTGGTGAAGAGGGATAGTGTAAGGGGGTGTGTGTCTCTTGAGTGCACACCCTCTCGCTGCCCACCACGGCCTCTCTGGCCTCTGTGTTTCGAGGGGCTGATCTGGACGCGCAATTCGCGTACATGCTCAAGACAGGTGGGTTGGGGCTGCATGTGCAACACTGGTGTGTTGTGAAGGGGTTTAGATGTGTTTGTAAGCACACCCTCTCGCTGCCTTCTATTGCTAGCCTCTGTGTTCCGCGGGGCTGACCGGGCACCCAATTCGCGTACGCGCCCAAGACTGCTGGTTCCTGCACCCTTTGCTTTCCCCCTTTTGCACCCCCCTACAGCTGCTGACAAGCAGTGCGGACGGCAGTGAGCAATGAGCAGTGAGCATTTCGTTTCCTGTTCCTTCCGTCCCCCAACTCTCCTCTCCCTCCTATAGCTGTTATGGACGTGGTAAGTAGACCACCCGGTGCAACCAGTGCGGGATGCAGCAGAGCAGACTTTTGAGGCGCCTCAAATGCAGCAGAGCAGACAGCAGTGAGCATTCTCCACACCTACCGCTTCAACTTCTGTCATTCTTTCACTCTCTCCCTCTTCCTCCCCCTCCCCCCGCCTCTCCTACAGCTGCTGCGGACGTGGTAACCCACCCGGTGCAGCCAGTGCGAGACGCAGCAGTGCAGGCGGCAGTGAGCATTCTTCACACCTACCGCAAGTTCTGTTTATCCTTTTGCTCTCCCCATCCCCCTTCAACCTCTTCTCCTCTCCCCCCTACAGCTGCTGCGGATGTGGTAACGCATCCCGTGCAGCCAGTGCGAGACGCAGCAGTGCAGACGGCAGTACGCATTCTCTACACCACAACTACCACTGCAAGTCCCATTTCGTATTTTCCTTTTCCCCATTCCTCTCTCTTTCCTGCAGCTGCTGCGGACGTGGTGACTCACCCTGTGCAACCAGTGCGGGACGCAGCAGTGCAGACGGCAGTGAGCATTCTCTACACCTACCGCAAGTTCTGTGCCACTGCCTCATCTTCTGGGCAACTTATCTTGCCAGAAGCACTCAAGCTGCTGCCCTTGTACACCCTGGGTGAGTGGTGGTAGTGTGGTTGAGTGAAGTATCCTTAAGCGCCCTGCCTCAGTCCTTCCATTCTATTCTCCACACCTACTGCAAGTTCTGTGCCACTACCTACCTCCTCCTCCGGGCAACTTATCTTACCAGAGGCCCTCAAGCTGCTGCCTCTTAACACTCTGGGTGAGTGGTGCGGAGGGGTTGAGTAGATCCATCTAAGTATGCAAGATGCAGGCACACCACAAGCAGTAAGCAGTTCAAGTGCAGACAGCAGTGAGCATTCTCTACACCTACCGAAAGTTCTGTGCCACTGCCTCATCTTCTAGGCAATCGATTCTCCCATCATCCGATCACCCCACCTTCTTCCAGCACTTGTCAATTCAAGCCGCAGGGTGTGAGGGAAGACTTTTGAGGCGCGGCGCCTCAAAAGGGGGTTCCAGCACTTGACTTTTGAGGCGCCTCAAAAGGGGGTTCCAGCACTTGACTTTTGAGGCGCCTCAAAAGGGGGTTCCAGCACTTGACTTTTGAGGCGCCTCAAAAGGGGGTTCCAGCACTTGACTTTTGAGGCGCCTCAAAAGGGTGTGAGGGAAAACGTGAAGATGGACGAGCGGGCGGCGTGGCTGGCAAGAGTGCGCACCAGCTACTTGCTGGAGCACAGAGGACAGAGTACTTGTTGTTGCCAACACATCTCGTATCGCTGTCCTCTGCGCACTCCCCTTCCTCCGCCCCATCACCCCACCATCCCAACCTCACCACAGCCCTCCTCAAGTCACAGGGTCTGAGGGGAGACGTGAAGGTGGACGAGGGCTCCGCCTGGCTGGCGAGAGCTCATCCCCATCAGCACCTCTCGGCGATTCCCTGCCACTATGTTCCACCATCCCCATCACCACTATGTTCCATTCCACTATCCCCATCACCACTATGTTCCATTCCACCATCCCCATCACCACTATGTTCCATTCCACCATCCCCATCACCGCCCCCCCTTGCCACCACCCCTACCCCCCCTCTTTCCCCCCCAGCGCTCCTCGAGTCACAGGTTCTGAGGGGAGACGTGAAGGTGGACGAGCGGTCGGCCTGGCTGGCAAGAGTGCGCACCAGCTACTTGTTGCCAACACGTCTCGTATTTCCGTCCTCTGTGCACTCTCCTTCCTTGACCCCCATCCCTCCATCACCCCATCCCCCCCTCCTCCAGCCCTCCTCAAGTCACAGGGCTTGAGGGGAGACGTGAAGGTGGACGAGCGGCCGGCCTGGCGGGCGAGAATGAGTACCTCCTCTTAACGCATCTCGTATCTCCGTCCTCTCTGCACCCCCCTTCCTTCGCCCCATCCTCCCATCACCCCAATCTCGCCCAGCCCTCCTCAAGTCGCAGGGTCTGAGGGGAGACGTGAAGGTGGACGAGCGGTCGGCCTGGCTGGCGAGAGTGCGCCCCCTCTCTGCGTCGCTCTCTGTGCCCTTGGTCTACCCGCGCCTCTTTGCCCTGCACCACCTGCTCAAGGACGCAGCGAATCAGGTGAGATGACATTCTGTGAATGAAGGGAATTGATTTTATATGCACAT
The DNA here is from genome assembly GCA_948144175.1 of Closterium sp. NIES-65. Taxonomy (NCBI): domain Eukaryota; kingdom Viridiplantae; phylum Streptophyta; class Zygnematophyceae; order Desmidiales; family Closteriaceae; genus Closterium; species Closterium sp. NIES-65. The sequence continues at coordinate 392,660 of CANXME010000986.1, forward strand.
AAAGTCGGCCTGGCTGGCGGGAGTGCGCCCCCTCTCTGCCTCGCTCTGCGTGCCTCTCGTCTACCCGCGCCTCTTCGCCCTGCACCACCTTCTCAAGGATGCCGCCAACCAGGTGAGTGTCACCTCGTTGCACCTCGCTTTACCGCTCTGCACCTCTTATCACCTCCTCCTGCAGCGTTCTGCACCCCTCTCTGCGTCGCTCTGTGTGCCTCTCGTCTACCCTCTCCTAGTCGCTCTGCACCCCCTTCTCAAGGATGCTGCCAACCATGTGAGCATCTCTGCACCTCTCTCTGCCACTCTGCACCTCCTGTCACCTCTCTTACCGGGTACCTCTCTCCACTGTCCGCCTTGCTCCGTGTGCCTCTCGTTTACCCGCGCCTCTTCGCCCTACTCCACCTCCTCAAGGACGCAGCGAATCAGGTGGGCATCTCTGCACCGCTGTCCACCACTCTGCACCTTTTGTCACCTCCCCCTGCACCACTCTGCCTCGCTCTGTGTGCCTTTCACCTACCCACGCCTTTTTGCCCTGCACCACCTCCTGAAGGACGCAGCAAACCAGGTAAGTTTCATTCACTACTGAGTGTACTTATCTACACCACCCTGCAACTGTTGACACGTCGCCCTGCATCCCTCTCTGCCTCACTCTGCATCCCTCTCTGCCTCACTCTGCGTTCCTCTCGTCTACCCGCGCCTCTTCGCCCTGCACCACCTCTTGAAGGACGCAGCCAACCAGGTAAATGACACCTCACTCTACTGCTCTGCACCTCATGTCACCTCCTCCTGCACCGCTCTGCACGCCTCTCTGCTCGCTCTGCATGTCTCTTGCCTACCTGCGCCTCTTCGCCCTGCACCACCTGCTCTGCTCTTAACTTCTTTCCCTCGTGTTTCCCCCTGCCGTCCGCACTGCCTCTCTAGAGTTTTGAGTCGACTCAAAACTCGACTTATCACACCCTGCCGTCCGCCCTGCCTCTCTCAAGCGAGAAGCTGGAGTCGGACGGGGTGTATCTGGAGGAGAACGGGGAGGAGGCCGTGGTGTGGGTGTGCTCAAGTGTTTTACTTTTCTCTCTTGCTTTGACCTCCCGCTTTCCCCTCTCCCATCTTTTCAGGAGCAGCAGAAGCAGCAGAACGGGACAGAGGAGGGGCAGGAGCAGCATGAGCATCTCCCCTCTGCGCGGCCCCTTTCCAGTGAAAAGCTGGAGCCGGATGGAGTCTTCCTGGTGGAAAACGGGGAGGAGGCGGTGGTGTGGGTGGGCTGATTCTCTGTTCTTGTCATCAAATCTCCCTCTTTGAACCCATGAGGAGAAGCAGAACCAGCAGAACGGGACAGAGGAGGAGCAGCAGCACGAGCACCTGCCGTCTGCTCTCCCCCTCTCCAGTGAAAAGCTCGAGCCCGACGGGGTGTTTCTGGTGGAGAACGGGGAGGAGGCGGTGGTGTGGGTGGGCTCAAGTGTTTTTCTTTTCTCTCTTGCTTTGACCTCCCGTTCTCCCTCTCCCATCTTTTCAGGAGCAGCAGAAGCAGCAGAACGGGACAGAAGAGGAGCAGCAGCATGAGCACCTGCCGTCCGCGCTCCCCCTCTCCAGTGAAAAGCTCGAGCCGGATGGAGTGTTTCTGGTGGAGAACGGGGAGGAGGCGGTGGTGTGGGTGGGCAGGGAGGCGGACAGCCATCTGCTCTTTGACCTCTTTGGCCTGCGATCCGTTGATGAGATTGCCCCCGGCCCGGTGAGTGGCAACTCTTTACGCGCTTGACTTGGGTTGACTTTCTTGACTGGTGGAGAACTGGGCGGACAGCCATCTGCTGTTTGACCTCTTTGGCCTGCAATCCGTCGATGAAATCGCTCCCGGCCCCGTGAGTGGCGTGGCACCTCTTGACCCGCTTGACTTGGGTTGACTTGCTTGACCCAATCGACTGGATTCAGTAGCATGGCTTTCCTTGACCTGTTTGACCCCTCTGGGTTGCGTTCTGTCGATGAAATCGCTCCCGGCCCCGTGAGTCCCCGCGCCTGCCACCTGCTCTTGCCCCGCTTGTCACTTGACTTGGGTTGACTTTCTTGACTGGCTGCAAGAGTTTGACAACCCTGCATCGCTCAAGCTGAACGTCCTTCTGAACTGGATCGCCCCTTCCATCTCCTCTCTCGCCTTCTCCTACTACCCCCCCCTTCCACCTCTCTCCTATGCCCCTAATCTCCCCCCTTCCACCTCCTCTCTCCTCTTCTCCTAGTCTCCCCCGTTTCACCTCTCTTTCCTGCTCCTTCCCGTCACCCTTCCATCCTGCCCATCCCGCAGTTCCTGCTGCAAGAGTTTGACAACCCTGCATCGCGCAAGCTCAACGCCATTGTGAACGAGATTCGTCGCCAGCGGTGCTCGTACCTCAGGTGAGCGGCTTACAAAGAGTATGGGAGGCTTATAAGGGGTATAGGAGGCTCGTAAGGGTATGGGAGGGTTGTTAGGGTATGGGAAGCGCATATGAACCTATGGGAGACTTACAAGTTGTGTGGAGAGGCTTGTAGGGAGGATCGATGCTAACAGAACAGGTTAAGGTTAGATGGGAGGGGAAATGGAAGGTGTTGCCTCCGAGTTGTTTCGTTTCTGTCACTCTTCTGCCATGAATCACTCTGTTCTGGCCCCCAACCTCTTTGGCGTTTTCACGTACCCACCCACACCCACTGCAACCACACCCACACGCACACGCACACACACACCCACACCCACACGCACACCCACACGCACACCCACACCCACACCCAGCTCCACCCGACCCCCCCCTCCCCTCTCCCCCCTCCCCTCTCCCCCCTCCCCTCTTTCCTCTTCCCCATCCCCCACACATGCACTAATCTCCCTTCCCCCCGCATCCTTTAACCAAACCTGCAGGCTTCGGCTTCTCAAGAGAGGTGATCCATCAGGTATGAGATTGCATTCCTTTAACATTAAAGGTCATATGTATAAGACTGTGTTTCTTGTGCGGCTTTCCTCCCTTATGTGTCTCTTCGTTCTTACTCATCGCCTCACTGGCCTTTCCATCCGTCCAGTGCAGTAACACTAACTTATTGTGCAACGCTTTATTTGTGTACGTTTGATGCCTTTCATCCCATGTGTCACATCAGAGAATCTTTTCTTTCAAACGCTGGTCGAGGACCGTTCGCCGTCGGGGATGTCCTACGTGGAGTTTTTGGTGTATGTGCACCGGCAAATACAAAACAAGATGGGATAGGAAAATCGACAGTGTATTGTAGCTTGAGCTTTTGACAATGGGAGCGGGACAGTAGGGAAATAGAGTGAGTATTTGATTAGATGTCTTCGAACTTGGCATTATTGGGGAACAGAAAGTGGCAGTAATGGTTTCCAACAATTTCTTATACATAGCAGTCCATATTATTCAGGTAGTGCGACTTTTACTTAGTAGTGTTATTAGTTTACTGATGTAAAGTTTCACGCACCCGCGCTGTGAGCTCTTCCCGCCAAGAAATTTGGAGGGCCTGCCGACACGCGGCTCGCGGAAACCTAGTTCAGGTTCGAGTTTCCCAGTGGCATACAGTGGGTTTGTGTGCGGCTTGCATGTGAGGTACGGCCGAGCCGGAAACGCTTGGGATGTTTCTAGGGAGACCGATCGATGGCGCGTATGCCACCGACATTGTCAGAGGTGTTTCTCCGCTAGGTTCCTAATTTCTTGCGAAAATTAGGAACACCGTCTCTTGCGAAACACCTTCCCTCGCACCGTCCATAATTGCCATCCCACCTTATTTATTTCTCGGATTATTTTGTTTTACTCTCTGTGAGTCAGCGAGGCGGTCCGTTTTCAGTCGCGGTAAACGGACAAATTGCCACTTGCGTCCTTTTCAGTGCCATGTAGGCAAGAGTCGTGTAAAGCGAAGTGATGCAATGAATACAGTCTTACCTGGTTGCCTTTGACGCGCCGACAGGACAGCACGTGGCGTTGACGACATCGTGTGTCCCTGTCATCACACGCACCAACACTGGGATCACCTTTCATCCATAGTGGTTTCCCTTTCCTGATATTATTCGTACCACCATAGCCTCGCAGCTATCTCTCTCCAAAGGCTGTCAAGTTAGCGAGTTAGAGCAGTAACGGCTCTTATCGACGTGGAACTTTCGAATCGACTCCGAAGGCTGTCAAGTTACAGAGCAGGAACGGCTCTTATTGACGTGGAACTTTCAAATTTACTCAAAAGTCACCTCCGTTTGGAGTAACGTCCTTTAGCCCCGCAGGACCCCCTGACACGTCAGCTCTACCGGTTGAGTCGGCTAGCCGCTGCTCAGGCTCCTCAGAACGCGAACCGCTATTTACAAGCTACCTGTCATAGAGTAGTAATTGCTTCAATCACCACTGCCCGTTACAGTCACGTTGACCAGTTACAATCAGAGACCCCCCGTTACAGGAACATTCCATAACCCGCTAGCACTCACCCGAACAATCACACCCTAAATTCGAATCCACTACGCACCTCACGGCTTCGATGGGAACTATTAGGCGGGCCATACGCCACGCGGGAAATATCCCTGCTAAAGTCGGCCCACTCTTAGGTCTGCTACTACTAAGCAGCAACTGCTGCCGGCCGTGCGACGCGCTGCCGGTGCAGTATCTGCGGCTCGGCTTTATTCTCCCGAGTCCCGAAGTCAACATCGGCATCACCAAACGGCTGGCGGACGAATGGTGAGTTACGCTCGTTACTGTCACACTCCTCTTACTCACACTCCTCTCACTCACCTTCCTCTCCTTCTCCCACCCTGCTCTCACTCTCTCACCTCCGCTCACTCACCCTTCTTGCTTTTCACCCAACACCCCCCTTGATGTCCCCTTCGTCTCTCTCCCCCCCTCCCGCCACCTCCCCTTCGTGTGTCTACCTCCATTCGCAAAGCCAGGAGCTGGTAGCTCTTTTCAAAGCGCCTCCTGAATCATCTCTCCCTCCCCCTCCCGCCGTCTCACCTCCGCGTCTCCCTCCATCTGCAAAGCGAGGAACTGGTAGCTCTTTCCAAAGCGCCTCTTGAGTCATCTCTCCCTCCCATCCCGCATACTTCCTCTCAGTACCTCCTTCCATTAACAAAGAACGGAGCTCTTGGCCGTTACCCTCCCGTATCAACTCCTCCCTCTGATTTGTACGCGCCGTTAGGATGTCCGCTACAAGGGTGGCGCTGGACGTGCTCGGGCCCCGTTATAATGCAACTTTTAATGTCATGCCAGTGGTGGAGGTGGTGCCGTGCAATAGCGAGGATGCAGCAGTGGCAGCAGAGGTAAGATTGACTTCAAATGGGAAAGGGGTGGAGAAGGGGGCGTTGGAAAAAGGTTGCACCTTATTTGTTAGTTGTTAGCTTTTAGGTTACAACTTTTTGAGTGAGGTTCGTCCCGACTGCTGTGGAGGGAGTCAACTCCTCGTGTCCTTGGGTGACTTTTGAGATGTCTCAAAATTCGTCTCAAGAGACGTCTCAAAAGTCAACTTTTTTAGTGAGCTTCGTCCCGACTGCTGTGGGGGGAGCCAACTCCACGTGTCCTCCGCTGCCTTTTGAGACGTCTCAAAAGTCGTCTCAATAGGCATCTCAAGAGACGTCTCAAAAAAAAATAAAAAATAGTGAGGTTCGTCCCGGCTGCTGTGGGGGGGGGGCACTCCATGAGTCCTCCGCTGCCTCAACCCCTCCCCTCACTACCCACTGCTCCCCTCTCCCATTCTCTCCTGCCCTCCCATTCTCTCCTGCCCTCCCATTCTCTCCTGCCCTCCCATTCTCTCCTGCCCTCCCATTCCCTCATGCCCTCCCATTCCCTCATGCCCTCCCATTCCCTCATGCCCTCCCATTCCCTCATGCCCTCCCATTCCCTCATGCCCTCCCATTCCCTCATGTCCTCCCATTCTCTCCTGCCCTCTCATTCCCTCATGCCCCCCCACTCCCCCATACCCTCCCATTTCCTCATGCCCTCCCGTCCCCTCCTTTATCCCTTCGCCTATCCGTTCAGCGACTAGCCTTAATGGACGTGGTGGGACCTTCCTGCTCCGAGGCAGTGAGGGGAGGCAACCCCGTACCCCCCATATACCCCATACTCGCCACATACTCTCCCCCTCCCCTCTCCCCCCTTCCACCCTCCTCCTCACAGCGTCTAGACCTGATGGACGTGGTGGGACCTGCCTGCTCCGAGGCAGGCAATCAAGGGAGCCAACTCCGTGCGCTCCTTCCCATCCACTCATGACATGACCCGTTCCTTTCCCCCCCTCCCCCCGTGTCCCCACTCACAGCGTCTAGACCTGATGAACGTGGTGGGGGTGGTGGGACCAGCGTGCTCCGAGGCAGTCAAGGGAGCCAACTCCGTGCTACAGCCTAAAGGGATCCCCTACGTGTCCTTTGCTGCTACTGCTGATGTGTTCAACACGCCAGATTATAACACGTTCTTCAGAACTGTGTGAGTGGGTGGGTGTGGGTGTGAATCGGTGGGAGTGGGTACTTGGGGTGGGGTGCTCTCTTTGTCTCGAGAAGGGATTCCGCAAAGGTATTCCCCTTCGCTGCTACTGCTGGTGTGTTCAACACCCCGGATTACAGCACGTTCTTCAGAACAGTGTGAATGGGTGGAGATTTGTGGGAGTCGGCGGTAACAGGTGCGAATGGGTGTGAAGTGGTGCTCTAGTTGCCTTGGTGTAATTTGCTCTTCCTTCCCGCACACCCCAAGAGGATTCCCTTCGTATCCTTTTCTGCTAATGCTGACGTGTTCAACACGCCGGATTATGACACGCTTTTCCGGATTGTGTGAGTGGGTGGAAATTGGTGTGACTGGGTGGTAATGGGTTGGAGTGTGAGGATGGGAATGGGATTCAGAATACTGAGAAGAATGACTTGCTCCAATATTCATCCTAGCCTTCCTTCCCCCACTTGCTCCTCTCCTTCCCTGTCCTCCTTACAAGCAGCTTCGCTGACAAGCACCAGGCCAGGGAAATCGCGGCGCTGATCAGATTCTTCCAGTTCAACGAAGTCCATCTGTTCTACTCCAACGAGATCTATGGCTCAGATCTCGCCTCCAAGATCCGTGCTGAGCTGGACGGCTCACTCATCCCCGTCAGCACCATCCCCGTCAGCTACCCCGTGGACGAGTTTGCGCCGCTCTTCGCTGACGTGGCGGTCGGGGAGAGGTCCATCTGCGTGCTCGCCGCCCTGCCAGCTGTCGCGGAGGGGTTCTGGCGGGCGGCTGTGAGGGAGGTGAGTAGATGGAGAGGTGGCGAGGGGTGAGTTGTGGGGAGAAGAGGGGGGGTAAAGGGAGGAGGGAGTAGGTAGGGGGAGGAGAGTAGGGGGGGAGAAGGGAGGGGGGTGCGAATGCAACTTCTCTGCGTTCTCCTCTGCGTTCTCCCTTCTCCACTCCCTCTCCTCGGACCTTAACTTTCCACCCCGGGTGGTTCCTTCCTTCCGATTGCGTTTGTCTTTGTTCAACCGTTATCTCTCCTCTCCCTTCCCCCCTCGCCGATCCCCCCTCTCCCTGTCTAACCAAAATTCCACTCGTTACCTCTGGTGTTGCTGATACCTTCATCCCTTGACTCACATGACGTTTTGCACTTTTCCTTCCATTCTCTTTTTTCTTTCTCTTGTCTCCCCAGAACTTCACTACCTACCCCTGGTGGTACCTGGGGACTGACGGCGTGGCAGCTCTTGACTTCGTTGACCAGTGTGAGCTTTCCCTCTCACTCTCTCACCCACTCTCTCACCTACTGTAACCACAGTGTAGGGTTACTTCCACAGCACAGGCACATTCTTACCTCGCAGCAATGGTCCAGGCTCGGCAAGCACCACTCTCACCTTTCTTTTGAGGCGCCTCAAAATTTGTCTCATGTCTCGTGGTTTTGAGGCGCCCCTAAACACAGCACAGGCACATTCTTACCTCGTAACAATGGTCCAGGCTCGGCAAGCAGCAGTCTCACACCTTTCTTCCTCCCCTCCCTCTCTCCCTGTTTCTCCGTCTCTTCCTTGTACAGCCGGGGAGAGGCTCGGAGGTATGGCCAGGTCACTGCAAGGGGAGATGGCTGTCGGTCCCAACAGTAAGTTCAGGCAGACCGAGTCAGGTACTTGTCACAATGTCAGGCAGACCATGTCAGTAAGTTGAGGATGTCTTTTGAGACGTCTCAAAAGCCAACATTAAGTTCAGGCAGACCATGTCAGGTACTTGTGACGATGTTAGGCAGACCATGTCAGGTACTTGTGACGATGTTAGGCAGACCATGTCAGGTACTTGAGACGATGTTAGGCAGACCATGTCAGTAAGTTCAGGATGTGCTTGACAGTGAGAGTTTATAGCAATCAATGGAGGAGGGTCGGGGCTTTCAATGGCTCTTCAAAAGCCCCGGCCTTTGTTCTCTTCACATATTGCCGCGGCGCACAAGTGGCCCTCATTCTTCCATTTCTCTCCTTTCCCTCCTCTCCCTCCTCCCCAGTGCCCTTTGAGAGTCCCAACTTGCGTCCATTCACGAACCACTGGAAGAAGCAAGCTGCGGACGATTACGTTGGGCTCATCAATGCGCCGACCACGCCAAAGGTAGGAGCACGCTTGAAGTTGACTCGGTTCCCAACCTGCGCCCCTTCACAAGCCACTGGAAGCAGCAAGCCGCAGACGATTACGTTGGGCTCATCAATGCGCCGACCACGCCAAGGGTGAGAAGATGCTTTGTGTGTGGCATTGTAACACAGTTGCTTCTGGGTCCCCTTGAAAGCACGAAGACTCAAAGGATGTTGGCTCAGCCCCCAACCTGCGCCCCTTCACAAACCACTGGAAGCAGCAAGCCGCAGACGATTACGTTGGGCTCATCAATGCGCCGACCACGCCAAAGGTGAGAGCATGTGACCTGCTGCCTGCTTCCTGCTCTCTGGTGTGTTTTGAGTCAACTCAACCTAACCTGTAAGCAGCAAGCCGCAGACGATTACGTTGGGCTCATCAATGCACCGACCACGCCAAAGGTGAGAAGATGTTTCGTGTGTGGTATTGTAAGGAGGCGACAAAAAACAGCTGTTCTGTCACAAGATTACTGTCTAGTCAACAAAAGGCAGGCGGCCTATGGTCATGTGGGGCTGGTCAATGCTGGTCAATGCAGTCAATGCACAAAGCCAAGCACCCCACCCCAAGGTGGGGAGATGTGTCTAGAGAAAACGCATCATCCTCAGCTCCTCCTAGCCCCAACCTGCGTCCGTTCACTGACCCTCACTGTCCCGCGCACCAATCGTTTCATTTTCCCCACTCACCCATTGTCTCAACGCCCTCTCCCTCTTCACTCAACCACGCACTCTCTCATTCACTCCTCAAGCCTAAAGGCGTCTCTCATTGAGCAATACAGACTGAGAGTCCATCGAATGACTATTACTTACAATTCCCCCCGGCACGCCATACAGTATAACGAGACGCGCTTATACGTGGCACATCTGATCGACTCCATCTGGGCCTTCTTCGAGGCATTTCGGAACATCATAGCCGTCCAAAACCGGGCGGTAACCGCGCAAGCCGTTCTTGAGTGCTTCCGAAACCAGCCGGCCGGTTGCGGGCGGTTCGAGGGAGCATCGGGAACAGTGGCGTTCAATACAGTCACGGGGGAGAGGCTGAAGCTAGATGGGATGCCAGCTTACAGTCTTTACAACTTGATTGGAAAGACGTGGAAGGTGAGTGTGTGTGTGACTGATTGCATTTGATACAATCACAGGCGAATGGTTGAAGCTAGACGGGGTTTCGGCTTACATTCTCTACAACCTCGCTGGCAAGACGTGGAAGGTGAGTGTAGTTGTGTGGTTGAGCATATGTGTGTGTGTAGAGGCAATAGGGGTAGGGATCAGGGGTAACGTGGGAGAGGTAGAAGCTGGATGGGGGGGGGTCCCTGCATGTGTACATTCTCTCTACAGTGTGACTGGGAAATTGGCGACTGGCACTATCCACCTACACTCCCCCTCCCATGCTCCCTCCACCTGTCTGTTGTATCTCCTCTCCTTCCTCCTGCCCGGAACCCTCTTCCTCCAGGAGAAACCCAAGTGGGTGTTGAACGGCTCAGATGGCGTCAAGCTGATGGATCCAACGGACTATGTCACTCGGCCAGGACCTCTGCCAGCTGGCTCGCTGTTGCCCTTGCAGCACCAGATTGTGGCTCCGTAGTAGCATGATATGGATAGTGTGACATTATGTTTTGTAGGTGTATGTGTGGTGCATTCAAACATCGAACACAATTTCCATGCTGAAATATCAGAGTCCGTCCAACAAACAGAAAATAAAATAAATACACCGACCTTGTGATTGGAATTGAAGGGTTGGGGGGACGTGGAAGGGCATATGACAATCTAGAAATAGAGAGTTTCAGCAGAGGAGGAAAAGAAACAAACAAGATGGACATTTTAGAAGCGTTACACTGGCTGTCAAATGTTGTAGCCTCTAGTGGGTCATGCTATATGGGGTACAAACAGTTAAGGTTAGGCATTTGTACCCCAACCCAATCAATCCAACTCATTCCGCTGTGTTTAGTTTCTGAGATGGTATCAGCAGTAGGTTCGCCGTTCCTAGGCCACACTTAGTCTCCGCCGTTCCTAGACTTCGGCCGTCACTAGCCTTGGCGTGAAACCCCCCCCCTCCTTCGTCTGCTATAAGCACGCTAGCCAGCACGCCCGCCAACGCCCTAGCCAGCAGGCCCGCCAGCGCCTTAGCCAGCAGGCCCACCAGCGCCCTAGCCAGCAGGCCCGCCAGCGCCCTAGCCAGCAGGCCCGCCAGCGCCTTAGCCAGCAGGCCCGCCAGCACCCTAGCCAGCAGGCCCGCCAACGCCCTAGCCAGCAGGCCCGCCAACGCGCACGCCAGCGCGCACGCCAGCGCCCACGCCAGCGCGCACGCCAGCGCGCCACGCCGGCGCGCACGCCAGCGCGCCATGCCAGCGCACCGCGCCGCACCGCCGCCCGCCTGTCCGCATTCAGCGCCGCCTGCCCACCTGCACGCCTGCGCGCTTGCCCACACGCCACTGACTGTCTCCCCCTCCCGCAGCTGGCAGCCGCGCTCTCTCAGTTTCACCCCCTATGACGACCTCCCGAGTACTTCGATTTGACCCTGAAGGGAGACTGATTGACTTTAATACGTGGCTTACGCAGGCGCAGCGCCACCTTAAGAGCCAGCGGCAGGATGGCGTCCACCTGTTCGCACACACGTCCGGCACTCAGACCGCCCCTCCGCAGCCTCAGCCGCTGCCCACTACCCCACCGCCTACTTCTGAGCAGGAGGCCGACTACCAGCGCCAGCTCCTCGCTCACGACGTGTGGGAGTCTCGTGACGTCGCTGCCTACCTCGCCCTGACCGACCTTCTCCCGCCGACAGAGGCAGTCCACTTCGCTCAGGTCGAGTCTGCTGCAGATCTGTATAAGGCTATTGTTACTCGCTACTCCACTCCCTCCTCTGCTTCGCTCAGTCGCCTCCTCGTACCCTTTATCTACCCTGACCTCGCCTTCTTTTAGACTGTCTCTGACCTCGCTACTCACCTGCGCTCCCTTGATGCTCGCTCGCTGCTTGCACTGAGGACCAGCTTGCCCTTGCCCCACCCCCTATGTGGCTCACTATTCACTGGCTAGTCACTTGCCTCCCTGACCGCCTAGCCGCAGCCCGCGACGCGCTTCTTCTGAAGCACCCCACTGAGCTTACCATCGATCTTCTTGAGACTGCTCTCTCGAAGATCGAAAGTAACCTCCTCACTGTTGCCTCTGCCTCTTCCACGCCTCCTCCTCGTCTTTTTGAGGGGTGTGCGATACCACAGCTTCACACCTTCTCTGCCTCACTTGCCACCCCCACGTCTTCGGCCTCTGAGAAGACGGCGGCTGTTTCTGTCTCTGGCGGGCAGAAACGTGGCAAGGCTGGTAAGAGGGGCGGGAAGGGCGGCGGGGGTACTGGAGGTGGTGCGGGTAGCGGTGGAGCAGGTGGTGGGAGTGGTGGTGGGGGTGGCTCGGGACCTGACGGCCCTCCTTTCGACGGTGGAGTTTTCAAAGGTGGTGAGGGGTCCCAACAGCAGCAGCAGCCGACTCCTCAGCAGCTGCCACCGCCTAGACAGCAGCACCAGCACCAGCAGCGACAGGGCCATTAGCAGCGCCCGCCACAGCAGCAGCCTCAGCAGTGGGGCCCTCTGCAGTAGTGGGGCCCTCCACAGCAGTGGGGCCCTCAACAACAGTGGAGGTCTGCGGGTCCCATTCTCCCTCAGCACCAGTGGAGGTCTTCGGGACTCGTATTGTGGCTGCCCCGACCACTCTGCTGTACGCTGCTTCAGTCGTCTCGACGACCTCTACCATTTGCACCACGGCCCCTCCGCTCCCCCGTCGCCACGCTGGGGGACACTTCTTGCTCGTGGTATTGTTGTTTTTGATATGACTATGGATGATGCTAGGTCATATGCCATGTATGTTGATGTTGACTATAGTGCTCCTGGATCTGTGTACTTGCCTGTACCTAGCTTAGGATCTTTGCCCGTTGCTAGAGTAGGTGCTAGTGTAGGATCTTGTTAAGCTACTAGTACAGGTACTCCCTCGACGGACGCCTCTCTCTCCTTCACACTGGACTCCGGAGCGTCACATTGCTTCTTCTGCGACTGCACGACTCTCTCTCCGCTATCGGCGCCTGTCCCTGTAGCACTGGCTGATCCCTCTTCGGGACCGGTCATTGCGACTCACGCCACTACACTCCCGTGCCCAGCTGCTCCTTCCGGTTCCCTGACTGGCCTTTACGTTCCTACGTTCTCTATGAACCTTGTCGGTGTGGGCACCCTGGCGAGACAGCACGTCGGGGTCTGGGTTGAGCCTTTTGTTGACACCGCGGTCTGTGTGGACGATGACATGTACGCCCCCTTGGCCACTTTTTGCCAGGAGCCAAGCTCCGGTCTGTACACCCTCCGCACCAACCCCCGTCAGGTTCCCCCGTCCCACCAGGTAGCCGGGTCCAGTCAGGTTGCTGTGTCAGGTGTAGTTGCTGCGTCGTGCTCGTGTCGGTCGCTTGCCTACCCCTCCCTCCTCTAGCACCACCGCCTTGGTCACCCTTCCGTCCCTCGTCTCCGTGCTATGTCCAGTCAGCGTCTTGTCTTAGGCCTCCCCCGAGTCCTCCCGCCACTCCCGCCGTCCCCAGCTCCTCCGTGCGGTCCTTGTGTCCAGGGTCGGCTGCGTGCCACCCCTCACTCCTCCTCCCTTCGTCCGGCCACCGAGCCCTTCGAGACTCTCCACTTAGACGTCTGGGGCCCCGCTCCCTGCCTTGGCCCTGCGCGTGAGAGTTTCTTTCTGGTGGTCGTTGACGACTACTCTCGGTACACCACCGTGTTCCCTTTGGCGAAGAAGTCCGACGTGACTTCTACGCTGATCCAGTGGCTCCTCGCCACCGAGGGCACTCGCGGTCGTCGTGTCAGTTGTCTTCACTTTGACCGTGGGGGTGAGTTTCGCTCCGGCATTCTCGCCAGATTCTGTACTGAGCAGGGCATCACCCAGTCCTAGACTCTTCTAGACTCTCCACAGCACAATGGGGTTGCTGAGCGCCGCTTAGGCCTGGTCATGGAGATCGCCCGCACCTCCATGATCTACGCCACCGCGCCCCATTTTCTGTGGCCCTACGCGGCTCGGTACGCCGCTCATAAGCTGAACCTCTGGCCTCGCGTCTCTCAGCCAGGGGCTTCACCGACCAGTCTTTGGACAGGGTCCCCTGTTGTTGCGTCGAGGTTTAGTGTCTGGGGCTGCTTGGCTCTTGTCCGCGACACCTCTGCGGACAAGATCTCGCCTCGCGCCGTCCCCTGTGTCTTCCTTGGTTTCCCAGAGGGCTCCTCTGACTTCACCTTTTACCACCCTCCCTCCCACCGGTTCTTTGACTCTCGTGACGTACGCTTCGACGAGTCCGTCCCCTACTACGTCCGGTACCCCTGTCAAGGTCTCCCGGTTCCCCCCCCTCCCCTCTTCCTGGCTCCAGCTCCTCCTCCTCCCGCCCCTACTCCTCCGGTACCCCCCCTGTTCCCGCTCCGTCTGGTGTGTCCCACGCTACTCCCCCCCCCTCGGTACCCCCCCAGGTCTCTCCTCCTTCCCCACAGTCGTCCTCACCGCCTTCGCAACAGCCGTCGGCGCTTCCTTTACCGGCAACTGCGGCCTCTGAGGGTGCTGGTGCTCGAGGTGAGGGCTCTGGCGGTGCTCGCTCTGGGGGTGTTGGCGTTGGAGCTGTTTGTGCACCTACAGGAGCAGCCAGTTCTGGGGGTGTTGGCGTTGGCGCTGAGCGTGCACCTGCCGCAGCTGCCCGTTCCGAGGGTACTGGAGCTGGTGGTGGTGCTGGAGCTGGTGGTGTTTCTGGAGCTGGAGAGTCTAGGGCTGGTGCTGGTGCCACTGAAGGCACCACGAATGGGGGTGAGGGTACACCTCCTACAGGTACTGGTCGTGCTGCCGCGGGAGGTACTCGCTCTGGGGGTGCTCAGCCGGGTACTGTTGAGGACGGAGCCGGTTCTTCAGCTGCGTCTCCCGACACCACTCCTCCTCACCCCTAACCGGCTCGTTACCAGGCCCTTCTTCGTCTAGAGCGTGAGGCGCAGCAGCGTTTGGAGCGCGAGAGGTCGGAGGTTCAGCAGCGGGTGGAGCGTGAGAGGTTGGAGTTGCAGCGGTAGCAGCAGCAGCAGCAGCAGCAGTAGCAGCAGCCGCAGCAGCCAGAGCAGCCTCCGGCCCCTGTTTCTAGCCTTCGGGCCCTTGGTCTCCCCTCCTCTCCTCCTGTTTTCGGTCCTAATTTTCCTCCTCCGGACTCAGCTCTGCCTGTGTTCCCTCGTTCTCAGTCTCCTACGTCTCCCTCTCCTCTCGCCCACACTTGGACCTCTTGTCCCCCTCTGCTCGTCCTTCGTCACTTGTCACTGACCTCTGTACCGTGTTGTTTCGTCCTAGTCCTCCTCATCCTCCTCCGTCTGTTCTTCCTCGTCCTCCTGAGTCGTCTCTCATTGCCTCCCTGACCACTCCGGTCACTGACTACTACTGCATGTACCGCCCTACTCTCTCTCGTGTTCTTGCCTCTCTTATTACAGACCCTCGTGCCTCTCCTTCCTCCGTCACGGTCCTCACTGCCGCTGTCACTGACTTTACTGCCACACGTCGCCTTGACTACGCCACTCGTGTTGTGGCCGCTCCTCCTGTCCGTCCTCTGTCCGCCGGGGGTGAGTCTGCCTTTGGCTGTGACGTCCTAGAGGATAGACAGTTTGAGCTAGAGTTCCTGGCAGCTGCTTCGCCTCATCTCTGTGCCATGCTCCTCGCTCCTGAGGGAGACCCCGACGCTCTTGACATACCTACTCCTCGCACTTACGCTGAGGCAGTGTTAGGGCCTTGGGCCTCTCAGTGGAGAGCTGTCATGGACGCAGAGATGGCCTCCTACAGGTCCACAGGCACTTACGTTGACGAGGTTCCCCCCCCAGGGGTGAACATAGTTGACGGCATGTGGATCTTCAAGGTGAAGCGGCCGCCGGGATCTCCCCCAGTCTTCAAGGCACGCTACATGGCTAGAGGGTTCAGTCAGCGTGAGGGGGTTGACTTCTTTCAGACCTTCGCGCCCACCCCGAAGATGACCACTCTTCGGGTGTTACTGCACGTAGCAGCGCAAAGAGACTACGAGTTACACTCTCTTGACTTCTCCACTGCTTTCCTTCAGGGCAGTCTACACGAGGAGATCTGGTTGCGTCGTCGTCCCAGCTTCACTAGCACCTTCCCGCCTGGGACCTAGTGGAGCCTCAGACGACCGGTCTACGGTCTGCGCCAGGCACCCCGTGAGTGGCACGACACTCTCCGCTATACTCTGTCCGACCTCGGGTTTGAGCCGTCTTCCGCCGACCCGTCGCTGTTTGTTCGTCGTGGGCGCACACCTTTCTTCGTTCTCGTCTACGTTGACGACCTGGTTTTTACCACAGCCGACACAGTTGCACTGGTGGAGGTGAAGTCCGAACTGCAGAAGAGACACACCTGCACTGACCTTGGGGAACTGCGCCGCTACCTTGGCCTGCAGATTTCCAGGGACAGAGCCGCTCGCACCATCACTCCGACTCAGTCACACATGGTGCAGCAGGTCCTTCAGCGGTTCGGGCTTCAGCTCTCTTCTCCTACACCCACCCCTCTTGCTGTAGACCACAGACTCACTGGGCCTTTTCCTGACGAGCCGTTCGAGCCCAGTGGTCCCTACACAGAGCCGGTGGGCTGCCTCATGTACCTGATGACGTGTACTCGGCCGGACCTCGCCTTCCCTCTTATCATCCTTTCTCGCTTTGTTGCGACTGGGAGACACCGTCCTGTTCACTGGAAGGCGGCTAAGAGGGTGGCAAAGTATCTCGGCGCGACATCAGACATGGGGCTTGTACTCGGAGGGACACAGTTAGTTGTACTCACCGGTCACTGCGACTCCTCCTACGCCGACGACGTTGAGACTCAGAGGTCTACGCAGGGTTATTGTTTCAGCCTGGGCTCTGGAGCTGTTTTGTGGAGGTCCACTCGGTCCTCTTCTGTTGTGACTTCTACCGCAGAGGCCGAGATCTACGCTGGAGCCCTTGTTGCACAGGAGCTACGCTGGTTGACCTTCTTCCTCACTGACCTTGGTGAGCGGCCGAGCTCTGCACCGACCTTGTTTGCTGACAACAAGGCGATGATTCTCCTATGTCATGAGCCTCGACTGGAGAGCAGAGTGAAGCACATCAACGTCAGGTACTTCCTCCTTCGAGAGTTGCAGAGGCGCGGACAGGCTCGTCTGGACTTCGTGGCCTCCGAGGCCAAGACTGCAGACATCTTCACCAAGGCCCTTCAGCTTTGTGACCACCGCCGGTTTTGTCTGCAGTTAGGCCTCGTTGAGACTGGGTCTAGTAGACTGCAGTAGTGAGTTCTTGCCTCTTGTTTGTGTGTACCATATATATCAGCTTGTATACTCTTGAACTGGCCTTGTGGCCCTTTGTTTGTGCCCAGACTGTGTGGTGACGTTGTGATCCACCCTGAGCTTTGTTTTCTCTCTTGCTTGTGACTGGTCTTGTAACCTTAGGTTGCGTTTCTTGTTGCTTGGCATTCCCCACTTAGGCTATGGGGGTGTGTCAAATGTTATAGCCTCTAGTGGATCATGCTATATGGGGTACAAACAGTAAGGGTTAGGCATTTGTACCCCAACCCAATCAATCCAACTCACTCCGTTGTGTTTAGTTTCTGAGACTGGCGTAAAAGGTTTCGCGATAAACTTCGCAAAGCCGGGTCAGTCCGCGGGGCTCGCGGGTGGTCCGAGGGGCTCGCGGGTGGTCCGAGGGGTATGTGGGGGTCCGTCCGAGTGGCTTGCGGGTGGTCCGAGAGTGCTGCGCGCTGGTGTGTCAGGGCTCTCCCCAGCTGTGACCGCCGTGCCTTTCATGCGGAGGGGTCGAGTCTCTCGACTCGAGAGGGGGGGTCGGCGATGTGGTGCTCACTTGCGGGGCAAGGCGAGCGGGGAATCGGTTTTCCGCCAGCTGGGGGGGTTGAGGAAACCAAGTACATGTATCATCAACAACCAAACCAACGCCCCGTGCCGCAGTGCCGCAGTCTTCGTCTGTCACACTGCTTGCGCCCGTCCGATTGGGCCGAAAGCATTGCAAACAAACTGGCTTCTGTTGACCTTAGTCGGTCACGCAACTTCGCACGATCTCTAGTTTGCTGTCTGGTGCTTGCACCCTGGTGATGAGAGTATGGAAGTGCTTGGCGAAGGAGTATATTTATGGGCGATTCTTCCTGGGGATTAGACTCGCAAGCATCATGATGGCGGACACTAAGTTGAAGCTGAAGAGCTCATACGATATAATTCTCGAAGTAGACCAAGTGGTAGCGTTCCAGAGCATCACAGTGAAGAATATGATTACGAATGCCGACGTCTTTTCTGCCAGCGAGCCCCTTTCTTTGCCAAACGTCTCTGGGTGTATCCTGGTAAAGGTGATTCTCTTCTGGAAAAATCACGTGGATGCGAAGAAGCCTGGCACGGCGGAGAAGCCTGCGGTCACGGGCGACGAGGTGAAGGCGTGGGATCAAGAGTTTGTGAACGTCGATCAATACACTCTCTTCGACCTGATATCGGTGCGTATTCACTCTCTTGTAAGATTCATGCATCACTTATCGTCCGGTTTGGCATATCACTGGCATGCGATATTTACGTTTTGTTGGCGTACTTACAGCATAATCTCCCTTGCGATCCATAATAAATTACCAGGCTGCGAAATATCTGGACATCGAAGGTCTGTTGACGCTTACATGCGATACTGTTGCTGGCATGATTCGAGGAAAGACGCCAGAGGAAATCCGCAAGACATTCAACATAGATAACTCATTAACTCCAGAAGAAGAGGAAGAAATCCGACGCGAGAACCGGTGGTCGTTTGATGACTAACGGATTTTGCTCGGGCGAGCAAGGTGCAGCTGTATTCTCCATATTATCCTGGTCCCCTGACGAAGTGCATTGAAGTTACCCCCTTCTTTTCGCTTTGCAGGAGTCTCTCCATATTTCGTTGTGCATTGCGGATGCTTGTGAATGACGTAGTATGCCCTTGATTATGATTTGGAAAAGTGTTGCTTTTGAACAGTCAGCTGCTACACGCAGTGATGGAAAGTGGGGAAAGCAGGGAAGGAAGAGGAAGGGGAGTGGAAGAGGGGGGTGTGGGACGGAGAAGGGGGAGAGGGAGGGTTGGGTCGGGGGATCAAAGATGGGGAGGAGGAGGAGGAGGAGGAGGAGGAGGAGGAGGAGGAGGAGGAGGAGGAGGAGGAGGAGGAGGAGGAGGAGGAGGAGGAGGAGGAGGAGGAGGAGGAGGAGGAGGAGGTGGAGGAGGAGGAGGAGGAGGAGGTGGAGGAGGTGGTGGTGGTGGCGGGGCAGGTGTTATTGGAGGTGCTTCTGATGAAATGGCTGGCTTGCGTGTGAGATAGCCATTATACAAATTTTGTTGCTTGTTGTAGTTAATCTTGTTATGAACAATACTGATTGTGCTGATTTGCTACATACTTGGTTTGGCCTAATACTAATTGTTTGACATTTTTCCTTCAATGATATGCTGGTATTTCCTATCCTTTATAGGGTTGAGAATTTCTTAGTATCCATTGCCGTTGATTTACTACAGAATTTCTGCAATTACCGGTATTGTGAACCATAACGTGAAGGAAAGTGGCACTCAGTCGAGGTACATGTAACATGAAAAATCTCTCGATGTCTTGGAGGTGGGCGCGACGTGAGACTAAAGCGAACGAGAGATTTCAGCCTCACAAAACAACGCGCTCACGAGAACCGCATTCAATCACTTGTAAGCCGAACCTCGAACATCACGACAGGAGTTATTGTCGTGAGTCGTGACGTGATTTCACTGCCAGCCAATCGGGCAAGGGTTACCTTGAACGTTTTCTGGTAGCTGACTGACAGATACCCGTCACTAGTCATGAGTCACCATGACGTGAGTTCACCTCACCAGCGAGCTTCCCCACCCCACCCCACCATCCCTGTTCTGCTCAGAGATGCTCCAGAGTTGTGATTCCTCCTCACAACCTTTCTTGAATATGATGCAACATACGCCGTGAGTTTCACAAGCAAAGTAGCAACTGGCAGTCACTCCTTCTGTTTGCCTCGTAAGGCTTGTAGTCCCTTGTTATTCGTTATCCAGCGAGTTCTCAACCGTTCTGTCGTTGACGTTCGAGTGTTAGCATGGAGTCTCGTTCACATTTTAACCGACTTTCTGGCAACCTACTTATCAAGATTCTGTGGCATACCGGCAAAACGCCACTCTCTACTAACTTCACGATTGATGCAGCATGCGACGATGCGTCATGCGACGATGCTGAACGCGACAATGCTGCGTGCGACTGTTTGTATCCGAGGCAAAAATACTTTTGGTCTAAAGCTCCACCAGGGCACTCACACGGTATCGAACAGAAACCTCTCGTACTGATTCCTCCTTTGACCGACGCTGCTCTTAGTCTCCTCCTCGCTTCTGTCTGCCGTTGCTGGCGCCGTCTCTCCCAGCGTTACGTCTCGACGCTTCTCGTCAGGGAAAATCTCGACGTTTCCCGCCAAGACCTCGCCAACGCTGACCGGCTTCCTGATGGCCTTGGAGAGATTTCGCCGTGTCTCCGCGAGCTGACCCTTCGCTGGTGTTCTGGACTCACCCGGCTGCCCGATGATTTCGCATCTCTGACCCAGTTGGAGAGCCTGACAATCTCCTCATGCCTCCGGTTTTCCAGCCTGCCCGTCGAGTTCGGCCACTTGCCTACCCTGAAGACATTGTTCCTGCGTATGGTGGCCCTGACCAACCTCCCGGACTCTTTTGGGCATCTCGCATCCCTTGAAAGAATAACCATGTACATGGTTCCTCTCACAGAACTCCCGGAATTATTCGCGTATCTCAAATCTCTGAAGACGCTGCTCATGGTTGGTTGCCTCGAAATCCGCCAGCTTCCGGCGAATTTCGGTCGCCTAGGAGCTCTCAAGACGCTGGGCATGGTGAAGCAGATGGAATTGAAGCTTCTCGTGGGATTGGGGGGAATGGATGCCATCCGGAGGATTTATCAGGGAGAGGTCTTTAATCGGCTGCAGCTCCCGGGTTCATTCGAGGGGTTGACTTCCTTGACCCGGCTTGACCTGGATTTCATTTCGGATGAGAAGCTTCCTGAGGGCATTGGGAAGCTGAATCAGCTGCAGCAGCTGCATATCCAGTGCTGTTTCAACCTCAAGGAGATTCCAAGTTCCGTGACAGGGCTGACAAATCTAAAAACCCTCACAATTGGGTTGTGCAGCGAGCTTGTGTCAATTCCCAGTAATCTGTGTGCACTTTTGAAGCTCAAACGGCTGGAGATTATGGGGTGTTATCCGGACGTATGGCGGAAAGGACCTCCAATCTCTTTACCTTCCTCTCTTGAGTCCCTGAGCCTGGGTAGCTACAATGACACTGTGCATCTGCCAAAATTCCCTCTGCTGCTGAATCTCAAGAAACTGACATTGAATCTGGTCACGGTTGAGAGTTTGGAAGCTAATGCGTTTGAACCCAATGCTTTGCCGCGGTTAGAGCATCTGGAGTTGGTGTTGGCAGAAGATGCAGAGGAGCTCTCATTCCCCTTGGCCTCCCTCCCCCAGCTGCGAAACCTGGTGGTTTCCAGGGCTGGTAATGTAGAGAAGCTTCCAGGAAGCCTCGGCTCGGATCTGAAGCAGCTCCAGCACTTGCAGATAGAGAATACTCCAGAACTGAAAGTGCTGCCGGAAACGATATGTCAGCTTCACCACCTGACCTCCTTGGCGGTTCATGCACCCAAGCTGACTTCCCTTCCTGCCAACATCGGTGCGCTATCCATGCTAAAGGAGCTTGATCTGTCTAACTACTTTAGCCTGGAAAAGCTCCCTGCTTCTTTGACCCAGCTCGCCTGACTGAACAAGCTGAATCTTGAATGCACTGCCATCCGCGTGCTTCCAGGAAATTTTGTCAACGGGAGTTGTGTGTTGGCCCCGTCCTCGCTTGGGCGGTGTGAGAGGACGTCCCCGTTATAATATTTTCTCACTATTATATTTTTCCGTTATCCCATTCTCCCTTTTCTCCTCTTTATTTTGGTCTTTATCTCATCTCAATCGGCCTACTATTCTATTCTCTAGAGCCTTTTATTTATTTCTCTTATTTCCTACTTTTCCCACCGACATACCTATTATACGGCACCGACAGCGCCGACAGTGGTGTATACGATGTAATCTGGGCGTAATCCCAAGTGCCAATAGACTTGCGTGCTTATGCGCACTTGTGATTGTAGTATCGGGAAGGGTGTGTTCCCGAAGGTTCGTTTTATCTCGTTTATCCTTGTACTTTCCGAGTATAAATAGGCCTTGTATTCAGTTTTAGTGACAAGTTTCGATTGAGAATTCGATCCTGTGACACTTGGTATAAGAGCCGTTCTCACTCGACAACTCTCGGCTAAGCAGCGGTCGCGGAAAAAATCGCCTCGAAAAACCAACAGTACCCGCCACGGTGCAACCCGCACATGACTTCATTTCCACTATGCACCAATTGTGGGAGCGCACGCATAAACGTCTTCTGACTATCCAGCAGCAACAAAAGAAGCTCGCTGATCGGAGTCGCAACGATCATTCCATCCAGATTGGCGATCAGGTGCTTCTGGATACACGCAATCTCGACATTAGCCATCTTCCGTCTAAGCTCCGACCTCGCTTCTGCGGACCTTTTCTCGTCGAGGCGTAGGTCACTTGTCACCCCTTGCTCTCCCCCACAAAAGAATTTGTGTGGTATCCTTGAGATCCACCCTGAGCTTGCTTTGCTTTGCTTTGCTTTGCTTGACTGGTCTTGTGACCCCTTGCTCTCCCCCACTTTGCCTATGGGGGTGTGTCAGATGATTATATTACTGATGCATATATTTAGGCTGTAGTGGGGTAGCCCATAGGTGGTACAACCCAATTAGGGTTGGTACTTGTACGTGTTTCATTTCATAGTGCACCCCATTCCTCGCCTCTATCTCAACATGGTATCGAGCAGGTTCCCTAGTGGGAACTGTTCCTAGGGCCCACCTACTATTCCGTCCTGCCCGGAGCGCGCTCTGCCCTAGCCCGAGTCGCGCTGGGCCTTTTTTTTTCCTTTGGCGGCCCGATCGCGTCGAGCCGCCCGCGATTTTTTTTTTGGCGCGCCACCTACGCGGCCTCGTCGCGCCGCCCCTAGACGGCCGCGCCACGTCGCGCGTGCCGCCCTCCAGTCGCGCGCCGCCCCCTCTGACCCTCGCGACGCCGGCGCCGTCTCTGACGGCCCCGCGATCGCCTGCGACGGCCCCGCCGTCCCCTCTACCGGCCCCTCCGCTGCACTTGACGGCCCCGCCGTCCCCTCTGCCGGCCCCGCCGCTGCAATTGACGGCCCCGCCGTCCCCTCTACCAGCCCCGCCGCTGCACCCGACGGCCCCGCTGTCCCCTCTGCCGGCCCCGCCGCTGCACCTGACGGCCCCGCCGTCCCCTCTGACGGCCCCGCCGCTGCACCTAACGGCCCCGCCGTCCCCTCTGACGGCCCCGCCACTGCACCTACCGGCCCCGCCGCTACCCCTGACGGCCCCGCCGTCTCACCTGCCGGCCCCGCTGCTGTACCTGACGGCCCCGCCGCTTCACCTACCGGCCCCGCCACTACCCCTAACGGCCCCGCAGCTGCATCTCCCGGCCTCGCCGCCCCAGCAACTGCGCCGCCCCAGCAGCCGAGCCGCCCCGGCAGCCGAGCCGCCCCAGCAACCGAGCCGCCCCAGCAGCCGAGCCGCCCCAGCAGCCGAGCCGCCCCAGCAGCCGAGCCGCCCGAGCCGCCCGAGCCGCCCAGCAGCCGAGCCGCCGAGCCGCCCGAGCCGCCCGAGCCGCCCGAGCCGCCCGAGCCGCCCGAGCCGCCTGCACTACCCTGTCTGGTGAGCACTGAGCTTTACTCTGCGCACTGCCCTCACCCCACTGCTGTCATGGCTACCCCCAGTGTCCTCACCTTCGACGCTGAGGGCAGAGCCATCGACTTTGACGTGTGGGTAGACGACCTGCTGCTTTTCCTACAGTGCGACAGAGCTGACGGCCTCTCTCTCTTTGATCTCACTTCTGGTGCCTCTCCCGCCCCTGCTGCTACTGAGGATGCCACTGTTCGCTCACAGTGGGCCACACGCGATGCTGCTGCACGTCTTGCTGTGCGTCGCCACCTCCCTCCCTCTGAGCGTGCACACTTTGGGTCGTACAAGAGTGCTCAGACCTTGTACGACGTCGTTATTGCACGCTACTCCACCCCTGCGACTGCTGCACTGAGCCGCCTCATGCTACCGTACCTCTTTCCCGACCTTGCTTCTTTTGCCACAGTCGCCGACCTCATTACCCACCTGCGCACTAGTGACGCTCGCTTCCGCGCTGCGCTTCCTGCTGAGTTCTGCGCCAAGAACCCCCCCCCCCAGTACTTCACTCTCTACTACATTGTCACCCGCCTCCCTGACTCCCTTCGCGGAGTCAGGGACGACTTACTCTCAGTCTGCCCCACCACTCTCACTGTTAACCTCCTCGAGAAGTCCCTCCTAGCAGCCGAGAAGAGCATTCTCGCTGTAGGGGCCTCTCGTGGTGACCCGCGCACCCCCATCTTTGAGGGGTGTTCCCCCTCCCCCCTCCTGCCCTCTGTCGCCTCTGCTGCTACGGCCGACCTACTTGGTTTTGAGTCGGTCGGTGCGGCGTCTGCCCCCAGTGGGAGACGTCGCTCTGGCAAGGGCAAGGGGGGCAGGAGCGGTGTTGGAGGCGGCGGGGGCGGTGGGAGCGGCGGTGGAGGCAGCGGAGGAGGTGGGGGTGGTAGCGGGAGTGGTGGCGGGGGTGGAGGTGTCAGCGGCGGCAGTGGAGGCGGGGGTGGCAGCGGCGGTGGTGGTGGGAGTGGAGGCGGAGGCGGCGGTGGCGGCAGCGACGGTGGGAGTGGCGGTGGCAGCGGAGGTGGTGGCGGCGGCGGCGGAGGAGGCGGCGGAGGAGGTCGTGGCTCGTCGCAGAGGAGTGGCTCCGGTGGCGGTCAGCGCCAACAGCAGCGGCAGCAGCGTGGTCAGGAGACCCTCTCCCCGCAGCAGCTCCGTGAGTGGTACGCTGCACGTCAGAGGGGTGGGGGTACTGGTCCGTGCACCTACGTCTTGCGCACGGGCGACCGTGCGGGTGAGCCGTGTGGTGGTCCACACCCCGCCCAGCGCTGCTTCGGCCGCCTGACTGACGCTTGGCGCCGCCAGTTTCCTGATGCCTCTGAGATCCCTCGCTGGGACCAGCTGTCTAGGGCAGGAGTAGCTATCTTTGATCTTGACTTTGATGCTATTCTTGCTGCCATGTATGCTGTGACTATTAGTGAGGAGGGTGACTGTTACTGGTGTTTCCCGCCCGATCCGGGCTTTGGTACTGCGGCTCTAGGTGCTGTTGAGGCTGCTGCTCCAGGTGTTGGTGAGGCTGTCGCTCTAGGTGCCAGTGAGTCTGTGTCCTCAGGTGCTGGTGAGTCTGCTCTCTCAGGTACTGCGTCGGCTCCGCCCTCTCTCACCTTCACTCTTGACTCAGGGGCGTCTCGCTCCTTCTTTCGAGACCGCACCACACTCACGCCGCTTAGTCGGCCAGTGGCGGTCTCCCTGGCGGACCCCTCTGGGGGTCCTGTTCTGGCTCGCTACTCCACTGTCCTGCCGTGCCCTGCGGTCCCGTCTGGCGCCCTGTCCGGTCTCTACCTCCCCTCGTTCTCTACGAACTTGGTGGCGGGTGCTGACCTACAGGATGCAGGGGTCGACCAGTTCACCCCTGCACGCCGACGGGACACCCACTGCACGGACGCGGACACGGGTCGACACTTGACCACGTTCACACGTGGGCCGGGGTCGAGCCTGTACACACTCACTGTTCCGTCTCCTCCTCCTGCGTCTGGTCAGGTAGCTGCGTCGGGTCAGGTGTTTGCTGCAGCGTCCAGGTCTGGTCCTGAGTCTGCCCCCTGCTCGTGTCGCCTCCTGTCCCACGAGACCCTCCTGTGGCACCACAGGATGGGTCACCCCTCCCTGCCTCGTCTCCGGGGCATGGCCTCTCGCCTTCTTGTCTCTGGCCTTCCCCGGTCCCTCCCTCCACTTCCTCCGGGGCCTGGCCCTCCCTGTGTCCCCTGTGTCGAGGGTCGCCTGCGGGCTACCCCTCACTCCTCCCCGTTTCCTCCGACGGAGGCCCCGATGCAGACGCTTCACATGGACGTGTGGGGCCCAGCCCGCGTCCGTGGACAGGGTCACGAGCGCTACTTCCTGCTGGTGGTTGACGACTACTCGCGTTACACCACAGTCTTCCCCTTGCGCAGCAAGGGTGAGGTCACTGAGGTGTTGATCGACTGGATCCGCGCAGCTCGTCTCCAGCTCAGGCGGAGCTTCGGCTCGGACTTTCCTGTTTTGCGTCTGCACTCGGACAGAGGCGGAGAGTTCTCCTCCGGCCTTCTGCGAGCCTACTGTCGTGCACGAGGCATCCGCCAGACCTTCACGCTTCCGGACTCTCCACAGCAGAATGGAATTGCTGAGCGCCGCATCGGCATTGTCATGGACGTCGCCCGTACGTCCATGGTGCATGCGGCTGCCCCCCATTTTCTGTGGCCGTTTGCGGTTCGGTACGCCGCACATCAGATCAACCTTCAGCCCAGGGTCTCCAGACCGGAGACCTCCCCAGCTTTGCTGTGGACGGGGAAGGTTGGCGATGCGTCGGCGTTCCGTGTCTGGGGATCTCGGGCGTTTGTCTGCGATTTGTCTGCGGACAAGCTGTCCCCTCGTGGTGCTCCTTGCGTCTTCCTGGGTTCCCCCCCTGACGCACCTGGGTGGCAGTTTTACCACCCCACCTCTCGTCGTGTTCTGTCCTCCCAGGACGTCACGTTCGACGAGTCGGTTCCCTTCTACCGGCTCTTCCCCTACCGCACTCCGTCCCTCCCCCCCCCGCCCCTCTTCCTGGTCCCAGGTCCCCCCCCGGTAGACCCCCTCCCCCCTCAGGGTCCTGCCCCTTCAGGTGTGTCTCAGGTA
Organism: Closterium sp. NIES-65; assembly: GCA_948144175.1. Lineage (NCBI taxonomy): Eukaryota > Viridiplantae > Streptophyta > Zygnematophyceae > Desmidiales > Closteriaceae > Closterium > Closterium sp. NIES-65. The sequence continues at coordinate 419,124 of CANXME010000986.1, forward strand.
GACGCGGTCGAGCCTGTCGAGGTCACTGGTGACTCTGGTGCTGCTGCGGGTGCGGAGCCTCGGGGTGCTGAGACTGGGGGCGCTGAGCCTGGGGGTGCTGAGCCTGGGGGTGCTGAGCCTGGGGGTGCTGAGCCTGGGGGTGCTGTGCCTGGGGGTGCTGAGCCTGGGGGTTCTGCGTCTGGGAGTGCTGCGCCTGCTGCTTCTGTTCCTAGTGGTTCTCCAGACCGTTCTTCGCGCCGCGAGCCGCTCTCTCCTCTGGAGCTGCGTGAGTGGTTTGCCCGGCGCTGGAGGCGAGCTGCTGGAGCTGGGGGTACTGCGGGTGCTGGAGGTTCCGTTGCTGCCGAAGGAGCTGGTACCACGGGTCCCGGAGGTGCTCGTACTGAGGGTACTGGAGCTGCCAGGCCCGGGGGTGCCTCTGGAGCTTGAGCTGCTGCGGGTGCTGGCGCTGAGGCTACGACTGTCGGTCCTACTGCGGGTACTTCTGCAGGTGCTGGTGGTGCTGGAGTTGGAGCTGCTACTGGTGCTGGTGCTGCCTCTGGAGGTGTTGGTACTGTCCCTGCTGTCTCTGGCGGTGCTGCGCGGCCTCGGCCGTACTTCGTTCCGCTCCTTCACCAGGTTCTTGGTCTCCCGCCTTCCACTGGTCCTTCTCCTCCCGTAGAGTGTCCGCAGCCTGTCCCGTCACGGTCACAGTTACTGCCCGCCTCTCCCCTGCCTTCTCCTTCTCCCTACGCTGGTCCTACTGGAGGTCTTGCTGAGCGTCGTGAGCTTGCGTCCGGCCCTGCGTTGCCAGTCCGAGCTGCTCGCCCTAGTGGTCGCGGTTCGCGCCAGCGTCCTCCTCCTGTCCCTGGCACGCACCAGATGTCTCTGCGTCCGTCCACTGCTCCTCTGCGTGCCCCTTTGCCTTCTCCTCCTGAGTCTTCTCTTCCTACACTTGCCGACCCGGAGTCGGACTCTCACCGTGCTGCCAGTCCTACTGTCACGCGTCTTCTTGCTACTCTTGTCACTGACCCTTCCTTTGAGTCCGCTGCTGCGTCTGCCCTAGTTGCTGAGCTGGTCGGCTTTGCTACTGCGTGTCGTCTGGACGACGCTGCCAGTCTTGTTGCTGAGTCTGCTGAGTCTGCTGAGTCTGCGTCTGCTGCGTCTGCGTCTGCCTGTCCTCCATCCGTCGGGGGTGACTGTGCTCTTGGCACGGACGTCCTTGAGGACAGGCAGGAGGAGTTCCAGTGCTTTGCCGCCGCTTTGCCCCATCTCGTGTCCATGCTTGTTGCCCCTGAGGGAGACCCGGATGCTCTAGACATCCCGACCCCACGCTCTTACGCAGAGGCGATGGCCAGTCCCTACTCCTCTCAGTGGCAGTCAGCCATGGACGCAGAGATGGCTTCCTGGAAGTCCACAGGCACCTACGTTGACGTTGTTCCCCCTCCTGGGGCGAACATTGTCAGTGGCATGTGGATCTTCAGGGTGAAGCGGCCGCCGGGTTCTCCGCCTGTCTTCAAGGCGCGCTACGTGGCTCGTGGCTTCAGTCAGCGACAGGGAGTTGACTTCTTTCAGACCTTCTCCCCGACCCCGAAGATGACCACTCTTCGGGTTCTACTGCACGTCGGTGCTCAGCGTGACTACGAGCTACACTCTCTTGACTTCAGCACTGCTTTCCTGCAGGGCCGCCTGCACGAGGAGATCTGGCTGCGCCGCCCTCCTGGCTTCACTGGGTCGTTCCCTCCTGGTACCCAGTGGAGCCTCCGGCGGCCAGTCTTCGGTCTCCGCCAGGCGCCGCGTGAGTGGCACGACACATTGAGGACTACACTTGCGGCTCTTGGGTTTGCTCCTTCTACTGCTGACCCGTCGCTGTTTCTGCGCACCGACACCTCGCTGCCGCCGTTCTACATCCTCGTGTACGTCGACGACTTGGTCTTTGCCACTGCGGACACTGCCGCACTCGCCCACGTGAAGTCCGAGCTGCAGAAGAGACACACGTGCACAGACCTGGGTGAACTGACAAGCTATCTTGGCTTGCGGATCACCCGGGACAGAGCACGCCGCACCATTACCCTGACTCAGTCACACATGGTGCAGCAGGTCCTTCAGCGCTTCGGCTTCACGTACTCCTCACCTCAGTCCACTCCTCTGCCTATGGGACACTCGCTCTCAGCTCTGCCTTCGGATGAGTCCGTAGAGTCGAGTGGTCCGTATCCAGAGCTTGTGGGCTGCCTCATGTACCTGATGACTTGCACTCGACCTGACCGCGCATACCCTCTCAGCATCTTAGCACGCTATGTTGCTCCCGGCCGTCACCGGAAGGAGCACATGGATGCAGCTAAGAGGGTGTTGCGCTACTTGTGCAGTACGTCGGGCATGGGGCTAGTGCTTGGAGGGCGTGAGCGGCCTGTGCTCACTGGGCACTCAGACGCTTCTTGGGCTGACGACCAGGCTACTCAGAGGTCGTCTCAGGGTTACACCTTCAGTCTTGGCTCTGGCTCTGTCTCTTGGCGCTCTACTCGCTCTTCTTCGGTTCTCAGCTCCAGCTGTGAGGCTGAGATCTACGCCACGGCCATGGCTGCCCAGGAGCTTCGCTGGCTCACCTACCTGCTGACTGACCTTGGAGAGCGGCCTCGTTCTCCTCCAGTGCTGTACGTCGACAACAAGGCAACCATTGCCTTGTGTGAGGAGCACAGACTGGAGCACAGGACGAAGCACATTGCTCTGCGCTACTTCCTTGCTCGAGAGCTGCAGCAGCGTGGTCAGCTTCGCCTGCGTTTCGTGGCCACTGAGGCCAACACTGCTGATGTGTTCACCAAGGCACTTCCGCCTCGTGACCATCAGCGCTTTTGCACTTTGCTAGGCCTTGTGCCCACTGGGCCTCACTTGCTTACCTCTTGACCTTGCTTGTACTGCTGCATATATATATCCTTGCTCTTGCTTGTTTAGCACTATTATATATATATGCTCTGCTGCATGTGAACTGGCCTTGTGGCCTTGACCTTGTGCTCGGAATTTGTGTGGTATCCTTGAGATCCACCCTGAGCTTGCTTTGCTTTGCTTTGCTTTGCTTGACTGGTCTTGTGACCCCTTGCTCTCCCCCACTTTGCCTATGGGGGTGTGTCAGATGATTATATTACTGATGCATATATTTAGGCTGTAGTGGGGTAGCCCATAGGTGGTACAACCCAATTAGGGTTGGTACTTGTATGTGTTTCATTTCATAGTGCACCCCATTCCTCGCCTCTATCTCAACATCACTCCAGTAACCTTCCGCTTGCGTTTACCAGCTACCTGGAGAATTCACAATGGCTTTCATGTTCAACTTCTCAAGCCCTATCGGGACCCAAACACGGTCTTCAAAGGTCGCCAGCCGCCGCCGCCACTGCCAGTGATCGTTAATGGGGAACCCGAGTACGAAGTCGAAGCCGTTCTGGCGCACCGACGACGACGTAGCGGCACCTTGGAGCTCTTGATTCGTTGGAAAGGCTATGATCCTTCCGAGGATACCTGGGTACCTGAACACGACATGGATAACGCCCGCCGTCCTCTACAGGACTACCTTGTCAAGCAGGGTGTTACTTCTACCACCTAGCTTTGAGGGGGGGAAGTGTGAGAGGACGTCCCCGTTATAATATTTTCTCACTATTATATTTTTCCGTTATCCCATTCTCCCTTTTCTCCTCTTTATTTTGGTCTTTATCTCATCTCAATCGGCCTACTATTCTATTATCTAGAGCCTTCTATTTATTTCTCTTATTTCCTACTTTTCCCACTGACATACCTATTATACGGCACCGACAGCGCCGACAGTGGTGTATACGGTGTAATCTGGGCGTAATCCCAAGTGCCAATAGACTTGCGTGCTTATGCGCACTTGTGATTGTAGTATCGGGAAGGGTGTGTTCCCGAAGGTTCGTTTTATCTCGTTTATCCTTGTACTTTCCGAGTATAAATAGGCCTTGTATTCAGTTTTAGTGACAAGTTTCGATTGAGAATTCGATCCTGTGACACTTGGTAAGCAGAGCCGTTCTCACTCGACAACTCTCAGCTAAGCAGCGGTCGCGGAAAAAATCGCCTCGACAAACCGCCGGGGGCTGTGACAATAAGCAAACAGGAATGAAATGACTAAGTCAGGGTTGGGTACAAATACAACCCTAGAAAGCTGTACCCCATATGTGCTACCCCACTATAGCCTACAAACATGCATCAGCTATAGTAATCTGACACACCCCCATAGGCAAAGTGGGGGAGAACAAGGGGTCACAAGACCAGTCAATCAAAGCAAAGCAAAGCAAGCTCAGGGTGGATCACAAAGTCACCACACAGTCCGAGCACAAGAGCAGGGCCAGAGGCCAGTTCACAAGCAAGAGTACAGACATATATAGAAGACTAAACAAGCAAGAGCAGGTATATATATGTCACAGTACAAGTAAAGTCAAGAGGAGAGCAAGTGAGGCAAGACAGGCACAAGACCCAGCTGGGTGCAGAAGCGCTGATGGTCACAAGGCGCGAGTGCCTTGGTGAACACATCAGCAGTGTTGGCCTCAGAGGCCACGTACGCAAGTCGCAACTGACCACGCTGCTGCAGCTCACGAGCAAGGAAGTAGTGGAGAGCAATGTGCTTCGTTCTGTGCTCCAAGCGCTGCTCTCGACACAAGGCCAGCATGGCCTTGTTGTCTACGTACAGCACTGGAGGAGAACGAGGCGGCTCTCCAAGGTCAGTCAGCAGGTAGGTGAGCCAGCGAAGCTCCTGTGCAGCCATGGCCCCGGCGTAGATCTCAGCCTCACAACTGGAGCTGAGAACCGAAGACGAACGAGTAGACCGCCACGAGACAGAGCCGGAACCAAGACTGAAGGTGTAACCCTGTGACGACCGCTGCGTAGCCTGGTCGTCAGCCCAAGAAGCGTCCGCGTGGCCTGTAAGGACCACTGGACTCCGCCCTCCAAGCACTAGCCCCATGCCCGACGTACTGCACAGGTAGCGCAATACCCTCTTCGCTGCAGCCATGTGCTCTGGTCGGTGTCTCCCAGGAGCAACATAGCGTGCAAGAATGCTCAGAGGGTATGCAAGGTCAGGTCGAGTGCAGGTCATCAGGTACATGAGGCAGCCAACAAGCTCTGGGTACGGGCCACTCGACTCTACGGACTCATCCGAAGGCAGAGCTGAGAGCGAGTGGCGAGTAGACAGAGGAGTGGCCTGAGGCGAGGAGTACGTGAAGCCGAAGCGCTGAAGGACCTGCTGCACCATGTGTGACTGAGTCAAGGTGATGGTGCGGCGTGCTCTGTCCCGAGTGATCTGCAAGCCAAGGTAGCTGCGCAGTTCACCCAGGTCTGTGCACGTGTGTCTCTTCAGCAGCTCGGACTTCACGTAGGCGAGTCTAGCAGTGTCCGCTGTGGCAAAGACCAAGTCGTCGACGTACACGAGGATGTAGAACTGCGGCAGTGAAGTGTCGGTGCGCAGAAACAGCGACGGGTCAGCAGTAGACGGAGCAAACCCAAGAGCCGCAAGCGTAGTCCTCAGTGTGTTGTGCCACTCACGCGGTGCCTGGCGGAGACCGTAGACTGGCCGTCGGAGGCTCCACTGGGTGCCAGGAGGGAAAGTCCCAGTGAAGCCAGGTGGACGGCGCAGCCAGATCTCCTCGTGCAGACTACCCTGCAGGAACGCAGTGCTGAAGTCGAGAGAGTGAAGCTCGTAGTCGCGCTGAGTGGCTATGTGCAGCAGCACCCGAAGAGTGGTCATCTTCGGGGTGGGAGAGAAGGTCTGAAAGTAGTCAACTCCCTGTCCCTGACTGAAGCCACGAGCAACGTACCGCGCCTTGAAGACAGGTGGAGAGCCCGGCGGCCGCTTCACCCGGAAGATCCACATGCCACTGACGATGTTCGCCCCAGGAGGGGGAACTGCGTCAACGTAGGTGCCTGTGGACTTCCAGGAAGCCATCTCTGCATCCATAGCTGCCTGCCACTGAGAGGAGTAGGGACCCTCTACGGCCTCCGCGTAAGAGCGCGCAGTCGGGATGTCTAGTGCATCCGGGTCTCCCTCAGGAGCAAGCAGTACAGACGCGAGATGAGGTGAAGCAGCAGCCAGACACTGTAACTCCTCCTGCCTGTCCTCTAGGACGTCCGTGCCAAGAGCACACTCACCCCCGACGGACGGAGGACAGACAGACGCAGACTCAGCAACAAGACTAGCAGCGTAGTCTAGACGACAGCGAGCAGCAAAGTCGACGAGCTCAGCGACAAGAGCAGACGCAGCAGTGGACTCAAAAGAGGGGTCAGCGACGACAGTAGCAAGCAGACGCGTGACAGTAGGACTGGCAACACGAAGAGAGTCCGACTCAGGGTCGGCAAGCGCAGGAAGAGAGGACTCAGGAGGAGAAGGCAAAGGGGCACGCAGAGGAGCAGTGGACGGACGCAGAGACATCCGGTGCGTGCCAGGGACAGGAGGAGGACGCTGACGCGAACCGCGACCACTAGCTCGAGCAGCACGAACAGGCGACGCGGGACGAGACGAAGGCTCACGACGCTCAGCAAGACCTCCAGTAGGACCAGTGTACGGAGAGGGAGCAGGCAGAGGAGAGGAAGGCTCCAACAGCGACTGCAACTGGACAGGCTGTGGACACTCTACCGAAGGAGAAAGACCAAGAACCTGCTGTAGGAGCGGAACGAAGTACGGCCGAGGCCGCGCGGCAGCTCCAGATTCAGCAGGGACAGCACCAGCACCCTCAGTGACAGCACCAGCGCCACCAACACCTCCAGCGGCAGGACCTCCAGCAGCACCAGCAGCAGAACCACCGCCAGGACAGACAGCAGCAGTCTCAGCACCAACACCCTCAGCAGCTCCAGCTCCAGTAGGACCCGCAGGCCCAGCAGCTCCGGGACCGGCAGCACCAGCGCCCTCGACGGTCGACGAAGCTCCAGCTCCAGCAGCACTCCTCCAGCGGGGAGCAAACCACTCGCGCAGCTCCTGTGGAGAGAGGGGCTCCCGACGAGACGCAGCAGCAGGAGAAACCCCAGGCTCAGCAGCCCCAGACTCAGCACCCCCAGGCACAGCAGCTCCAGACGTAGCACCCCCAGGCTCAGCAGCTCCAGACTCAGCACCTCCAGGCTCAGCAGCTCCAGACTCAGCACCCTTAGACTAAGTAGCTCTAGCTCCAGTAGGACCCGCAGGCCCAGCAGCTCCGGGACCGACAGCACCAGCACCCTCAGCAGGCGAAGAAGCTCCAGCTCCGGCAGCACGCCTCCAGCGGCGAGCAAACCACTCGCGCAGCTCCTGTGGAGAGAGCAGCTCCCGCCGAGACTGAAGAACCGGAGAGCCCCCAAGTCGAGCAGGCGCAGGCTCCGCACCTCCAGGCCCAGCACCCCCAGGCTCAGCAGCTCCTGACGTAGCACCCTCCGGCTCAGCACCCCCAGACTCAGCACCCCCAACAGCAGCACCCCTAGGCTCAGCACCCGCAGCAGGACCAGACTCAGCAGCAACCTCGACTGGCCCGATCGTGTCTACCTGGGAAGAACCTGAAGGGGCAGGAACCTGAGGGGGGAGGGGGTCTACCGGGGGGGGAACTGGTACCAGGAAGTCCGGTGGGGGGGGGAGGGAAGGAGTACCGTAGGGGAAGAGGCGGTAGAAGGGGACTGACTCGTCGAACGTGACGTCCTGGGAGGACAGAACACGACGAGAGGAGGGGTGGTAGAACTGCCACCCTGGAGCGTCAGGGGGGAAGCCAAGGAAGACACAGGGAGCAGCACGGGGGGACAGCTTGTCCCCAGACAAGTCGCGGACAAACGCCCGAGATCCCCAGACACGGAACGCAGACGCATCGCCGACCTTCCCCGTCCACAGTAACACTGGGGACATATCGGGCCGAGAGACCCTGGGGTGAAGGTTGAGCTGATGCGCCGCGTACCGAACCGCAAACGGCCACAGAAAATGGGGGGCAGCCGCATGCATCATGGACGTACGAGCGACATCCATGACCATGCCAATGCGGCGCTCAGCAATCCCATTTTGCTGTGGAGAGTCCGGAAGCGTAAAGGTCTGGCGGATCCCCTGTGCACGACAGTAGTCTCGCAGAAGGCCAGAGGAGAACTCCCCACCTCGGTCAGAGTGCAGACGCAGAACAGGAAAGTCCGAGCCGAAGCTCCTCCTGAGCTGGAGACGAGCCTCGCGGATCCAGTCGATCAGCACCTCAGTGACAGCACCCTTGCTGCGCAAGGGGAAGACTGTGGTGTAACGCGAGTAGTCGTCAACCACCAACAGGAAGTAGCGCTCGTGACCCTGCCCACGGACGGGGGCCGGGCCCCACACGTCCATGTGAAGTGTCTGCAGAGGAGCCTCTGTCGGGGGAAACTGGGAGGAATGAGGAGCAGCCCTGAGGCGCCCCTCGACACAGGGGACACAGGAAGGTCCTGGTCCCGAAGGAAGGGGAGGGAGAGACTGGGGAAGACCAGAGACAAGGACACGGGAAGCCATGCCCCGAAGACGGGGCAAGGAGGGGTGGCCAAGACGGTGGTGCCACAGGAGAGTCTCGTGAGACAAGAGGCGACACGAGCAGGGGGCAGACTCAGGACCAGACCTGGACGCAGCAGCAAACACCTGACCTGACGCTGCTACCTGACCGGACGCAGGGACAGGAGGAGACTCAGTGGTCAGGGTGTAGAGGCTCGACCCCGGCCGACGCGAGAACGTGGCCAGGTGCCGGCCTGTGCGTGCGTCCGTGCAGTGGGTCACCCGCTGACTCGCAGGAGTGAACTGGTGAACCCCCGCATCCTGCAGGTCTGCACCACTCACCAAGTTCGTCGAGAACGAGGGGAGGTACAGGCCAGACAGGGTGCCCGAGGGGGCTGCCGGACACGGGAGGACAGTGGAAAAGTGAGCGAGGACAGGACCCCCAGAGGGGTCAGCCAGGGAGACTGCAACCGGCCGACCAAGCGGCGTGAGTGTGGTGCGGTCCCGAAAGAAGGAGCGAGAAGCCCCAGAGTCAAGTCTAAAGGTGAGGGAGGCCGAAGCCAACGCGGTACCTGAGAGCGCAGCCTCACCCGCACCTGAGGAAGCAGACTCACTAGCACCTAGAGCAGCAGCCGCACCTGTACCTGGAGCAGGAGACTCACTAGCACCCAGAGCAGCAGCCTCACCAGTAGCCAGAGCAGCAGGTCCTATACCTGGGTCAGGCGGGACGCACAGGTGACCAGCACGGTCAGCACTAGTAGGCAATGCATACATGGCAGTGAGAATAGCATCATAGTCAAGAGCATATATATCGACCCTCTGCCTAAGCAACTCCACCCAGTCGGGAAGCTCAGCCTCGTCGCCAAACACGGTACGCCAGGCGTCGCTCAGACGAGCGAAGCAGCGGGACTGTGTATGACTACGTGTCCCACAAGGCTGACCAGTCCGAGTACCAGTGCGAATCACGTAAGAGCAGCGAACAGCACTGAGAGACCCCCCACTCTCAGCGTACCACTCACGAAGCTGGCGAGGCGTGAGAGACACGCGAGAGGGTCGCGGGAGCTGCATCTGGCCGCCACCACGAGTAGAAGCAGCAGGAGTGGTAGTAGGAGTAGCGCCGCCACCCCTACAGCCCCAACCAGCGTACCACTCACGCAGCTGCTGGGGCGTGAGGGACTCACGCAGGCGTCGCTGGGGCTGCATCTGGCTCCGCAAGTAGAAGCAGGAGCAGGACTAGCAGCAGGAAGGCAGGCAGCCAGGCAAGCCAAAAGGCAGGCAGGCAGGCAAGCAGGCGACGCGCAGCGTGCTAGCAGGGCAAGAGCTCACCAGTGGTGGGAAGAGTAGGCTCGGCGACTCAGCGGCTCGGCAGCTCGGCGGCTCGGCGGCTCGGGCGACTCGGGCGGCTCGGCGGCAAGGCGGCTCGACAGCAACTGCAACTCAGCAGCTCGGTGACTCGGCGGCTCGGCGGCAGGGCGGCTCGGCAGCAACTGCAGCTCAGCAGCTCAGCGACCCGGCGGCTCGGCGGCAGGGCGGCTCGGCTGCTGGGCGGCTCGGGTGCAGGGCGGCTCGGCGGTGGGGCGGCTCGGCTGCTGCAGGTGAGCGGCTCGGCTGCTGCAGTGGGAGATGAAGGAGGAGGAGAAGCAGGGGAGGCCGCAAGCGGCCCCCTCAGGTCGCCTCGACAGGCGACGGGAAAAGGGGGGGGGGGGTGGTGGGGGCCGGTAGGTGCAGCGGCGGGGCCAGCAGGTGCAGTTGCGGGGCCGGTAGAAGGGGACGGCAGGAGCCGTCAGGAGGGGACGGCGGGGCCGTCAGGAAGGGACGGCGGGGCCGTCACGAAGGGACGGCGGGGCCGTCAGGAGGCGACCGGGCCGCGACTGGGGCAGGCGGCGGGGCTGCGTAAGGGCCTCGGCGGGGCCGCGACAGAGCCGTCGGCGGGGCCGCGTGAAAGCCGGGGCGGGGCCGCGTAGAAGCCGAGGCGGGGCCGCGCGAGAGCAGGCGGCAGGGCCGCGAAGGAGCCGGGGCGGGGCCGCGTGAGAGCAGGCGGCGGGGCCGCGTAAGGGCCCGGGCGGGGCCGCGACAAAGCCGTCGGCGGGGCCGCGTGTGAGCAGGCGGCGGGGCCGCGAAGGAGCCGGGGCGGGGCCGCGTGAGAGCAGGCGGCGGGGCCGCGTAAAGGCCGGGGCGGGGCCGCGACAGAGCCGGCGGCGGGGCCGCGTGAAAGCCGGCGACGGGGCCGCGTAAGGGCCGGCGGCGGGGCCGCGTCAGTGAAGGCGGCGGGGCCGCAGGGGAAATGGCGACCCGAGGGGTCGCAAAAAAAAAATCGCGCCTCAGGGGGCGCTTCGGTGGGCCCAAAAAAAACGGTCCTTAGAAGGACCCGCTCTATACCATGTGACAATAAGCAAACAGGAATGAAATGACTAAGTCAGGGTTGGGTACAAATACAACCCTAGAAAGCTGTACCCCATATGTGCTACCCCACTATAGCCTACAAACATGCATCAGCTATAGTAATCTGACAGGGGCGACCAATTCGACGCCGATTTCTGGTAAGTACCAGTTCCGCGCTTTTCGAATTAACCCCCTCGCGTGGTTTTTGAACAGGATGGGTTCGCCGGCGACCAACGACGTTACGCAGCAGCTCTTCGCGCAAATCGCCAAGATGGAAGCGGAGATGCGAGCGACGACTGAACGGTCGCGATTGGAGAACGAGCAGCTGCGAAACATATTGCAGCGCATTACGCGGCTCCTCTCAACCATGAACATTCCTGCTTCGACGACTTCGCAGCAGTCGCAGCGTCAGTTCGAGGTTCCGAAACTTCGCTCGCCGGAATCGTTCGACCCTAGCGATCGAAAATCCGACGTCAGGCGGTGGCTCGCGACGATGGAAATTTATTTCGCGGCGATCGGATGGACGACGACGGAGTACGACGGCGAGAAAATTCGTCTCGCGACAACGTTGATGCGCGGTCCAGCTCTCGAGTGGCTCGGAAGCAACAGTAGCATTTTCCAGGGCGAAGCCACGTGGCAGCAGTTCCGGGCAGACCTTCTCAAACGTTTTGAGCCGATTAATTCCACTTATATTGCGCGCGAAAAATTACATCACCATAGGCAATTCGGGAGTGTCGCGCAATACACACAGCAGATGGAGGAATTTTATAATCGCATTCCCGACATTACCGAGGGCGAAAAAAATCAGTCCTACATTGCGGGGCTGAAAACCGACATTCGGCGCCAGGTTGCAGCAGCGAATTGCAGCAGCTACAGCGAAATCGTATCGGCCGCGGAGCGTTTTGACTTGGTCAACTCCGGGACACGACGACCCCACGTCGTCGGATCACGACAATGGGATCGCTCGGCTTCAACCACGTTCGCCGACCCCATGGAAGTCAACAAATTCGACGCGAGTTCACGTCCTGCAAAAAACAAAACACTTTGCGAATTTTGCGGCGGAAACGGACATCGGATTGTCGACTGTTTTCACATGAAATCTGCATGTGCGGCATTCCGAGCTCGTGGGAGTGGCGAAACTAAAAACAAAAAGTCAAAAAACGGATCTCGCCAGTGATTGCGGATCGTGCTGGCGAGAAAAAACAGATCCGAAAGCGTCAGCGCAATCTGGACCGAATCGAAATTGAAGGACAGCATTGGGCGCTAGATTTGGAGAATCAAGGGCGAAATCCCAAGCCCCTTGACCGATATTTGTCAGAGGAATTCGCCGAGGAAAAGAAAACCTCCGCGAAAACAGACTCGACCAAGACGGGAACTCTCCAATTCGACCACGGGAAAAAACAGAATTCGTTAAAGTTATCTTTCAAAGATGCTTTAATGAAGACTGGCGTTTTTCGCGGGTCCGGAGCCATAAACAAATTCCGGGAAGAACTCCAGAGGAAGCAGACAATTAAAGAAGTGGTACCGGTGCCTACGGAGCTGGGGAAAAAATTAAGGAGTGTGGAAAGGAGTAGACCTTTTCACGGCGTCAACGTCCTCTCCCGAACCAGCCCAAGACGACTCTCCACTCCCCAGGGAAGAAGTCTATGGAGCTGAAGCAGCTGAAGAGGCAGCTGGGAGTTCAAAAGAAGCTGCAGAAACTCCGAAAACCCCTCAAGGATGCATCCAGTGGATCGCAGGCGTCGACCGGATCCACCCCCTCAGGGTCAACTTGTACGGTTACTACCTCTACTCCTGGCATTGGAGAAGAGCCTTTCTCCACGCAGCCCAGGCCAGCTAGTTGTCCAGAAGAAAGCAGTGGAACCACGGTGTGTACTGAATATTGGGATGTACCCTATGATCCTATTAATGAGACTATTTTTGGGTACTCTGAGCAACGCTCACCACTCCTGCTCGAGGTGATCTGCAACGGACAGCGCCTCCAAGCACTCGTGGACAGCGGGGCGTCGCACAGCGTCTATGACAAAAAGGCAATCGATCGACTCGGAGGTGACATCAAGTCCTCAAGCTTCTCTGCAACGATGGTGGATGGCAGTAAGCTACCTATCTACGGGGAAACACGGTTGCTACTCCAGATTGGACCCCTTCGATGGAAGCCTGCTCTCCCCGTCACAAATATCAAAGGACTCGACGTAATCTTTGGGAGAGACTTTCTTAAAAAGTTCAACCCCGAGATCAACTGGGTTAACCAGACGGCCAACATCAACAACAACGGGAGGAAAATCAGCCTTCCCAAATGGGACGACACGGGAAATATTCCAGTCGAGACACTCGCACGCTTTGAAAAGGACGTCAAACGGACCACGGCGGGATTCATGGCGAAGCATAAGCTATAATGCTCTGACACACCCCCATAGGCAAAGTAGGGGAGTACAAGGGGTCACAAGACAAGTCAAGCAAAGCAAAGCAAAGCAAGCTCAGGGTGGATCACAAAGTCACCACACATTCCGAGCACAAGGTCAAGGCCACAAGGCCAGTTCACATGCAGGAGTACATATATATATAAAAGGCTAGACAAGCAAGAGCACGTGTATATATATATATGTAACAGTATAAGCAAGGTCAAGAGGTGAGCAAGTGAGGCAAGGCAGGCACAAGACCCAGCTGAGTACAGAAGCGCTGATGATCACAAGGCGCAAGCACCTTGGTGAAGATATCAGCAGTGTTGGCCTCAGAGGCCACGTACGCAAGACGCAGCTGACCACGCTGCTGCAGCTCACGAGCAAGGAAGTAGCGGAGAGCAATGTGCTTCGTTCTGTGCTCCAGTCTCTGCTCTCGACACAAGGCCAGCATGGCCTTGTTGTCTACGTACAGCACTGGAGGAGAACGAGGCGGCTCTCCGAGGTCAGTCAGCAGGTAGGTGAGCCAGCGAAGCTCCTGTGCAGCCATGGCCCCGGCGTAGATCTCAGCCTCACAAGTGGAGCCGAGAACAGAAGACGAGCGGGTAGCCCGCCACGAAACAGAGCCGGAACCAAGGCTGAAGGTGTAACCCTGTGACGACCGCTGCGTAGCCTGGTCGTCAGCCCAAGAAGCGTCTGCGTGCCCAGTGAGGACCACCGGACTCTGCCCTCCAAGCACAAGCCCCATGCCTGACGTACTGCACAAGTAGCGCAACACCCTCTTCGCTGCAGCCATGTGCTCCGGTCTGTGTCTCCCAGGAGCAACATAGCGTGCGAGAATGCTAAGAGGGTATGCAAGGTCAGGTCGAGTGCAGGTCATCAGGTACATGAGGCAGCCAACAAGCTCTGGGTACGGGCCACTCGACTCTACGGACTCATCCGAAGGCAGAGCTGAGAGCGAGTGGCGAGTAGGCAGAGGAGTGGCCTGAGGCGAGGAGTACGTGAAGCCGAAGCGCTGAAGGACCTGCTGCACCATGTGTGACTGAGTCAGGGTAATGGTGCGGCGTGCTCTGTCCCGGGTGATCTGCAAGCCAAGGTAGCTGCGCAGTTCACCCAGGTCTGTGCACGTGTGTCTCTTCTGTAGCTCGGACTTCACGTGGGCGAGTCCAGCAGTGTCACCTGTGGCAAAGACCAAGTCGTCGACGTACACGAGGATGTAGAACGGCGGCAAAGAAGTGTCGGTGCGCAGAAACAGCGACGGGTCGGCAGTAGAGGGAGCAAACCCAAGAGCCGCAAGTGTAGTCCTCAGTGTGTCGTGCCACTCACGCGGTGCCTGGCGGAGACCGTAGACTGGCCGCCGGAGGCTCCACTGGGTGCCAGGAGGAAAAGACCCAGTGAAGTCAGGTGGGCGGCGCAGCCAGATCTCCTCGTGCAGGCTGCCCTGCAAGAAAGCTGTACTGCAGTCAAGAGAGTGAAGCTCGTAGTCACGGTGAGCAGCTATGTGCAACAGTACCCGAAGAGTGGTCATCTTTGGGGTGGGAGAGAAGGTCTGAAAGTAGTCAACTCCCTGCCGCTGACTGAAGCCACGAGCCACGTAACGCGCCTTGAAGACAGGCGGAGAACCCGGCGGCCGCTTCACCCTGAAAATCCACATGCCACTGACGATGTTTGCCCCAAGCAGGGGAACCTTGTCAATGTAGGTGCCTGTGGACTTCCAGGAAGCCATCTCTGCGTCTATAGCTGCCTGCCACTGAGAGGAGTAGGGACCCTCTATCGCCTCCGCGTAAGAGCGCGGAGTCGGGATGTCAAGTGCATCCGGGTCTCCCTCACGGGTAAGCAGTACGGACACGAGATGAGGTGAAGCAGCAGCCAGACACTAGAACTCCTCCTGCCTGTCCTCAAGGACGTCCGTGCCAAGGGCACACTCACCCCCGACGGACGGAGGACAGACAGACTCAGACTCAGCAACAAGACTGGCGGCGTAGTCTAGGCGACAGCGAGCAGCAAAGTCAACGAGCTCAGCAACTACGGCAGACGCAGTAGTGGACTCAAAGGAAGGGTCAGTGACAACAGTAGCAAGGAGACGCGTGACAGTAGGACTGGCAGCACGAAGAGAGTCCGACTCCGGGTCGGCAAGAGCAGGAAGAGAAGACTCAGGAGGAGAAGGTAAAGGGGCACGCAGAGGAGCAGTGGACGGACGCAAAGACATCCGATGCGTGCCAGGGACAGGAGGAGGACGCTGACGGGAACCGCGACCACTAGTGCGAGCAGCACGGACAGGCGACGCAGGGCGAGACGCAGGCTCACAACGCTCAGCAAGACCTCCAGTAGGACCAGTGTAGGGAGACGGAGCAGGCATTGGGGAGGCCGGCTGTAACTGTAACTATGACGGGACAGGGTGTGGACACTCTAAGGGAGGAGGAGGACCAGTAGAAGGCGGGAGACCAAGAACCTGCTGAAGGAGCGGAACGAAGTACGGCTGAGGCCGCGCGGCGACTCCAGACACAGCAGGGACAGCACCAGTACCCCCAGCGGCAGCACCAGCACCAGCAGCACCTCCAGCTCCAGTACCTCCAGCAGCACGAGTAGCACCCCCAGCGGGATCGCCTCCAGGACCGACAGTAGTAACCTCCGCGCCAACACCCGCAGCAGCTCCAACTCCAGAAGTACCCGCAGGCCCAGCAGCTCCAGTACTCCCAGTACGAGCACCTCCGGGACCCGCGGCACCAGCACCCTCAGCAACAGCAGAACCTCTAGTAAGCGCAGCACCTCCAGCTCCAGCAGCTCGCCTCCAGCATCGGGCAAACCACTCACGCAGCTCCTGTGGAGAGAGTGGCTCACAGCGAGACGAAGCACCCGAAGAACCGCCAGGCACAGCACCGCCAAACGCCACACGAGCAGGCCCAGCTCCCTCAGGCTCAGCACCTCCAGGCTCAGCACTTCCAGCCGTAGCACCCCCAGGCGTAGCACCCCCAGGCTCATCACCCCCAGGCTCAGCACTCCTAGGCTCAGCAACCCCAGGCTTAGCACCCCCAGGCTCAGCACCCCCAAGCTCAGCACCCCCAGGCTCAGCACTCCCAGGCTCAGCACCCCCAGGCTCAACACCCCCAGGCTCAGCACCCCCAGGCGTAGCACCCACACGCTCAGCACCCCCAGAGTCAGCACCCCCAGGCTCAGCACCCTCAGTAGCACCAGAGTCAACAGCGACCTCGACAGGCGCAACAACGTCTACCTGGGACACACCTGAAGCGGCTGGACCCTGATGGGGGAGGGGGTCTACCGGGGGGGGACCTGGCACAAGGAAGAGCGGTGGCGGGGGGAGGGACGGAGTGCGGTAGGGGAAGAGACGGTAGTAGGGGACCGACTCGTCGAACGTGACGTCCTGGGAGGACAGAACATGGCGAGAGGTGGGGTGGTAGAACTGCCACCCTGGTGCGTCGGGGGGGAAACCAAGGAAGACGAAGGGAGCAGCACGAGGGGACAGCTTGTCCGCAGACAAGTCGCGGACAAACGCCCGAGATCCCCAGACACGGAACGCAGACGCATCCCCAACCTTCCCCGTCCACAGCAGCGCTGGGGAGGTCTCCGGCATAGAGATCCTGGGCTGAAGGTTGATCTGATGCGCCGCGTACCGGACCGCAAACGGCCACAGAAAATGGGGGGTAGCCGCATGCATCATGGACGTACGGGCGACGTCCATGACCATGCCAATGCGGCGCTCAGCAATCCCATTTTGCTGTGGAGAGTCCGGAAGCGTAAAGGTCTGGCGGATGCCTCGTGCACGACAGTAGGCTCGCAGAAGGCCAGAAGAGAACTCTCCGCCTCGGTCAGAGTGCAGACGCAGAACAGAAAAGTCCGAGCCGAAGCTCCTCCTGAGCTGGAGACGAGTTGCGCGGATCCAGTCGATCAACACCTCAGTGACATCACCCTTGCTGCGCAAGGGGAAGACTGTGGTGTAACGCGAGTAGTCGTCAACCACCAGCAGGAAGTAGCGCTCGTGACCCTGTCCACGGACGCGGGCCGGGCCCCACACGTCCATGTGAAGCGTCTGCAGCGGGGCCTCTGTCGGAGGAAACTGAGAGGAGTGAGGGGCAGCCCGCTGCCGCCCCTCGACACAGGGAACGCAGGTAGGGCCAGGCCCCGGAGGAAGGGGAGGGAGGGACCAGGGAAGACCAGAGACAAGGACACGGGAGGCCATGCTTCGGAGACAAAGCAGGGAGGGGTGACCAAGGCGGTGGTGCCAGAGGAGAGTCTCGTGAGACAGGAGACGACACGAGCAGGGGGCAGACTCAGGACCGGACCTGGACGCTGCAGCAAACACCTGACCCGACGCAGCTACCTGACCAAACGCAGTGACTGGAGGAGACGTAGTGGTCAGCCTGTACAGGCTCGACCCCGCCTGACGTGTAAACGTGGCCAGGTGTCGGCCTGTCCGAGCGTCCGTGCAGTGGGTCACCCGCTGACTCGCAGGAGTGAACTGGTGAACCCCCGCATCCTGTAGGTCAGCACCACTCACCAAGTTCGTAGAGAACGAGGGGAGGTAAAGACCAGACAGGGTGCCAGAGGGGGCTGCCGAACACGGGAGGACAGTGGAGAAGTGAGAGAGGACAGGATCCCCAGAGGTGTCTGCCAGAGAGACTGCAACTGGCCGACCAAGCGGCGTGAGTGTGGTGCGGTCTCGAAAGAAGGAGCGGGAAGCCCCCGAGTCAAGAGTGAAGGTGTGAGAGGCCGGAGCCGACGCGGTACCTGAGAGAGCAGACTCACCCGCACCTGAGGAAGGAGACTCACTAGCACCTAGAGCAGCAGCCGCACCTGTACCTGGAGCAGGAGACTCACTAGCACCTGGAGCAGCAGTCTTACCAGCAACTAGAGCAGCAGGCTCTATACCCGGGTCAGGCGGTACGCACAGGTGACCGGCACGGTCAGCACTAGTAGGCAATGCATACATGGCAGTGAGAATAGCATCATAGTCAAGAGCAAATATATCTACCCTCTGCCTAAGCAACTCCACCCAGTCGGGGAGCTCAGCCTCGTCGCCAAACTCGGTACGCCATGCGTCGCTTAGACGGGCGAAGCAGCGGGACTGTGTGTGACTAGGTGTCCCACAAGGCTGACCAGTCCGAGCACCAGTGCGAATCACGTAAGAGCAGCAAACAAAACTGAGAGACCCTCTACTCTGAGCGTACCACTCACGAAGCTGCTGGGGCGTGAGAGACGCGCGTGGGCGTCGCTGGAGCTGCATCTGGCCTCCGCCTGTAGTAGTAGCAGCAGTAGTGGTAGCAGTAGCAGTGCCGCCACCCCTACAACCCCAACCAGCGTACCACTCACGCAGCTGCTAGGGCGTGAGGGACTCACGCGGACGTCGCTGGGGCTGCATCTGGCTCCGCCAGTAGAAGCAGGAGCAGGAGTAGCAGCAGTAAGGCGAGCAGCCAGGCAGGCCGAAAGGCAGGCAGGCAGGCAAGCAGGCGGCGGGCAGCGCGCTAGCAGGGCAGGGGCTCACCAATGGTGGGAAGAGCAGGCTCGGCGACTCGGCGACTCGGCGGTGCGGGCGGCTCGGGCGGCTCAGCGGCTCGGGCAACTCGGGCGGCTCGGCGGCAACTGCGGCTCGGCGACTCGGCGGCTCGGGCGGCTCGGGCGGCTCGGCGGTACGGCGGCTCGGCAGCAACTGCAGCTCGGCGGCTCGGCGACCCGGCGGGTCGGGCGGCTCAGGTGGCGCTCCGGCTCGGGCGGCTCGGGTGGCTCGGGCGGCTCGGTAGCAGCTCGGCGGCGCCGGCGGCTCGGTGGTGACGGTGGGGCCGCTTGGGGACGGCGGCGGGGCCGGGTGGAGCGGCGACGGGGCCAGCAGAGGTGGCGCCGGGGCCGCAGGGTAGGTGACGGGGCCAGCAGAGGTGGCGCCGCGGCCGGGAAGGGCGGCGCCGGGGCCGCAGAGGTAGGCGACGGGGCCAGTAGAGGCGGCGCCGGGGCCGGTAAGGGCGGCGTCGGGGCCAGCACAGGTGGTGCCGGGGCCGGGAAGGGCAGCGCCGGGGCCGCAGGGGTAGGCGACAGGGCCAGCAGAGTCGGGGCCGGGTCGGGAAGGGCGGCGTCGGGGTCGTCGGGGTAGGCGACGGGGCCAGCCGAGGTGGCGCCGGGGCCAGGAAGGGCGGAGCCGGGGCCGGGATGGGCGGCGCCGGGGCCGCAGGGGTAGGTGACGGGGCCGCTAGGGCGGCGGATCGGGGCCGCGAGGGCGGCGCGACGCGGCCGCTAGGGCGGCGCGACGAGATGGGGCCGTGACGGGGCAGCGAGGGGTCGCGCGCGGCTCCCCTGGGCGCCGCGACGGGGTAGCGGGGAGTGGCGCGCCTAGAAGGAACGGGGTCGCGCGCCTCGGGGCGCGCGCCAGAGAGAAAATCGCCGCGCGGTCGCACGCCACGGGGCGTGCGACAGATCGAGTAGCAGCGGAAGCAGTAGTAGGGCCCACAGGCCAGGAGCATATGTGCTCTGATACCATGTGAAAATGAACGAGAATGAATGCACTATGAAAGAGTTGGGTACAAGTACTAACCCTAATTGGGTTGTACCCCATATAGGCTACCCCACTACAGCCTACACATAAGCATAAGCTATAATGCTCTGACAAGAATACGTGTATCAGTTGGTGCGATATACCTACAATGATTACGCGCTTCTGTTTGAACAAGGCGACGAGCAGAAATAGAGGTTGCATGAGAAATTATTTAGGAGGTTACAATTATGCCCGTTTTATTGCGCTTGGTCACACGGGTATTACAAACAGTCACAGTGCTATCACGGATGATCACACTTCCCCCCGAAAAGCTATCACGTTTGGTCACTCGATGAAACGATCACAACTAAATTGAAACAACGAAAGAAACAGTAGCAATTTTGGGGAATCCCAACCTTGATTGCTTGTTACCTCATGCATTATTCTGTGAAAGTTTAGAAGAGAGAAGAGGGGTTGCACTAGCAAGAATGAGGATACAAATAGCAAATCCTAGAAGGGTTGTACTCGCTATAGAGCACCCCACTACAGGCTAGAGCATAATATTCTGACACACCCCCATAGCCAAAGTGGGGTGTAATCAGCAGAGCAAGCAAAGCAGTACAAGCTCAGGGTGGATCACAATGTCACCACACATTCTGAGCACAAGTTCAAGAAGCAATAGTTTAAAGTTCACAATTATGAGCAAAGCTAGTGGTAGTCACTACGAGCAAGTGAGGAGGAGGAGAGAGAGTGAGAGGAGAGGAGATAGGAGGCAACGGATGAAGCTGCAGACACACGGGCAACAGGAGGCACACTGGCACAGCGGCTACCGGAACAACGCTCCGGAATACTGGAGTAACTGGCCCCACGGCTAAAGTAGCGGCAGACGAGCAACGGACCCACGGGCGGCTGGCACAGCTGGCTACGACTGGGCTACCGGACGAAGTCCCCGGAATACAGGTGGTGCTGGCGACACGACGGCAACCTCCATTCAGCTTCCCCAAACTATCCCACACTCTCGGCACACGCCCACTGCTCAAACCCTAGCTCCACTCCCACGCACCCCCCCTTAAACCCTAAACCCCAGTCTCCCACTCATCCACCCCCCCTCAGCGACAGCTGCAGCGGTGGGAGACGAAGGAGGAGGAGGAGCAAAGGGAGGAATGCACAACTGCCACCCCCATACTCGCCACCCCCTACTCGCCACCCCCCAGGTCGCCCCTCAGGTCGCCTCGACAGGCGACGGGAAAAGGAGGGGGGGGGGGGGGGGGGGGGTGCACATGCCGTAGGTAGGGCGACGGGGCCGGGGTCGCAGGTAGGACGACGGGGCCGGGGCGCTGGTAGGGCGACGGGGCTAGGGCCGGGGCCGCAGGTATGGTGATGGGACCGGGGTCGCAGGTGGCGCGACGGGGCCGGGGCCGTAGGTAGGGCGACGGGGTGCGACGCACGGGTCCCCGTCGCCCGTCGCAGCGCCTCCCGGGGGCGACGCGCCGAGTGACGGGGCAGAAACCCGTCGCGCGCCTCGGGGCGCACGGCGGGCAGAAAACCGCCGCGCGCCTCGGGGCGCCCGGCGGGCAGAAAACCGCCGCGCGCCTCGGGGCGCACGGCGGGCAGAGAACCGCCGCGCGCCGCGGGGCGCACGGCGGGAAGAAAAACTGCCGCACGCCACGGGGCGTGCGGCACAGGGAGTAGCAGTAGTAGTTGCAGCGGAAGCAACGAGGTGGTGAGCCCACCCACAGGATCGATCCAAGGGGATCGACCTGCTCTGATAGCATGTGAAAGTTTAGAAGAGAGAAGAGGGGTTGCACTAGCAAGAATGAGGATACAAATAGCAAACCCTAGAAGGGTTGTACTCGCTATAAAGCACCCCACTACAAGCTAGAGCATAATATTCTGACATATTCTAGCCCTGACATTTAGGGAACTGAAGAAAAAAAAAAACCCCTATTGGATGGCACGTCCTTCGGGAGGCATCAACCCTAAACACTATGCGACAAGGTGTTTAGGGTTGATGCTCCCGAATTATATCCCATCCGAATGGGTTTTAGTTTTGTATTGGGAACAAATATTAATCTTAGTGTTTCACCCGTCTAAAAGTGATATTCTAAGGGACATTATGCATTGATCGAACAGTGGACATTCGATAGTAAAGAAGAAATTGCAGATTGTTTTAACGAGTTACCGAGAGTTGTCGCGAAACTTTTTCGTGATACTATGGACAAAACAGCGCGCGCGATAAAATTTTCCCTAAATCCCTACAGTGACTCGAGTAGTTACATTTCTCGATTAGGCGTTTCATCTGTGACCAAACGTGATAGACTTGCGGGGCAATCCGTGATAGCACTATGATCAACACGATAGTTACGAGGTGTACTGTGAGTGTTCGTGATACCCCCGTGATAAATCGGGTCTAACTGTGACTACCCATATAATTTCCCGATGTTGCATTGACTGCGGGAAGGACCAAATTGCAATATCTAAACTGTCACAAGAGTAAGCATAGTGAAGAGCCATAGCTAGGGTTTAGCTAGCTAGGCAAGAGAGAAATGAAGAAAGGAGGGATTTCACTAGCAGCAGTTGGGATACATATAGCAAACCCTAACAGGGTTGTACTCGCTATAGAGCACCCCACTGCAGGCTAGATAATAACATTCTGACACACCCCCATAGCCAAAGTGGGGTGTAATTAGCAGAGCACGCATTCATAAAGCAGGTTCACAAACGCAAGCAAAGCTAGAGGCTATCACAGAGGGCAAGTGAGGAGGAGGAGGAACTGTGGAATGAGAGAAGATGGGAGGCAACGACTGAAGCTGCAGAGGCACGGGCACAGGAGCGGCTGACTCAGTGGCTACCAAAGCAAGGGCAACGGACTACTGGAGTGACTGGCTCCGCGGCTAAGACGAGCGGCAGGAGCAACGGACCCACTGGCGACTGGTGCAACAGGCTCACTGGCTACCGAAGCAAGGGCGACGGACTACAGGCGCTACATGCGACACGACAGCTACCTCCACACAACCTCCTCCAACTGACCCACACCCTTGACACACACCCCCTGCTGAACCCCTAACTCCACTCCCACGTCACCCCCTAGCACCACTCCTTCGGCTCCCACACAACCACCCCCCTGAGCGGCAGCTGCAGCAACGGGAGACGGAGTAGGAGGAGGAGCAAGGGACGGCGCACACAACCGGCACCCCCACAACCGTCACCCCCACACTCCCCACCCCCAAACCCTAAAACGGGTGGCACGGGGTAGGAGCGCGGGGGACGGCGAAGGAGACGGCGCGCGGCCCCCAAGGCGCCACCACGGGGCAGCGAGGGGCCGCGCGCGGCTCCCCAGGGCGCCGCGACGTGAAGGGCGGGGGGTCGCGCGTGCTCCCCAGGGCGCCACCATGGGGCAGCAAGGGGCCGCGCCGTGAAGGGCGGGGGCCGCGCGTGCTCCCCAGGGCGCCACCACGGGGCAGCGAGGGGCCGCGCGCGGCTCAAGTGGTGGCGCGCGGCCCCCAGGGCGCCACCACGGGGCAGCGAGGGGCCGCGCGCGGCTCCCCAGGGCGCCGCGACGTGAAGAGCGGGGGCCGTGCGTGCTCCCCAGGGCGCCGCGACGAGCAGGGCAGGGGCCGCGCGCGGGTCCCCAAGGTAGGAAACCGCCGCGCGCCTCGGGGCGCACGGCGGGCAGAAAACCGCCGCGCGCCCCGAGCGCACGGCGGACAGAAAACCCGAAAAAAAAAAAATCGCCGCGCGCTTCGCGTGCGGCAGGAAGGAGTCGCACGCCACGGGGCGTGCAACAGACAGAGTAGCAGCGGAAGCAGTTAGGTGGGCCCACAGGCCAGGACCGTAGATGCTCTGATAGCATGTCACAAGAGTAAGCATAGTGAATAGCCATAACTAGGGTTTAGCTAGCTAAGCAAGAGAGAAATGAACAAATGAGGAGGTTTCACTAGCAGCAGTTGGGATACATATAGCAAACCCTAACAGGGTTGTACTCGTTATAGAGCACCCCACTACAGGCTAGATAATAACATTCTGACATAAACCACTACCTACACGACACCGGCGTATTTACTGTGCAGACGTATACCACGACAAAATTATATAATGCGGGAAGTTACAGAGCACTAGCCACAACATTCTCGAGAAAGTTACATACCTTTAGTGACACACCCATTCCCAACCGCGAAAATGTAAACCATATCGCGTAAGCCATTGTAGGGTCGATTGGATTTTTGGAATTCAAAATAGTTCTGACGTGGTGCACGAGTGGTCGACAGGATCGACACAAATCCGAAAACCGTCGAGTCCCGTGATTTTTCTTGCTGAGTCCTGACAGAAGTCATCCAAAGGGTTTTTTAGTTTTCCTGGAAGGCTTACTGTAGCTTTCTTTCTTTCAAGGGACATTTATCTCAATTTGCGCACACTTTCCGTTGATCCGCTTCTAAGGCGGAAGAGTTATTGTGCCAACACAGAACTCGGCTTCTCCGCACATCACGCAAGCAATGTTTTCATCGGGTTTCTTCTGCCAGGAAGCACAAAACTAAACCCCTCTCGGATGGAAAGTTTTCAAGGGCATCAACCCTAAACACCACGCGACAAGGTGTTTAGGGTTGATGCCCCTTAACACTTGCCAGCCGAGAGGGATTTAGTTTAGTACGATAGAATAGCAAAACACCGAGATGATGACACGTGGGTAGATGTGGAGTCGACTTCTGTGTTAGCGCAATAAGTCTTCTGCCTGGGCCACAAAACCTAGGAAACTGTGTGCAGGTAGAGAGAAAAGGTCCCTAGAAAGCGCAGGTTCGGAAGTACCTCTTCCACCGTAGCTAAAAACCCTTTTCTTTCATTCCAAGGCGTCAGGCAGCCATTCTCTTAGACTGTTTCAGAAGGCTTTAGTCCCCGTTTTCCATTATCCAGCGAGTTTCTCAACGCTCTGTCGCTGTAGTTCGAGTTTACACATGGAGTCTGGCTCGCATTTCAACCGACTAACTGACGACCTATTACTCAAGATTTTATGTCATACCTGCAAAATGCCACTATCTCCTATCGTCGATGCTGATGCAGCATTCGACGATGCGACATGCGACGATGTTGCACGCGACAATGCTGCATGCGACTCTTTGTATCCGAGGCAGAAATACTTTTGGACTGAAGCTTCACCAAAGATCTCAAGCGATAGCGAACAAAACTCCTTCGCACCGACTCCTCCTGCCTTCACCGACGCTGCTCTTAGTCTCCTCGTCGCTTCCGTCTGCCAACGCTGGCGCCGTCTCTCCCAGCATTACGTCTCGACGCTTCTCGTCAGGAAAAATCTCGCCGTTTCCCGCCAAGACCTCGCCAACGCGGTTTCCTGCTTCCCGAACCTGACCCCCCTGCATCTATGCGACGGCAGCGTGGAAGCCCTAAACGACGCCTTCCTCTCTCACCTCGGCTCGTCTTGTCCTAAGCTGGCGGTTTTCCACGCGGGAAGCAAGATTA
Source organism: Closterium sp. NIES-65 (assembly GCA_948144175.1). Taxonomy (NCBI): domain Eukaryota; kingdom Viridiplantae; phylum Streptophyta; class Zygnematophyceae; order Desmidiales; family Closteriaceae; genus Closterium; species Closterium sp. NIES-65. Next base: position 444,274 of record CANXME010000986.1, read on the forward strand.
TCGGAGATCCGGAAAACGACGACAGGAAGCACTTACATCCGGTTACTGAAAACGGTTTGGATCAGCTCTTTCGACAATGCAAGCAACTTGAGGTGCTGTCGCTGGACTGCCTTCACCCGAACGTCGTATTTCCGGCTTCGTTCTTCCAGCTTTCGCAGCTTCGCATTCTCGTTCTCCCGGACGCGACAGCGCTGACGGATTCTGGGTTCTCAAAACCTCTCGTCTCTCACGTCTATTCGCATAACGTCCCAGGACTTGGACTATCAGCATCTCGTGAATCTCATTCAGCTTCCGAAGCTTACCAATGTTGCAATCAATTGCGTTGACGAACCTATCGCCAGCTTTTCCGCTTCACGTCTGCAGTTCCTAACGTCTCTGCAACTCGAGGGCGATGGCTTTTTTTTCAGCCAATTCTTTCCCTCGGAAGTGCCGTGCTTCAGGCTGGAACGGCTGGTGATTGCGAATTGCGACTTGGACCGACTTCCGAATGACATTGGCGAGGTTTTGCCTTGTCTCTGCGAGCTGACCCTGCGATGGTGCTCAGGACTCACCGGGCTGCCTGAAGATTTTACGTCTCTGACCCGGTTGGAGAGCCTGACAGTCTCCTCATGCCTCAGCTTTTCTAGCCTGCCCGACAATTTCGATCGGTTGCCTGCCCTGAAAACTTTGTTCCTGCGTATGCTGGCCCTGACCAACCTCCCCAATTCATTTGGGCGTCTCAGATCTCTCGAAAGAATCACAATGTGCAGGCTCCCTATCACGGAACTCCCAGAATCCTTCTCTTCCCTCACCTCCCTGAAGACCCTGCTCATGGTTTCTTGCTGCGAGATTCAGCAGCTTCCTGCGAATTTCGACCGCCTAGGAGCTCTCAAGTCGCTATGCATGGTCAAGCAGCCAATACTGAAGCTTCCAGTGGGATTGGGGGGGATGGCTGCCATCCAAAGGATTTATGAGGGAGAAGTGTTCAATCGGCTGCAGCTCCCGGGTTCACTCACTGGGTTGACTTCGTTGACTCAGCTTGACCTGGATTTCATTTCCGAAGAGAAGCTTCCCGAGGGCATTGGGAAGCTGAATCAGCTGCGCCAACTTCACATCCAGTGCTGTTTCGATCTCAAAGAGATTCCTGATTCCGTGACAGGGCTGACCAATCTGGATACCCTCACTATTGGGTTGTGCAGCCAGCTCGTGTCACTTCCCAACAAGCTCGATGGGCTTTTCAAGCTCAAACGCCTGGAGATAATCGGGTGTCACCCTGCTGTATGGCTGAACGGTCCTCGAATCTCCCTGCCATCCTCTCTCGATTCCCTTAGTCTGGGGAGCTACAATCACGCCATGCATCTGCTAGACCTCCCTGTGCTGCCGAATCTCAAGAAGCTGACACTGAATGTGGTCAATGTGGAGGGTGGGGAAGGTGGTGTGGCTGTCCACAGTGCTTTCCCCCAGTTAGAGCATCTGGAGTTGGTGTTGGCAGAAGATGCAGAGGAGCTCACGTTCCCTTTGGCTTCTCTCCCCCAGCTGCGGATTCTGGCGATCTCCAGGGCTGGTAACATCGAGAAGCTTCCAGGAAGCATTGGCTCAGACCTGAAGCATCTTCGGCACTTGCGGATAGAGAATGCTCCAGAATTGCAAGTGCTGCCAGAAACGGTCACCCAGCTTCGCCATCTGACATCCTTGGGGGTTCATGCACCCAAACTCACTTCCCTTCCCACCAGCATTGGTGCGCTATCCAGGCTACGGGAGCTGGATCTCTCAGACTGCTCTGCCCTGGAGAATCTCCCTGCTTCGCTCACCCAGCTCGCCTGCCTGAACAAGTTGAGTGTTCAAAACACTGCGATCCGCTCGTTTCCAGCAAACTTCGCGCAGCTGACCCGGCTGAAGAGTCTGGACCTGTATGGATGTGCAAGATTGGAGAGCCTGCCGGAAGATTTTCCTGAGCTCGGGATGCTGCAGTTTTTTAGGTATGGTGGGTGCACGCATGAACTGGACAGGAAAATAAAACAGGAGGTAATAGACCATGGCATGTATGGGTTAACAATTAGAAGTTATTAGTTGTGAGGTAATGATTGTACCGTATGTGTGAGTTGACAGTTCCGGCTGGATTTGGTTGTAGGTTGTGAATGTGGAATGAGGGACGGAAATGTGGTTGCTTGCTGAGACAGACAACGAAATCTGTCTGTGCTAACATTATGATTAGCCTCCTGGTCCAACACAGCTACAGGAACAATAAATCTGTTAGGATTGGAACTGCGTTGCTACCACACTCCTGCAAAACACGGCTAGTACCGAATGACTCTGTAAGAGGTAAAGACGACCGCGAATCTGCAGAAGCCTTTCCAAATTCGCGACTGCGTGATGAAGGCTCTTCTTCTGTCGTGCGCTGAGTTATCGACCGGCAGTGAAAGAAGCCCTTCTACTTTCGGCGAACTCACGAAACACAGTTACTCGCGAGCGCTGGAGGAATCTAGCTTTCTCCAATTCCATTGGAGGAAACTGATCCCCCAACAGCAAGGTGCAAACTGCTGGGGTCTTCTGGCAGCCACAAAATTACTCGCTGGAGAATCCTTTCTTGAGCTTGGCTGTCGCTTAGTTTTCTGGCTGTGACACGGCTTGTCCGTGTCCGACAAAGGGGAAAAGCGTTGCAACCAGCTCGGCTCGGCTTCTATTGACCCTTGTCCTCCACGCTACTTCACTCATACCTAGTTTTGCTGTCTGTTGCCTGCACCGAAGAGAACGTTGATAGTGCTTGGCGACCGAGTATTAGGGCGATTCTTCCTGGGTGATTTTACAGCAAAGCATCATGGCGGACACCAAGTTGAAGCTGATGAGCTCAGACAATGAGATATTTGAGGTAGACCAAGAGGTAGCCCTTCAGAGCGACATTGTTAAAAAAGGTGATTGAAAATGCCGATGCGTCATCTGCCAGCGCTCCCATCCGTTTGCCAGAAGTCTCTGGGAAAATTCTAGATAAGGTGATTGAGTACTGCAAAGTATCACGTAAATGCGAAGAAGCCTGCAGTCACGGACAAGGAGGTGAAGGCGTGGGATCAAGAGTTCATCAAAGTTGATCAGAGTACCCTGTTCGACCTAATAATGGTGCGTATCCACCTTCTTCTAATCATGCATCATCCATTGTTCTGTCTTAGCTTCAGTCCTTCCGTTGACGTATTCATCTTTGTTGCCATGCTCCCATACCCTGTGATTCATAAGATGTTACTACCAGGCTGCGGATAATTTGAAAATTAAAGATCTGTCGGAGCTTACAACCCAGGCTGTAGCTGACATGGTTCGAGGTCAGACGCCAGAGGAAATCGGCAGGACATTTGGAAGCGACCTTACTCCAGAACAAATAGAAGAAGTTCGTCGCGAGAACCCGTGGGCTTTCGATGGTCCGCCCAAAACTGGGCGATCGTGAATCACCGTAGAAGACACATGCTTCGGGTGCTAAGCAGGGAGACTTTCTCTGTTTAAATTTGGTGTCAATTGCTTCAGGTTTGAGATTGTTGGTTTCACGAAGATTGTGCTGGGGACCAAGTGTCATTGTGTTTTACGATACCTTTGCATTGACTGTAACATTCTGAGGACGTACTGAATGTAGAAATACCGAATGGCTCTGCAACAAGGATAGCATGCGAATTTGAACGAACCTTTCCGCTGGAATCTCGAAGTTTGGGGGTTGCGAAAACTTTCGGCGATTCAGTTTCGCACTGAGATTCCTCGCCCCATATGCAAAGATAATCAGCCCAGCTAGTTGCAACATATGCTCGTAGTAATTTACAAATTACTCTTTGGCAAGGCCCGTGACTCTTCGCGCCTCGAGCGTCACCTTACAAGAGCATTGTTTCATAAGCAGCGGATCCGACCTAACGATTCCAGCCAACTCCGCTCTCCCTTTCCGTCTTGCCGCAGTTTCCAAACCTTCGCGCAATCATTGCGACACGGTGATACTGTACAGTTCTGCTGGAATGCCCGCGCCGCGCGGCCCTTGATCCTAATATGGCGCTCTTCGCGAGTCCTGTAGCCGCGACAGGCTGTCGCGTTTTAGCCCGCGTTGAGCCTCCTCGTGTCGCTCACCCGTATGACTCTCTCTCACTCCACTCGCGTCCCCTCGTCCCGTCGGCCCCTTGTCGAGTCTCGTCCGTGTTCTGGCTGTCAGGATGTCAGCCGCGCCGCACCCCGCCGCACCGCGCGGAACCGCATCGGACTCAACCGCTGTTCATCGAACGGTACAGCATTCAGCCGCATTGCATGTCGCAGTCTCAAAGCTCCAGCTCGGACCCTCACTCGACTTCCTCCCTGTCGTCATCAGCACCACAATCGACCGCGCTGCACCCCTCCCCATCGCGTGCAGCACCGCACTCAACCGCACAAATTGCACCCTCTACATCTCCTCCTTCCTCCCCTTCTCTCCCTGAGCTGCTTGCTGCATGGAGGGAGAAGCGAGCAAGACAACACGACGCTGCAACCACAGAACCGCACTCAACCGCACAATCTGACACGCAATCCACGTCAGCAGCCCACTCAGACGCCAGAATCGAAGACACCAAGATCTCAACGTCCTTAGCCCCCTCGCTTCTTGCTGATATGCGAAGTGAAATGAAGACCGTTGCTCAGCTGTACAGCCGTCAGGGGGGAAATCAAGGGGGAAAGAAGGTTTCAGACTCTGTGGGTGGTTCAGGAGAGAACGGAGGTGACTATAGCGAGGTTCTTCGTGTACCAGCCTCGCTACAGGAGGCGGAGGATCTTCTCCAACAGCTAATAGAGGTTCGCAATCTCACTCATCTTCTCCAACAGCTAATAGAGGTTCGCAATCTCTCTCGCAATAGAATGCCTCTCTGTGTGGTGTTAACCTGGTGGCGTTCTCAGGGGGAGTCGACTCCTCAACCCCAACCACCCATCCACCTCCTCTTCTCCCCTCCCTTTGTGCCTCTCACCCCACCCTCTCCCAGGAGACTCGCTCCCTCTCCTCTCCCTCTGGGGTCAACCTGGTGGCGTTCTCAGGGGGGGTTGACTCCTCCCTCGCTGCCCACCTGCTGCACAGAGCATTCTCGGACTCACTCTCTTGCTCACCTTGCCTTCAACACCCACCCTCCCAGGAGACTCGCTCCCTCTCCTCTCCCTCCGTGGTCAACCTGGTGGCGTTCTCAGGGGGGGTTGACTCCTCCCTTGCTGCTTTCCTCCTGCACAGAGCACGCTCGGACCTCCCTTCAATCAAACCACTTGCTCACTTTGCCATCAACCCACATCCTCCCAGGAAACCCGTTCGCTCGCCTCTCCCTCCGGGGTCAACCTGGTGGCGTTCTCAGGGGGAGTGGACTCCTCGCTTGCTGCCTTTCTGCTGCACAGAGCACTCTCAGACCCGCCTTTGCCTCCTCCCGCACACTCACCCACTCACTCCCACTCCCACTCACACTCACAAGCACAATCCCGCTCACACACAGACTCACACTCACACTCGCCTCCCACAGTAGCCGCTGTGATCGCCTTAAGCCCCTCGCTCTCCTCCTCTCAGCTAATCACAGCCCGCCACGTGGCAGCAGCCATAGGCATTCCCCTGTGGGAGGTAAGTAGGTTTCCTCCAGTTATTCTGTTTGCGTGGTTGATTGCTGCCGTTTTGCCTATACGCCTCTGCCCGTTTCACTTGGTTTGGCCTTCAGTTTTGCACCCTCCGTTGACTTTTGCTTCGTTGGGTTTGGGAAACGTACACTGTGGGAAGGGCGTGTAAAAAAACCATCAAGTTTTCCCACCTAACCAATCGTAGGAGTCTGTGTAAGCCTCTTTTGAGTCAGTTTGATTCATGTTGGCTTGGGTGACAGCACCTGCAATCTTGGATAAATGCATTTGTCATTTTGAGTAACTGTAGAAGTCGTCTGACTCTGAATGACCTCGCTTGACCCTCCTTGTTCTCTTTGCCCCTTCAGGTGGAAACAACAGAGGGTCAGGTGCCAGAGTACGTGGCGAATGAGGGAGCGAGCTGCTACGCCTGCAAGGCAACCCTCTACACCACGCTATACACTGTAGCGCAGCAGTCCTTAACGAGGATAGGAATGGATAGCAGCAATCGTAATGAAGGTAAGGAGTTAGATGTGAGTCGTTTTCCCTGAGAGGCCACTGCCTACACCACACTGTACACTGGCGCAGCAGTCTTTGGCGAGGATGGGAATAGAGGGGAGTAACTGTAGTGAAGGTAAGGAATAGCAAGTCCTTAAGTGACATCTCAGACCTATCTTGCTGTGGCCTGATCGCAGCTCTGCATTGCTGATTGCCCCTCATCTCCCCATGCCTTCTCAACCCCTCTCAACCCCCCTCAACCCCTTTCAACCCTTACCCCTCCGTACCCTACTTGTCCCCAGTCACTCTGTTCAACGGCACCAATGCGGACGACCTATCAGACCCCTCCCGCTTGGGCATCCCAGCAGCTATGCCTTCTCAACCCCAATCAACCACGTGCAACCACTCTGTACCTCCCATCAACCCCTTCGTACCTCCACTTATCCCAGTCACTCTGTTCAATGGCACCAACGCGGATGACCTCTCAGACCCCTCCCGCTTGGGTCTGCTGGCTGCTCTGCACTGCCGGGTCGTGTCTCCCCTCGCCCGCCTACCTAAAGCCGCTGTGCGGGTGAGACCTTATGGGTCAGCACAGCTTATTCATTGGGAAAGGGGTGCATGAGATGGGGATGAAAGAGTGCCTTCGCCTCTTGCTTGGTCCTGCTGGCAGCTCTGCACTGCTGGGTCGTGTCTCTTCTCGCCCGCCTGCCTTAAGTTGCTGTGCGGGTGAGTGGGGAATGTGGGTGGGTGGGTGCACATCTCTTGAGTACTAGGTACGCGATGCTCCTCCTGATTCCTGCCTGCTCTGCACTGCCGGGTCGTGTCTCCCCTCGCCCGCCTGCCCAAGGCTGCTGTGCGGGTGAGTCCGGTGTGGTGGTGAATGGGTGGAGTGCGGTGGTAAGTGTACATCTCCCGCCCACTAGGTAAGGGCATCTCTTGCTGCGTCCTTCGTGCTCTGCGCTGCCGGGTCGTGTCTCCCCTCGCGCGCCTGCCCAAGGCTGCTGTGCGGGTGAGTGGTCAACGCTCAGCACAGATCGGTAATTGGTTCATGAGACGGGAATGCAAGAGTGCTCTCACCTCGCGCCGGGTCGTGCTGCTTGGTCCTGCTAGCTGCTCTGCACTGCCGGGTCGTGTCTCCCCTCGCGCACCTGCCCAAGGCTGCTGTGCGGGTGAGTGAGTAGGCTGTGGGGTTCAGTGCGGTGTGCAGCACAGCTCTGTGTCCCATAAGGGGTGCGTGGGAATGCATTCTTGCCGCTCCTGTTTTGGCCTTCTGGCTGCTCTGCACTGCCGGGTCGTGTCTCCCCTTGCCCGCCTGCCTTAAGTTGCTGCGCGGGTGAGTGAGCAGCACAGCCCATCAGAGCAGCAGGTTTGCTCAACTATAACATGTCACTCCCTCTTCTCCCCCTTCTTTCTTTCCTCCAAGCAGTAATAGCCAGAGGAGCAGGTTTGTTCAACTGGAACCTGTCACCCCCTCTCCTCCCCCTTCTTTCTTTCCTCCAAGCAGTAATAGCCAGAGGAGCAGGTTTGCTCAACTGGAACCTGTCACCCCCTCTCCTCCCCCTTCTTTCCTCCAAGCAGTAATAGCCAGAGGAGCACGTTTTCTCAACTGGGACTTGGCAGCGTCGCCCTGCCTGTGCAGCTGATTGCCGTTCAAAGAGCCCCACTGCTGCTGCTCCCTTCAGCTCTCCTGCTACCCTTTTTCCCCCTTCTCTCCTCCCAACTGGGACCTCACTGCATCGCCCTGCCTGCCTCTCAACCCCTCATTTCCCCAACCCCTCATTTCCCCAACCCCGGCTCCCCCCCTCCCCTTGACACCACTCTCACCCATTTCCTCCCCTTTTCTTCAGGCTGTAGCACGAGCAGCGGGTTTGCCTAGCTGGGACTTGGCAGCATCACCCTGCCTGCGCAGCAGACTGACATGCTGAGGCTTGCCCCTCCTGTCCTCTCTCGTGTTGCCCCTTATTTCCACCTCTCTTTTTCAGGCTGTAGCACGAGCAGCGGGTTTACCCAACTGGGACTTGGCAGCATCACCCTGCCTGCGCAGCAGACTAGCGTTTGGGGTTGAAGCCACAGCAAGCACTCTGATGCTGGTGGAGCGAGCGGAGAAGATGGTGAGTGGAAAGGGGGGAGAGGAGTTGGGGAGAAAACTGGGGAGACCTTCTAGTCAAGGAGTGGTTTGTTAGAACAAAGGGTTAGTTGGACGGGACAGGAGGTCAGAGCAGACTAGCGTTTGGAGTTGAAGCCCAGCAAGGACACTGATGCTGGTGGGGAGAGCAGAGGAGATGGTGAGTGGACGTGGCGGGGGAGGATTTGGGGTGCAGGTAAAAGAAGATTAGGGTTTGGAGTTGAAGCCCAGCAAGGACACTGATGCTGGTGGAGAGGGCAGAGGAGATGGTGAGTGCAAGGAGTGGGGGAAGATTGTTATTATTATTATTATTCAAATCCTCAGTCAATTGTCCTTACAGTTCCCCATCCCATATTCTTTCCCTCCCAGGTCCGCTCCTTCCTTCCTCTCACCCAAAGAGACAACACGAGAGTGCGCCTGCTGCATCCCACCTTTGCGCTCTTTCTCTCCCAATCCCATTGATCCTCCATACAACCTTCTCTTCCCCCTTCCTCTCTCCTTCCCAGGTCAGCTCCTTGCTCCCCCTCGGTCCAAGGGACAACACGAGAGTGCGCCTGCTGCATCCCACCTTTGCACCCTTCCTCTTTGAATCTTATAGTTTCTTCATTTCCCTCTCCCCTCTCCCCCCACCCCTCTCTCCCTCCCAGGTCCGCTCCTTGCTTCCTCTCACCCCAAGGGACAACATGAGAGTGCGCCTACTGCATCCCACCGCACTCCCCTCTCCTGCTACCACATCCACCACTGCCGCCACAAGGATCCCAGTTGCTGCCTCACCACTTCAATCACCATTTGAACCGCTTCAAAGCATGCCAATGGGTGCAAACTCAGCTCCCCACGATGCTCTCTGCGCACTGCTAGAGGTGGAGGCAAATGTCTTGCAGCAGGCAGAGGAACAGCATCCAGGCATCGAGGCGGGTATGACTGCCCTTGGTCTTCACTACTTGGGCTGCAGGGCATTCAAAAGCGGCAGCCTGGTGTTTCCGCTTTAGCTTCCTTTTGCTGCGGCTCATAGTGGAGCAGGCAGAGGAACAGCAGGCAGGCATCGAGGTGGGTATGGCAGCCCTTGGTCTTCACTACCTGGGCTGCAAAGCCTTCAGGAGTGGCAGCATGGTGTTTCTGCTTTAGCCTCCTCATGGTGTGTGGGTGCTCCCATGACTTAACAACCAGGGTCACACCAGCAGGCAAGCATTGAGGCGGGTATGGCAGCCCTAGGTCTGCACTACCTGGGCTGCAGGGCCTTCAAGAGCGACAGCCTCGTTATGCCTCTGTAGCTTCTCTGTGCTGCGGCTACCTACGGGTCCCACCACCCAAGGTTCACCTGCCGTGCGCCAGAAACCTCTAAAAAAGCAGACTAGGAGATTTTAGCCATAACCTGAGAACATGCATGGTACACCTGCCCTGCCCACTGGTTGCTCTGAATGGGCCTAAAACAAAGTCACTGGCTTGTCCTTGGTGGTATGGAACGTCCTGTCCGAATGGCGCTGAAGGCCGGACGTGAAGAGATATAGACAATGTAGATATTTGTCTATAATTTCATTAGGTTGTACGGTAGTTGGGTGCAGAGAGTTGATCCTATGAAGTTTATGAGAGTGAACACGCCCTGGCATTCCCTTTCGATTTCTCCGATGGCTGGCTGAGGTAACGAGGTAGGAGGAAGTACATTGAGGGCGACGTCAGGTTGTACAACTTTTTGTACGCCCACTGCGGTTAACTCTGTTTCAACACGGTGCAGAGCGGTAAACGTCAAGAACCGCTTTCCAACGTTTTGGACCGTTTTGAACCACGATACAAGTGAGAAGAAAAGAACGAGAATGAAATGACTATGAACGAAGTGAGTACAAATAGGAAACCCTAATTGGGTTGTACCCCCTATGGGATACCCCACTATAGCCTACACAAATAAGTAAGCTATAATGTTCTGACACACCCCCATAGGCAAAGTGGGGGAGAACAAGGGGTCACAAGACCAGTCAAGTAAAGCAAAGCAAAGCTCAGGGTGGATCACAAAGTCACCACACATTCCGAGCACAAGTTCAAAGGCCAGAAGGCCAGTCCACATGCAAGATCATATACAGAGATATACAAGAGTCAAGCAAGCAAGGGCAAGAGTATATATAGGTGAAGGTACAAGCAAGGTCAAGAAGTGAGCAAGTGAGGCAAGACAGGCACAAGACCCAGCTGCGTGCAGCAGCGCTGATGATCACAAGGCGCAAGTGCCTTGGTGAAGACATCAGCAGTGTTGGCATCAGAGGCCACGTACGCAAGTCGCAACTGTCCACGCTGCTGTAGCTCACGAGCAAGAAAGTAGCGGAGAGCAATGTGCTTTGTCCTGTGCTCCAGTCGCTGCTCTCGACACAAGGCCAGCATGGCCTTGTTGTCTACGTACAGGACTGGAGGAGAACGAGGCGGCTCTCCAAGGTCGGTCAGCAGGTAGGTGAGCCAGCGAAGCTCGTGGGCAGCCATAGTGTTGGGCTGAAAAGGCCCTAAGGATCTTTACAGAGGATAACTCTGGGTAGGATACTTTGTAATAGCGGAAGCGTTTAATGAAGCTTTGTGAACCGACCTTGCACTAGTGTGTGAGAGCAAAGTAGATTAAATTATATTGAAAGGATACAAGCTTATATAATAATACAGGGAATATGAAGAGATACGGTTATAACTACTTTTACTGTTGCTGTTGCGGTTCGATACAGTGCGACTCGGGCAACTGCTCTGTAACGAGTCAGTTGTGTGTCCTTAACTGTCGCGCTGTTCTTGTCAGGTCAAGGGTCAGCGACCTTTGACTTTCGCGTAACTTCCTGCAGCCGATTCAACCTCCGAGGGTTGACTCGCAGGTGCTTCGGTGTAGGTTGCCTCGCTTCTGGTGCAATGTTTTGACACTGCTGAAGCGTTTAAGTTCCATTGTTTCCAACACTCCCCTTTGCTTCTGGAGTGTCGCTACTGGTAACGTGGCTCTGTCCAGTCAGCAGCATGCAGTATTCGAACTTCTGCTTTCCGAGCTTCTTGGTCAAGTAATCGGCTGCCATCTCAGACGTGGGACAGTATGACAGTTCGAGTTTCCCCTTCTCGATCTCGTCCTTCACGAAGAAATAGCGCAGGGCAATGTGTTTCGTCTTGTTTGCGAAGCCGCTCTTGTTGGCGATGCGAATTGCTGACTGGTTGTCGCAGAACACGGTGAAGCTGGGTAACTCGGCTAACTTCGCTTCTTCCAGCAGTTCGCGAAGGTAAAGTCCCTCCTTGGTGGCTGAGCAGAGTGCGATATATTCCGCTTCAGCTGAATTCAGTGCGATTAACTCCTGCTTACTCGACTACCAGGAGATAGGACCGATAGGCTCGAGGCGGTAGACATAGCCGGTGCGTGAGCGCCTATTGTCGGTGTCGCCGGCGTGATCGGCGTCGACGTAGCCGATTAGCTTGGTCGGTGTAGTTGCGTTTTTGTGATAAGTTAGTCCGATCGTCGCGGTGCTGACGAAGTAGTGGAGAGCGCGATCGAGTTCCGCCAGATGCTCTGCTTCAGGCTTCTTGAGATAGGTGGCGAGCTGACTCGCGGAGTAGGATAAGTCGGGACGGCATGTGACTGCTGCGAAGAGAAGACACCCGAGCTTCTTCTGATAGTCGCGTATGCCGGCAGGCTTGAGTAGAATAGATCGTTCCTTTTTCGGTTCCTGACGTGTAGCGGTAAGGCGTGGAGAGGGCGCTTGGTGTGAGACCGAAGCGTTTTGCGATGGTGTCGGCGTATTTCTCGGCGCTGAGGTAGATCGCGTCCTTCCCTTCTCGGATGTTGAGTCCGAGATATTGTGTGACGGTAGATGAGACGGTGAGGGTAAGGTCCTTCTGCAGCTCCCCTTCGAACCACGTGGCGATGCCGTCGGTTGACCCAATGTAGAGGAGATCGTCCACGTAGACGATCAGGAGAACGTAGTCGCTTCCCTTTGTGAGGCGGTACATGCCCTGGTCATGCGGGAGTTGTTTAAAACCGATGCGGATAAGGCGGGTGTGCAGGTACTGCTGCCACAGTCGCGGTGCCTGCTTGATCCCGTAGAGCGACTTAAGCAGCTGACAGACTTGATTGGGTTCACCGTGGGAGCCGTGCGGGAGCTCGTTGAAGATTTCTGCATCCACAGGTGCGTAGAGAAAAGCGTTTGCGACGTCGATTTGTCGCAGTTTCTTTTTCTTCATGGCGGCGATGGCGATGAGGATTCGGAGTGAGGTGTGACGGCTGACCGGAGCGAAGGTTTCGGTGTAGTCTCTTCCGAGCTCCTGGTCAAAGCCGCGCACGACCCAGCAAGCCTTGAATTTGTCGATGGTGCCGTCAGCTTTCATCTTCACACGGAAGACCCACTTCCCGGTAAGGATAGTCTTGTTTTGTGCTACGCCGATGGGAACGATTTTCCAGGTGTTGCGCTCCTCCAGTGCCTTCAGCTCTTTGTCCATGGCTTCACGCCATTTCTCCCTATGTTCCCCCCCCAGAGCCTGTTGAACCGTCGCAGGCTCTTTAGGAATGGCGGCGCCATGGACTGCGGTGACGAGTCCAAGGATTTGGAGGCCACTCTGTGTGTAGCGGGGGAGTGTGCCGGGGAGAGTGTTGTCCTCGGGATAGGCTGCTTCGTCTCCCTCTTCTGGATCAGGTATGAAGTTTGGTCCTATGCGTTCAGCTTCGTCGGTGTTGACTCTTGCAGGTGTTACGTAACCGTTGTCGGCGAAATGGTAGTAGATTTCGGCGTTGTTACTGTCGCGCGGGTTTTCGTCATCCATGGGGACGTTGACGGAGCAGTACGGGAGTGGTCCGGCTGCTTCCGAGGCTCCTTCCACGTTCTGCTCGTCCCAGTCAGCTTCGTCTTCTGCCGATGCGAAGGCTCGGTTGCCACGGAAACCACCTGTGGGGTCTCGGTTCTCGTCCAGGTTGGCAAGATAAGTTTGCATGGTGAGTCGTTCGTAGAAGATGATGTCACGTGCTGCCACTGTTTCCTTCGTGTGGACGTCGAAGATTTTCCATGCGTTGTAGTGTTTTTCGATGCCCAGGTGTAGCCCCCACTGTGCTCGTTGCGAAAATCGGCCGGCCCGTGCAGATGGTGGTCGGTACTGTACCATGCACCCAAAAACTCGTAACATTTTTGTGTTGCCCAATTTCCCGGTCCACAGCAGATGCGGTGATGCGTTGTTCGGGAGTGACGACGAGGAGAGCAAGTTGTGTAGCATTACAGCGTGGTCCATCGCTTCTGGCCACTGGTGGTTGGGAAGCCGCATGCCACGTAACAGTTTCCGCATGGTGTTTTGGAGGGTCCTGTTCAGCCTTTCTGCTACACCCTGTTGTTGATGGGCGTAAGGAAGGGAGATGAGGCGCTTGATGCCTTTCTCAGCCAGGTAGTTCTTGAACCTCGTCGAGGTATATTCTCCTCCTCCGTCTATTTGGAAGCTTTTTAACTTGACGCTCGATTCCCGCTCTGCTACGGGAAGCCACGCGACGAACGCCTCGAGCGCCATATCTTTGCTTGGGAGATGCAGGTGCCAGACGTAGCGTGTTGCGGCGTCGATGAAGGTAATTGTGTAGAGGTACGTATTGCCCTGGTTCACGGTTGTACAGGATGTCGCTGTACACCTTTTCGAGTGGTGTGTAAGCTGGTGCACTTGGGTTGTGGTGCGATGGGAACGGTTGATGAGGTAGGTCTCCTTCTGGGCAGGTGAAGCATGTGCCGCGTACGCGTTGGAGTTCTTGTCCGTTGGTTAATAGGAGTGAGTCTTTGTCGAGCACTCCTGCTCGTATTGTGTTGTTTAACACTGTGTTGCTTGGGTGTCCCATTCTTGCGTGCCAGGTTGCTTCGTCGGCACGGTGTCCGGGTGATCGTCGGTACAGATCCGAGTTGGAGTAGAAGCTGGTGGTGAAGTTGGGGCTGTGATGAAACTCTCGTGGTGCTGGCTGAAACTGTTGTGCAGGTGTCGGTGAAGCGTCGTCAACGAGGACTGGTGCCGTTGAAGGACCAGCGACTGGTGTTGTTGTTGGTGCCGTTGTTTTCTCTGCTGCTGCCGATGTTGTTCATGCTGCTCCCGATGTTGTCTCTGCTGCTGCCGATGTTGTTCCTGTTGCTCCCGATGTTGTCTCTGCTGCTGCCGATGTTGTTGCTAATGCCCTTGTTCGCTCTGTCTCAGGGATGGTATACGAATACCAGAAGCCGCCCGGACTGAAGTCAGGGTCAAGGTTCGGAGGGTGTGTCCAGTTGGTGAAGTTAACTATGGCGTCACTGTCGGCGGTGCCAAGATCGGGAACGAAGTCCAAGACGAAGACGTTGTTCTTGAGGACCGCCTTCCCGATGTAGAGACCTCCTCTCCCATGATACAACTTGAACTCCTGGATGGTGCTGTCTGCTTCGAGGTGAATACCTTTCGCCATCAGCTGACTGACACTCAGTAAGTTGTAGCCGAGGCCTTCTGCAATTAAAACCTTTGACATCTGTAGTATGACGTTTGTCTCTCGCGACTGAAGTTGTACGATTCCTTGCCGTCGTGTGCGCAGGTTCTAATTGTTGGCGACGGTTATGACGACTTCCCGTTGAAGCTGGTATTCTTGTTGTACGAAGCGTCCTGAAGAGCACATGTGCTGTCCGCAACAGCTGTCCAAGAACCACGTGTCTGTCCCTGAAGGCTCGCTTTGGGCGATGGCGGCGTACGTTGGATTTGGTTTGAGTGCTTCGCGGCGAGGTGTGGTGTTATCGAGATGGTCTTCTGGTGAGTAATGTGGCGGTGAATCGGTGATGCAGGATTCGCTCAGTCTTGCCATGCAGCTGATGATGTTTCTTGCTCCTTGTGCAGGTTGTCCCGGTGAAGTTGAGGCTTGGACCTGAGTCGTCGGGTTCGCCTGTGTTGAAGTCACTTGAATGCTTGAAGGTCGTAGTTGCCGCTGCAAGGCAGTTAACTGTTGTCGATTCGGGCAGTGCGTGCGTGGGTGCCCTGATGTCTTGCAGATGTGACAAAACGGAGGTACTGGCTTCGGCTGCTGCTGTCGGTTGTTGTAGTTGTTGTGTCGTCGCTGAGTATGGAAAGCGAATTCTGACGTTGTCGTCTTTCGTTTGTGTCGTTCTTCTTGCAGATCCATGTCCTGCTGCTCGGCGTGTATTTCGGCGCAGAGTGCTGCTTCAGAAATTCTTCCGTGGGCTCGAAGAATTGCTTTGGTGGCGCGCCACTGAGGACCGAGGCCACCGATGATGACTGCTACGAAGGCGTCTTCAGAGATTGATCCTCCGCATCGAAGAAGCTTGTCGCGCAATTCGCGACATCGGCTGATATACGCCAACCCCTTTTCTCCTGGTTTCATTTCAACTGTTGTCAACTGCGCCATTAACCTGCTCTGGTTTACACTGTCTGTTGCTTGATACAGGTTCTTCAGATGGCCATACGCGAGTTCCGCCGAGTTGCCGAAGGTCCGGTAAGAGCGAATGTTCTGCTGCTGAGTTGGTGTGATGTTTCTCAGTAGAATAGTATATGCCATCATCGATTGATACGTATACTGCTGCTTCTCATACTGTGTGCCGTTTGCTGGATACTGCAGGGATCCATCGAAGAAACCGAGTATCTGCGCGCCCTCCATCATTAGCTCGAATTCAAAGGACCAGGTGAAGAAGTCCTTTCCGTCAAAAGGTCTTGATGTTTGCAGTTTCAAGACATGCGCGAATTGCGACTGAACTTGTAATGCGTCCATTGGTTTGTCTTGCGCAGGTGGAGGTTGAGGCAAGAAGCTGATTGACCCGCGCTCGTACGAGGCGAAGGTGGGTTGCTGCTGTTGATTCCCTCGCGCATATGACGACCCATCAAGGCTCATGGGTGTCGCTCCGTTGTTGCTGTTGTGTGTCTGTGCAGGTCCCGACTGCTGGTGTTGCTCGTAGAAGGACATGAAGGAGAAGAATTTCTCCATCATGCTCTGATCAAAGTCAGAAGGATGGTTCGTGGGGGTCTCGGTTGACGTTCCCCTTGGTCTTGCTGCCGTGCCTTCCTCTGTCTGCAGGCCAGAGGCTGGCGGTGGAGTAGGAGTAGTGCCCGAGGAGCCAGTAGGGGAGCTCCTTTCCTTGTTTGTTGCCATGTCTTGTAATGATCTTGAAAAGGTAGAGTTTCCCCTGTATGCTCTCATACCATGTTGGGCTGAAAAGGCCCTAAGGATCTTTACAGAGGATAACTCTGGGTAGGATACTTTGTAATAGCGGAAGCGTTTAATGAAGCTTTGTGAACCGACCTTGCACTAGTGTGTGAGAGCAAAGTAGATTAAATTATATTGAAAGGATACAAGCTTATATAATAATACAGGGAATATGAAGAGATACGGTTATAACTACTTTTACTGTTGCTGTTGCGGTTCGATACAGTGCGATTCGGGCAACTGCTCTGTAACGAGTCAGTTGTGTGTCCTTAACTGTCGCGCTGTTCTTGTCAGGTCAAGGGTCAGCGACCTTTGACTTTCGCGTAACTTCCTGCAGCCGATTCAACCTCCGAGGGTTGACTCGTAGGTGCTTCGGTGTAGGTTGCCTCGCTTCTGGTGCAATGTTTTGACACTGCTGAAGTGTTTAAGTTCCATTGTTTCCAACACATAGCCCCGGCGTAGATCTCAGCCTCACAACTGGAGCCGAGGACAGAAGACGAGCGGGTAGCCCGCCACGAAACAGAGCCGGAACCAAGGCTGAAGGTGTAACCTTGTGACGACCGCTGCGTAGCCTGGTCGTCAGCCCAAGAAGCGTCTGCATGCCCAGTGAGGACCACTGGACTGCGCCCTCCAAGCACTAGCCCCATGCCCGACGTACTGCACAAGTAGCGCAACACCCTCTTCGCTGCAGCCATGTGCTCTGGTCGGTGTCTCCCAGGAGCAACATAGCGTGCAAGAATGCTAAGAGGGTATGCAAGGTCAGGTCGTGTGCAGGTCATCAGGTACATGAGGCAGCCAACAAGCTCTGCATACGGGCCACTCGACTCTACGGACTCATCCGAAGGCAGAGCTGAGAGCGAGTGGCGAGTAGGCAAAGGAGTGGCCTGAGGCGAGGAGTACGTGTAGCCGAAGCGCTGAAGGACCTGCTGCACCATGTGTGACTGAGTCAGGGTAATGGTGCGGCGTGCTCTGTCCCGGGTGATCTGCAAGCCAAGGTAGCTGCGCAGTTCACCCAGGTCAGTGCACGTGTGTCTCTTCTGCAGCTCGGACTTCACGTAGGTGAGTCCAGCAGTGTCAGCTGTGGCAAAGACCAAGTCGTCGACGTACACGAGGATGTAGAACGGCGGCAGAGAGGTGTCGCTGCGCAGAAACAGCGACGGGTCAGCAGTAGAAGGAGCAAACCCAAGTGCCGCCAGCGTAGCCCTCAGTGTGTCGTGCCACTCACGTGGCGCCTGGCGGAAACCGTAGACTGGACGCCGGAGACTCCACTGGGTACCAGGAGGGAAAGACCCAGTGAAGCCAGGTGGGCGACGCAGCCAGATCTCCTCGTGCAGGCTGCCCTGCAAGAAAGCAGTTCTGAAGTCGAGAGAGTGCAGCTCGTAGTCACGGTGAGCAGCAACGTTCAGCAGTACCCGAAGAGTGGTCATCTTCGGGGTGGGAGAGAAGGTCTGAAAGTAGTCAACTCCCTGCCGCTGACTGAAGCCACGAGCCACGTAACGCGCCTTGAAGACAGGCGGAGAACCCGGCGGCCGCTTCACCCTGAAGATCCACATGCCACTGACTATGTTCGCCCTAGGAGGGGGAACAGCGTCAACGTAGGTGCCTGTAGACCTCCAGGAAGCCATCTCTGCATCCATAGCTGCCTGCCACTAAGAGGAGTAGGGACCCTCTATCGCCTCCGCGTAAGAGCGCGGAGTCGGGATGTCAAGTGCATCCGGGTCTCCCTCAGGGGCGAGCACTACAGACGCGAGATGAGGTGAAGCGGCGGCCAGACACTGGAACTCCTCCTGCCTGTCCTCAAGGACGTCCGTGCCAAGGGCACACTCACCCCCGACGGACGGAGGACAGGCAGACTCAGACTCAGCGACAAGACTAGCAGCGTAGTCTAGACGACAGCGCGCAGCAAAGTCGACGAGCTCAGTGACAAGGGCAGACGCAGCAGAAGACTTGAAAGAAGGGTCAGTGACGGCAGTAGCAAGGAGACGCGTGACAGTAGGACTGGCAGCACGAAGAGAGTCCGACTCCGGGTCGGCAAGAGCAGGAAGAGAGGAAGCAGGAGGAGAAGGCAAAGGGGCACGTAGAGGAGCAGTAGACGGACGCAGAGACATCCGGTGCGTGCCAGGGACAGGAGGAGGACGCTGACGCGAACCGCGACAACTAGTGCGCGCAGTACGAACAGGCGACGCAGGACTAGACGCAGGCTCACGACGCTCAGTAAGACCTCCAGTCGGACCAGCGTAGGGAGAAGGAGCAGGCAAAGGGGAGGCAGGCTGTAGCTGTGACTGTGACTGGACAGGCTGTGGACCCTCTAAGGGAGAAGGAGAAGGACCAGGAGAAGGTGTAAGACCAAGAACCTGCTGCAGGAGGGGAACGAAGTACGGTCTGGGCCGCGAGGCGACGCCAGAAACAGCAGGGACAGCACCAGTACCCCCAGCAGGAGTGCCCGCTCCAATAGCACCTCCAGCAGCACCTCCAGTAGCTCCAGAACCCCCAGTAGCACCTCCAGCGGCACCTCCAGTAGCACCTCCAGTAGCTCCAGAACCTCCAGCAGCACCAGGAGCACTGCCAGCCGGACCGCCAGCAGTAGTCTCAGCGCCAACACGCTCAGCAGCACCGTCTCCAGTAGAGCCCGCAGGCCCAGCAGCTCCAGTACTCCCAGTACGAGCACCTCCTGGACGCGCGGCAGCAGCACCCTCAGTAGCCGAAGAACCTCCAGCACCAGCAGCACGCCTCCAGCGGCGGGCAAACCACTCACGCAGCTCCTGCGGGGAGAGTGGCTCTCGGCGAGACGAAGCACCCGGAGAACCTCCAGGCGAAGCACCTCCAGTCTCAGTACCCCCAGGCTCAGCACCCCCAGGCGTAGCACCCCCAGGCTCAGCACCCCCAGGCTCAACACCCCTAGGCTCAGCACCCCCAGACTCAGCACCCCCAGGGACAGCACCCCCAGTCACAGCACCCCTAGGCTCAGCACCCACAGCAGCACCAGAGTCACCAGTGACCTCGACAGGCTCGACCGCGTCTACCTGGGACACACCTGAAAGGGCAGGACCCTGAGGGGGAAGGGGGTCGACCGGGGGGGGACCTGGTACCAAGAAGAGCGGGGGTGGGGGGAGGGACGGAGTGCGGTAGGGGAAGAGGCGGTAGTAGGGTACCGACTCGTCGAACGTGACGTCCTGGGAGGACAGAACACAGCGAGAGGTGGGGTGGTAGAACTGCCACCCAGGGGCGTCGGGGGGGAACCCCAGGAAGACGCAGGGAGCAGCGCGAGGGGACAGCTTGTCCGCAGACAAGTCGCGGACAAACGCCCGAGATCCCCAGACCCGGAACGCCGACGCATCGCTAACCTTCCCCGTCCACAGAAGGGCTGGGGAGGTCTCCGGCCTGGAGACCCTGGGGTGGAGGTTGATCTGATGCGCCGCGTACCTAACCGCAAACGGCCACAGAAAATGGGGGGCAGCCGCATGCATCATGGACGTACGAGCGACGTCCATGACCATGCCAATGCGGCGCTCTGCAATCCCATTTTGCTGCGGTGAGTCCTGAAGCGTGAAGGTCTGGCCGATGCCTCGCGCACGACAGTAGGCACTCAGAAGGCCATAGGAGAACTCTCCGCCTCTGTCCGAGTGCAGACGCAACACGGGAAAGTCCGAGCCAAAGCTCTGCCTGAGCTGGAGACGAGCTGCGCGGATCCAGTCGAGCAGCACCTCAGTGACATCACCCTTGCTGCGCAAGGGGAAGACTGTGGTGTAACGCGAGTAGTCGTCAACCACCAACAGGAAGTAGCGCACGTGACCGAGTCCACGGACGCGGGCAGGGCCCCACACGTCCATGTGAAGCGTCTGCAACGAAGCCTCTGTCGGAGGAAACTGGGAGGAGTGAGGGGTAGCACGCTGGCGCCCCTCGGCACAGGGGACACAGGCAGGGCCAGGGCTGTGAGGAAGGGGAGGGAGGGACCGGGGAAGACCAGACACAAGAAGACGGGAGGCCATGCCTCTGAGCCGAAGCAGAGAGGGGTGACCCAGGCGGTGGTGCCAGAGGAGAGTCTCGTGAGACAGGCGACGACACGAACAGGGGGCAGACTCAGGACCAGACCTGGACGCTGCAGCAAACACCTGACCTGACGAGGGGACCCTACCAGACTCAGGAACTGGAGGAGAAGCAGTGGTCAATGTGTACAGGCTCGACCCTGGCTGACGTGTAAACGTAGCCAGGTGACGACCTGTGCTAGCCTCTGTGCAGTGCGTCACTCGCTGACGAGCAGGGGTGAACTGGTGAACTCCCGCATCCTTTAGGTCAGCACCACTCACCAAGTTCGTAGAGAACGAGGGGAGGTAGAGACCAGACAGGGTGCCAGAGGGAGCCGCCGGACACGGGAGGACTGTGGAGAAGCGAGACAGGACAGGACCCCCAGAGGGGTCAGCCAGGGACACCGCAACCGGCCGACTAAGCGGCGTGAGGGTGGTGCGGTCTCGAAAGAAGGAGCGAGATGCTCCAGAGTCAAGGGTGAAGGTGTGGGAGGCCGAAGCCGAAGCAGTACCTGAGAGCGCAACTCACTAGTACGTGAGAGAGCAGCCTCACCAGTACCTGAGAGCACAGACGCACTGGCACCTAGAGCAGCAGTACCAATGCCCGGGTCGGGCGGGAAACACCGGTAACAGTCACCCTCATCACTCATGGTCACAGCATACATGGCAGCAAGGATAGCATCAAAGTCAAGATCAAAGATAGCTACACCAGCCCTAGACAGCTCTCCCCAGCGGGGGATCTTCGCGGCCTCCGGGAACTGCTGGCGCCAAGCGTCCGTCAAGCGGCCAAAGCAACGCTGGGCGGTGTGGGTACCCCCACACTGCTCTCCAGCGCGGTCGCCAGTGCGAAGAACGTAGGTGCATGGACCAAAACCCCCACCACGCTGACGCTGCGTGTACCACTCACGGAGCTGCTAAGGGGTGGGGATGTCGCGAGAACGCTGCTGCTGCTGCTGCTGCTGGCGCTGACCACCCCCAGTGCTGCTCCGCTGCGAAGTGCCACTCCGACCACCTCCACCACCGCCACCCCCGCCTCCGCCTCCACCGCCCCCGCCTCCGCCTCCACCGCCGCCGCCTCCGCCACCTCCGCTCCCACCACCACCGCCGCCGCTACCCCCGCCTCCACTGCCGCCACTAGTACCCCCACCCCCGCCACCCCCTCCACCACCACCCCCACTCCCTCCGCTGCCTCCACCTCCACCTCCACCGCCCCCGCTGGCCCCACCCGCTCCCTTGCCCCCCTTGCCCTTGCCAGAGCGGCGTCTCCCGCTAGGGGCAGACGCCGCACCGACCGACTCAAGACCAACGAGGTCGGCCGCAGCGGCAGAGGCAACAGAGGGCAGGAGAGGGGAAGGAGAACACCCCTCAAAGATGGGGGCGCGGGGGTCACCTCAAGAGGCTCCTACAGCGACTATGCTCTTCTCCGCCGCTAGGAGGGCCTTCTCGAGGCTGTCGACTGTGAGGGTGGTGGGACAGACCGCGAGGAAGTGGTCCCGGACTACACGAAGGGAGTCAGGGAGGCGAGTGAGTAAAAAGTAGAGAGTGATGTACATGGGGGGGGGGGGTTCTTGGCGCAGAAGTCAGCAGGAAGCGCAGCGCGGTAGCGAGTGTCACTAGTCCGGAGGTGCGTAATGAGATCAGCGACAGTGGGAAAGGCGGCAAGGTCAGGGAAGAGGAAGGGGAGCATGAGGCGGCTCAGTGCAGCAGTGGCAGGGGAGGAGTAGCGCGCAACAACAGCGTTGTACAAGGTCTGGGCACTCTTGTACTGGCTAAAGTGCGCGCGCTCAGCGGTAGGCAGGTGGCGACGCACAGCAAGACGTGCAGCAGCATCGCGCGTGGCCCACTGTGAGCGAACAGTGGCGTCAGCATCAGCAGCAGGGGTAGGGACGGCGCCAGAGGTGAGGTCAAAGAGAGAAAGACCGTCTGCCCTATCGCACTGTAAGAACAGCTGCAGGTCGTCGACCCAGACCTCAAAGTCAATGGCACGACCCTCAGCGTCAAAAGCTAGGACACTAGGGGTAGCCATGACGACAGACTAGCAGTGCAAGTAGTGCGGGAAGGGGTACGCAGTAGCAGTGGAGCCGTGCTCACCAGACAGGACGGGTCGGGCAGCTCAGCAGCACAGCAACACGGCAATACAGCAGCTCTGCCGGCCCAGTAGCAACAGCAGCCCCACAGGACCAGCAGCTCGGCTCCTCAGGCGGCTCGGGCAGCTCGGGCGGCTCGGGCGGCTCGGGCGGCTCGGGCGGCTCGGGCGGCTCGGGCGCTCGGCGGTACAGGCGGCTCGGGCGGCTCGGGCGGCAAAGGTGGCTCGGGCAGCTCGGCTCCTCAGCTGCGTAGGCGGCTCGGGCGGCTCGGGTGACGCGGGTGGCACGGGCGGCTCGGGCGTCGAAGGGCCGGGACAGCGTGGCGCGAGGGCGGCTGGGAGCGGGACCGGGGTGGGCGGCTCACGGGTGGCTCGGGGCCGGGACGGGCGGTTCACGGGCGGCGCACAGGCGGCTCACGGGCGGTTCACGGGTGGCTCGGGGCCGGGACGGACGGCTCACGGGCGGCTCACGGGCGGCGCACGGGCGGCTGACGGGTGGCTCACGAGAGGCTCACGGGCGGCTCACGGGCGGCTCACGGGCGGCCCACGGGCGGCTCACGGGCGGCGCTTCGGGCTGCTACGGGCGGCGCACGGGCGGCTCACGGGCGGCTCACAGGCGGCTCACGGGCTGCGCTTCGGGCGGCTAAGGGCGGCGCACGGGCGGCACGTGGGCGATTAAGGGCGGCGCGCGGGCGGAGCGTGGGCGGCCTGAGGCCTGGCGGGCGGCGCGCGGGCGGCTAAGGGCGGCGCGCGGACGGCGCGTGGGCGGCCTGGGGCCGGGCGAGCGGCGCGCGGGCTGCTGAGGGCGGCGCGCGGGCTGCTTAGGGCGGCGCGCGGGCTGCTAAGGGCGGCGCGCGGGCTGCTAAGGGCGGCGCTTGGGCTGCACGGGGCCGGGACGGGCGGCGCGCTAGCGTCTAGGGCGGCGCGCTGGCGGCGTGAGGCCTGAACGGGCGGCGCGCGGGCGGCTAAGGGCCGGTCGACAGAGGTAAGAGAGAGAGCCCGGAGCGCGCTCCGGGTAAAAAAAAGGTTCGAAGTAGTGGTGGGCCCTAAGCACAGTTCCCACAGGGGAACCTGCTCGATACCATGAGAAGAATAGAACGAGAATGAAATGACTATGAACGAAGTGAGTACAAATAGGAAACCCTAATTGGGTTGTACCCCCTATGGGATACCCCACTATAGCCTACACAAATAAGTAAGCTATAATGTTCTGACAACAAGAACTGTAAACCCATGAGAAATGTATAACCTGACATCGCCCTGATGGAGCGTGCTATCTGTATGGACTGATCACTGAAATCATCCGCTGGCTTCATATTCATGTAAAGCGCCGAACTCGCCTCTGATGAATTCGTGGTTCACGTGGCTCTCGTAGCTATGCAAATAGGGACAGCGCTGCGCATCGCGAATCCTGCAAACTGTTATTTTGCTCGCGAGCCTCCCACCAGGACTCGATTCTCAAATCGCGCATAAATTTGAGTCTTAGCTTGAAGGTCTGCTCAAACTATTTAGAATATCAGCCCCGTGAATAGGTGTTACGTTATTAGCAGATCATGGAGTCTCCAACACACATGGACAAGCTTCCTGACGAGATTCTCGCGAGGATCTTATTCCTCTGCGAACGCACCGTGCCCAGGAGATGGGACAGTGACGACTCGTGGGCCTCTCTTTCCTTAAATCCAACCCCGAAGTACCTCTCTAAAAGCCTTTCAGTCGTGAAGGCAGCTCTCGAGGAGAAGTGGACGCCGTTACCAAGTCCTCCTTCTTCCGCGAACGCTCGACGCGTTCTCTTCCTTTCCTCCATCTGCCGTCGTTGGCGCCGCCTTTCACGGCGATACGTCTCCACGTTCCTCTGCAAAGGCAGCATGCTACAAAATTCACAACGCCTCAGACTATGCCCAAATTTCGGATGTCCTCATGTGTGCGCACTAACCATTGCACGAGCAATGGCTACGGTAACTTCAAACAGTGCTTCGGAGGGTGAGCATTGCTCGACATGTGCTGAAAGAGTGTAATACAATGTCCCCCCTTTCTCATTGTCTCTACATCTGCTAGCAGTTCCGCATCCAAGGAGCCCCGCACGTGCCAATTTGGTTTGGTACAGTGAATTTGCTCCGGTTGAGTTGGATGCACAGTGGTGTCGAACCTGCATGAATGAGAGAACTGATTTCGCGTTTGAATGAACGGAATTTTTAAGCCGTTATAACAAAGCAGGCTATAGCGACTTTGAATCAGATAAGGTTGCTGCTTACGCGTCAGAAAACAGCGTCACTTCTGAAGGTGCGCTGTCACAATCAGATGTGACAGCGGGGATGTGGTTTGGGCAAGGGTGGCAAATTTAAAACACAAATGGCGTAGGGTTTCCATATCGCCAGATTCGTCAAGCTGCTAGGCAACCAAGGTAGTAGGATGTTTCGAAACACACCATTTCGTGCTTTCGCCAATCCTCACATGTGACACAACACCACACTGCTACCTACTGGTTTGCGAGATACTACTCTCCCCCTCCTTCAAACTCCGTCCAGAACTCGCCACCTCGTCATTTTCACGTCTTGGAAATTTCGCCTACCGTTTTATTCACTCACTCAGCTGCTTCTCTTCTCTGGCTGTTCCTAAATATTTGACTCTGCCTGCGCGTTCTAAACATTTGTCTCGTACTGTTCTTGCGTCCTCCCTCTTGCAGGCTATTGAAAGACTGCTGTGGCGGACGGTTCTGCTTTTTAGTTTGACTCGCCGTATGAAGCTGGCGATTAGACACCTTGTCACGCCCCACGCCCACGGATAGCTCAGGTGAGTTCTGGATTCTCCTAAAAACGCCTTGTCTACTGCGCTTGTGAGTAGTTGTTTCTTTGCATAATACCAGCGCTTGTGACAACGCTATATTTCCGCGACTTCCGTGATTATCGCCACGAGTCTCAGTTTTATTTTCAAGCTGACATTTTCCAGAAGTTTTTTCGCCATCTTATCGCCGAGCAAATCACGGTTCTTCTCACACTGCAGTTACCTTCATAACAAGGGCATGACTGATCGGTAGGTTCATGTCGTTTACGTTTGCTGTGTTGGCCTTAATTTGCAGCGTGTGCTACTGTGTGCTATTGCATGATCATTTTGATGTGTGGATGTTGTTGGATGTTGGGATCTGTAATTGGTAAGGCTGACCAGATATTGTAAATATGTTTGTCAGTGATGTATGGTAGGACTTGAAATATAAGGTCTACGTGTAGTTACATTCCTCAGCAAATAACAATTAGTGTGTCACGATCTTACGGTTTCATAATAGCCCACCCATTTCCATTTTCTTTACGTTTTTTCTGTAGTTTAGGATTGTGTGAGTGTACTGTGGTTCTTTAATCCGTTATAAAGGGCTCCTAAATTATTTATTGCGGTTGCTGTAGTGAGGATGAGCAATGCTTGTCGTATGCTCTCGCATTGCTTGCCGAACCTGATTGAACATTGCTCATGCACACCTTCCAATGATTCTTTGAAGAAACCTCGACCGTTGAGCATTCCTCTAGATAAACCAACAACATTGTTACCCTGAAAGTACTTTTAACATTGCCGAAGCATTCTATGAACAATGTTTTGGCAGTTCGAATTTTGAGATGCATCTCCGTTTCTCTTCCCGGTCTCGAAAACACTGTCGCTTCCTTTCCAAACCTCATCCATCTCCATCTGAGCGACGGCAGCGTGAAGACTCTAAATGACCGCTTCCTCGCTCATCTGGCCTCATCATGCCCTCAGCTCAAGATTTTTCACGTGGGAAGCGGAATCCTGCCAGAGGAAATACACATTTTTTACTTAGTGCGGAAAGATAAGTCTCCCATCACAGACGCAGGCTTAGATCGATTCTTCCAGCAGAGCACTCAGCTGGAGCAGCTTTCCCTGTACTGCCTCCGATCAGACATGAAGTTTCCCGCCTCCTTCTATCAATTGCGAATGCATCAGCGCTCAGTTCTCCAGATTTCGCCAACCTCACCGCTCTTACTCGCCTTCATATTGCCTTTGAATCTTTGACTCCTCAGCATTTGGCCAGCCTCGCTCGTCTCTCAAGCATCACCGCCCTTTCCATTTCGGACAAAACAAACGTTTTCCGTCAGAATGACCACCGTGCTGAGCTCGAAATCGCGCAGCTGCCTCTGCTCAAGTCGTTAAATTTCTGTCCCTTCGTGCCTTCAGCATCGCCCTGCACCAGCATCGAGCGGCTGGAGATTGTAAAGTTGTTCCCGGAGGATTGGGTGCACTTTCTTGGCGATTTTGGAAAACGGCTGCCATGTCTTCGGGAGCTTTCCTTTTGGGGTGAAGGAGAGTTTTTTCCTTTCTGGGGTGATACTTCATTGCCTTGGTCCCTCACTGCTCCAAGTTTCTTGGAGTGCTTGACAATCTCTTCTATTTCCGGCATTCACAGCCTGCCAGAAAATCTTGGAGAATTGCGGGCTTTGAGGACACTGGTGCTGCAAGACTTGTCTCTCCCATGCCTCCCTGATTCCATTTCCGAGCTTTC
The DNA here is from genome assembly GCA_948144175.1 of Closterium sp. NIES-65. Classification (NCBI taxonomy): domain Eukaryota; kingdom Viridiplantae; phylum Streptophyta; class Zygnematophyceae; order Desmidiales; family Closteriaceae; genus Closterium; species Closterium sp. NIES-65. Next base: position 471,184 of record CANXME010000986.1, read on the forward strand.
TGCCCTGAAAACATTTGTGCTGCATAGTGTCCGTCTCTCTTATCTCCCTCATTCCATCGCCAGCTCACAGCCCTGAAAACTCTGGTGCTACACAGTCTGTCTCTCTCTGGCCTCCCTGAAACCCTCTGCCAGCTCACCTCCCTGAAGTCATTTTTTCTAATTGAATGCTCCTACAATAAGCAAGGAACTCTCCAGGTGCCACCAAGCTTTTGCTGCCTCACAGCTCTCCAAACTCTCTGCCTCGCGTTCTTGTCTGAACTGGAGATGCAGATGTATGCGAGTAGATTCTTTAGCAAATGGTGGCGGTGGCAGCAGCAGCCAGAGTTGCCATCGACGTTCACCCAGCTGGCATCTATGACAAGGCTCGAGCTGGGCAGGTGCATTATTCCTGAGCTTCCGGATGACCTGGGAGTCCTCACTAACCTGCATGAATTTTACATCCATGACTGCTCCGACCTCAGAAAGCTTCCAGATTCGGTGACAGCTCTTTCAAGTCTTGAGATTCTCACAGCTGAGGACTGTAGCAGCCTGAATTACATCCCAAGGAGTTTGAAGAGCCTTACAAAGCTGAAGCGGCTGAAGCTGAATGGATGCATGGCAAACACAGAACCTCCTGTAACTCTGCCACTCTCTCTTGAGATCCTGACCCTGGGAAACAGCAACCCTACCGATGCCATGCCAGATGTCTCATCACTGCCAAAGCTGAGAAAGCTGTTTCTGAGGCTGGTTGGTGGTGGAGAGCGCATGTGTGTTGGCAACACTTTCTCTGCTCTCAAGCACTTGGAGTTGGATTTGAAGAACGATGCCAAGAATCTACCATTCCCCCTGACACTGCTCCCACAGCTGCACACCCTGGTCATTTGGAATGCTGGTAAGATACAGAGGTTTCCAGCGACCATGGGACTGGCCTTGCAGCAGCTAAGGAAGCTGATTATACACTCTGCTGATTTTTTGGAGGAGCTACCTGAGAGCATCGGTGCCTTGACCCGGCTAGGCCAGCTGGATGTGCTAGACTGTCCATCTCTGCACTGCCTGCCTGCTTCCCTCTCGCACATCACCTGTCTTCATGAGCTGAAATTTGAAACTCGTATGTACACCTAAAGCTTCTTCAGTTGAATTTTCAAACCTTGGAGACCCCTGCGGCTGAGAATTTTGAGACGAGACGTCTACATGGCCTGAGGGTATAATGGTAGTTTTGCGTGCTTCTAGTCCTTGCCTTTCTCCATGCTTCATTGACAGTGTACTTGATTCTGAGTACTTTCAAACTTCATTACATGGAACAAAATATGCACACATATGTAAGCAATGTTATCTGGTACAGATCCTCAGCTCATACATCCTCTCAAACTCAGGTGTTGTCAACACTTCCCAACTTGGAATGACCAAATTCTGCAGCATTTTCAGCTCTGTAAAGTCTCCTGGCAGAGATTTCAGCTGTTCACAGCCAGCCAAACTGAGTTTCCTCAGCCTGGTCAGCTGACCAAACCCTGAAGGGAGCGAGCGAATTGCACTCCCTTTGACTGTCAGCTCGTGGAGGCATGAAAGCTGGGTAAGCGAAGCAGGTAGCTCCTGCAAGGCAGAACAGTCAAACAGGTTCAGCTGGCCTAACCGAGACAAAGCGCCGATGCTATTAGGCAGCTCCCTCAATTCCCCCGCATTGTGTATCTGCAGGTTCCTCAGCCGCTGGCATTGAGGAGGGTATGGCGACCCTGGGCCTAAACTACATGGGTTGCATCGGGGAGGGCATGGCGGCCCTTGGTGTGCACTGCCTGGGCTGCAGGGCCTTCAAGAGTGGCAGCCAGGTATTTCCGCTTTAGCTTCATTCCTAGGAGTGTGATGGATTGCTTCTCCCATGACGCAGCAGGCATAGGCAAAGCAGGCGCATAGGTAATGAAACAACCAACAAACCTAAAGCGCGTACACTGCCTATCCAAAACCCACACCAATACTAATCAACGCATCCATCTTCAGCCCATACATCCTGTAGACGCCGCGGGGTTGCACCAGCCAATAACAATAATGCACGTGCTTACAATCTCTCACGCCCAAGTAGCGCAGCAGCCTCAGCTCTGTCACATCCCCCGGCAGGGCTTTAGGATGCACACAGCCGTTTAGATTGAGTCGCCTCAGTCTCGCCAGTCTAGCGAATCCGGAAGGGAGGGAGAGGATGGAAGTGTGTGAAGCATCCAGATCCTGGAGGCATGTGAGCTGGGTAAGAGAAGCAGGCAGCTGCTGCAGGGCCTTGCAACCCAACACATCCAGCTTGCGCAGACGAGTCAATGCACCGACGTTACCAGGGAGCGATTCTAGCACCTTCGATGCTCCGATCTCCAACGATGTCAACTGCAGCAGCTCACACACGGCAGCTGGAAGCTCTCTCAAGGACGAAGGCCCTAGTTCGAGCCGCTGCAGCTGTGGCAATGATGATCCAATGCATTCAGGAAGCCTTGTCAGGTTTGCGCAATGCGAAATAAGCAACGTGTGGAGGTAGGGGAGGAGTGGCAAGGGTGAGGGGAGATCCTCAGCATCTGCCACCAATTCCAACTTGACCTCCTTCAGCCTGGATGCACTCATGCTATCTGCCAGTCTGCATCTGGGCTCCAATTTCCTGAGATGTGGAAGGGTGGGTATGTCAAAGAGAGGAATGGACTGGTTGTAACTTGGCATGGCTAAAATCTCCAGAAAAAATGGGAGATTTGAAGAAGGTATAGCCAGCCTGTTGCAACGAATCACTTCCAGCCGCTTCAGTCTTGTAAGGCTCTCCAGGCATGGAGCTGAAGAGAAGAGCTGATTACAGCCATTAAGCACAAGGATTTTCAAACCAACGAGGCATGAAAACGAGTCTGGAAGCTCTGTGAGGTTCGGGCAGGAGCACAAGTGCAGGTGCTGCAGGTTACTCAGCTTCCCTATGTCCTGAAGAAGCTCTTCAATCGAGGAGCGATTCAGCTCCAGCCGTGTTAAGGCAGAGAGCTGCGTGAAGGAGGACGGGAGCAGCCGCTGCATTTCTACGTTCTCTTTCAAGAGAAGGGTTTTCAGATTGCTGAGAATTCCGATATCGTCAGGAAGCTTCAACACTGGCGAGCGTCCAAGATACAGCGTCTCAAGAGCAGAGAGGCAGCTGAAATCCGCTGGCAGCTGGCGGACCTTGTAGCAGTTGAGGAGGGAGAGGAATTTCAGGGATGTGAGGTGGCAGATGGAGTCTGGGAGGTCTGTGAGACTCAACGAGTTCAGCTTCAGCAGCTTAAGAGCCGACAGCTCTCCGAGGTTCCTTGGAAGACTGCGAAGCTTAGGACAGTCACACAAGCGCAGCTTCTCTAATTGTCGGAGAGAGGTCAATGCCTCTGGCAGCTCGGTCAAGGCCATACACGCGCAAAGGTCCAGCTCCTGCAGACACGGCATCAGATCTGCAATGTCAGTGGGGAGACGGTCTGTGAAGTTGATGAGGCCAAGTTCCATCCGTTGGAGATTGGTGCCTGGTGAGCCTGAAGGAAACAAGTTGCGGAATGCATGGACAAGGCCGTTGACTTGTAGTGACTTCAGACGAGGCAGATGTAGGGATGGGGAGGAAGAAGAGACGGCTTTTACTTAAGACAGAGTGGTGTTGTGAGATGTAGAAAGGTTGATGAGGTTAGAGAGATGGCGGAGGCCTAAGAATTGCTGATGAGTGAGGTGCGGCGAGGCTATGTAAAGGGTGGCGAGCGAACGGAGATTGGTAAAACCGGAAGCTTCTAGTGCAGATGCGTTTGTTAAGACGAGGGTGCGCAGATGAGTCAATTGGAAGAGGGAAGGTGGCAGATCAACGTCTCTGTGGAGGCAAAAGAGGGAAAGCTGCTCGAGTCGTGTACATCGTTGAAAGAACCGATCCAATCCATCTTCGGTTATAGGATGCGATGATCTGGGAAGTTGGGTATTCATTCCCTGGTGAAACACGTTGATCCTGGTTCCCACGTGCAGCGTCGTGAGCTTAGGGCAAGCGGAGGCGAGGTGAGCGAGGAAAGCGTCGTCTATGCACTCAACGCTGCCGTCGTACAGGTGCAAGTGGGTCAGATTCCGGAAGCGAGTGATGGCGTTCGCGAGATCCTGATGGGAGACAGCTAGATCCTCTCGGACAGAAAGGCTGCTGACGTGGCGCCGAGCGAGACGGCGCCAGTCACGGCAGACGGAAGCTATGAGAAAATTCCACGCGGTGTCCGCGGAAGCTGGCGGCGACGATATGGGAGTGATGCTCTTCTCCGGAACGTCAGATGATCCACCAAAGCGCCTGTGCCTTGGACTCAAGCACTCATAAGCGTCGTTCTCAAATTCGCTAGATTTGGGATAACTGGAGTGCCATAAAATCTTCACAAGGAGGTGAGTCGGAAGAGCGTGAATGTGCGTGCAATCCATACTGCGAGATCAAGCAGCAACTACTCTGATCTGGAGTGATCAAGATGGAAAGCAAGGTTCGAGATTAAGTGTTAGCCCTTGTACGGTATGAGTGGTTTGTAGCGCCTGGTATGTGGTGTGTGTAACTGTTACGGGTGCAATGAATCTAAGTAGCGAGGATTGCACTAAGGTGTCAAACGAGTACAAAATGTGAGCGAAGGCATGAGCGAACATTTATACGCGAAACATGCAAACGGTAACGCGGTGCGTGCGAGCTAGCTAGTGCTATGCTGGCAACGAGGCTCGGGCTAGTCCCGAAGCGTAGGCCGACGCGGCTGGGCCAGCAGTGCGAGGTTTGGCAACACAATGCGCGCGAAGTTGGCGAAGTCCCGCTAGCAGTAACGGGCGAACAACGGCTGTTGCTGTACGTGATGTAGTCGGGCTCCGTAAGGAATGCCGAGAAAATTCCTTACACTACCCCCCCCCCCCCCCCTCGAGAAGCCCCCTCCGCTACGCGAGTGCGAGTATATCGCGGAATCCCCGGCTTCTCAGGTACACTTGCAGGGCAGGGTGGTTTTCAATGTTGGCCAGGGGCACCCAGCTATCTTCAGTTGGCGTGCGGTCCTTCCAGCGAACGAGGAATTCAATCCTCCTGATTCCCGTGGGGTGTCGAATCCAATGGCTCATGATTTTTTCGGGCTCGATGATCGGCTCCGATGCAGGGCGAGTCATGGATGGCGGGCGGTGGCGAGGCAGTTGGCTTGTGGTTGGGATGTATGGGCGAAGCAAGCTGACGTGGAACGAAGGGCTGATGTACCAGTCGGTCGGTAACAGTAGGTGCGCGGTTACTGGCGTGATCATGTGGCTGATTTGGAATGGGCTGTTAAGAATCTAGCGAGGCTTAGGAGCCATGGCTAGTGAGTTCGAGTTGAAAGAAAAAAGTATCGAGAGAATGAGAGTTTCACTATAGGTTCAAGGGTACAAATATGAAAGAACAAGCAAGAAAGGTGCACCACCAAATAGGAAAACGCTATAATTACAGTAACCAATCCTACAGGCAGTTACATATAGAAAATATTAAATTATATTTTCCGACACGCCCCCATAACTGGCTGTAGGAGATGAGTATGTAGTTAGCGCCCTCTGAAGGGGTACATCACGATTGGGCAGGAGGAGAAAAGTGTTTCAATAATGCCACTCCCTTGGCTCCCCCACACCCTCACACCCTCCCCCCCAGCGGCAGCTGCAGCAGTGGGAACGAAAGGAGGAGGAGGGGAAGGGAAACACACCACCCATCACCCCCACACCCGCCACCCCAGACCCTCCCCTCTGCACGGCCTCCCCGGGCGCCAAAGCAGGCGGCAGAGGGGGCGACGCCTGCCCCCCCTTTCCAGGTCGCCCCTCAGGTCGCCTCGATAGGTGACGGGAAAAGGGGGGGGGGGGGGCGGTGCACGTGCCCCCGGTGTGCCGCGGCTGGCGACGGGGCATGGCCGGGGCGGGGTTGGGGCTGCAAGTGGCGGCGACGGGGCCGCTGGCGGCGGCGACGGGGCCGATGGAGGCGGCGACTGGGCCGCGGAAGGGTGGCGACGGGGCCGCTGAAAGGGTGGGCGTCGGGCCGCTGGAAGGGCGGCGGTGGGGCCGCTGAAAGGGCGGGCGACGGGCCGCTGGTAGGGCGGCGACGGGGCCCGCTGAAAGGGCGGGCGACGGGGCCTGCTGAAAGGCGGGCGACGGGGCCGCTGAAAGGGCGGCGGTGGGGCTGCTGAAAGGGCGGGCGACGGGGCTGTAAGAACATTATAGCTTATATATATTTGTGTAGGCTATAGTGGGGTATCCCATAGGGGGTACAACCCAATCAGGGTTTCCTATATGTACTCACTTCATTCATAGTTGATCCATCCTCGTTCACTTCTTCTCATGGTATCAGAGTAGGTTCCCCTGTGGGAACTGTGCTTAGGGCCCACCACTACTTCAAACTTTTTTTTCTGCCCGGAGCGCACTCCGGGCTCTCTCTTACTCTGTCGACTGGCCTTTAGCCGCCCGCGCGCTGCCCGTTCAGGCCTCACGCCGCCAGCGCGCCGCCCTAGACGCTAGCGCGCCGCCCGTCCAGGCCCTGTGCAGCCCGCGCGCCGCCCTTTGCAGCTCGCGCGCCGCCCTTAGCAGCCCGCGCGCCGCCCTTAGCAGCCCGCGCGCCACCCTAAGCGGCCCGCGCGCCGCCCTAATCAGCCCGCGCGCCGCTCGCTAGGCCCCAGGCAGCCTACGCGCCGTCCGCGCGTCGCCCTTAGCCGCCCGACGAGCCGCCCGTGAGCCGCCCGTGGGCCGCCCGTCAGCCACCCGTGAGCCGTCAGTGCGCCGCCCGACGCGCCGCCCGTGCGCCGCCCTCGGCTGCCCGTGAGCTGCACCGCCCATGCGCCGCCCGTCAGCCGCCCTCAGCCGCCCTCGGACGCCCGTGAGTCGCCCGTGCAGCCGCCCGTGCAGCCGCCCGTCAAGCCGCCCGTGCAGCCGCCCGTGCAGCCGCCCGTCGTGCCGCCCGTGAGCCGCCAGTGCCGCCCGTGCAGCCGCCCGTACAGCCGCCCGTGAGCCGCCCGTGAACCGCCCGTGAGCAGCCCGTCACGACGCCCGCGCCGCCCGTGTCACCCGCGTCACCCGAGCCGCGCGCACTGCCCGAGCAGCAGAGCCGCCCGAGTCGTCCGTGCCGCTGAACGCCCGAGCCGCCCGAGCCGCCCGAGCCGCCCTAGCCGCCCGAGCCGCCCGAGCCGCCCGAGCCGCCCGAGCCGCCTACGGTGCTGACCGCCGGGTCCTGTGGGGTTGCTGCTACTCCTGGGCCGGCGGAGTTGCTGAGCTGCCGTGTTGCTGTTCTACTGAGCTGCTCGACCCTTCCTCTCTAGTGAGACTGTCGGCTGCTATCATGGCCACCCCTAGTGTCCTGGCCTTTGACGCTGAGGGCCGCGCCATTGACTTTGCGGTCTGGGTCGAGGACCTGCAGCTGTACTTGCAGTGCGATTCAGTAGACGACATCTCTCTCTTTGACTTTGCCTCTGGCGCTGTCCCTGCCCCTCCTGCTGATGCTGACCCCACTGTTCGCTCCAAGTGGGCCACACGCGATGCTGCTGCACGTCTTGCTGTGCGTCGCCACCTCCCTTCCTCTGAGCGTGCACACTTTAGTCAGTGCAAGACCGCTCAGGCCTTGTACGACGCTGTAGTTGCGCGCTACTCCTCCCCTTCCACAGCTACACTGAGCCGCCTCATGCTACCTTACCTCTTCCCTGACCTTGCTGCCTTTCCTACAGTCGCTGACCTCTTTACCCACCTGCGCGCTAGTGACACTCGCTACCGAGCTGCGCTTCCAGCTGCCTTCTGCGCCGAAAACCCCCCTCCCATGTACATCACCCTCTACTTTCTAGTCACCCGTCCCTGAGTCCCTTCGTGCTGTTAGGGACCAGTTTCTCTCTGTCTGTCCCACCACCCTCACTGTCGACCTCATCGAGAAGTCCCTAGTAGCGGCCGAGAAGAGCATAGTCGCTGTAGGGGCCTCTCGTGGTGACCCCCGCACCCCCATCTTTGAGGGGCGTTCTCCTTCCCCCCTGTTACCCTCTGTCGCCTCTGCTGCTGCGGCCGACCTCGTTGGTCTAGAGTCGGTCGGTGCGGCGTCTGCCCTCAGCGGTAGGCGCCGCTCTGGCAAAGGCAAGGGGGGCAAGGGAGCGGGTGGAGCTGGCGGGGGCGGTGGCGGAGGAGGTGGGGGCGGCGGGGGGAGTGGGGGTGGCGGTGGAGGTGGGGGCGGGGGTGGAGGTACTAGTGGCGGCAGTGGAGGCGGAGGTGGTGGCGGAGGTGGCGGTGGAGGTGGCGGTGGGAGCGGCGGGGGCGAGGGTGGCGGTGGCGGCGGTGGCGGCGGAGGCGGGGGTGGCGGTGGTGGAGGTGGTCGGAGTGGCTCGTCCCAGCGGAGCAGCACTGGGGGTGGTCAGCGCCAGCAGCAGCAGCAGCAGCAGCAGCAGTGCTCTCGCGATGTCCCCGCCCCTCAGCAGCTCCGTGAGTGGTACTTGCAGCGTCAGCGTGGTGGGGCGTTCGGTCCCTGCACCTACGTCCTTCGCACCGGCGACCGTGCGGGTGAGCAGTGTGGGGGCACCCACACCGCCCGCCGCTGCTTTGCCCGCCTGACCGACGCTTGGCGCCAGCAGTTTCCGGAGGCCTCTGAGATCCCCCGCTGGGGAGAGCTGTCTAGGGCTGGTGTAGTTATCTTTGATCTTGACTTTGATGCTATCCTTGCTGCCATGTATGCTGTGACTGTTAGTGATGAGGGTGACTGTTACCAGTGTTTCCCGCCCGACCCGGGCATTGGTACTGCTACGTCAGTTGCCAGTGAGGCTGCTGCTCTAGGTGCCAGTGCGTCTGTGCTCTCAGGTACTGGTGAGTCTGCACTCTCAGGTACTGTGTCGGCTTCGGCCTCTCACACCTTCACCCTTGACTCTGGGGCGTCTCGCTCCTTCTTTCGGGACCGCACCACTCTCACGCCGCTTAGTCGGCCGGTTGCGGTGTCCCTGGCTGACCCCTCTGGGGGTCCTGTCCTGTCTCGTTTCTCCACAGTCCTCCCGTGTCCGGCGGCTCCCTCTGGCACCCTGTCTGGTCTCTACCTCCCCTCGTTCTCTACGAACCTGGTGAGTGGTGCTGACCTACAAGATGCGGGTGTCCACCAGTTCACTCCTGCTCGTCAGCGGGTGACACACTGCACAGAGGCTAGCACAGGTCGCCACCTGGCTACGTTTACACGTCAGCCAGGGTCGAGCCTGTACACACTGACCACTGCTTCTCCTCAAGGTGCTGAGTCTGGTAGGGTCTCTTCGTCTGGTCAGGTGTTTGCTGCAGCGTCCAGGTCTGGTCCTGAGTCTGCCCCCTGTTCGTGTCGCCGTCTGACTCACGACACCCTCCTCTGGCACCACCGCCTTGGCCACCCCTCCCTACTTCGGCTCAGAGGCATGGCCTCCCGTCTTCTTGTGTCTGGTCTCCCCCGGTCCCTCCCTCCCCTTCCTCAGGGCCCTGGCCCTGCCTGTGTCCCCTGTGTCGAGGGGCGCCAGCGTGCTGCCCCTCACTCCTCCCAGTTTCCTCCGACAGAGGCTCCGTTGCAGACGCTTCACATGGACGTGTGGGGCCCTGCCCGCGTCCGTGGACTCGGTCACGAGCGCAACTTCCTGTTGGTGGTTGACGACTACTCGCGTTACACCACAGTCTTCCCCTTGCGCAGCAAGGGTGATGTCACTGAGGTGCTGATCGACTGGATCCGCGCAGCTCGTCTCCAGCTCAGGCAGAGCTTTGGCTCGGACTTTCCTGTGTTGCGTCTGCACTCGGACAGAGGCAGAGAGTTCTCCTATGGCCTTCTGAGTGCCTACTGTCGTGCGCGAGGCATCGGCCAGACCTTCACGCTTCAGGACTCACCGCAGCAAAATGGGATTGCAGAGCGCCGCATTGGCATGGTCATGGACGTCGCTCGTACGTCTATGATGCATGCGGCTGCCCCCCATTTTCTGTGGCCGTTTGCGGTCAGGAACGCGGCGCATCAGATCAACCTCCACCCCAGGGTCTCTAGGCCGGAGACCTCCCCAGCCCTGCTGTGGACGGGGAAGGTTGGCGATGCGTCGGCGTTCCGGGTCTGGGGATCTCGGGCGTTTGTCCGCGACTTGTCTGCGGACAAGCTGTCCCCTCGCGCTGCTCCCTGCGTCTTCCTGGGGTTCCCCCCCGACGCCCCTGGGTGGCAGTTCTACCACCCCACCTCTCGACGTGTTCTGTCCTCCCAGGATGTCACGTTCGACGAGTCGGTACCCTACTACCGCCTCTTCCCCTACCGCACTCCGTCCCTCCCCCCGCCCCCGCTCTTCTTGGTACCAGGTCCCCCCCCCGGTCGACCCCCTCCCCCCTCAGGGTCCTGCCCCTTCAGGTGTGTCCCAGGTAGACGCGGTTGAGCCTGTCGAGGTCACTGGTGACTCTGGTGCTGCTGCGGGAGCTGAGCCTGGGGGTGCTGTGCCTGGGGGTGCAGAGCCTGGAGGTGCTGAGCCTGGGGGTGCTGAGCCTGGGGGTGCTACGCCTGGAGGTGCTATGCCTGGGGGTGCTGAGCCTGGGGGTGCGGGGTCTGAGGGTGCTGAGTCTGGGGGTGCTGAGCCTGGCGGTGCTGAGCCTGGGGGTGCAGAGCCTGGGGGTGCTACGCCTGGAGGTGCTTTGCCTGGGGGTGCTGAGCCTGGAGGTTCTTCGCCTGGAGGTTCTCCGGGTGCTTCGTTTCGCCAAGAGCCACTCTCCTCACAGGAGCTGCGTGAGTGGTTTGCTCGGCGCTGGAGGCGTGCTGCTGGTGCTGGAGGTTCTTCTGCTGTTGAGGGTGCTGCTGCCGCGAGTCCCGGAGGTGCTCGTACTGGGAGTACTGGAGCTGTTGGGCCTGCGGGTTCGCCTGGAGCTGGTGCTGCTGAGGGTGTTGGCGCTGAGACTACCACTGGTGGTTCGACTAGCAGTGCTCCTGGTGCTGCTGGAGTTTCAGGGGCTACTGGAGGCGCTGCTCGGGGTTCTGGAGCTACTGGAGGTGCTGCTGGAGGTGCTGCTGGAGCGGGAACTCCTGCTGGGGGTACTGGTGCTGTCCCTGCTGTTTCTGGCGTCGCCACGCGGCCCCGACCGTACTTCGTACCGCTCCTGCAGCAGGTTCTTGGTCTTCCACCTTCTCCTGGTCCTCCTCCTCCTCCCTTAGAGGGTCCACAGCCTGTCCAGTCACTACTACAGCCTGCCTCCCCTTTGCCTGCTCCTTCTCCCTACGCTGGTCCTACTAGAGGTCTTACTGAGCATCGTGAGCCTGCGTCTCGTCCTGCGTCGCCTGTTCGTACTGCGCGCACTAGTGGTCGCGGTTCGCGTCAGCGTCCGCCTCCTGTCCCTGGCACGCACCGGATGTCTCTGCGTCCGTCCACTGCTCCTCTACGTGCCCCTTTGCCTTCTCCTCCTTCTTCCTCTCTTCCTGCTCTTGCCGACCCGGAGTCGTACTCTCTTCGTGCTGCCAGTCCTACTGTCACGCGTCTCCTTGCTACTGCTGTCACTGACCCTTCTTTCGAGTCTTCTGCTGCGTCTGCCCTTGTCACTGAGCTCGTCGACTTTGCTGCGCGCTGTCGTCTAGACTACGCTGCTGGTCTTGTCGCTGAGTCTGAGTCTGTCTGTCCTCCGTCCGTCGGGGGTGAGTGTGCCCTTGGCACGGACGTCCTTGAGGACAGGCAGGAGGAGTTTCAGTGTCTGGCCGCCGCTTCACCTCATCTCGCGTCTGTACTGCTAGCCCCTGAGGGAGACCCGGATGCACTAGACATCCCGACTCCGCGCTCTTACGCGGAGGCGATAGAGGGTCCCTACTCCTCTTAGTGGCAGGCAGCTATGGATGCAGAGATGGCTTCCTGGAAGTCCACAGGCACCTACGTTGACGCTGTTCCCCCTCCTGGGGCGAATATCGTTAGTGGCATGTGGATTTTCAGGGTGAAGCGGCCGCCGGGTTCTCCGCCTGTCTTCAAGGCGCGGTACGTGGCTCGTGGTTTCAGTCAGCGGCAGGGAGTTGACTACTTTCAGACCTTCTCCCCCACCCCGAAGATGACCACTCTTCGGGTACTGCTGCACCTTTCTGCTCACCGTGACTACGAGCTGCACTCTCTCGACTTCAGCACTGCTTTCTTGCGGGGCAGCCTGCACGAGGAGATCTGGCTACGTCGCCCACCTGGCTTCACTGGGTCTTTCCCTCCTGGTACCCAGTGGAGTCTCCGGCGTGCATTCTACGGTCTCCGCCAGGCGCCGCGTAAGTGGCACGACACACTGAGGACTACGCTGGCGGCACTTGGGTTTGCTCCCTCCACTGCAGACCCGTCGCTGTTTCTGCGCACCGACACCTCTCTGCCGCCGTTCTACATCCTCGTGTACGTCGACGACTTGGTCTTTGCCACAGCTGACACTGCTGGACTCGCCTACGTGAAGTCCGAGCTGCAGAAGAGACACACGTGCACTGACCTGGGTGAACTGCGCAGCTACCTTGGCTTGCAGGTCACCCGGGACAGAGCACGCCGCACCATTACCCTGACTCAGTCACACATGGTGCAGCAGGTCCTTCAGCGCTTCGGCTTCACGTACTCCTCGCCTCAGGCCACTCCTTTGCCTACTCGCCACTCGCTCTCAGCTCTGCCTTCGGATGAGTCCGTAGAGTCGAGTGGCCCATATGCAGAGCTTGTTGGCTGCCTCATGTACCTGATGACCTGCACACGACCTGACCTTGCATACCCTCTGAGCATCCTTGCACGCTATGTTGCTCCTGGGAGACACCGACCAGAGCACATGGCTGCAGCGAAGAGGGTGTTGCGCTACTTGTGCAGTACGTCAGGCATGGGGCTAGTGCTTGGAGGGCGCAGTCCAGTGGTCCTCACTGGGCACACAGACGCTTCTTGGGCTGACGACCAGGCTACGCAGCGGTCGTCACAGGGTTACACCTTCAGTCTTGGTTCCGGCTCTGTTTCGTGGCGAGCTACTCGCTCGTCTTCTGTTCTCGGCTCCAGTTGTGAGGCTGAGATCTACGCCGGGGCCATGGCTGCACAGGAGTTACGCTGGCTCACCTACCTGCTGACCGACCTTGGAGAGCCGCCTCGTTCTCCTCCAGTCCTGTACGTAGACAACAAGGCCATGCTGGCTTTGTGTCGAGAGCAGCGACTGGAGCACAGGACAAAGCACATTGCTCTCCGCTACTTTCTTGCTCGTGAGCTACAGCAGCGTGGACAGTTGCGACTTGCGTACGTGGCCTCTGAGGCCAACACTGCTGATGTCTTCACCAAGGCACTTGCGCCTTGTGATCATCAGCGCTGCTGCACGCAGCTGGGCCTTGTGCGTGTCTTGCCTCACTTGCTCACTTCTTGACCTTGCTTGTACTTTTACCTATATATACTCTTGCTCTTGCTTGCTTGCCTCTTGTATATCTCTATATATGATCTTGCATGTGAACTGGCCTTCTGGCCTTTGAACTTGTGCTCGGAATGTGTGGTGACTTTGTGATCCACCCTGAGCTTTGCTTTGCTTTGCTTGACTGGTCTTGTGACCCCTTGTTCTCCCCCACTTTGCCGATGGGGGTGTGTCCGAACATTATAGCTTATATATATTTGTGTAGGCTATAGTGGGGTATCCCATAGGGGGTACAACCCAATCAGGGTTTCCTCTATGTACTCACTTCATTCATAGTTGATCCATCCTCGTTCACTTTTTCTCAGGGGCCTGCTGAAGGGGGGGCGACGACGGGGCCGCTGAAAGGGCGGCGATGGGGCCGCTGAAAGGGCGGCGACGGGGCCGCGGAAGGGCGGCGACGGGGCCGCGAAGGGGCCGCGAGGGGCCTTTGAATGGGCGGCGTCGAGGCCGCTAAGAGAAAATTAAGGGGCACGCCACGGGGCGTGCCGAACACAGAGTAGCAGCGTAAGCAATAGGGCGGGTCCACAGGCCAGGACCGTGATCACTCTGATAGCATGTTAAAATCTTAGCGTGACTTAGGCATAGGAGCCATAGTAGCTTAGGAGAAGTTCGAGTTGTAGGGGTGAGCAAAAGTGTCGAGAGAGTTGAGAGAGGAGAATGAGGGGTTTCACTATAGGTTTGCAAGAACATATAGCAAAGGAACAAAGAAGGTGCACCACCAAACAAAGTTTATAATAACTACACTAACTATAGCTACAGGCAGTTACAGATATATTCTGACACTCCCCCATAACTGCTTGCAGCAGAAGCTAATGCAGAGACACCCCCTGAAGGGGTACACCAAGCGCAACAGGAGGAGAGGGCAAGTGAGGAGGAGGGATTATATGAGGAGAAGCTGCTGGCAGGTGAAGCTGCTGGCAGGTGAAGCTGCTGGCTCCAAGGCGGCTGCTTCCTGGAACCTTCCTCAGTCCTCCAACTCCCCTTTCCACACTCCTCGACAACCCTAGCACCTCTCCCCCAGCTCCCCCACACCCTCACACCCACCCCCCCGAGCAGCAGTTGCAGCAGTGGGAGAGAAAGGACGAGGAGGGGAAGGGGATCACACACACCCATCACCCCCATACCCGCCACCCCCATAGCCTCTGTTCCACGGCTGCACGCGCAGCAGGGAGACGAAGAAGGGGGAGGGGGAAGAGCAGGGGCAGCATAGGCACGGGCAGCACAGGCACGGGCAGCAACGGGCGGCGACGGGCAGCACAGGCACGGGCAGCAACAGGCAGCAACGGGCAGCACAGGCACGGGCAGCAACAGGCAGCAACGGGCAGCACAGGCACAGGCAGCAACGGGCGGCAACAGGCAGCATAGGCACGGGCAGCAACAGGCAGCACAGGCACGGGCAGCAACGGGCAGCAACAGGCAGCACAGGCACGGGCAGCAACGGGCGGCAACGGGCAGCACAGGCACGGGCAGCAACGGGCGGCAACGGGCAGCACAGGCATGGGCAGCAACGGGCAGCAACGGGCAGCACAGGCTCGGGCAGCAACAGGCGGCAACGGGCAGCACAGGCACGGGCAGCAACGGGCGGCAACGGGCAGCACAGGCACAGGCAGCAACAGGCAGCAACGGGTAGCACAGGCACGGGCAGCAACAGGCAGCAACGGGCAGCACAGGCACAGGCAGCAACGGGCGGCAACAGGCAGCACAGGCACGGGCAGCAACGGGCGGCAACGGGCAGCACAGGCAGGCAGCCGTACCGAGTCCAGGAGCGGCGGCGCATACAGCTGTAAGGTCGGTGCCGTGGGCTGCTGCTGGGGCGGCTCGCGGGGTCCAGGGGCGGCTGCTGAGGTCCAGGGGCGGCTGCACCAGGGGCGGCTGCTCCAGTGGCCAGGGGCGGCTGCTCCAGGGGCGGCTGCTCCAGGGGCGGCACTGGTGCAAGGTAGGCCCGCGCGCGGCTGCAATGCTTGCGCGGGCGCAGGTGAGGCAGAGGCGGTGGCCAGGGGGGAGGGCGTCGCGACGAGCAGGGACGACGCCCAAGGGGTGCCGCTACGAGCAGGGGCGACGCCCCAGGGGCGCCGCAACGAGGAGGGGCGGCGTCTAGGGGGCGCCGCGACGAGGAGTGGCGACGCCCCGCGGGTCCCGCAGGGGCGTCGCGACGAGCAAGGCGACGCCGTGCGGGTCCTGCAGGGGCTTCGCGACGAGCAGGAGCGGCGACGCCCGGGTCCCGCAAGTGCGTCGCGTCGAGCAGGGACGGCGCTTCGCAGGGCGCCGCGAAGTGGAGGGTACGGGCGGGCAAAACAGGCCCGCGCGTGGACGTGAGGCAGGCGCGCAGGCGGCGTGAGGGCAGGCCACGCGCGGGGCAGGAAGACGCCGCGCGCCCAGGGCGCACGGCGAGAAAAATACGCCGCGCGCCCGAGGCGCGCGGCAGGACGATAGGCAGCGGAAGCAGGAAGGCAGCAGGAAGGTACCTGCTCTGAATACCATGTTGAGATACAGTAGAGTGGTCGAAGTTTTGGTACGTCGGGTAGGCGCAGATTTTGCGTGTCGAGCAGTGTGTAATCCCCTGACTGGTATGTGATGGGGCGGCCGTGGCGGTCAGCTTTGCGCTTAGCGATGACGTTTGCTTTTTTAATTGCTTCTGCAGCTCTGGTGCGGGCAGCTTGCAGAATTTCGGCGAATTGTTGTGCGCGTGGTGTTGGGTTGTCCGGACTCGGCATCATGGGCACTCTAGGATTTTGCCCGTAGTTCAGGCAGAAGGGGGACTGCTGCGTCGTCGCTAACGTGGCGTTGTTGTACGCGAACTCGATCAGCGGCAGCTGCTGCTCCCAAGTCGTGGGGTCGTCGCACGTGGCATGAATCAACTGCTCGATCGTCTAATTCGTCCGCTCCGTTTGACCGTCGGTCTCGGGGTGGTACTGTGAAGAATAGAACGAGAATGGATGAACTATGAATGAAGTGGGTACAAGTACTAACCCTAATTGGGTTGTACCCCCTATGGGATACCCCACTATAGCCTACACAAAAGCATAAGCTATAATGTTCTGACACACCCCCATAGGCAAAGTGGGGGAGAACAAGGGGTCACAAGACCAGTCAAGCAAAGCAAAGCAAAGCAAGCTCAGGGTGGATCACAACGTCACCACACAGTCCGAGCACAAGGTCAAGGCCACAAGGCCAGTTCACATGCAGGAGGAGACATATATATATAAGTCTAAACAAGCAAGAGTAGGTATATATATATGCAAGAGTACAAGTAAGATCAAGAGGTGAGCAAGTGAGGCAAGACTGGGACAAGTCCCAGCTGAGTGCAGAAGCGCTGATGATCACAAGGCGGAAGTGCCTTGGTGAAAACATCAGCAGTGTTGGCCTCAGAGGCCACGTACGCAAGTCGCAACTGACCACGCTGCTGCAGCTCACGAGCAAGAAAGTAGCGGAGAGCAATGTGCTTCGTTCTGTGCTCCAAGCGCTGCTCTCGACACAAGGCCAGCATGGCCTTGTTGTCTACGTACAGCACTGGAGGAGAACGAGGCCGCTCTCCAAGGTCAGTCAGCAGGTAGGTGAGCCAGCGAAGCTCCTGAGCAGCCATGGCCCCGGCGTAGATCTCAGCCTCACAACTGGAGCCGAGAACAGAAGACGAGCGAGTAGCCCGCCACGAAACAGAGCCGGAACCAAGACTGAAGGTGTAACCCTGCGACGACCGCTGCGTAGCCTGGTCGTAAGCCCAAGAGGCGTCCGCGTGCCTAGTGAGGACCACCGGACTCCGCCCTCCAAGCACTAGCCCCATGCCTGACGTACTGCACAAGTAGCGCAACACCCTCTTCGCTGCAGCCATGTGCTCTGGTCGGTGTCTCCCAGGAGCAACATAGCGTGCCAAGATGCTAAGAGGGTATGCAAGGTCAGGTCGTGTGCAGGTCATCAGGTACATGAGGCAGCCAACAAGCTCTGGGTACGGGCCACTCGACTCTACGGACTCATCCGAACGCAGAGCTGAGAGCGAGTGGCGAGTAGACAGAGGAGTGGCCTGAGGCGAGGAGTACGTGAAGCCGAAGCGCTGAAGGACCTGCTGCACCATGTGTGACTGAGTCAAGGTAATGGTGCGGCGTGCTCTGTCCCGAGTGATCTGCAAGCCAAGATAGCTGCGCAGTTCACCCAGGTCTGTGCACGTGTGTCTCTTCTGCAGCTCGGACTTCACGTAGGCGAGTCCAGCAGTGTCCGCTGTGGCAAAGACCAAGTCGTCGACGTACACGAGGATGTAGAACGGCGGCAGAGAAGTGTCGGTGCGCAGAAACAACGACGGGTCAGCAGTAGAGGGAGCAAACCCAAGAGCCGCAAGCGTAGTCCTCAGGTTGTCGTGCCACTCACGCGGTGCCTGGCGGAGACCGTAGACTGGCCGTCGGAGGCTCCACTGGGTGCCAGGAGGGAAAGTCCCAGTGAAGCCAGGTGGACGGCGCAGCCAGATCTCCTCGTGCAGGCTACCCTGCAAGAAAGCAGTGCTGAAGTCCAGAGAGTGGAGCTCGTAGTCGCGCTGAGCGGCTATGTGCAGCAGCACCCGAAGAGTGGTCATCTTCGGGGTGGGAGAGAAGGTCTGAAAGTAGTCAACTCCCTGCCGCTGACTGAAGCCACGAGCCACGTACCGCGCCTTGAAGACAGGTGGAGAGCCCGGCGGCCGCTTCACCCTGAAGATCCACATCCCACAGACGATGTTCGCCCTAGGAGGGGGGACAGCGTCAACGTAGGTGCCTGTGGACTTCCAGGAAGCCATCTCTGCATCCATAGCTGCCTGCCACTAAGAGGAGTAGGGACCCTCTACAGCCTCCGCGTAAGAGCGCGGAGTCGGGATGTCTAGTGCATCCGGGTCTCCCTCAGGGGCAAGCAGTACAGACGCGAGATGAGGTGAAGCAGCAGCCAGACAATAAAACTCCTCCTGCCTGTCCTCAAGGACGTCCGTGCCAAGAGCACACTCACCCTCGACGGACGGAGGACAGACAGACGCAGACTCAGCAACAAGAATAGCTGCGTAGTCTAGACGACAGCGAGCAGCAAAGTCGTCGAGCTCGGCAACAAGAGCAGACGCAGCAGTGGACTCAAAGGAGGGGTCAGTGACGACAGTAGCAAGGAGACGCGTGACAGTAGGACTGGCAGTACGAAGAGAGTCCGACTCAGGGCCGGCAAGCGCAGGAAGAGAGGACTCAGGAGGAGAGGGCAAAGGGGCACGCAGAGGAGCAGTGGACGGACGCAGAGACATCCGGTGCGTGCCAGGAACAGGAGGAGGACGCTGACGCGAACTGCGACCACTAGTGCGAGCAGCACGAACAGGCGACACAGGACGAGACGCAGGCTCACGACGCTCAGCAAGACCTCCAGTAGGACCAGTGTAGGGAGAGGGAGAAGGTAGTGGGGAGGCCGGCGGTAACTGTGACTGCGACTGGACAGGCGGTGGACCCTCTAAGAGAGGAGGAAGACCAAGAACCTGCTGCAGGAGCGGAACGAAGTACGGCCGAGGCCGCGCAGCGGCACCAGACACAGCAGGGACAGCACCAGCACCCTCAGCACCTCTGGCAGCAACAGCGCCAACAGCACCTCCAGCGGCAGGACCTCCAGCAGCACCCGTAGCACGACCACCACCAGGACGGACAGGAGTAGTCTCAGAACCAACACCCGCAGCAGCTCCAGCTCCAGGCGGACCCGCAGGCCCAGCAGCTCCGGGACCGGCGGCACCAGCACCCTCAGTGGCCGAAGAAGCGCCAGCTCCAGCAGTACGCCTCCAGCGGCGAGCAAACCACTCACGCAGCTCCTGTGGAGAGAGTGGCTCCCGCCGAGACGAAACACCCGGAGAACCTCCAGGCCCAGTACCGCCAGACGCCACAAGGGGAGGTCCAGTGGCCGCAGGCTCCACACCTCCAGGCTCAGCAGCTCCAGACGCAGCACCCCCAGGCTCAGCACCCCCAGGCTCAGCACCCCCAGGCTCAGCACCCCCAGGCTCAGCACCCACGCGCGCAGCACCCTCAGAGTCAGCACCCCCAGGCTCAGCACCCCCAGAGGCAGCAACCCCAGGCTCCGCACCCCCAGGCTCAGCACCCCCAGACTCAGCACCCCCAGAGTCAGCACCCCCAGGCTCAGCACCCCCAGGCGCAGCACCCCCAGCAGTACCTAAGTCACCAGCAACCTCGACCGGCTCGACTGCATCGACCTGGGACACACCTGAAGGGGCGGGACCCTGAGGGGGAAGAGGGTCTACCGGGGGGGGACCTGGCACAAGGAAGTGCGGCGGCGGCGGGAGGGAAGGAGTGCGGTAGGGGAAGAGGCGGTAGAAGGGGACGGACTCGTCGAACGTGACGTCCTGGGAGGACAGAACACGGCGAGAGGTGGGGTGGTAGAACTGCCACCCAGGGGCGTCGGGGGGGAACCCCAGGAAGACGCAGGGAGCAGTACGAGGGGACAGCTTGTCCGCAGACAAGTCGCGGACAAACGCCCGAGATCCCCAGACCCGGAACGCCGACGCATCGCCAACCTTCCCCGTCCACAGCAGGGCTGGGGAGGTCTCCGGCCTGGAGACCCTGGGGTGGAGGTTGATCTGATGCGCCGCGTACCTGACCGCAAACGGCCACAAAAAATGGGGGGCAGCCGCATGCATCATAGACGTACGAGCGACGTCCATGACCATGCCAATGCGGCGCTCAGCAATCCCATTTTGCTGCGGTGAGTCATGAAGCGTGAAGGTCTGACGGATGCCTCGCGCACGACAGTAGGCACTCAGAAGGCCAGAGGAGAACTCTCTGCCTCTGTCCGAGTGCAGACGCAACACAGGAAAGTCCGAGCCAAAGCTCTGCCTGAGCTGGAGATGAGCTGCGCGGATCCAGTCGATCAGCACCTCAGTGACATCACCCTTGCTGCGCAAGGGGAAGACCGCGGTGTAACGCGAGTAGTCGTCAACCACCAACAGGAAGTAGCGCTCGTGACCGAGTCCACGGACGCGGGCAGGGCCCCACACGTCCATGTGAAGCGTCTGCAACGGAGCCTCTGTCGGAGGAAACTGGGAGGAGTGAGGGGCAGCACGCTGGCGTCCCTCGACACAGGGGACACAGGCAGGGCCAGGGCCCTGAGGAAGGGGAGGGAGGGACCTGGGGAGAACAGAGACAAGGAGACGGGAGGCCATGCCTCTGAGCCGAAAAAAGAGGGGTGACCAAGGCGGTGGTACCAGAGGAGAGTCTCGTGAGACAGGCGACGACACGAACAGGGGGCAGACTCAGGACCAGACCTGGACGCTGCAGCAAACACCTGACCGGACGAAGGGACCCTACCAGACTCAGGAACTGGAGGAGAAGGAGTGGTCAATGTGTACAGGCTCGACCCTGGCTGACGTGTAAACGTAGCCAGGTGACGACCTGTGCTAGCCTCTGTGCAGTGCGTCACTCGCTGACGAGCAGGGGTGAACTGGTGGACTCCCGCATCCTGTAGGTTAGCACCACTCACCAAGTTCGTAGAGAACAAGGGGAGGTAGAGACCAGACAGGGTGCTAGAGGGAGCCGCCGGACACGGAAGGACTGTGGAGAAGCGAGACAGGACAGGACCCCCAGAGGGGTCAGCTAGGGACACCGCAACCGGCCGACTAAGCGGCGTGAGTGTGGTGCGGTCCCTAAAGAAGGAGCGAGACGCCCCAGAGTCAAGGGTGAAGGTGTGGGAGGCAGAGGCCGACGCAGTACCTGAGAGTGCAGACTCACTAGTACCTGAGAGAGCAGCCTCACCAGTACCTGAGAGCACAGACGCACTGGCACCTAGGGCAGCAGCCTCAATGCCCGGGTCGGGCGGGAAACACCGGTAAGAGTCACCCTCATCACTAACGGTCACAACATACATAGCAGCAAGGATAGCATCAAAGTCAAGATCAAAAATAGCTTCACCAGCCCTAGACAGCTCTCCCCAGCGGGGGATCTCCGCGGCTTCCGGGAACTGCTGGCGCCAAGCGTCCGTCAGGCGGCCAAAGCAGCGCTGGGCGGAGTGGGTACCCCCACACTGCTCTCCAGCGCGGTCGCCAGTGTGAAGAACGTAGGTGCAAGGACCAAAACTCCCACCCCGCTGACGCTGCGTGTACCACTCACGGAGCTGCTGAGGGGTGGGGACGTCGCGAGAACGCTGCTGCTGCTGCTGCTGCTGGCGCTGACCACCTCCAGTGCTGCTCCGCTGCGAAGCGCCACTCCGACCACCTCCACCACCTCCACTCCCGCCTCCTCCTCCACCGCCACCGCCTCCGCCACCTCCGCTCCCACCGCCACCGCCGCCGCCACCTCCGCCTCCACTGCCGCCACTAGCACCCCCACCCCCGCCACCACCTCCACCGCCACCCCCACTCCCTCCGCCGCCTCCACCTCCACTTCCACCGCCCCCGCTGGTCCCACTCGCTCCCTTGCCCCCCTTGCCCTTGCCAGAGTGGCGTCTCCCGCTAGGGGCAGACGCCGCACCGACCGACTCAAGACCAACGAGGTCGGCCGCAGCGGCAGAGGCTACAGAGGGCAAGAGAGGGGAAGGAGAACACCCCTCAAAGATGGGGGCGCGGGGGTCACCTCGAGAGGCTCCTACAGCTACGATGCTCTTCTCCGCCGCTAGGAGGGCCTTCTCGAGGCTGTCGACTGTGAGAGTGGTGGGACAGACCGCGAGGAAGTGGTCCCGGACTACACGAAGGGAGTGAGGGAGACGAGTCACTAGAAAGTAGAGAGTGATGTACATGGGAGGAGGGTTCTTGGCGCAGAAGTCAGCAGGAAGCGCAGCGCGGTAGCGGGTGTCACTAGTGCGGAGGTGCGTAATGAGATCAGCGACAGTGGGAAAGGCGGCAAGGTCAGGGAAGAGGAAGGGGAGCAAGAGGCGGCTCAGTGCAGCAGTGGCAGGGGAGGAGTAGCGCGCAACTACAGCGTCGTACAAGGTCTGAGCACTCTTGTACTGACTAAAGTGTGCACGCTCAGCGGTAGGCAGGTGGCGACGCACAGCAAGACGTGCAGCAGCATCGCGTGTGGCCCACTTGGAGCGAACAGTGGGGTCAGCATCAGCAGCAGGGGCAGGGACGGCGCCAGAGGTAAGGTCAAAGAGAGAAAGGTCGTCTACCCTATCGCACTGCAAGAACAGCTGCAGGTCGTCGACCCAGACCTCAAAGTCAATGGCGCGGCCCTCAGCGTCAAAAGCAAGGACACTGGGGATAGCCATGACAGCAGGCGACGGTCTCACCAGACAGGACGGGTCGGGCAGCTCAGTAGCACAGCAACACGGCAACACAGCAGCTCGGTCGGCCAAGCAGCAACAGCAGCTCTGCGGGACCAGCGGCTCGGCTCCTCAGGCGACTCGGGCGGCTCGGGCGGCGCAGGCCGCTCGGGCGGCTTGGGCGGTGCGGGCGGCTCGGGCGACTCGGGCGGCTCGGGCGGCTCGGGCGGCTCGGGCACTCAGCGGCACAGGCGGCTCGTGCGGCTCGGCTCCTCAGCGGCGCAGGCGGTTCGGGTGGCTCGGGTGACGCGGGTGGCACGGGCGGTTGGGTGTCACAGCGGCGTACGGGCAGCGTGGGGCCGGGACGGCGGCGTGCGGCAGGGACAGGTGACGCACGGGCGGTGCGGGGCCAGGACGGCGGCGCACGGCTGGGACGGGTGGTGCACGGGCGGCTGGGAGCGGGGCCGGGACGGTGGCGAGGGGCCAGGACGGGCGGCGCACGGGCGCCGAGGGGCCGGGACGGCTGTGCGCAGCGGAGAAGGGCGGCGCACGGGTGGCGTGGGGCCGGGACGGGCGGCGCACGGCGTCGACGGGCCAGAACGGGCGGCGCGACGGCGGCGTGGGGCCTGACGGGCGGCGCAAGGGTGGCGCGAGGCCGGGACGGGCGGCACACGGCGCCGACGGGCCGGGACGGGCGCCGCACGAGCGCCTAAGGGTGGCGCGACGGCGGCTCGAGGCCTGACGGGCGGCGTGCGGGCGGCTAAGGGCGGCGCGCGGGCGGCGTGGGGCCTGGACGGGCGGCGCGCGGGCGTCTAGGGGCCGAGACTGGCGGCGCGCGGGCGGCTAAGGGCGGCGCGCGGGCGTCGAAGGGCCGGGACGGGCGGCGCGCGGGCGTCTGAGGGCGGCGCGCGGGCGTCTAGGAGCCGTAGGGTAGGTCGACAGATTGAGAGAGAGAGCCCGGAGCGCGCTCAGGGCAGGAAAAAAAGTTCGAAGTGGTGGGCCCTAAGCACAGTTCCCACAGGGGAACCTGCTCTATACCATGTGAAGAATAGAACGAGAATGGATGAACTATGAATGAAGTGGGTACAAGTACTAACCCTAATTGGGTACGACGAACTGAACTGCAGCCTGGTTCCGAATTGCTCCCAGAGGTTCTTCCAGAAGTTGCTGGTGAGCTTCGTATCCCTGTCGCTGATAATCGCTGCTGGTATCCCGTGCAGGCGAACAACGGCTGCGATGAACAGACGAGCGGTCTCCTCGGCTGAGATTGACTTTTTGCACGCAGCGAAGTGTGCCATCTTCGTCAACCTGTCAACGATGACCATCACCGCGTCGTTACCCCCAGGGTTCGAAGGTAACCCTGTGACGAAGTCCATGGTAACCTGCTGCCAGGCGCACTCGGGCGGTGGTATCGGCTGCAATTGACCCGCCTTCCGCTTCCTCGAGCTCTTCATCACCTGACACGTGGGGCACGAGCCCACGTGCTGCTGCACGTCGGTCAACAGCTCCGGCCAGTAGTAATACCGCTGCAGTTGCTGTCGCGTTTTTTCTACCCCAAAATGTCCCGAGGTAATTCCGTCGTGTGCCTCCTGTAATAGCAGCTCCCTCAGTAGTGAGTACGCGGGTACCCAGATGCGGTTGGTGCCTGTTTTTACGTAATAGACTCCTTTAGCTTCTGCTAGTTGCTGTGAATTTCCGGTCGTGAAAAACGGGTCTGTGCGGTATCCGTGGGTGAATAGGCCTATTAAAAGCGGGTTGGTATGGGCGAGTAGGATGGCATAGAGCTGGGCGGTAGGGCGAGTGAGTGCGTCGGCGATGTTGGAGGCGCCTTTCTTGTACGTAACCGTGTAGTGGAAGATGGACTCAAGGTAGTCCAACCAGCGAATCTGTCGCGGATTGAGATTTGGTTGGGCGCGTAGGTAGTGTAGTGATCGGTGGTCTGTTCGTACTGTCACGTCGGCGCCAGTCAGGTAACACCGCCAAACCTTGAACGCGTGCACGATCGCCAACATTCCGCGGTCGTGTATCGGGTAGTTGCGTTCGGGCGGGTGCAGCTTGCGGGACTCGTACGCGATTAGCTGGAGGCCGTTCCCGAAATCCTGCAACAGTACTGCTCCCACAGCGATGTCACTTGCGTCAGTGACGAGCTCGAACGGACGGTGTGGATCTGCGATGTGGAGCACGGGCGGTGAGCACAAAATGTTTTTGACGGCCGAGAAGGCAGCTTGCTCTTTCTCCCCCCACGTGTACTCAACCCCCTTCCTCAGCAGATCGGTCAGCGGGGCAGTCAGCTTCGCCATGTCGGGGACGAACCGGCGCACGTGGTTGACGAACCCCAAAAAACTCTGCAACGCGGTCAAATTGGTCGGCGCGTGCCATGCTTGAATCGTTGCAATTTTCTTCGGGTCTATTTCCACTCCTGCAGCTGAAATAACGTGTCCCAGAAATTCCAGGCGGTCCTGTAAAAATTCACACTTAGACGCTTTTGTCAGTAGGCGGTTCTCGCTCAGTATTTTAAAAACTGCTTCGATGTCCTGTAAGTGCTGTGCTCTGTCAGGGTTGTAAATCAGTATGTCGTCTAGGTATACTATGACACACTTATCTAAGAGCGGGCGGAAAGCTTCGTTCATGGTCATTTGAAAAGTGGCGGGGGCGTTGGTCAGTCCGAAGGGCATGACGGTGTATTCGAAGGATCCGTAGCGTGTTCGAAATGCGGTCTTAGGGCAGTCAGGCGGATTGACGCGAATCTGGTGGTAACCCCCTCGGAGGTCGATTTTTGAGAAAACCCGGGCTGTGCGCAGTTGGTCGATCAGTTCGTCGGCTCGCGGGATGGGGTAACGGGATTTGATGGTAACTCTGTTCAGTGCTTTGTAATCTATGCACATGCGAAATCCCCCCGTCTTTTTTTGGTGTGAACAGTATCGGTGTTGCAAAGGGCGACGAACTAGGGCGGATGAATTCCTTCGCGAGCAGGTAATCGAGCTGCTTCCTTAGTTCGTCCAGTTCGGGCTGGGTCAGTCGGAACTGTCGCTGTACTGTTGGGTGTGCCCCTGGTTCTAACTCTATCCTATGGTTGTGCGGTCGTTGAGGTGGCAGTCCCGTTGGTAAATCGTCCGGGAAAATGTCGCTGTACTGCTTCAACAGTGCTGCCAGGTCACTCGGTATGTCGGCCAGCAGTTTCTATAAATCCCCTCCTTTGTCTGCTGCCTCAGCTTCCCGAATGTCGACCGCGTACACGTCAGCTCCTGCCGCTACGGCGCGTTTCATCGTGATCGCGTTGACACGCACCGACGAAGACTCAGGTGAGCCCCAGCGAGGTAAGGCGATGTTGTTACCGTTCACTCGCACGGTGCAGTCACCCGTCGCCCAGTCGATTCGCGGATTGTGTCGTCGCAACCAATCACGCCCGAGTAAAATATCGGTTCCGTCGAGGGTCGTTGCGAGCATTTCCTGGCTAAACGTGAAGTTACCCCCACATCGAATCCGAACCCGGTCTACGCGTTCCCGTATCGCCAGCGGCGTGCCGTCTACCTCAGGTAAACATTTGTCCAGTGGCAATCGCAGTTTTCGTGCTGTAGCGGTGTTGATGAGGCTGTGGCTGGCTCCCCCGTCTACGAAGATTTTAACTAAGTTCGTCCCGATTTTCCCACTAAGCAGTATGGGGCTGTCTACCGTAGTCCCCTCCTTATTCGGCCGAGTGTGGTCGATTGCGTGAACCGGCACAATCACTCGGTGAGGGTCGGTTGGGTCGGGCGAGCGGCGTGACCTGTCAGTAGAGGGCCCGTCTGCTACTGACTCCCAGCGTTTCCCTGCTGCTTGGTCTGTTTCTGCTGCTCAGCTTCCCCCTTCCCCTTAGCATTTTTCGGGCATTCGCTCTTGCGATGTCCCGTCCAATTGCACGCAAAGCAGCGCCCTTTGAACGGTGCGGCCGCGACATTTGCGGCGACGGCACGTATCGTGGCGCCCTCGTTCGTCCCACGAGGCCGATGTCCCCAATGGCTTCTTCCGTAGGACCCCGGTCTCAGTCGGCGGAAGAAGTCAAGTTTCTCCGCCATAGCGATAATTTCTTGAAAATCGGTGACGCCGCGAAGCTGGATTTCCTCAGCGATGTCCTGCTCCAGGCCGCCGATGTAGCGGTCGATGCGCTCGCTCTCGTGCATATATCCCACCTGCTCGCATAGCGCCAGAAATCCGCTCGTGTAGTCTTGGACGGAACCGAGTTGGTGCCAAGTGCGGAGCCTCTGTCGCGCCGCGATGAAAGCCGCAATTGGCTCGAGACGAGCGCGCAGACCTGCGCACCACGCGTCCCACGTTCGATACTGGGGCAGCTCCACAAAATACGTCGGCGCCCAGGGTCCGGTTTGTCCTTCCCGTGTCGGTAGAGTCGCGTAGTCCACCGGCTTCGTGACGATGACGCGCCACCAGCCCATGGTGGGTCCTCGCAGCAACGACACGGCGCAACAAATCTTCGCCGTATCCTCCGAGACGTAGTTCGCGTCAAAGAAAACGTTCAACGTGAAGAGCCACGCCTGAATGGTAGGACCACCCCACTTGAGGAAAGTAGAACGAGAATGAATAGACTAAGGAATGGAAGTGATACAAATATGCAACCCTAGAAATGTGTACCCCATATAGACTACCCCACTATAGCCTACACAATATTATAATTTGACACACCCCCATAGGCAAAGTGGGGGAGAACAAGTAGTCACAAGACCAGTCAAGCAAAGCAGACAAAGCTCAGGGTGGATCACAACGTCACCACACAGTCCGAGCACAAGGTCAAGGCCACAAGGCCAGTTCACATGCAGGAGTACACATATATATATAAGGCTAAACAAGCAAGAGTAGGTATATATATATATATATATATATATATGGAAGGGTACAAGCAAGGTCAAGTGGTGAGCAAGTGAGGCAAGACAGGCACAAGACCCAGCTGAGTGCAGAAGCGCTGATGATCACAAGGCGGAAGTGCCTTGGTGAAAACATCAGCAGTGTTGGCCTCAGAGGCCACGTACGCAAGTCGCAACTGACCACGCTGCTGCAACTCACGAGCAAGAAAGTAGCGGAGAGCAATGTGCTTCGTTCTGTGCTCCAGGCGCTGCTCCCGACACAAGGCCAGCATGGCCTTGTTGTCTACGTACAGCACTGGAGGAGAACGAGGCGGCTCTCCTAGGTCAGTCAGCAGGTAGGTGAGCCAGCAAAGCTCCTGTGCAGCCATGGCCCCGGCGTAGATCTCAGCCTCACAACTGGAGCCGAGAACAGAAGACTGTCAAACATTATATATGGTGTTGTAGTTGTTTAGGCTACAGTGGGTTAGCCTATAGGGGGTACACATTCCTAGGTTTTGATACTTGTACTCATTTCACTCTTAGTTCATTCATTCTTGTTCAACAAAGACGAGCGAGTAGCCCGCCACGAAACAGAGCCGGAACCAAGACTGAAGGTGTAACCCTGTGACGACCGCTGCGTAGCCTGGTCGTCAGCCCAAGAAGCGTCCGCGTGCCCAGTGAGGACCACAGGACACCGCCCTCCAAGCACTAGCCCCATGCCCGACGTACTGCACAAGTAGTGCAACACCCTCTTCGCTGCAGCCATGTGCTCTGGTCTGTGTCTCCCAGGAGCAACATAGCGTGCAAGAATGCTAAGAGGGTATGCAAGGTCAGGTCGTGTGCAGGTCATCAGGTACATGAGGCAGCCAACAAGCTCTGGGTACGGGCCACTCGACTCTACGGACTCATCCGAAGGCAGAGCTGAGAGCGAGTGGCGAGTAGACAGAGGAGTGGCCTGAGGCGAGGAGTACGTGAAGCCGAAGCGCTGAAGGACCTGCTGCACCATGTGTGACTGAGTCAAGGTAATGGTGCGGCGTGCTCTGTCCCGAGTGATCTGCAAGCCAAGGTAGCTGCGCAGTTCACCCAGGTCTGTGCACGTGTGTCTCTTCTGCAGCTCGGACTTCACGTGGGCGAGTCCAGCAGTGTCAGCTGTGGCAAAGACCAAGTCGTCGACGTACACGAGGATG
Organism: Closterium sp. NIES-65; assembly: GCA_948144175.1. Taxonomy (NCBI): domain Eukaryota; kingdom Viridiplantae; phylum Streptophyta; class Zygnematophyceae; order Desmidiales; family Closteriaceae; genus Closterium; species Closterium sp. NIES-65. Next base: position 499,694 of record CANXME010000986.1, read on the forward strand.
TAGAACGGCGGCAGAGAGGTGTCGGTGCACAAAAACAACGATGGGTCAGCAGTAGAGGGAGCAAACCCAAGAGCCGCAAGCGTAGTCCTCAGTGTGTCGTGCCACTCACGCGGTGCCTGGCGGAGACCGTAGACTGGCCGTCGGAGGCTCCACTAGGTGCCAGGAGGGAAATTCCCAGTGAAGCCAGGTGGACGGCGCAGCCAGATCTCCTCGTGCAGGCTACCGTGCAGGAAAGCAGTGCTGAAGTCAAGGGAGTGAAGCTCGTAGTCACGCTGAGCGGCTATGTGTAGCAGCACCCGAAGAGTGGTCATCTTTGGGGTGGGAGAGAAGGTCTGAAAGTAGTCAACTCCCTGCCACTGTCTGAAGCCACGAGCCACGTACCGCGCCTTGAAGACAGGTGGAGAGCCCGGCGGCCGCTTCACCCTGAAGATCCACATGCCACTGACGATGTTCGCCCCACGAGGAGGAACCGCGTCAACGTAGGTGCCTGTGGACTTCCAGGAAGCCATCTCGGCATCCATAGCTGCCTGCCACTGAGAGGAGTAGGGACCCTCTATCGCCTCCGCGTAAGAGCGCGGAGTCGGGATGTCTAGTGCATCCGGGTCTCCCTCAGGGGTAAGCAGTACGGACGCGAGATGAGGTGAAGCAGCAGCCAGACACTGGAACTCCTCCTGCCTGTCCTCAAGGACGTCCGTGCCAAGAGCACACTCACCCCCGACGGACGGAGGACAGACAGACGCAGACTCAGCAACAAGACTAGCATCGTAGTCTAGACGACAGCGAGCAGCAAAGTCGACGAGCTCAGCAACAAGAGCAGACGCAGCACTGGACTCAAAAGAGGGGTCAGTGACGACAGTAGCAAGGAGACGCGTGACAGTAGGACTGGCAGCACGAAGAGAGTCCGACTCTGGGTCGGCAAGAGCAGGAAGAGAGGACTCAGGAGGAGAAGGCAAAGGGACACGCAGAGGAGCAGTGGACGGACGCAGAGACATCCGGTGCGTGCCAGGGACAGGAGGAGGACGCTGACGCGAACTGCGACCACTAGTGCGAGCAGCACGAACTGGCGACGCAGGACGAGACGCAGGCTCACGACGCTCAGCAAGACCTCCAGTAGGACTAGTGTACAGAGAAGGAGAAGGCAGTGGGGAGGCCGGCGGTAACTGTGACTGCGACTGGACAGGCGGTGGACACTCAAAGGGAGGAGGAAGACCAAGAACCTGCTGAAGGAGCGGAACAAAGTACGGCCGAGGCCGCGCGGCGACTCCAGACACAGCAGGGACACCACCAGCACCACCAGCGGCAGCACCAGCGTCAGCAGCACCTCCAGCTCCAGTACCTCCAGCAGCACCAGCAGCACCCGCAGCAGGACCGCCGCCAGGACTGACAGCAGTAGCCTCAGCGCCAACACCCTCAGCAGCTCCGACTCCAGTAGCACTCGTAGGACTAGCTCCTCCGAGACCGGCGGCACCAGCACCCTCAGCAGCCGAAGAAGCACCAGCTCCAGTAGTACGCCTCCAGCGCCGGGCAAACCACTCGGGCAGCTCCTGTGGAGAGAGTGGCTCCCGCCGAGACGAAGCACCCGGAGAACCACCAGGCCCAGCACCACCAGACGCCACACGAGTAGATCTAGCGGCCGCGGGCTCCGCACCCCTAGGCGCAGTAGCTCCAGACTCAGCACCCCCAGGTGAAGGACCCCCAGGCTCAGCACCCCCAGTCGTAGCACCCCCAGGCTCAGCACCCCCAGGCTCAGCACCCCTAGTCGCAGCACCCCCAGACTCAGCACCCCCAGGCTCAGCACCCACGCGCGCAGCACCCCCAGAGTCAGCACCCACTGGCTCAACACCCGCAGCAGTACCAGAGTCACCAGAAACCTCGACCGGCTCAACTGCATCTACCTGGGACACACCTGAAGGGGCAGGACCCTGAGGGGGGAGGGGGTCTACCAGGGGGGGACCTGGCACAAGGAAGTGCGGTGGCGGGGGGAGGGAAGGAGTGCGGTAGGGGAAGAGGCGGTAGTAGGGTACTGACTCGTCGAACGTGACGTCCTGGGAGGACAGAATACGATGAGAGGTGGGGTGGTAGAACAGCCACCCAGGGGCGTCAGGGGGGAAGCCAAGGAAGACACAGGGAGCAGCACGAGGGGACAGCTTGTCCGCAGACAAGTCGCGGACAAACGCCCGAGATCCCCAGACATGGAACGCAGACGCATCGCCGACCTTCCCCGTCCACAGCAAGGCTGGGGAGGTCTCCGGCATGGAGACCCTGGGGTGAAGGTTGATCTGATGCGCCGCGTACCGAACCGCAAACGGCCACAGAAAATGGGGGGCAGCCGCATGCATCATGGACGTACGAGCGACGTCCATGACCATGCCAATGCGGCGCTCAGCAATCCCATTTTGCTGTGGAGAGTCCGGAAGCGTAAAGGTCTGGCGGATGCCTCGCGCACAACAGTAGGCTCGCAGAAGGCCAGAGGAGAACTCTCCGCCTCGGTCAGAGTGCAGACGCAGAACAGGAAATCCGAGCCGAAGCTCCTCCTGAGCTGGAGACGAGCTGCGCGGATCCAGTCAATCAACACCTCAGCGACATCACCCTTGCTGCGCAAGGGGAAGACTGTGGTGTAACGCGAGTAGTCGTCAACCACCAGCAGGAAGTAGCGCTCGTGACCCTGTCCACGGACGCGGGCCGGGCCCCACACGTCCATGTGAAGCGTCTGCAGCGGGGCCTCTGTCGGGGGAAACTGAGAGGAGTGAGGGGCAACTCGGAGCCGCCCCTCGACACAGGGGATACAGGAAGGACCAGGCCCCGGAGGAAGGGGAGGGAGGGACCGGGGAAGACCAGAGACAAGGACACGGGAAGCCATGCCTCGGAGACGAGGCAGGGAGGGGTGACCAAGACGGTGGTGCCAGAGGAGAGTCTCGTGAGACAGGAGGCGACACGAGCAGGGGGCAGACTCAGGACCAGACCTGGACGCTGCAGCAAACACCTGACCCGACGCAGCTACCTGACCAGACGCAGTGACTGGAGGAGACGCAGTGGTCAGTGTGTACAGGCTCCACCCCTGGCGACGTGTAAACGTGGCCAGGTGTCGGCCTGTCCGAGCGTCCGTGCAGTGGGTCACCCGCTGACTCGCAGGAGTGAACTGGGGAACCCCCGTATCCTGCACGTCAGCACCCCTCACCAAGTTCGTAGAGAACGAGGGGAGGTAAAGACCAGACAAGGTGCCAGAGGGGGCAGCCGGACACGGGAGGACAGTGGAGAAGTGAGAGAGGACAGGACCCCCAGAGGGGTCTGCCAGGGAGACTGCAACTGGCCAACCAAGCGGCGTGAGTGTGGTGCGGTCTCGAAAGAAGGAGCGAGAAGCCCCTGAGTCAAGTGTGAAGGTGAGGGAGGCCGAAGCCGACGTGGTACCTGAGAGCGCAGACTCACCAGCACCTGAGGGCGTGGACGCACTGGCACCTAGAGCAGCAGCCTCACCAGTACCTACAGCAGCAGTACCAATGCCCGGGTCGGGCGGGAAACACCGGTAACAGTCACCCTCATCACTAAGAGTCACAGCATACATGGCAGCAAGGATAGCATCAAAGTCAAGATCAAAGATAGCTACGCCTGCCCTAGACAGCTCTCCCCAGCGGGGGATCTCACTAGCCTCCGGGAACTGCTGACGCCAAGCGTCCGTCAGGCGGCCAAAGCAGCGCTGGGTGGGGTGAGCACCCCCACACTGCTCACCCGCGCGGTCGCTGGAGCGAAGGACGTAGGTGCACGGGCCAAAACCCCCACCACGCTGACGCTGCGTGTACCACTCACGGAGCTGCTGAGGAGGGGGGATGTCCCGAGAACGCTGCTGCTGCTGCTGCTGCTGCTGCTGCTGGCGCTGACCACTCCCGGAGCCGCTCCGCTGAGAAGCACCACCCCGACCAGCTCCACCTCCTCCACCACCGCCGCCTCCACCTCCGCCGCCACCGCCGCCTCCGCTCCCACCGCTACCGCCACCGCCGCCTCCGCCTCTGCAGCTGCCACCGCCACCTCCACCCCCGCCACCACTCCCACCGCCACCCCCACTCCCCCCGCTGCCCCCACCGCCACCTCCACCACCCCCGCTAGCCCCACCCGCGCCCTTGCCCCCTTTGCCCTTGCCAGAGCGGCGTCTCCCGCTAGGGGCAGACGCCGCACCGACCGACTCAAGACCAACGAGGTCGGCCGCAGCAGCAGAGGCGACAGAGGGCAACAGGGGGGAAGGGGAACACCCCTCAAAGATGGGGGTGCGAGGGTCACCACGAGAGGCTCCTACAGCGACTATGCTCTTCTCCGCCGCTAGGAGGGCCTTCTCTAGAGGTCAACAGTGAGAGTGGTGGGATAGACTGAGAGGAAGTGGTCCCTGACTACACGAAGGGAGTCAAGGAGGCGGGTGACTATATAATAGAGAGTGATGTACATGGGGGGGGGGGTTCTTGGCGCAGAACTCAGCAGGAAGCGCGGCGCGGTAGCGAGTGTCACTAGTGCGGAGGTGCGTAATGAGGTCAGCGACTGTGGGAAAGGCAGCAAGGTCAGGAAAGAGGTAAGGTAGCATGAGGCGGCTCAGTGCAGCAGTGGCAGGGGAGGAGTAGCGTGCAACGACAGTGTCGTACAAGGTCTGAGCACTCTTATACTGGCTAAAGTGTGCGCGCTCAGTGGTAGGCAGGTGGCGACGCACAGCAAGACGTGCAGCAGCATCGCGAGTGGCCCACTGGGAGCGAACAGTGGCGTCGGCATCGGCAGCAGGGGCAGGGGAAGCACCAGAGGTGAGGTCAAAGAGGGAAAGACCGTCTGCCCTATCGCACTGTAGGAAAAGCTGCAGGTCATCCACCCAAACCTCAAAGTCAATGGCTCAACCCTCAGCGTCAAAAGCGAGAACACTGGGGGTAGCCATGACAACAGTGGACTAGCAGTACCAACTGTAGGAGAGGGGCAGTGCAGGGATAGAAGCGCTGCTCTCACCAGGCAGGGCGGGTCGGGCAGCTCAGCGGTACAGCAGCACGGCAACACGGCTGCTCGGACGGCACTACAGCAACTGCAGCTCCGTGGCACCAGCGGCTCGGCTCCTCAGGCGGCTCGGGCGGCTCAGGCGGCTCGGGTGGCTCGGGCGGCTCGGGCGGCTCGGGCTGGTCGGGCGGCTCGGGCGGCTCAGGAGAGTTGGGCGGCTCGGGCGGCTCGGGCAGCTCGGGCAGGTCAGGCGGCTCGGGCGGCGCGGGCGGTGTAGGGCGGCAGGGCCGCTGGTGCAAGGGGCGGCTGGGCCGCTGAGAAGGGCGGCGAGGCCGCTGCGGAAGGGCGGCGGGGCCGCTGAGTAGGGCGGCGGGGCCGCTGAGTAGGGCGGCGGGGCCGCTGAGGAGAAGGGCGGCGGGGCCGCTGAATAGGGCGGCGGGGCCGCTGAGGAGAAGGGCGGCGGGGCAGCTCAGGAGAAGGGCGGCGGGGCCGCTGAGTAGGGCGGCGGGGCCGCTGAGGAGAAGGGCGGCGGGGCCGCTGAGCAGGGCGGCGGGGCCGCTGAGGAGAAGGGCGGCGGGGCCGTTGAGTAGGGCGGCGGGGCCGCTGAGGAGAAGGGCGGCGGGGCCGCTGAGTAGAGCGGCGGGGCCGCTGAGGAGAAGGGCGGTGGGGCCGCTGAGTAGGGTGGCGGGGCCGCTGAGGAGAAGGGCGGCGGGGCCGCTGAGTAGGGCGGCGGGGCCGCTGAGTAGGGCGGCGGGGCCGCTGAGGAGAAGGGCGGCGGGGCCGTTGAGTAGGGCGGCGGGGCCGCTGAGGAGAAGGGGGGGCGGGGCCGCTAAGTAGGGGCGCGGCCGCAGCGACGGGCGGCGAGGCCGCGGAGACGGGCGGCGGGGCCGCACTAAAGGACGGCGGGGCCGAAACGAAGGGCGGCGGGGTCGCTAGGGGAAGGGGCCGCTAGGGCGTAGGGGGCCGCGAGGGCGGCTTGGCGAGGTGAGAGCCCGGAGCGCGACTTGGGCGGAGCGCGCTTCGGGCAGGAGAGAAAATTTTTGAAACTCGATGTGGTGGGCCCTAGGCACAGTTCCCAAGGGGGAACCTGCTCTGATACCATGAGGAAAGTAGAACGAGAATGAATAGACTAAGGAATGGAAGTGATACAAATATGCAACCCTAGAAATGTGTACCCCATATAGACTACCCCACTATAGCCTACACAATATTATAATTTGACACCACTGACTTGGGTCAAAGCATGGCGGACGTTGCGGCTTTAGCGGCATCGGCGACGGAAGAGTTGATCCATCGGCCGGCACTGAGATCGTGACTTGAGGTTGAGTCCTGGCCACATTCGTCGCGTCGGGGTGTGTCATGCCGTGGTCGTCGTCTCCGTCATGGCGGACGACGCCATCACTTGCGGCGCTCGCGGGTTGGCCCACACTTCCGTGCTGTGATGTTTGTGGTGCGGGCTGAATCGGAGTGCCAGGTGCTTGGGATTGTGCTCGTGTGAGGTCGTTTTGCGGGGACGAGCGTTCTGCCGTCAGCGTTGCAATTTCCTCGGCGCTCTCGCGGATTTGTCGCAGCAGATCGTTCAGGTGTTCCTGCGTGAGAGTCATGACGTCGATGTGTTCAGCCATTTCGAAGGGCGTCGGCTCGTCTTAGTCTAGGCGTTGTCGTGGCTGCACGCGTTTACGAGAGAACGCGAGGACAGCGGCTCCTAGGTGCTAAGGTACGTGAGTCCCTTCGAGTGAAAAAATCAAAAGTTGATTTCCTGGGGTGCGGAGATGCGCGGTCCAAAAGAAAGGGGCTCTGATACCAAGTGTTACGGGAGCAATGAATCGAAGTAGCGAGGATTGCACTAAGGTGTCAAACGAGTACAAAGATGTGAGCGAAGGCATGAGCGAACATTTATACGCGAAACATACAAACGGTAACGCGGTGCGTGCGAGCTAGCTAGTGCTATGTGTTGGAAACATTGTGGTTAAGCACCTCTGTCGTGTCGAAACACTAAGGCACAAGCGAAGCAAAGCATATCGAGGCACCAGCGAGTCAACCCTCGGAGGTTGAAGTAACTGTTGGAGGTTACGCGAAAGTCAAAGGTCAGCGACCTTTGACCTGACAAGTACAGCGCGACAGCAAGGACACACAACTGACTCGCTACAGAGCAGTTGCCCGAGTCGTCACTGTATCGAACCGCAACAGCAACAGTAAAACAGTTATAACCGTATCCTTTCATATTCCTTGTACTCTTATATAATCTTGTATCTCTTTTTTTTAATCGATCTACTTTGCCCTCACATACTAGCGCAAGGTGGTTCACAATACTTCATTAAACGCTTCCGCTATTACATCAGTCTTACCCAGAGTTCACCCCTGCAAAGATCCTAAGGGCTTTTCTCAGCCCAACATGGTATGAGAGCAGTCAGGGAGAATTTAACTTCTACTAAGATACCGGCAACATCAACAGGCATGGCTACACAAAAGGAAAGGAGCTCCTCCAACAGCTCCCAGGGCACTACTCCTACCCCACCCCCTGCCTCTGGCCTACAGACAGAGGAGGGCACGACAACAAGACCCAGGGCAACATCCACCGAGACTCCTGCGAATCAACCTGCAGACTTCGACCAGAGCATGATGGAGAAATTCTTCTCCTTCATGTCCTTCTACGAGCAACACCAGCAATCGGCATCTGCGCAGTCACACAATAGCAACAACAACAGAGCAACTCCCATGAGTCTCGACGGCTCATCATACGCACGAGGAAATCAACAGCAGCAGCCTACCTTTGCTCCGTACGAGCGTGGGTCCATCAGCTTGATGCCACACCCGCAGCCTTCACCTGGACAAGAAAAGTCACTGGACGCATTACAAGTTCAGTCGCAGTTCGCGCACGTTCTGAAGATGCAGACGTCAAGGCCTTTCGATGGAAAGGATTTCTTCACCTGGTCGTTCGAATTCGAGTTAATGATGGAAGGCGCGTAGATACTTGGCTTCTTCGACGGGTCCCTGCCATACCCAACGAACGGCACACAGTATGAGAAGCAATAGTACACCTATCAGTCGATGATGGCGTACACGATTCTAGTGAGAAACATCACCCCGACCCAACAGCAGAATATACGGTCTTACCGGGGTTACGACAACTCCGCGGAGCTCGCATACAACTACTTGAAGAGCCTGTATCAAGCAACAGACAGCGTAAATCAAAGTCGGTTAATGGCGCAACTTGTCAGAATGTTATGCTCTAGCCTGTAGTGGGGTGCTCTATAGCGAGTACAACCCTTCTAAGGTTTGCTATTTGTATCCTCATTCTTGCTAGTGAACCTCTCTTTTTTGCCTAAATTGTTCTTGCCTAGCTAGGCCTTTCCTAGCTATGGCTCCTGATTCTAGCTACTACTTTCACATGGTATCAGAGCCCTATGCTCCTGGCCTGTGGGCCCCATCTCACTGCTTCCGCTGCTACTGCTACTCCCTGTCCGCCGCGCGCCCCGTGGTGCGCGGCGTCGAAATTAGGGTTTTCAGCCTGCCGTGCGCCCCGAGGCGCGCGGCGGTTCTCTGCCCACCATGCGCCCCGAGGCGCGCGGCGGGTTTCTGCCCCGTCACGCCGTGCGTCACTCCCGGGAGGCGCTGCGACGGGCGACGGGGACCCGCGCGTCGCCCCTTGTCGCCCGTCGTGGCCTGCGCGCGGCCTGTACTGCCTGCGCGCGGCCCGTACGGGCTGCGACAGGCCCGCGCGCGGCCCGTACGGGTGGCGCCAGGCCCGCGCGCGGCTCGGGCCGCCTGCGCGCGGTTCGGGAGGCTGTGCCAGGCCCGTGGGCGGCCCGTTCTTCGCTGCCCCCTGCCCTGCCCGCTGTCCCCCGTGCTTCTGATGGCGCCCCACCCCTCCTGCTGCCCGTTCTTCTGCATTAGGGTTTGGGGGTGGGGGGTATGGGGGTGCAGCTTCTGTGTGCCGTCCCCTGCTCCTCCTCCTCCTCCGTCTCCCAGTGCTGCAGCTGCCGCTGAGGGGGTTGGACCTGTTGGAGCCGTCGGAGTGGTACTAAGGGGGGTGAAGGGGGAGTGGAGCTAGGGGTGAAGAAGAGGGTGTGTGTCAGGGGGGGTGGGACTGTTTGGGGAGGTTGAACGGAGGTTGCCGTCGTGTCGCCAGCAGCACCTGTAGTCCGGGGAGTTGCTCCGGTAGCCCAGTCGCAGCCACCTGTGCCAGTCGCCCGTGGGTCCGTTGCTCGTCTGCTGCTACTTTTAGCCGCGGGGCCAGTTACTCCAGTAGTCCGGAGCGTTGTTCCGGTAGCCGCTGTGCCAGTGTGCCTCCTGTTGCCCGTGTGTCTGCAGCTTCAGTCGTCGCCTCCTATCTGCTCTCCCCTTACAGTCTCGCCTCCTCCTCCTCACTTGCCCTCTGCGATAGCCTCTAGCTTTGCTTGCATTTGTAAACTTTAAACTGTTGCTTCTTGAACTTGTGCTCAGAATGTGTGGTGATATTGTGATCCACCCTGAGCTTGTTCTGCTTTGCTTGCTCTGCTGATTACACCCCACTTTGGCTATGGGGGTGTGTCAGAATGTTATGCTCTAGCCTGTAGTGGGGTGCTCTATAGCGAGTACAACCCTTCTAGGGTTTGCTATTTGTATCCTCATTCTTGCTAGTGAACCTCTCTTTTTTGCCTAAACTGTTCTTGCCTAGCTAGGCCTTTCCTAGCCATGGCTCCTGATTCTAGCTACTACTTTCACACAACTGACAACGCTCGAAATGAAACCAGGCGAGAAAGGAATGGCGTATATCAGTCGATGTCGCGAGTTGCGCGACAAGCTTCTTCGATGCGGGGGGTCAATTTTTGAAGACGCCTTCGTGACAGTCATCATTGGCGGCCTTGGTCCTCAATGGCACGCCACAAAGGCCATTCTCCGAGCCCACGGAAGAATCCCCGAAGCAGCACTCTGCGCAGAAATCCATGCCGAGCAGCAAGACATGGACCTGCAAGAAGAACGACACAAGAAGAAGATATCAGCACCGAAATTCGCATTCCACACTCAGCGACGCTACAACAACTACAAACAACAACAACCGAAGTCCGTACCTCCTTTCTGCCACATCTGCAAGACGTCAGGGCACCCGCGCACACACTGCCCGAATCGACAACAGTCAACTCCACCGCAATGGCAGCTTCGACCCTCAAGCAGCCAAGTGGCATCAACGCAGGCAAACCCCATGAGTTAGTCGCAACCGTCAACAACACAACCTGCATAAGGAGCGAGAAACATCGTCATCTGCATTGCAAAATTGATCGATTCCTGCATCACCGAGTCACCGCCACACTACTCACCGGAAGAACAACTCAACAACACCACACCTCGCCGCGAGTCATTTCAACCAAATCCAACGTACGCACCCATCGTCCAGAGCGAGCCATCCAGGAAAGACACCTGGTTCTTGGACAGTTGCTGCGGACAACACATAAGCTCTTCAGGACGCTTCGTGCAGCAAGAGTACCAACTCCAACGCGAAGTAGTCATCACCGTCGCCAACAACCAGAACCTGCGCACACGACGACAAGGAGTGGTTCAACTTCAGTCACGAGAAACAAACGTGATACTACAGATGTCAAAGGCTCTGATAGCAGAAGGACTTGGATATAACTTACTCAGCGTCAGCCAGCTGATGGCGAAGGGCATCCATCTCGAAGCAGACAGCACCACTCAAGAATTCAAGTTGTACCACGGGAGAGGAGGCCTTTACATCGGAAAGGCGGTCCTGAAAAATAACGTCTTCGTTCTTGATTTTGTTCCAGATCTAGCCACAGCAGACAGCGACGGCATCGTCACCTTCACTTCCTGGACCCACCCTCCAGACCTTGATCCAGACTTCAGCCCCGGCGGCTTCTAGTATTCACACACCATCCCTGAGGCAGAAAGAACAAGGGCGTTAGCAACAATTCAGACAACATCGGCCGCAGCAGAGATAACATCGGCAGTAGCTGAGATAACATCGGCAGCAGCAGAGATAACATCGGCAACAGAGATAACATCGACAGCAGAGACAACATCGGCAACAGCAGAAACAACATCGGCAGCACCAGAAACATCGACGGCAGCAGCAGGAACGTCAACACCAATCGCTGGCCCTTCAATGGCACCACTCCTCGTCGACGACACACCACCGACACCCGCGCAACAACTACACCCAGCACCACGAGAAGTTCATCGAAGCTCCAACTTCACCGCCAGCTTCTACTCCAACTCCGATCTGTACCGACGATCACCCGGGCATCGCGGCGACGAAAGCACCTGGCTACGCAAGGATGGGACACCCAAGCAACACAGTATTAAACAATACGATAAGAGCAGGAGTACTCGACAAGGACTCACTACTACGGACAGATGGAAGGGAACTTCAACGAGTACGTGGAACGTGCTTCACCTGCCCTGAAGCTAACTTACCGCATCAACCATTCGCGTCTCACCATAACCCAAGCGCACCAGCTTACGCGCCACTCGAGAAGGTGTACAGTGACATCCTGTACAACCGCGAGCCTGGACAGAACGCGTACAATTACACCATCACGTTCATCGACGCCGCGACACGTTACGTTTGGCACTTGAATCTTCCAAGCAAGGATATGGCGTTCGAAGCGTTCGTCGCCTGGCTCCCTGTAGCGGAAAGAGAATCGGGTGTCAAGCTAAAGAGTTTTCAGTCAGACGGAGGAGGAGAATACACCTCACAGAGGTTCAAGCAATACTTGGCTAAAAGGGGAATCAAGCGGCTCATCTCCCTTCCCTACGCCCATCAACAGTAAGGTGTAGCAGAAAGGATGAACAGGACTCTCCAAAATACCATGCGGAAACTGCTACGTGGCATGCGGCTACCCAACCACCAGTGGCCCGAAGCAATGGACCACGCTGTCATGCTGCACAACTTGGTGTCCTCGTCGTCACTCCCAAACAACGCATCACCGCATCTGCTGTGGACTGGAAAGTTGGGCAGCACCAAAATGTTTCGAGACTTCGGCTGCATGGTACAGTATCGACCCCCATCTGCACGAGCCGGCCGATTCTCCCAAGGAGCACAGTGGGGATTACACCTGGGCTTCAAAAAACACTACAACGCATGGAAGATCTTTGACGTCGAGACAAAGGAAACAGTGGCAGCACGTGATGTCATTTTCTACGAGCGACTCACACTGCTGACGTACCTTGCCAACCCGGACGAAAAACGAGACCCCACAGGTGGCTTTCGTGGAGACCGAGCCTTTGCTTCGGCAGAAGACGAAGCTGACTGGGACGAGCAGAACATGGAAGGAGCCTCGGAAGAAGCCGGACCCCTCCCCTACTGCTCCGTCAACGTGCCAATGGACGACGAAAATCTACGCGAAAGCATCAACGCCGAAACCTACTACCATTTCGCTGACAACGGTTACGTTACACCTGCACAAGTAAACACCAACGAAGCAGAACGCATAGGACCCAACTTCGCACCTGATCCAGAAGCGGGAGACGAAGCTGTTTATCCCGCGGACATGTCACTCCCCCGCTACACACAGAGTGGACTCCAGATACTCGGGCTCGTTACCGGAGTCCACGGCACGGCCATTCCTAAAGAGCCTGCCACAGTTCAGCAGGCTCTGGGGGGGGAGCATAAAGAAAAATGGCGCGAAGCCATGGACAGGGAATTAAAGGCACTAGAGGAGTGCAACACTTGGAAATTCGTTCCCATCAGTGTGGCGTGGAACAAAACGATTCTCACCGGAAAATGGGTCTTCCGTGTGAAGACAAATGCTGACAACACCATCGACAAGTTTAAAGCTCGCCGGGTCGTGCGCGGCTTCGACCAAGAACACGGGCGAGACTTCATCGAAACTTTCGCTCCGGTCAGCCGACACACTTCGCTCCGAATCCTTCTCGCGATCGCCGCCATGAAGAAGAAGTTGTGGCAAATCGATGTCGCGAATGCATTCCTCTACGCACCTGTTGACGTAGAAATCTTCGTCGAGTTACCGCACGACTCCAATGGAGAGCCCAATCAAGTCTGTCAGCTGCTGAAGTCGCTCTACGTGATCAAGCAAGCTCCGCAACTATGGCAACAATACCTGCACGCTCGCCTCATTCGCATCGGCTTCAAACAACTACCGCATGATCAGGGCATGTACCGGCGCACGAAGAACACCGACTACATCCTGTTAATCGTCTACGTAGACGATCTACTCTACATCGGCTCGTCTGACGGCATCACAACTTGGTTCCAAGGGGAGCTGCAGAAGGACCTCACGCTCACGGTCTCAACTACCGTCACACAGTACCTCGGTCTCAACATCCGAAAAGAGGTAGACGCGATCTACCTCAGTGCCGCAAAATACGCCGACACCATCGCCAAGCGCTTCGCACTCACACCGACCGCCATCTCCACACCGTAGCGCTACACGACAGAAAGCAGCAAGGGAAGCTCTGCTCTACTTAAGCCCGCCGGCATACGCGACTACCAAAGGAAACTGGGCTGCCTCCTTTTCGCAGCTGTCACCTGCCGCCCGGACCTATCGTACTCTGCAAGTCAGCTCGCCACCTACCTCAAGAGGCCTGAAGCGGAACATCTAGCAGAACTCGACCGCGCTCTTCACTACCTCGTCAGCACCCCGACGATCGGCCTAACTTACTACAAGAACGCAACTACACCGCCCAAGTTAATCGGCAACGTCAATGCCGATCACGCTGGCGACTCCGACAACAGGCGCTCTCGCACCTGCTACATCTACCGCCTCGAACCTATCGGACCTATCTCTTGGCAGTCGAGCAAGCAGGAACTAATCGCCCTCTCGTCAGCTGAAGCAGAATATATTGCACTTTGTTCTTCCACCAAGGAAGGACTTTACCTTCGCGAACTGCTGGAAGAAGCAAAGCTGGCTCAGTTACCCAGCTTCACTCTGTTCTGCGACAACCAGTCGGCAATTCGCATCGCCAACAAGAACGGCTTCGCGAACAGGACGAAACACATCGCCCTGCGATACTTCTTCGTGAAGGACGAGATCGAGAAAGGGAGGCTCGAGCTGTCATACTGTCACACGTCCGAGATGGCAGCTAACTTATTGACCAAGAAGCTCAGAAAACAGAAGTTCGAGTACTGCATGCTGCTGACTGGACAGAGCCACGTCACCAACAGCGACACTCTAGAAGCGAAGGGGAGTGTTGGAAACAATTGTGGTTAAGTGCCTCTGTCGTGTCGAAACACTAAGGCACAAGCGAAGCAAAGCATATCGAGGCACCAGCGAGTCAACCCTCGGAGGTTGAAGTAACTGTTGGAGGTTACGCGAAAGTTCACGGTCAGCGACCTTTGACCTGACAAGTACAGCGGGACAGCAAGGACACACAACTGACTCACTACAGAGCAGTTGCCCGAGTCGTCACTGTATCAAACCGCAACAGCAACAGTAAAACAGTTATAACCGTATCCTTTCATATTCCTTGTACTCTTATATAATCTTGTATCTCTTTGTTTTAATCAATCTACTTTGCCCTCACATACTAGCGCAAGGTGGTTCACAATACTCCATTAAACGCTTCCGCTATTACATCAGTCTTATGTTAATAAACTAGCGAGAGTTTGGCTTAGGAGCCATAGTAGCTTAGGTGACTTGGTGAAGTTCGAGGGTGTAGGGTGTAAGGAAAAATGTCGAGAGAATTGTGGAAGGAGAATGGTGAAACTAGAAAGGAGGGGGATACAAGTAGTAAGCCCTAAAAGGGTTATACTCACTTTTGAGTACTCCACTACAGACTAGACATGCATTATAATCTGACATCTTACCCAGAGTTCACCCTTGCAAAGATCCTAAGGGCTTTTCTCAGCCCAACACTATGCTGGCAGCGAGGCTCGGGCTAGTCCCGAAGCGTAGGCCGACGCGGCCGGGCTAGCAGTGTGAGGTTTGGCAAAACAGTGCGTGCGAAGTTGGCGAAGTCCCGTTAGGGCGCGTGTGGTCTGTTTAGAAGTTCAAAATAAAGTTCGAACTTTGGGTGGTTACCCTATTCGCTAATTTCGCGAAGGGTGCTTCGCGAACCAAGCATTGTATGGGCTCTGCAAAAGTTCGAGTTTGAAATATGAACTTGACTCGAGTCGGAGGCGCGAACGTGCGTGCTCACGTTCATGCGAGCGTGTGTGATTTGCAGCACGTCCGAATAGCTGGCGAAACGGGCGAGCGCTTCGCCAGTGCATGAAGTTGCACAACGAAGACACCCCACAATTCGTGCACACAGTTGTAGCCAGGTGTCCAGCATACAAGGTGTTGCCACGGGGGCTATTTGTACCCTGGTTACACACTCGGGAAAGTATATCCCAGCTCCATAGTTTCAAAAATATCTCAAATTTAGTCTTAATTCCACTAAAAAAGTACAGCTTTCTGGAAGTTTGCTCACGCGAGGCCCAGATTATGTTCAAAACTGGTCCTGCGAGGCAAACTTTTCGACACGTGTCCTGTTTCTTATTAGCAATTTCTGACGGGGGCAAAAAACATAAAACCCCTAGGGGAACCAGGACACACGTTCGGGAGGGACCAACCCTAAACACGGGGACCCGCTTGGTGTTTAGGGTTGATCCCTCCCGCAAATGTGCCCTAGGTCCCGAGGGGTTTTATTATTTTTTGCCCCGTCGAAATTTTTTCAAAGCGAAATTGGACACGTGTCGAAAACTTCGCCCCGCAGGACCAGTTCTGAACATACTTTGGGCCTCGCGTGAGCGAAATTCTAGAAAGTAGTAATTTTTGAGTCGACCCGCGGCTAAATTTGAGAGAAATCTGAAAGTATGGACCTGGAATATAGTTTCCCTACACACTCGGCGCGGAAGGTGAGTTGGAGCTCTAGGTCCTTGTAAACCGAGGCGCAAAATGTTGACGTGGCGCACCGTCAAGACGAGCGAACCGGGTAACCTATGATGTTGACGTGCGGCTCGGCTCGTTTTTACAAGTTCGAATGTCGGGGTTCGACCTTGTATGTGTGTGTGATTTTTTACAGTGTGGTAAGCCCAATGTTCGAACTTCGATAGAAGGAAATTCGAACTTCTTTCGTTGTAAGTTCGAAACTAAAAATCGCCCTAAAAACATTATAATTTTTAAACACACATGTAGTGTTTTTTAAAATTGTATATTGTGAAAGCGAAGCTGCTTGTACTGCACAATTGGCATCGTCGAAGCGCGCTAAACGCCCTTCTCCAACTACAAAAACCGTGGGTTGGAGCTCATTTCCCTCCACCCACGTTTCTCAATTTTCAAACGGCTCACTCAACATTTTCCGCTCGAGTAGTTTTTCCCTCCAAGCTGGCTAGGACTAAATCGCTTCCTAGAGGCGAGTCACCCTCTACTTTACTCAGCGACATTTTCAACTTCAATCGCTCAACGATGGCACCTACGCCGACACTTAACAACGGGAACTCGTCAACCCCCGCTTCCGACTCCGACCGTAACGCCCGCGCACCTGCGGGCGAACGCCGTAACAAGCGTCGGGCAGAAGACGGACCTTCCGCCCCGACTGCAGTGGACGTGCTGCTGGGCGGGCTCGAGGTCCACAAAAACGCCGAAACCCAGCAGCACCCTTCGGTCCCTGTGGCGCCAGTGGCGCCTGTGGCGCCAGTGGCGCCTGTGGCGCCAGTGGCACCTGTGGCGCAAGTGGCGACGGGGACTGGCGCGGCACACGCGACTGACGCCGAGCACACGCCAGCACCCGCTGCTGGACCGTCGCGTCAGCGTCAGAGGAGGCGGACTGCAGTCTCCTCGTCTGACGCGACCGCCGCCCCTGCGCTGACGCAGGCGTTGACCCCGGACCAGGTCAACGCGCTGCTGTCCCTTCTACAGCAGCAACCCGTCAACGTTACAGCCGCGGAAACTGCACTACCCGCCGCATCTGCGTCGGCTAAAAAAGAAACTGCAAAAAAGGAGAAAGGCACACGGGGAGCACAGACGAACCGGCATGACAACGACGCAGCGACTGCCGCTCCCCCTGCTCCAGCGGTCGACAACGACACCGACGACTCTGAAGATGAAGCCGGTGAGGCTCCAGTCAACAATGTTAATTTTATTGGCACGGAAAACCTTCCCCCCCTCCCTTCTTCTAATCTTACCTTCTCGGCGGCAACCTTCGTCAACGACTCCGTGCGAGAGCAAGCGGAGCTACTGGAGGACCTGCGGGCGTACCTGCTGCACGCCGAATACAAGGCGCAGCGCGGTGATCCGGCGGGCGGACTCGAACTCATCTCACACGCTCTCAACCTCATCACGGGACGTTTCGAGGTGCTTCAAGTGGAGGACGCCTCCGACTTTCGCATGGCGAAGCGCTTTAAGCTGTACCAGCAGAAGAGCCGGCTGACTTCTCGACCCTTCAAGCAGGCGGTCGCGGACATGGCGGCGATGGACCGTGCGGCAAGCGGATACGCTCGTGTCAACCGCGGCGGAAACAACGGGCCGATGCCGTTCTTACCCAAGCGAGGCCCCCCGCCCACGGCCAATTGCCGTGGGTTCCGGGGCTCATGCTTCCGCTGCGGCCAGCCGGGCCACGTGGCAAGTGCCTGCCCTCGGAACGGGCATGGAGGCCAGGGACCCGCTCCGGTGGTGTAGGAGCGGGCCATGAGACTAGGCGCTTGGGCGCTAGGCACGGTGCACTCTTGAGTGCGAAAACCGTGGGCAACCCTAGGGGTTTGCGATGGCAAGAGGCCAGCCCTAGTAAAGGGTGGGATAGGCTTGGGCCTAGGATAGGGAAGGGGAACAACAACCCCTCGGTCCCATATGTTGGCCACTTGGTGGCATGCTAGGAAAGCATTGCTATGTGTGTTGGTTGATTTAATAAAAACTACCTTCCTAAAGGCCTATGGTTTTGGCAAAGAGACTATGAAAATCAAGAGGAGGAGCAGAGAGAGAGAGAGAGAGAGAGAGAGAGAGAGAGAGAGAGAGAGAGAGAGAGAGAGAGAGAAAGAGAGAGAGAGAGAGAGAGAGAGAGAGAGGGAGAGAGAGAGAGAGAGAGAGAAAGAGAGAGAGAGAGAAAGAGAGAGAGAGAGAGAGAGAGAGAGGGAGAGAGAGAGAGAGAGAGAGAGAGAGAGAGAGATAAGAGAGAATGAGAGAAAGCACAATGGACAACGGTGTCCATGGCCCTAGGCATCAGCCCCTACGCACTAAGGGCAGGCACAACCATGTCCTACCAAGTGGACGACGGGGCAAGAAAAAAAAAAAAAAAAAAAAAAAAAAAGGGGAAACGAGGAGAAGAAGAGACATGCGTTGACATGCGTTAACATTCCCGACACATTCGTTGACATTTCATTCAATTGTTCATTCTCTTCACACCTTCGATCAATGGTTGCCCGTACAAGTACATGCACACGCATGCTTTAACGTGGAATACTCAAAGCTTATACCACTTGGCCTCAAATGTACAGGAGCACGACGGTGCGAGGCGGCATGCCACGACGATCCGTACGAATTTGCCGTTACAGACAAAACTATTACACACATGCGCGGTCGTCTTCGCGCGACATTTACGTGGTGGAGCTCATGGTGCCCCAGCAGCCTTGTCCTCTCCGTCATCGCCAAGGGTTACTGGTTGCCATGGAGCCACGGCCCACCGCAACATTTCCACGATCGCAATCATGTCGGGGCAAACACGCATGCCACGTTCACACGTACCGCCATCCAAGAACTCATAGAGACGGGAGCGGCAATTCCGATGGCCGCAACGGAGCTTACATGCATAAGTCCACTCAACGTGGTCGAGCAAAAAGACAAATGCAGGCTCATTCTTGATCTGAGGAAAGTCAACACCAACTTGATCATCCCCAAGTTCAAGTACGAAGGGCTCAGCCGCGTCGCCGACCTTGCGCGCGTTGGGGACTGGATGTTCTCCATTGACCTCAAATCTGGTTACCACCACATCGACATCCACCCATCGTGCTGGAAGTTCCTTGGCTTTGAATTTGATAAGCGCACATACGCATTCCGTTCACTACCATTTGGCCTCGCGACAGCTCCATTCGTTTTCACGCAGCTCATCAAGCAACTAGCTCGGCGTTGGCGAGAACAAGGCATCCGAGTCGTACCTTACGTGGACGACATCTTATTTCTCTGCCAGTCGAAAGAGGACGCGCAAGCAACTTGCCAGCGGGTGATATTGGATCTTAAAGAGGCAGGCCTTGTGATAAACGCGAAGAAATCACAACTGTCACCATCGCAGCGTCTCCGATTCCTGGGCGTAGAACTCGAGACCGATACCGGCCGATTCTCCATCGGTCCGGACCGACGAGCCTCACTACATGCAACCATCCGGAACCTCCTGAGCGCAAGCAAGGCATGCCGACCAGTCCCGGTCCGCCACGTGGCCAGAATCACTGGCATGCTCGCATCGATGGGTGTCGCACTTGGCGCGACAGCTCGCGCATTCAGCCATGCTATGTTACAAGTGATCGACGACGCACCGTCATGGAAAAGCAGCGTCGTTATCCCCCCATCTGCAGCAGAAGAGCTTCAATTTTGGCTCGAGGAGTTCGACCGTTTCAACGGCGCACCTTTTCACGTCAAGAACAGCTACGACGCGGTAATCCACGTGGATGCCAGCTCTCATGGTTGGGGCGCCACTCTGACCACATTTCCGGGTGGCATCGAAGAAGCTAGCGCAACCATGTCAGAGCCGCTACGAGGAACGTCCAGCACGCGACGGGAGATCGAAGACGTCCTTTGGGCGCTACAAACGTACGCGAACAAGATCAAGCAAAAACACGTTCTCGTGCGGGTGGACAACCAGGGCGTATTCTTCATCCTTCGCAAAGGCGGTTCTCACAGCCCCGACCTCACAACGGCATGCAAGAGCATCATCCGAACATGCATGGCGCTTGGCACACGCTTGATCATTGAATGGATTCCGCGCGAGCTCAACACACACGCCGACGAGCTTTCAAAAATGGTCGACCACGACGATTACGCGCTGAAAACGCCGTGGTTCCGGATCTTGGAACGTCGTTGGGGTCCTCACTCCATCGACCTTTTCGCAAACTCCCGCAACACCCAACTGCCGCGCTTCTGTTCAAAGATTCCCCACCCGGCAGCCATTGCAGTTGATGCGTTCTCGATCGCGTGGACACCTGAAAACAACTTCGCCTTCCCCCCACCTCAACTGGTCCCAGCCGTCCTCCATCACGCACAACGCACCCATGCATCACTCACACTGATAGTTCCGCACTGGCCAGGCGCAAGCTGGTGGCCACTCTTGCAACCCTCCCCACGCACCTGGGCACCACACATCCACGCGCACATCCCTCTGACACACGGAAGCCAATGCCTAGACGTAGGGTCCCATTCAACTGCTTTTTCGGGCATGGGACTACCGCACAGCCCAATCATTGCACTGCGAGTGGCATTTGACTAATTCAAAATATATACACCTTGTGTTCAGATTTGCTCCCAAAGTTACACGACCAACTGATCAACATGCTCGCGCAGTCCCGCGCCGATTCTACGATCCGGACATATGAACCATACTGGGCCAAGTTTCGAGCCTTCTGCACAAAAGTGAACCTTCCATTCCTCCCGGCATCCGACATGACCCTCGCGCTATACCTGGTACACGCAATCCGACGCAAAGCCACCCTGTCCGTAGTGCAACTAACCTGCTCGGCGGTCAGCTTCGCCCATCGCATGACCGGGAGCAAATGCCCGACAACCGGACCGTTCACCACCCAAGTCCGTGACTATGCAAAGCGACACTGCCCACGCCCTACTCGTCTGAAGGAACCCGTCTCGATCCAACAAGTCCAGGAAATGGCCGCGAGCTACTTGCAGTCCGACGATCCTGCGCAATTTCAGAAAGGGTTGATACCCATCCTCATGTACTCCGGATTCCTGCGATACTCTGACCTAGTAGCCATAAAATGGCAAGACATCCAATTCGACGACGAGGTCATGTGGATTCTCATACCACACTCCAAGACCGATCAAGCTGGTCACGGCACTTGGATACCCATTGCAGCAACGGCGGACCCCTGCTGCCCAGTGCGCTGCACCCGACGCTTCATCCGACTCGCTGGCTATGGCCCACGGTCAGAGGGACCATTGATTCGTGTCTTCGGTCACGGTTCAACCAGCGAGGGCCAGGCTAGGCCACCTTCATACACTACGATCCGGAACTGGTGCAAGGAAGCCTTCGCAAAGGTTGGCCTTGGAGAGTTGCAGCTAGGCACCCATTCTTTCCGAAAAGGTGCAGCCACAGTAGCAGCCAACACGGGAGTGCCAGACAGAGTCTTCAAACGGCTGGGCAGATGGCGAAGCGACACAGCAAAGGAAATGTATGTTACGCCATACGTCGAGCCCCTCATCGAAGCCTCCCGTACCCTACAAGATTCGACGCATGCGGTGTCATCGGCGCAACACACAGAGGCACTCGTACGCAACCGGAGGCCCCCGCTGCCCATGTCTCAGAGACCCCATTTGTAATGAGAACGATGCCAATTGATAAGAAAGAAAGCAAGCTTTCTCAATATTATATTTTTTAAACACACATGTAGTGTTTTTTAAAATTGTGTATTGTGAAAGCGAAGCTGCTTGTACTGCACAATTGGCATCGTCGAAGCGCGCTAAACGCCCTTCTCCAACTACAAAAACCGTGGGTTGGAGCTCATTTCCCTCCACCCACGTTTCTCAATTTTCAAACGGCTCACTCAACATTCCCACCACCCACCCCAGTGTAAACCGCCTTGCTAATGCCACTTGGATAGGGTACATAATAGCTAGTGTTATTAGTCCGCACTAGCTTATGTCGAACGATGATGCAAATGTTGTAATACGCCATTTGTAATGAGAACGATGCCAATTGAATGCCATTTGTAATGAGAACGATGCCAATTGATAAGAAAGAAAGCAAGCTTTCTCAATATAAACTTTTACAAATTTCAAAGACCTCACGCGCCCTTAGCAGTAACGGGCGAACAACGGCTGTTGCTGTACGCGATGTAGTCGGGCTCCGTAAGGAATGCCGAGAAAATTCCTTACACTAACTCATAAATAAGCTGTTATCATGAGTGATTAAATCAAAGTCTTGGTAGTTTTGAAAGAGCACTTATATTTTCCACAAGCTGATCACAAGATGGCTTTCTTGGGATAAGAGCCATTGCTACTCCCTAGCACATAATTTAATTTCCTTACAGCCAAGAACAGCAAACAATGCGTGTGCACCAGACCTGACCGCATCAACTTGCCGTTGTAGCTTCAACTTGAATTCCTGCACACGTCATGAGAAGAAACTTCGAGCTCCTTGTCATGTCTTATTTTATTAGCCCCACAAACCCCCTCCCCCCACACCCCCTCCCCCCACACCCCCACCCACCCTCCCCCCACACCCCCTCCCCCTGTCCCACCCCCACCTCCACTTTTTTTGGAAGAATACCATACAACTCCAAGGGTGTTTTGTACTGGGTTGTACGGTATTACGACCAGTTCTACTGTTTTCGACAGTCAATTGATACACCACATATCACTTGGTCAATAAATTATGGCCTCCTTTTACTTCCTGCCGCAGCAGCAGATGCGCAGCTCTCCCTTCCTGCCAGTCATGCCTGATCCGTGCTTGACCTTGTGCTCATGCTTCTGAACTTTGACTCTTCAGGAGGCCGCGGCATGTCCGAATATTCCGGATACTTGCGGCAGCAGCAGCATGTGCGCTGCGCAGCTTGCGAGAATCCCCCTGCATCCTTCCCGCCAGTCTACAGTCTATGTCTTCTCCGTGCTTGAGCTTGTGCTCATGCTTCTGAACTTTGACACTTCAGGCGGCCGCGGCATATCAGACGACTGCGCAGCAGCTCTCGCCTCCGCCTCCGCATATTCCGGATACTTTCTCCCGCAGCAGCAGATACGCAGCTTGCGGGACCCGCGCTGAGTTTGCCGGTAGAGGATGAAGAAGGGCGTGCAGATAATGAGACCAGCGGCTACCACCAGGACGATGAAGGTGAGGATGCCCCACGGCCCGATGCTCTTGTCGCTGCAGTTGGTCTTCGAGACGTCCTTCCACAGACACGTGTAGTCGTAGCCGCCAGAGGGAGGCGAGGGAGGGGGTGGCGGGGGGACCGCCGCTGCGTGTAGGGAAGGGGGAAGGGAGAAGGGGAAGGGGCAACAGCTGAGTGTTGGGAAGGTGAGGATGCCCCACGGCCTGATGCTCTTGTCGCTGCAGTTGGTCTTCGAGACGTCCTTCCAAAGGCAAGTGTAGTCGTAGCCGCCAGAGGGGGGGGAGGGCGGGGGTGGAGGGGGGGCCGCAGCTGGGGAAAGGGCAAGCGGAGGACGGAGGTAAAAGGGAAGGGAGAAGGGAAAAGGGAGAAAGGGGAAGAGAGAAGGGGGAAATGGTGAAGAAGGGAGTCGAGATGATGAGCCCGGCGGCTACGAGGAGCACGATGATGAGCCCGGCGGCTACGAGGAGCACGATGATGAGCCCGGCGGCTACGAGGAGCACGATGATGAGCCCGGCGGCTACGAGGAGCACGATGATGAGCCCGGCGGCTACGAGGAGCACGATGATGAGCCCGGCGGCTACGAGGAGCACGATGATGAGCCCGGCGGCTACGAGGAGCACGATGATGAGCCCGGCGGCTACGAGGAGCACGATGAAGGTGAGGATGCCCCACGGCCCTACGCTCTTTTCGCTGCAGTTGGTCTTCGACACGTCCTTCCATAGGCAGGTGTAGTCGTAGCCGCCAGAGGGAGGGGAGGGAGGGGGGACCGCAGCTGTGTGGGGAAGGTGTGGAGAGGTATAGAGGGGTGTGGAGAGGTGAGGATTGGAGACGTCCTTCCATAGACAGGGGTAGTCGTAGCCCCCCTTGGGAGGGGGCGGAGAGGGGGCTGCGGTTGTGTGTGGGGAAGGGGGAAGGGGGAAGGGGGAAGAAGGAAGGGAGAAAGGGGAAGTAGAAAGGGAGAAAGGGGAAGTAGAAAGGGAGAAAGGGGAAGTAGAAAGGGAGAAAGGGGAAGTAGAAAGGGAGAAAGGGGAAGTGGGAAGGGGGGAGTGGGAAGGGAGAAGGGCGAAGGAGGGAGGGAGAAGGAAGAAACAGAAAGGGAGAACGGGGAAGGGAGAAAGGGAAGGGTAAGGGGCAACGGGAGGTGGAGGAAAAGGGTGTAAAAAAGTGAAGATTGGGTATGGAGACAGCTTTTGAAATGTCTCAAAAGACGGCTGCACAGGCTGTCTTTTGGATGTCTCAAAAGACGGCTGCACAGGTGTTTTGAGACGTCTCAAAAAGGTGAAGATTGGGTATGGAGACAGCTTTTGAGACGGCTGCACAGGCTGTCTTTTGGATGTCTCAAAAGACGGCTGCACAGGCTGTCTTTTGGATGTCTCAAAAGACGGTTGCACAGGTGTTTTGAGACGTCTCAAAAAGGCGAAGATTGGGTATGAAGTCAGCTTTTGAGATGTCCCAAAAGATGGCTGCACAATCAGGAATTGATGCCTCATTGCTCACATGCAGACGTTTGAATGCCAAGGCTGGCCTCTAACCCCTCACAACCGCCCTCAACGCCTCTCAACCCCCATAACTCCCCTTAGGGGGATGAGATCAGGTGTAGGGGGATAAGCTCAGGGGCTGGAGAAAGGATGAGCTCAGGGGGGAGGGGACTTTTGAGTCGACTCAAAACGCACCTTTTGAGTCGACTCAAAGATGGGATCAGGTGTAGGGGGATAAGCTCAGGGGCTAGAGAAAGGATGAGCTCAGGGGGGAGGGGAGTGGGGGGTGACGTCATGGGGAGGAGAATGATATGAGAAATGGGTGGGGAGAGGGGGGCGCCTGTCCCCGCCTGCCGTCCGCCTGTCGCTCGTCTGTAGCTCGACTGCCGTCCGCCTGCCGTCCGCCTGTCGCTCGTCTGTAGCTAGACTGTCGGTCACCTGTCGCTCGTCCGTCTCTCGCCTGTCGTTCGCATGTCGCCCGCCTGCCACCCGCCAGTCCTAGCCCATACCGTCACCCGCCGCAGCCCGTACACCTGCGACCATTTACGCCTACATTGCCGGTTCAAAGATCTTCTCTTCAGGCCAATGCCTCTCCTCCGAGTTGACTTTTGAGCCGACTCGAAAGTCAACTTGCTCCCCGTACACCTGCGGCCATTTACGCCTACATTGCCGGTTCAAAGATCGTCCCTTCAGGCCGATACCTCTCCTCCGCCTCTCGCTCGTGTTTTGAGTCGACTCAACACCCGCCAGTCCTAGCCCATTCCGTTACCCGCTGCTCCCCGTACACCTGCAGTCATTTACGCCTACATACATCGCCGGTTCAAAGATCTTCCCTTAAGGCCGATACCTCTCCTCCGCCTCTCGCTCATCTCCAGTGCATCCCCATTCCGCCACCTGCGGCGTTATGTACACCTGGGGCCTTTTTCGCCTACCTGTCGCCCGTCTGTCGCCCGTATGTCGCTCGCCTGTCGCTCGCCAGTGCATCCCCACTCCGCCACCTGCGGCGTTATGTACACCTGGGGCATTTTTCGCCTACCTGTCGCCCGTCTGTCGCCCGTCTGTCGCCCGTATGTCGCTCGCCTGTCGCTCGCCAGTGCATCCCCACTCCGCCACCCGCGGCGTTATGTACACCTGGGGCCCTTTTCGCCTACCTGTCGCCCGTCTGTCGCCCGTGTGTCGCTCGCCTGTCGCTCGCCAGTGCATCCCCATTCCGCCACCCGCGGCGTTATGTACACCTGGGGCCTATTTTCGCCTACCTATTGCCCGCATGTCCCTCGCCTATCGTTCGCCGGTCGCTCGCATGTCTCTCGCCTGTCGCTCGCCTTTCACTCGCCTGTCGCTCGCCTGTCGTTCGACTGCCGCCCGCCTGTCGCTCGTCTTACGTTCGTCTGTACACTCGCCTGTCACTCGCCTCGCCATATGTCGCCCGACTATCGCTTGCTGTCGCCCGGCCATCGCTCACCTGGCGGCGCATTGTCGAGGGAGCGAGCGGAGGCGAGAGGGGAGACGGCGAGCAGAACAAGGCAGAGGAGAGCGAAGAAGTTGAGAGCGAGGGAGTGAAGAGCGCCGAGGGCCAGCGCGAGCGGTGCGCGGAGCGGTCGTCTCCTAGAGGCGAGGGCGCTTCGAGAGGGAATCGTGGCGGCGACAGCTAAGTGGGAAGAGCGGAAGGCGATGGCGGAGTTGGCGCGGTGGCGACAACAAGGAGCCATTTCCGCGTCTCCACTCCGTTGCGGGCGCGGTCGACTCATCAGAAACACAGATGCAAACCGTCAGAAATTGGGCAATGGCGACTTGAGAGTGATTCTCGCGCAAACGAGCGCCTCGTAGTTGGTCGTTGACGAGGAGGCATGGGGAACCGGACGTGGAAGTGGGTGCGAAATGGCGCTAGTGGCGCGAGAAGTGGTTGGGACTTCGTGGTTTTGTCGTGGGACCTAGTCACCTAGGTTGTCTGGGAGAAACTTTCAGGTTCCAGGTGTGGTTCGATTTTGGAAGAAACTGGCAAATGTGTGTTGTCTCAGGTGTAATTCTGATCGAAACCAATACAGAAGCCAGTTTACAACGCGGATATCCTTGATAAACGACAG
Source organism: Closterium sp. NIES-65 (assembly GCA_948144175.1). Taxonomy (NCBI): domain Eukaryota; kingdom Viridiplantae; phylum Streptophyta; class Zygnematophyceae; order Desmidiales; family Closteriaceae; genus Closterium; species Closterium sp. NIES-65. The sequence continues at coordinate 526,135 of CANXME010000986.1, forward strand.
ATTGGTTCGAGGGGTTGGGCGGGGAATTTGTCGGAGAATGAATGGGCGTTCGACGCCCGTCAGGGTTGCGAAATCAAAACGCGCACCGACGGGAAACCCGGATTTTCGATCAGGTCGCCTGGTTTCGTCATCGTGCATCGTGACTTCGGTTTGCTGAGAACGACCAATGAACATCTTCCGAGAGCGAATTTTTCAGTAGCCCAAGCCTTGTCACATGAATTCCTGTCCAGCGGGAGATCTAGTCAGCTTAGTCCACCTTGGGCTCCCTGAGGGGATCCCATGAAGCTCTCTGGTCTGCTATCTCCTCTGGTTTAGTTATGGGAGAAAACGATAGTAGGAAAACACGTCAGCTGTTGTACCCAGCTTCGACATGGCCTAAGGATCTCCAGTGAGATTAGCTCCTCCTACAACACAAGCACGGCGCGTACTTCCCCACCTCCAAACCGCAGGTCAGCAAGCGGGTGGTGCTGCGTGTTTATCAACTTTCTATAGTAGAGAAGGAGCGAGGAGCTGGGATTGTGAGATCCGTATACGAGTGACTTGATCCCTTGTCATTCTATATCTGGGAAAGGAGATCTCTTTTCATACCTTTCTTAGCAGTCCGCGGTCGATCCGTGAAGTTCAGATGGAGCGTCTCTCACACATAGATCGACTTTCAGATGATCTTCTTATCAGGATTTTATGGTTTCGGAAAGAGGAGCCTGTCCAAGAATATTCAAATTCTATATAGGACTGGCTTCCTTCTTGGCATTTTAAAACGAACAAGTTCACTTATCCAGCCTTATCAGATCCAGCTTTTAATCTGCTCATCGCGTCCGTATGCAGTCGCTGGCGTGACATCGTTAAGCGTCAAGTCACCTGCTTGTCAGTTCATGAAAACCGTGTCATTTCTCGTCAAGATCTGACGAACGCAGTGGCTTGTTTCGACAACCTCACCAATCTTCATCTCAGTGACGGCAGTGTCGAGATAATTGACAACGTTTTTTTATCTCGCCTTGCTTCCTCACGGCCTAAGCTAAAAGTTCTTCACGTGGGTCTCAGGATCACACCGAAAAGGTGTGAAGGAAGCAAGAATGAGCACCCAGTTACTGAAGCTGGCTTGGATTTGTTTTTCCTGAAGTGTACTCACCTCGAGGAGATTTCGCTTCACTGCCTCCATAAAGATGCTGAGTTGCCGAGTTCTTTCTTTCAACTGCAGCATCTCCACACAGCTCTTCTGACTGACATTTCAGCCTTGACATTTCCCAGATTTGCAGCGCTTTCATCTCTCACTTCTCTCCATATTGCCGTTTCGAAATTGACACATCAGCAACTATCAAGCCTCGCTCGTATCCCAAGACTCTCCATACTTTCGATCTCTAGTGAAATCTGCCTCCTCAAGAATGAATCACCATCTGCAACATTTCCAGCTGCTCAGCCGCCTTATCTGAAGACACTCGAGTTCCCGCTCAACAGTCCGAAATTCGATGCAATGTTCTTTACAGGATCACCCTGCATTCGCCTAGAACAGCTGGTGATTACCAATTCCACCAAACTTCGACGACTCCCGGATGACATTGGAGAGCTGTTGCCATGCCTCCGTGAGCTGACCATTCGGAATTGTGATGAGCTTGACCAACTATCCGATAGTACCACTTCCCTAAGCGCATTGGAGTGCTTATCCATTTGTAACTGCCGCCGGCTTACCAGCCTGCCCATCGACTTCGAAGAGTTTCCTGCCCTCAAGTCACTGATGCTGCACAACCTGCCTCGTTTAGACTTACCTGAATCCCTTTGCCAAGCTAATTCTTTGGAGACTCTGTCCCTTTATGACTGTGGCAAGATGCAGCTGCCAGCAGAGTTCTGCATCCTGACATCTCTCAAGAAACTGAGCCTCATGCGCTATGGGAAGATGGTGCTTCCAGAGAGGATTGGATGCCTCACTAACCTGGAAACTCTTCAGCTACATGGATTCATGCAGCCGCCTCCTTCACTCACGCAGCTGGTTTTTCTAACAAGTATTGAGCTTGCATATTGCTCAGTTGTCGAGCTTCTTGAAGGTCTGTAGAATATGACTAACCTGCAGCATCTCCGCATACGGAACTGTTCTGCTCTCAACGAGATTCCAGAGTCTGTTACAGGGCTGACGCGGCTAGAATCCTTGACCATTGAAGCGTGTGAACAGCTTTCTGTGCTGCCAAGAAGGCTGAGTAGCCTTGTGGGGCTGAAGAGGTTGGACGTAAAATGGTGTAGACGACTTTGTGAGTTTCCTGTGGCACTTCCACTTTCCCTTGAGGTCCTGATTTGGGACAACAATGAGCAGGGAACTTTCCAGCCTCGGATTTCCCTGCCGTCTCGTCTAAGGCACTTGAATCTGAGGTTGGCAGACAACATTGACGAATTTCCTGTCCCCTTGAGCCCACTTTCTCAACTCCACGTCTTGAGTATCTGTCATGGTGAAAGGATTCGAACCCTTCCAGGAAGCATCGGTTCCGCATTGCAGCAGCTGCGTGATTTGCAGATATGCCACTTCAAGGAGCTTCGGGAGCTGCCAGAAACGATCTCACAGCTCCAACACCTGACATCGCTGGAGGTCGTTGCGCCCAAGCTGGCCTCAATTCCTGATGGGATCGGCGCATTATCCAGGTTGCGCAAGCTGGATCTGACAGACTGTAAGGCCCTGCAGCAGCTACCATCATCGCTCACACAGCTTCGATGCCTCTCTGTGCTGAGACTATACAATACTTCCATCACCTCCCTTCCTCCGAGGTTTGGACAGCTGACCAGGTTGAGGACACTGAGCCTCTCTGGCTGTGAGCAATTGACAGCCTTGCCAGAGGATTTGACAGAGCTGAAGCTGCACAGCAGAGTGCCATTCAGAGACTCGCTTTCCCCACTCCTCTCCTCTCCGGGGCTCCCCCTTCACTCCCGCCTTCTTTCCTTCAGGCAGAAGCACAAAGGATAGGCTTACCCAGCTGGCACCTGCCAGGGTCGCCATGCTTCACTCTCATTCCCAACGCCCCCTCCTCCCTTCTTCTCTCCCCCTCCCCCCCCCCCCCCCACCCCACCCCAATTCCCCTGAGTGGTGAGTATACCTCTCTGGAACCTGGCAGCATCGCCGTCCTTCACTCTCATTTCCAACACCCCCTCCTCCTTTTTCTCTCCCCCTCCGCCCCTTGCCCCACTCCCCCGAGTGGTGCGTACACCCAACTGGGACCGGGCAGAATCGCCCTGCCTTAGCAGCAGGTGGCGTTTGCAGTAGAAGCCACATCAGATGTTCTGTTACTGGTGGGGAAGAGATGGTGAGTGGGGGGGAGGCAGATGAGCGAGAGGGTGTTGGTGAAAGAGAAGGAGCATACTGGCATTTGCAGTTGAAGCCACATCAGATGTTCTGCTGCTGGTGGGGAAGAGATGGTGAGCGGAGGGCTTAGGAGAGTTGTTGAAAGAGCAGAGGAGGTGGGAGTAAGGAGGGGGGACTGTTAGATACAATACCACGGCTCATCATCCCTCCCCTCATCATCCCTCCCCTCATCATCCCTCCCCTCATCATCCCTCCCCTCATCATCCCTCCCCTCATCATCCCTCCCCTCATCATCCCTCCCCTCATCATCCCTCCCCTCATCATCCCTCCCCTCATCATCCCTCCCCTCATCATCCCTCCCCTCATCATCCCTCCCCTCATCATCCCTCCCCTCATCATCCCTCCCCTCATCATCCCTCCCCTCATCATCCCTCCCCTCATCATCCCTCCCCTCATCATGCCTCATAATGCCTCATCATGCCTCATCATGCCTCATCATGCCTCATCATGCCTCATCATGCCTCATCATGCCTCATCATCCCTTATCGTGCCTCATCATCCCTTATCGTGCCTCATCATCCCTTATCGTGCCTCATCATCCCTTATCGTGCCTCATCATCCCTTATCGTGCCTCATCATCCCTTATCGTGCCTCATCATCCCTTATCGTGCCTCATCATCCCTTATCGTGCCTCATCATGCTCTTTTTCACATTCTGAATCATTGTTCCCAGCTCCTCCTTTCAGTTATCCTTGCAAATTATGGGCAAATATTGCAAGGAATGGAAGCAACAAGAGAGAGTCACGCATGGCCAGGTTACTTTCTCTGTGACTCTCTCTTACTGTGTTCTTTCTGCTTCTCGCCTCCTATCCCTGATATCTTGCATGGTTACTCTAATTTCTCAGTGAAACTCTCTCAATCTCTCTGCTCCTCGCATCCTATCATCTCAAGAGAAAACATGAGAGTGCATGTGCTACATTACAAGAGTTCGAATGTTCCATCCCACCTCACTCCCCTCTTCCTCTCCGCTCTCCACTGCCACCACAAAGGTCCCAGCTGCTGCCTCACTGTTTTATTTCTATTACCACTTCAATGATCAATCCCATCTGACCCCGCCAGTACGTGCAAAATCAGCCCTCCTCGGCGCCCTCTCTGCTCTTCTGTAGGTGAACGGACAGTGCTTGCAGCGGGTGGGGGCACAGCAGGCAGCAACGCGATTAATCCCCCCTAGGTTCAGCCCCCCCAAGCTCAGCCCCCCCAAGCTCAGCCCCCCCAAGCTCAGCCCCCCCAAGCTCAGCCCCCCAAGCTCAGTCCCCCTAGGTTCAGCCCCCCAGGGTGCCCTCTCTGCTCGTCTGCAGGTGGTCGCACAGTGCTTGCAGCAGGTGGGGGCACAGCACAGCATGAACGGGCTGTGTGGGTGAGAGGGGTGAGTGGGCTGTGTGGGTGAGTGGGCTGTGTGGGTGAGAGGGGTGAGTGGGCTGTGTGGGTGAGTGGGCTGTGTGGGTGAGAGGGGTGAGTGGGCTGTGTGGGTGAGAGGGGTGAGTGGGCTGTGTGGGTGAGAGGGGTGAGTGGGCTGTGTGGGTCGGTGCCCAATGAGCGTGACCCACTCTGAACTATTGTTCCCACTCCTCCTTTTAGTTATCCTTGCGAATTATGGGCAAATATTGCAAGGAGTGGAAGCAATAACAGAGAGTTACGCATGACCAGGTTACTTTCTCCGTTACTCTCTCTTACAGTGTTCTTTCTGCTTCTCGCATCCCATCCCTGATAATCTTGCATGGTTATCCTACTTTCTCAGTGAAACTCTCTCAATCTCTCTGCTCCTTTCATCCTATCATCCCAAGAGACAACATGAGAGTGCATGTGCTACATTCATTCTGTTCCTTCACCGCTCTCAGCTGCTGCCTCACGGCTCTAATCACCACTTCAATTGCCACTCATCAGTCTACTTTCTTCCACTGTCACTACAAACATCCCAGCTGCTGCTCACTGCTTTATTTCTATTACCACTTCAATCCCATCAGAGACCGCCAGTTGGTGCAAGATCAGCCCTCCTCAGCACCCTCTTTGTTCTTCTGGAGGTGGACGCTGTTAGTGTTAGCCTTCAATCTCACACTTTGTACTTCGTATTTTCTATATCCTAGAGTAGTGTAGTTTGCACATTGTGTTTGGTTGGGTGTACACCTACATCCCAACCAAACCCAAATGTAATCTCCAAGCAATCTCCAACCCACCAATTGGAGATTGCCTTGGGATTACCCCCAATCCCTAGGGATTGCCCCCGATTCGCTTCCCCATCCATTCCCTCCCCTTCTTGGATGTACTTATAGAGCTTCAAGCTCATTACTAATGTATCGCTTCTAAGCCTAAGTTCTCACATGGTATCAGAGCCCGTCAACCGCACACGCGGATCGTGATCCTCTTATCTCTGCGGATGTTCATCCCGCAAACCTCGGCGGAACCACCTTCAATCTCGTCGCCGGTGATTCGCGACATTCATAGGCGGAAATTCTCCCGCACCACTTTCCCGTCACTTTGACGACATCTACTAGTTCACTGGTAAGCGCATCGTCGGCGCTATAACCTATCGCTCGTTTTTTCATCAACGTCATCGCGTCATTTCTTCTTCTCGTCGGGCCGCCGCCCGTCGCCCTGCAACTTCTCGTCAGGCCGCCGCCCGTCGCCCCGTAGCTTCTCGTCGGGCCGCCGCCCGTCGCCCTGCAGCTTCTCGTCGGGCCGCCGCCCGTCGCCCCGCAGCTTCTCGTCGGGCCGCCGCCCGTCGCCCTGCAGCTTCACCTTCGGGCTGCCGCCCATCGCTCCGCATCTGCACTCCTACCCCCATTCCCCCCCCACCTTCCCGCAGCTGAACAGGTGCAGCAGCGCAGCCGAGCAGCCGTGTAGCCGCGAAGCCGAGCAGCAGCGTAGCCGCGAAGCTGAGGGTGGTGTGTGGGGGGGTGTGTGGGATTAGAGTTAGTACTACAGAAATCGGCCGATTCGACCTAATTTCGACGGCCTGAAAAATCTCTCTACAAGGCATTCCGACGCGGCCGACATTGACGATTTCTCCTATTCGGACCCATCGCATTTCGGAATCGCCGCGCTGCGCGCCGCTCGTGAGTTAAGAGCGGCGCTCTGCGCGAGACATTAAGGGGCCTTCATCATGGCCTTCTCCTCGTCCACCATGGCCAACCCCATCACCCCGCTCCGCCTTGAAGCCGATGGCTCTAGCTCCAACTTCAAGGCATGGAGCTACAGGGTTGACAAGCATCTCCTGAGTCGTGACGTGCAGGGATTGGACCTCAAAGACGTTCTCCTCAACCGTGGCAAAGGAAAACAGCCCCCTCCCCCCCCTGAGCCGACCGAATCCGCTAGTGATACTGACATGAGGGCGTACGAGGAAGCTGTTGTGAAGTACCGGAAATGGGAGAAGGCAGATGCTGCTATCATCAGCGTCTTCATTGCCTCCACCCCTCCCGAACTAGTCAACACGTTCCACAACTACCCTACCTCCAACGCCATCTGGAAGTACCTCCAGGATCGGTTCATGAACAAAACGGCGGTCGGGGTTGCCATCCTCATCCCCAGCATGTTCCAGGTCCGCCTTGAGGATTGCTCGGGAATGGCTGACTACATCGCCAAGGTGCAGACTATTCATGGTGAACTGAAGGAGCTGGGCATAGTCTTCCCCGAACAAGCCCCTGCAGCCGCCCTTCTTGTTGGTCTCACCTCGGCATATGAAGTAACGAGGAAGATGCTCCTCACGCTCTCAGCGGAAGACCTCACATTTGCTAAGGTCTCATCCGCACTCCTCTCTGCTGAGAAAGATTCCACGGCTCAAGCCAAGGCTTACGCCATCCGCGCTCCCATGCCGCAAGCAAGTGTCGCATCGGCTCTCGCCTCGGCGCCCTTCCAGCGCAACCGCTTCCCTCCGTGCACCTATGTCGTTAAGTGTGGCAATCGCAAGGGACAAGTGTGTGGTGGCACTAACCACCCCCTTGCTACGTGCTTCAAGAAGACAGACGACGAATGGTATGCCATTCACGGAGTGGACAAGAAGCCGCCAAACTGGATGCGCCCTCGTAAGGCCAACCTAGTTGAGGTCCCGGACCCCGCTTCGGCTAGTGCTAGTGATAGTGCTCTTGCTGATGTGCGTATCAACCTGTTGTTTCCTGGCACTGCCATGATTAATGAAGCTTCCTCCCAGTACCTCAGCTCATCACAAGCACCACAATACGTAGAGTTCACACTCGACAGCGGCGCCACACAGACTGTACTCAAGGAGACACTCTCCTTCAAACCCTACGCAACACCCATCCCTCTCCTAGGAGCTGACTCAAGCTTCACCACTCATGCCAAGGGTTCATCCACAGTCCCGTGCCCCGCCTTCCCTTCCGGCACTGTCACTGGAATGTGCGTGCCTTCACTCCGCCACAATCTCGTGGCCCAAACGGAAATTTAGGAAGCTGGGATACGCACCATCTTCTGGGAAAACGAGAACTATGGTGATATCCTCGACCCACTCACCAACAAGGTCTTGACTCGTTTCACCCTCAACAGCAGCGGCCTTTACACGCTGCAAGTACCCATCCCACAGGTGTCAACCACCCAAACAGCGGCGACTACCTCACCATGCTCGTGCCGCAGTTTCTCCAACCCGACCATACTCTACCACCATCGGCTCGGGCGCCCAAACTTCCGCACACTTGCTGACATGGCCTCCAAGAAACTTCTACTCGGCCTGCCAGCCTCACTTCCTCCACCACCAGACTCCCCCGATCCCACGTGCCTTGACTGCACCAAGAGAAAACTGCGTCAACAGCCCCACCCGGCCTCACCCTCTGTCGCAGCAGGACCACTGGACCTGGTACACCTGGACGTCTGGGGCCCTGCCCCTGTTCCCGCACGAGGTGGTTATCGCTACTTCCTTGTTATCGTCGATGACCACTCTCGCTACGTCTTTGTTCACCTCCTCCACACTAAGGCTGCGGTTCCAGAGGGCCTCATGGCGTGGGTTAAACAGGCACAAACCACCTTTGAGCGCAAAGTCAAGCGCCTCCACTCAGATGGTGGTGGTGAGTTTTGCAACGACAAGCTCAAAGCCTTCTGCTCCTCTGAAGGCATCCAGCAAAACTTCACCCTCCCTGACAGCCCGTAGCAGAACGGCATAGCTGAGAGCCGCAACCACACCCTGGTGCAGATCACTCGGTGCCTCCTCAGCCACTCCAACGCTCCGCACTCTCTCTGGGGGTACGCTCTCTACCACGCCGCCCTCCTCTACAACCTTTACCCCCACCCGCATCTTCTTGACACCACTCCAACCACACTCTGGCTCGGGAAAACGCCCACTGCTCGCTCTCTTCGCGTTTGGGGGTGCACCGCCTATGTCCTCCTCAACCCTCAGGCTCGACGGCAGCACGGCGGCAAGCTCGGTCCCAAGACCCTGACGTGCATCTACCTCGGGCACAACGCCGACTCGCCTGACTACCTCTTCCTCAATCCCTCCACTCAACAGTTGGTCCGGAGCCGCGACGTTGTCTTTTATGAGACCCGCCCATTCTACTCCACTTCGGGTCGGGACCCTCTCCCTGATCCACCCTCCCTCATGTGGGCAGACTTTGATGCGCCTCCTGACCTCCCGCCTGCTCCGGCCCCTTCACCTCCTACCCCTCCTGCCAACGCACCGTCCCCCTTTGCGGTCTCTGACCCGCCCTCACCGGTGTCTTCGGCAGCTGCTCCTCCATCCCCCTCACTTCCCACTCCGCCGACTGTGCAGCCACCTCCGAGCGCACCTATCACCTACCATTGGCGGTCCCACCCTCTGGCCCCACCTCCTCCCCCGGTTCCCCCCACCACAGAGGAACCCGCTCTCCCACAGTCGCCCGAGTTGATCACGTACCACCGGCGGCCCATTCCCCCGCCCAAGCCTCCTAAGTCAACCCCTCCGACCCCGCCTGCCCCACCCTCTTCTCCGGTGGCTCATGGCACTCGTTCGCATGGCGCTGCTCTTCCACTAGCGCTGGTTCTTCGATACACGGCGATCACACCGCCTCCTCCTGCTGGGGGGGATGTGCCCTCTACCCTTCTGGAAGACAGGCATGAGGAGCTGTGTGATCTTCATGCAGTCATTCCTCAGCTCTCGCACATCTTCCCCGACATCACTGACTCACCCTCCCTCAACTTCGCGGAGAACCCGACCATCCCTATCCCTCTCACCGTCCAAGAGGCTTTCTCAGGCCCTCATGCTGCCGAATGGCGTGCTGCCATGGAAGCGGAGATTGCGGCATTCACCCGCAACCACTCCTTCAACGACAAGACTCCACCTCCAGGAGTCAACATCGTCGCGGGCAAGTGGTTGTTCCGTGTAAAACAGCTTCCAGACGAGGCCCCGGTGTTCAAAGCGCGTTACGTAGCCAGGGGCTTCACCCAGCAGCAGTAATCCAAACCTCCCACCATTCGTACGCTCATGGATGTCGCAGCTCGAGAAGACTTTGAGATCAAATCCATGGATGCCTCATCCGCCTTCCTACAAGGACGTCTCAAGGAGACAGTGTTCATGGACAGACCAGAACGCTTCCCAGGAGAATTCCCTCCCAACACTGTCTGGAAGCTGAATCGCCCCGTCTACGGCCTTAAGCAAGCCCCTCGCGAATGGCACAACAAGGTGAAAGAAGTCCTCCTCTCCCTGGACTTCCACCCTTCCACTGCTGACCCGACTCTCTTCATCCGCCGTTATTCTGAGCCATTCTACATCCTGGTCTACGTGGATGATTTCATCCTCGTTGCCAAGGACTCAGCCCAGATGACCTCTGTCCAGGCTGCCCTGAGCAAGGCCCTCCAGATGAAAGACCTCGGTGACCTCAAGCACTACCTGGGGATGGAGATCACTCGTGATCGTCAGGCTCGCACCATTTCACTCTCCCAGGAGTTCTACATCGACAATGTGCTCAAGCGGTTTGAGATGGAGATGTGCACACCTGTTGCCACCCCGCTGCCGCTGCAACACCTCCTCACTGCTCCAGCTGTACCCACACCAGAGGCCTGCTCTGAGCCATACCCGGAGCTTGTTGGGTCCCTCATGTACGCCATGATGTGCACCCGACCTGACTTGGCCTATCCTGTCAGTGTCCTCTCTCGCTACGCGGCCCCTGGATGCTTCACTGATCTTCACTGGAAGGCGGCGAAGCGGGTGCTGTGCTATCTTCAGGGCACCAAGTCTCACGTTCTCACACTCGGTGGGCTCTCCCCTCCTCGCTTGGAAGGTTACACCGACTCCTCCTGGGCTGATGACCAGATCGACCGACGCTCCTCTCAGGGGTACTGCTTCACCCTTGGGAGCGGAATTGTCAGTTGGCGCTCCACCAGGTCGTCTGCAGTCTCCCTCTCCTCCTGTGAGGCAGAGCTCTACGCTGGCACCATGGCTGCTCAGGAGGCCCGTTGGCTCACCTTCCTACTCCAGGAGCTTGGTTTCCCCCAGTCCGCCCCCACCCTCTGGTGTGACAACCAGAGTACCATCCACATCTGTCAAGACCCTGTGTATCACACCCGCACCAAGCATATTGAACTCTGGCACTTCTTCATCGGTGACCTTGTCCAACAGGAGCAGCTGAAAGTGGAATACGTTGCATCTGACTGCAACCTGGCTGATCTGTTCACCAAGCCCCTTGGGAAAGTTCCCCACCACCGCCTCCTAAGCGCCATGGGGCTCTGTGCACCACCCTCTCTACCCTGAGTTCGATTGACGCCTATGGGGAGGTGTTAGTGTTAGCCTTCAATCTCACACTTTGTACTTTGTATTTTCTATATCCTAGAGTAGTGTAGTTTGCACATTGTGTTTGGTTGGGTGTACACCTACATCCCAACCAAACCCAAATGTAATCTCCAAGCAATCTCCAACCCACCAATTGGAGATTGCCTTGGGATTACCCCCAATCCCTAAGGATTGCCCCCGATTCGCTTCCCCATCCATTCCCTCCCCTTCTTGGATGTACTTAAAGAGCTTCAAGCTCATTACTAATGTATCGCTTCTAAGCCTAAGTTCTCACAGAGGCACAGTGCTTGCAGCAGGTGGGGACACAGCATGCAGCAACACGAATACTCCCCCAAGCTCAGCGCCCCAAGCTCAGCGCCCCCCATGTTCAGGGCCCCAGGGTGCCCTCTCTGCTCTTCTGGAGGTGGACGCACAGTGCTTGCAGCATTTGGGGGCACAGCATGAATGGGGTGTGCGGGTGAGTGGGGTGAGTGGGGTGAGTGGGTGAGTGGGTGAGTGGGGTGAGTGGGGTGTGCGGCTACGTTGGCAGATACGCGTATCACGTATAATATGCTAGCGTATTATACGCTGGGTATATACGCCATGGCTGGCGTACTGCTGATACGCTAAAATACGCTGGGCGGGCAGGAAAAAACTTATTCCCGGGCAGATTTCGCCCTCGAACTGTAGGGAGTAGGGGTCGCCATGGCGAGGAAGTACTAAAGCTAGGAGAGTTTGAGCTCGACGAGAGTCGGACGAAATGCAAGATGAGAAATGCGGGATTGAATGAAAGAGGAGCTGTTTAGGGATTGAGTGAAAGGGGGGGTGTTGGGTTTGGGAGGTTGAGAGGGGTGGTGTGTGGTTGGGGATGTGGGAGGGGTTGAATTTTGAATTTCGAATTGCAGACAGGAGTTGGGCTCTGTGCGAGGTCGAGGGTTCAATTCTCGCTGTCGCAAATTCTTGCAATTTTTGATGGAGTTTTTTTTTTTTTTTTTTTTTTTTACCGGGCTGCCCCGGCGTATTTTAGGATTTCCAGGCGTATTAGCGTATTGCGTACATACGCTAGCGTATATACGCAATATGCCCACCCCCCAAGGGCGTATCTGCCAACGTAGGTGTGCGGGTGAGTGGGGTGAGTGGGGTGAGTGGGGTGTGCGGGTGAGTGGGGTGAGTGGGTGAGTGGGTGAGTGGGTGAGTGGGGTGAGTGGGGTGAGTGGGGTGAGTGGGTGAGTGGGGTGAGTGGGGTGAGTGGGGTGAGTGGGGTGAGGGGGTGAGTGGGTGAGTGGGGTGAGTGGGGTGAGTGGGGTGAGTGGGTGAGTGGGGTGAGTGGTTGGGTGGGCTGTATGGGTGAGTGGGGTGAGTGGAGTGAGTGGGGTGAGTGAGTGAGTGGGCTGTGTGAGTGAGCGGGCTGTGTGAGTGAGTGGGCTGTGTGAGTGAGTGGGCTGTGTGAGTGAGTGGGCTGTGTGAGTGAGTGGGCTGTGTGATTGAGTGGGCTGTGTGATTGAGTGGGCTGCGTGAGTGAGTGGGCTGTGTGAGTGAGTGGGCTATGGGGTGAGTGGGCTGTGCGGGTCGGTGCCCAAGGCCTGGCCAACTCATACTGGCGTTTGGAGTTGAAGCCCCAACAAATGAGCTGCTGAGACGTGGAGAGAGAGGAATGAGGGTGCGAGAAGGAGCACGTTGCAGCAGACTTCCGTTTGGAGTTGAGGCCACAGCGGATGTGCTGCTGAGTGGTGGGATGGTGGGAAGGGATATGCATGTATGTGCGAAGCATTCAATGCGAGAGTGGGAAAAGATGGTGAGTCAAGGGGGGCATCATGAATGTTGCACATAGATTGAGCAAGAGAGTAATTGGAGGGAAAGAGAAGCAGAAGGTCAAAGCGGACTGGCGTTTGGAGTTGAAGCCAGAGCGGCAGGCTTGCCCTACTGGGAACTGGCTGGATCACCATGCCTGTGCTGTGCAGCACACTGGCGTTTGGAGTTATGCCACACCGGATGCGCTGCTGCCGGTTGAGAGAGCGGAAGCGATGGTGAGTGGGGAGGGGAGATGGTGAGTGGGAAGAAAGTAGTGGAGAGAAGCCAAGTAAGGTATGTACTGGATATGCTCGTTCAGCTCTGTCCTCGTAAAATTTTTGTATGCTCACAATGATATCCTACTGATTGTGCGAGTAATTTACGGTATGTTTACAGTGATAGCATACGCATTGTGCGTGTCTTCATGAGCCAAACTATCCGTGCTTTTTTTTTCTTTACTGCGTACTCACTTCCTCACAAGTCCGCTCCTCGCTTCCCCTAACCCCAAGAGACACCATGAGAGTGTGGCCATTCCGTCCCACCTCACTCCCCTCTCCATCACCACAAATATCTCTCAGCTGCTGCCTCACCGCTCCAATTCCTTCGTAGCCAGCCGCCCAAGGCTGCTCTTTGTGCAACCAAGGCTTGCACTATCTGGGCTGCAGGTCCTGCAGGAATGGCAACCTGTTGCCCCATTTGTAGTAGTAGTACCTGATGGCGCTGAAGTGTTCAAACTGGTGGATGTTTGCTGTTTAGTGGATTGTATGAGAGTGTTTTCAAAGGTGGAATTTGCGTAGTGGAATGTGTCATGCAGCGCATTCTTTGAGACTGCAGTGTTATTTCAGTCACATGTTTGGCAGAACGATATATACGTGACATAGCTATAATCCGGATTTATGCATGAGAATTACACTGGGGATTCTTGTTCAGTCATTTTATGTAGATTATAATACAGACCTGATTGTTCCATATAGGCTGATGCAATTGCGAATAATGTAACACACTTCCTGCGACACTGTTGTGCTTTGTAACGAGTCACTTTTGCCTGCAGTTTGTTGGAGAATCGAGTCTCTGCCGCCCCAGCCCTTTGCAAACAAGGAGCAGCAAGAATGTCGGCGACGGATTGAAGGCTTCGCGAAAATTCAGAAACTTCCGCAGCAAATCAGATTGCAGCCGAAGACTCGATACAGTTCGGGATTGCTCTCAAACAGAAGGGTCGACAGTTTCTACAGGTTTCTACAAAACAGAATCAGCTATAACAGTACATTCCAGAGATTTCTTATTCATGCACCTCATGTGGCTCTCAAATCACTCAAGGTTCATGGAATCTGAATTGTGCCCAAGTTCCCAAGGAAGTTGCCTTGTCTAGCAGCCTAGTTTGAGCTATCAATCTGCATGTTTGTAATGCTTAAGAAGTTGTGCTTTAGTGGGCTTGTTAATCTTGATCATAGTGAAGTTTTCTCTTATCAAGCCAAGTCCAGCAGCTCTGTTGAGCTTTTCCAGCCAAGTTTCCAGCCTACCAGTTATCAAAGCTACTCTGTTTTGCAAGTTGGTATCAGAGCCCGTCGTTTCGATCAACCGAGCGCCACCACCTTCCTATCCTAGCACAATCCATCCATGGCGGGAGACAACCCATCTGGCCCTGCACTCCAGCCAGCCGGAGGAGCTTCAGAGTCAACATCAGGAGCTACTGGATTAGTGGAAGCAGTTGCACCAGGCAGTTCTTCAACTACATACTCACCACTCACCTCCTTCATGCCTAAGCTTCACCTCCCCAAGTTCAACGGCAAAGATTTTCCAACATGGGCAACTCAGTTTGAGCTCACTGCATCCCTTCTGGATCTCTGGCCTTACTACACTGGAGAAGCAGCCAAACCAGCAGCAGATGCTTCAGAAGCTGAAAAACGACTCTACGAACGGCGCAACAAGGAGGCCTTCCTCTACCTACTCAATAGCATTCACGAGCAGCAGTTGAAGTCGCTCCTACCCTGCTCTACAAAGGCAAACAGCGCAGAGGAAGCATGGAGCCGGCTGAAGTCTATGCACCAGTCAAAATCCGAGAGCAGCCAGGCCGAGATGTGGAGCCGCTTCATGAGTCTCAAGATGGAAGAAGAAGAACCAGCCCAAACCTACCTTCAACGAGCTGAAACGATGCTAGAGGAAGCAGCCGCGATCGGCTTGGAGATTCCAGAGTCTCTTTTCAAGACCGTCATCCTCACCGGCCTTACACCGGAGTGGGACACTTTCAGTGCAACACTACAAGCACTTCCGCAATCAATGAAGACCCGTGCGTTCATCTTCGAAGCCCTTGTCAACGAGCAGCAAAGTCGAGACCTTGCACGAAACAAGCGGAGTGACGAGGGTGCGTGGAGTGCTGCAGCAGCTACAAGATATGGCAACCAATCCCAGAGGCAAGGAAATTTCAGCCCAAACCGCCCTCAACCTTACTATGGTACGAATTTTCAGTCACCTTCCAACCCATACAAACCCTCTCGTTTTGCTCAGTCAAGTCCTCCCTATAAGTCAAGTCCCTATGTCCAGCCAAGGCCTTCTATTCCCAATCAATATCAGCCTAGGAATGCACGAGTCTATACGCCAAGAGTCAATAATTTCAGCCAAGCCTCAAATGCTAAAAAGTTTAATTTCGAGTGTTTTTGTTGTCATGAGTGGGGTCATCCGTGGTATGCTTGTCCTAAGAAGCCTCCTAATTGGGTTCCCCCACCTCACCTACTATCCGAAAAGGGTAAGGCAGCCATAGCAAACATGGCAAGTCATTCTACAAGTCAAAATGAGTCCAAAGATTCTGAAGGTCCTGTCCTTTTCAACGCCGCCACTTGCATGCACGTTTTTTCTACTAGTAGTGAGGAGTTTATCCTTGATAGTGGCTGTTCTGAAACCATGACTCCCTATCAGTCCATTCTCAAGGATTTTCAGCCCTCATATGACTCAAAAGATGTGACACTTGCTGATCTTGGCAAAGTACCTATCAAAGGAGTCGGCAAGCTTGAGTTCGAAAAGGATGGTAAGTCATTTTGTGTCAATAAAGCTTTGTTTGTTCCTGATTTGGGAGCAAACTTGCTCTCAGCTGGACAACTTGAAGAGAAAGGTGCCTCTGTACTCTTGCAAGGGGGGAAAGCCAAAGTGTGGGACAGTGCAGGAAATTTGGTGGCTGAAGGCGAGCGTACCGGGCGGCTCTACAATATGAAGTTGGAGATCAAGCGCGGTTCTAACAATACGAAGAACGACGTTGTCCCGCTTCCCGCTGTTTCAACCAACAAAGGGAGTATCTCCCAAGCTGAGGTATGGCATGCACGCTTGGGGCACTTGGGAATGCAAGCATTAAAAGAGTTGGTGAATCACAAGAGCGTGGAAGGATTGAGTTTGAGTGAAATTGCAGTCAAGTCCCTTTCTTCCGTTCCATGTCCATCTTGTGTTGAGGGTAAGCTAGCTAGAAAGCCATTTTTCCCTTCTAAGTCTTAGTCAAGGGATCTCCTAGAGTTGGTCCACACTGATGTATTTGGCCCCATGCGAGACCCTACTCGAAACGGTAAGAGATATTTGGTGTCTTTTTTTGATGACAAGAGTCGTTTTTCGTGGTCATTTTTCATCAACATCAAGGATGAAGTTCACAAGTGTTTCAAGCAATGGCTAGCACTTGTTGAGAGAGAGTCAGGGAAGAAGTTACTCACCTTGAGGTCGGACCGAGGAGGTGAGTACATGGGAAAAGCATTTCAGGGGGAGTTGTTGGCATTGGGCATCAAACAACAGTTCACTTGTCCCTATAGTCCTCAGCAAAATGGAGTTGCAGAGAGGTTTCATCGCACTATTCAAGCAATAGCTACCACTTTTCTTCAGTTTAAGGGCCTTGACAAGCTCTGGTGGGGTGAGGCAATCACTATGGCAATCTATGTTCGCAACAGGAGACCCACAAGGCCCCTACCGGATGGTGTAACGCCATATGAGGCTTGGTTTGGAGTTAAACCAGATCTGTCTATGCTTCGTGTTTTTGGTTCCATGACCCAATACCGTGTTCCAGATGCAAAGAGAGTCAAGCTGGACAGCAGAGCTCATTGGGGCCTCTTCATCGGCATGAGCAACGAGAGCAAGGGATGGGTCCTTTGGGATCCCGTCACTAAGCGAGAAGTGGTTTCAAGGGATGTGGTCTTCTATGAAGACATGTCCCTTGCAGATTGGCACAAGTTTTCCTCTTCCTCCTCTCTACCACCCTCTCTCCAACAGGAACCAGCAAGAGCACCTGAGGAAACAACACAAGAGGAGGACGGAGATGACACCAATTCTGACCATAGCGGACCCATCATCGATCTCCCGCAAGCCGTCGTCAACGAGACCAGCTGCGCCACACCAGTGCCACCAGCAGCTACTCAACCAAGTGGAGATGTGGTTCAGCCGTCAAATGAAGACAATCCACCCCAAGAAGTAACCGTTACATCTGTCAACGGGAGTTGTGTGTTGGCCCCGTCCACGCTTGGGCGGAGCCGACTTCGTGGTGGGGTGTACGGAAGGTACAGCCGACTTGCAGCAGTGGGCGACGCCGACTTGGACGAGTTGGTCGACGGGGTTGGTCGACTTGCACGGCGCCACTGCAATACCGCCGACTTGGGAAGCCAGCGACTGACTTCAACTGGTGGTCGGCGATGTGGCACGTCGACCTGGAAGTCGGCGCCGACGTGCAAGGTCACCGACTTGCAAGGTCACCGACTTGCAAGGTCACCGACTTGCAAGGTCGCCGACTTGGGAGGTCGCCAACTTCAAGAGGTCAGTCTGGAAGTCGGCGCCGACGTAGAAGGGGCGTCGACCTGGTGACGCCGACTTGGGTAGCTGACAACTGCACTGGTCGACCAGGAGTGACGTCGACCTGGATCTGGTCGACCGGAGGAGTGGTCGACCTGGTGAGGTCGACCTGGTGTGGTTGTCGACTTGGGAGGTCGACGAGCACATACAGGAGCAGCTGGTCGACATAGTTGCCCGGTCGACCAGGATACCTGGGTGACGAGGTTCTGCGAAGGAGTGCGACGGTCACCCAGGCGAAGTTGGCGAGACCGACCTCCATGGTGGTATCCCGAGGTCGTCGTGGCGGATCAGAGGCAGTCGCTAGCCCGAGGTTGACGTGGTGTGTGCGCTGTGCAGGTGACGAGACTTTGCATGCCAATCATCTGCGCGCACCTGCAAAGCGGGTGCACTGCTGTCCTGCGTGAGCAATGCTGGCACACCGTCAACCTGTAGCGTTGGCAAGCTGTCGACTTTGCACTGCTGTAGCGTGGTCGACCAAGTCGTGCTGGAACGCGGTCGACCATGCTGTGCTGGCAGTCGACCAACCTGAATGCTAGCTCTAATGTAGTCTTGCATTGCCAACTTCATTGTACGATTATTGACAACTTTCTCTAGTGAAACTCTTGCCAAATTGCCCCGTGAACTAGCAAGCAGTGTGAGCACTAGGAAAACGTCTAAGGACCAACGAACGCAGACATCACACGAGCACACGTGCCTAGCCAGTACTCTAAGCTCCCGTTGTAGTAGTTATTTTCGCATGGTGCGGTGAGCGTGGACGGCACACGACTTACCCTTCAGTCAGGTCGACGTAGACACCACTTACCTATTTCGTAGTTACAGGCCGGCAACTGTGTGGTAGTCACTATGGTAGGAGTCGTAGGTGACGCGGGGGTGGTAGACACCCTGGAGGCACGGTTGGAGAACGCGACGAGGAAGCACGAGGCCAACGAGTATGGCGACTTGCCTTGGGCGGTCGTTGAGGCTGGACTCCGCTCCACGTGGGCGACGGAGCACCCGTCTCGACCTGCCTCTCCTCGTCCGGTGAACAACGATGGCGGCGTCGACGTGGGCGTCAACGCCGGTGGTGGTCAAGTCGGCAGCAGTGCTGGAGGCACGTCGAGGCTAAGAGGTGTGATACATGCCGGTGAAGTCGGCGGCGTTCAGGCGCGAGGGATGCAGACGTCGGCGGCTGCAGGCTCTTCGCAGGGTGACGTCGGAGGCCGACGTAGTGGGCTGTCGCCGATGACGGCGACCCAGGTGACGGCAGGTGGGATTGCGCCGAGCTACGGCTACTTCAAGTTCACGCCGGACAGGATCTCGGTCACCCCCCCACTGTTCGGTCGACCCGACATTCTCACCTGGAAGGAAGCTATCGAGCCCCAGCTGAAGATGGCTGGGCTGATCGGCTTCGCCCGAGGGACCGTGGTGACGCCTGGAGAACACCACCCCGACTTGCGGGCGGAGTTCCGCGCCGTGCAGCTTTTGACCTTCACGGTCATCTCGCGGTGCTGCTCGCCGGGCGTGCAGATCGCCTTAAAGTGGTGCCGGGAGTACATCGACGCCGGCCACCGGGCGTGGCACTTCATTGAGTCGACGTACCAGGTCACCGATGACCTGTTCATCGCCCAGCTGGAGGGACAGCTGACGCACCTGCGTATGGGTGACGAGGAGACAGCGACTGACTACTGCAACCGAGCCCGGCGAATTCTCGCCACTATCAGGATGGCCGGCGCGCAGTACTCCACGGCGTCGTACATCACCCATGTCATGCAGGGACTTTCTAGCAGCTATAACCTCCTGAAACGGCTGTCCATGGCGCCGAGCACAAGGGCGACGCTCAACGAGGACAACCTGACCTCATACATCCTGTAGGACGAGGCGATGCAAGAAGTTGAGCGGTCACAGGAACTCTTGGTGCAGGCCAGCTTCGTCGCCCCGGCGAAGCAAGGAGGCCGACCAGGAGAGCGCGGACAGTCTGGTGGCGGCGGGAGCGGTGGCTGGAAGTCGACCAAGGAGGTCGAGAAGAAGTCGACCAAGGACGGCGGTCAAGGAGGGGGAGGTCGACGTCGGGAGTGCTGGATCTGCCACAGCCCCAATCACCTCTCCTTCGAGTGTCCCGACCGCAGTGACTCCGACGACGACAACAAGGGCGGCCGCGAGAGGTCAAGCAGTCGTCGTCCTCGTCGAGGAGGAAACCGGCCGCGCAAGGAGAAGCAGTCGACCAAGACGTCGACTTCGGCGAGCGACGCCGACTCCCCTGCTGGAAGCAAGGCGCGGGATGACAAGACGGCGTCGTGCTCGCTGGTCGGCGTCGTGGAGCCGACCGTCTCGCTGGCACCGGAGGCCGGAGAGGACTTCCAGGCGGTGGCGGCAGCTGTGCAGGCGAACCCGGCAGTGGTCCTGCTCGACAGCGGTTGCTCCCACCACCTGATGGGGACGAAGGAAGTCTTCGTCGACCTGCAGCCGAGCGGCTTCATCAAGCACGTGCGCGGCTTCAATGGGGCGCTGCAGGATGTCCAGGGCCGCGGCACCGTCGCCCTGCATGGGGAGGCCGGGAAGCAGGTGCTCATCCCCGACGTGCTGTACGTCCCGGGTGTGCGGGCGAACTTGCTGTCGTCCGGCCAGCTTAAGGAGCACGGCGTGAAGCTGCAAGAGGACGGCGACGGGATGGTGCTCGTCTCGGCAACGGGAGAGGTGCTCGGTCGGGCGATGTACTCCGGGCGTGTCCTCTGCACCGACCTGCGTCCCTGCTCAACGAGGTCGACGTCGCCCACGACGGAGGTTGTGGCTCTGCGGGCGATCGTCTCAAAGACGAAGTCGACGCCGGACCGTATGCATGCCCGGCTTGCACATGTCGGCATGGACACCATACGGAGCTCGGCGAAGAACGAGGTCGCCATTGGGCTGGACCCCAAGTCGGCGACGGGCGCCGACTCCCCGTGTGTCTCGTGCGTCGGCGGGAAGCTGGCGCGGCACACCTTCCCCGACCAAGGCTCCGACGCCGACGATGTGCTGGCCGTCGTGCACATCGACCTGTGCGGGCCATTCCGCGTGGCTGCCAAGGATGGCAGCCTGTACTTCTTGTTGCTGAAGGACCGCAAGACCCGCTACGTGTGGGTGAAGCCGGTCACCAAGAAGTCAGATGCGTTGCCGGCGTTCGTGCAGTGGCTGGCAGTGGCTGAGCGGCAGACGAAGAAGTTGGTGTTAATGCTGCGCTCTGACCGGGGAGGGGAGTTCCTCGGGAAGCAGTTCACCGACTTCGTGAACGGCAAGGGGATCGTCCACGACCTGACCTGCCCATACACCCCGCAGCAGAACGGCATGGCGGAGCGGGAGATGAGGACGGTGGTGGAGTCAGTGCGGACAATGCTGCTGCACATGGGCGTGCAGCACCACTGGTGGCACCTCGCTCTCCGGCAGGCCGTCTGGGTCCGCAACTGCCTTGAGAGGTCGGCGCTGCCGCCGGGGACGACGCCGTACCAATTGCTGACCGGGAAGAAACCCGACTTGTCGCTGGCGCGGGTGTGGGGCTGCATGGCGCAGTTCTTACTCACCGAGCAGCACCGTGGTGGGAAGCTGCAGCCGAAGGCCAGGTGGGGCCTGCACCTTGGCGTGTCCGCGGCGAGCAAGGGCTGGGAGCTCCTCGACGTCGACGCCGACCGGGTGGTCACCACGTCGGATGTGGTGTTCTACGAGGAGCTGACGCTGGCCGAGTGGAAGAAGGAGTACGGGTCGGTGTCCGGCCGCTCGTCGCCCACCCCGCCCTCTGACACCTCGTCGGCGACGCTGCCACTGCTTGCCGAGGTCGGTGAGCTTGCTATTACGGACGTCGAGGACGTCCGCCCCCCTACCCCTCCCCCTCCGACCCCTGCCCCTCCCCTCGTGGCCGACGTGCATGGGCTGACCTCGGTGTCGGCCTCCGGCGATGAGGGGAGTAGCGGGACGTCGCCTTCGGCCAAGTGCATCGCCGGTGGCCGACGTGACGAGCGGCAGGTCGACGTGGGATTGCAGGTCGACGTCGACGGGGGAGGAGCAGGTCGAGAAGCAGGTCGAGGACCAGCGGCCGACAAAGGAGCAGGCAGCAGTGACGCCGACCAAGGAGCAGTCGGCGACCGGGCAGTCGGCAGGGGAGCCGACCATAGGGGAGAAGTCGGCTGGGACGCCGGCTGAGGAGCAGCAGGACGCCGAGGGCAGCGACAACAGCAACGATGGAGGGGACGCCGAGGAGGTCCAGCCAGGACCACGGCGTTCAGGCCGACTTCGGAGAACGCCTGACTTCTTCGTCCCCGCTGCCTTCACCACGGTGTACGACGTGGACGATGAGGCTGACGACCTGCTGTACGACGATGCCGAGGAGGATGAAAAGTTTCCAGAGCTCGACCCCGACATGCTAGCCGACCCCGAGCACCGTTGGGACATCTCGACGATGACGGTGAAGGAGGCGTTGGCGAGCTAGAAGGGCCCGGCGGTGAAGGCCGCCATGGAGGAGGAGATTCGCAGCCTCCTCAACATGGGAACGTGGGAGTTGGTCGAACGTCCGCCGAGAGTGAACGTCATGAAGAACCGGTGGGTGTTGACGACGAAGTACCACGTCGACGACACCGTCGAGCGCGAAAAGGCGAGGCTGGTTGTGAAGGGCTTCACGCAGGTGTACGGCGCCGACTACGATGAGACGTTCGCGCCGGTGGGCAGCTACGTCACGCTGAGGATCTTCCTCAGCATCGTCGCCGTCCGCAACCTCAACCTGATGCAACTCGACATGAAGAACGCCTTCTTGCAGAGCAAGCTCGACAGGGTGCTCTACATGTCCCAGCCGGACTACTTCAACGACGGGACCGGCCGGGTGTGCAAGCTGCTGAAGAGCCTGTACGGGCTAAAGCAGTCGCCGCTGCTATGGTACTTGGCGCTCAATGACGTGCTGGTCGGCGCCGGGTGGAAGAAGAGCCAAGTCGACGAGGCTCTCTACTTCAAGGACGGAAAGGACGGAGTGGCCTGCTGGGTGCTGGTCTACGTTGACGACCTACTTGCCGCCAGCAGTAGCGCCGCGATGTTGAAGGAGCTGAAGGAGCTTCTGGAAGCCGCCTTTGAGCTGCGTGAGATCTCGCCGGTGCAGAAGTACCTCGGGCTGGAGATCGTCCGCGACAGGTCGGCGGGGAAGCTGTGGCTGCACCAGCAGGGCTACGCCGACAAGCTTTGTAGGCGCTTCATCGACGAGGAGCAGACCGGGCGCACCCCGAAGACGCCGGTCTCGGTCGATGCCTACGCCGAGCTCACGTTCGATGACGAGGAGGCACAGGAGCGGCAGGAAGAGGAGTACCGGCAGAAGGTCGGCTCGCTGCAGTTCGCGGCGACGACGACGAGGCCGAACATCGCCTTCGCCTGCAGCAAGCTGGGGAGCGGCCTCACGGTGAGGAGCGACCAGCACTGGCGCGAGGTCGACCGCTGCCTCGCCTACCTCGCCAATACGCGCGACACCGCACTGGAGTTCGGCGGTGGACCTGAGTCGCTGGAGCTGGTCGGCTACGTGGACGCCGACGACGCCGGTGACAAGCAGAACAGGACGAGCACGGGTGGCTACGTGTTCGTCTATGGAGGGGCCGCAGTCTCCTGGTCGAGCCAGCGCATCAAGTGTGCGACGTTGTCATCGACTGAGTCGGAGTACGTGGCAACCACCGAAGCTGGCAAGGAAGGACGCCGACTTCGCTTCCTCCTTGCAGAGTTCCAGCAGCTGGATGCCGGGAAGCCGACCGTCCTTCGGGTGGACAACAAGTCGGCCATCACAGTCGTCGAGGGCATGGGGTTGACGGGCAACCTCAAGCACATGGAGCGGCGACAGGCCTGGCTGCAGCACATGGTGAAGCGCGGGAAGTTCTCGCTGAGGTACATCCCGACCACTGAGCAGCCGGCCGACTTCCTGACGAAGGCGCTGCACTATCCGGCCTTCAACCGGTGCTCCGTCGCCATCGGCCAGGTGCGCTTGGCCGACGTGGGCGACGAAGATGACAACGTGCAGCAGTAGGTGCCATGCCCTCTTGCATGGCTGGTGCGGTGGACGACGTGCTGTGTGTTGGGTGCACGTCGACGAGCTATTCTCCGAGGAGTACTGCCAAGTGGACTTGGGGGGGCCAAGCGTGAACGCGGCAGGGGAGTGTCAACGGGAGTTGTGTGTTGGCCCCGTCCACGCTTGGGCGGAGCCGACTTCGTGGTGGGGTGTACGGAAGGTACAGCCGACTTGCAGCAGTGGGCGACGCCGACTTGGACGAGCTGGTCGACGGGGTTGGTCGACTTGCACGGCGCCACTGCAATACCGCCGACTTGGGAAGCCAGCGGCCGACTTCAACTGGTGGTCGGCGATGTGGCACGTCGACCTGGAAGTCGGCGCCGACGTGCAAGGTCACCGACTTGCAAGATCACCGACTTGCAAGGTCACCGACTTGCAAGGTCGCCGACTTGGGAGGTCGCCAACTTCAAGAGGTCAGTCTGGAAGTCGGCGCCAACGTAGAAGGGGCGTCGACCTGGTGACGCCGACTTGGGTAGCTGACAACTGCACTGGTCGACCAGGAGTGACGTCGACCTGGATCTGGTCGACCGGAGGAGTGGTCGACCTGGTGAGGTCGACCTGGTGTGGTTGTCGACTTGGGAGGTCGACGAGCACATACAGGAGCAGCTGGTCGACATAGTTGCCCGGTCGACTAGGATACCTGGGTGACGAGGTTCTGCGAAGGAGTGCGACGGTCACCCAGGCGAAGTTGGCGAGACCGACCTCCATGGTGGTATCCCGAGGTCGTCGTGGCGGATCAGAGGCAGACGCTAGCCCGAGGTTGACGTGGTGTGTGCGCTGTGCAGGTGACGAGACTTTGCATGCCAATCATCTGCGCGCACCTGCAAAGCGGGTGCACTGCTGTCCTGCGTGAGCAATGCTGGCACACCGTCAACCTGTAGCGTTGGCAAGCTGTCGACTTTGCACTGCTGTAGCGTGGTCGACCAAGTCGTGCTGGAACGCGGTCGACCATGCTGTGCTGGCAGTCGACCAACTTGAATGCTAGCTCTGATGTAGTCTTGCATTGCCAACTTCATTGTACGATTATTGACAAATTTCTCTAGTGAAACTCTTGCCAAATTGCCCCGTGAACTAGCAAGCAGTGTGAGCACTAGGAAAACGTCTAAGGACCAACGAACGCAGACATCACACGAACACACGTGCCTAGCCAGTACTCTAAGCTCCCGTTGTAGTAGTTATTTCCGCAACATCACCGCCAAAAGAGCAGCAGCCAACCGTCATCAACCAGCCAGCTACTTCAACACCAACCCCGCAAGTTCAACGTCACCCGGATCAGCCCACCACTACACCATCAAACCCATCACCAGCCGTCAATTCAGAGGCAACTACAGAAGCTCACCATCATCCAATGCAGCAGCAACCTACAGCTACAAGACTCCAAGTACCTACATCAGCACCATCTACAATTCTTCCTACCAACAAGACAACCATTACCGCAACATCTCGTTCTCACACACGTTCATCACTTCAGGTTCCAACGTCAAGCCAGCTCATAGCACGAGGATCACTTCAGCGAATCACCACCAACACCAGCTCCAATAGCCCACTTCTTCACCCAAGACCTTTCTCAACTTCACCCCCACGTCCCGAAATCGGCCGTCATCAGTTACCGCCATCTTCAACACCAAGAACCAGCGCCAATCAGACCGAACCGTCTCCAACTTTCGACAACGCAGCGTCATCATCAATTCCCAAGCTTCTAGTCTCAAGATCCCCACCAAGAGAATCTTCACAGCCAACTATGCCGACGAACATTTCAGCTTCACCGACACAAGTCACCACACCTATTCCTCAAGTCAACACCGATAATCGAGAGAGTTCCATGCCGGGAGAAGATCATGCAGTCGTGCCGCCGTCGCAGCCGATGTCGCAGCCATTGTCTCAGCCGCAGATGACCGTGTCAACGCATCCAACCACTGTGAGACCGAACCCTACCATTGATTTGTCTCAGCCAAGTGAGGCTTTGGGTAAAGGTAAACGAGTCCGCAAGGTAAAAAAGGCCTTCACATTCATGGTTGACATGTCATCAAGGTGCACATGTGAGGAGAGCGAGGATAGCATTCACAAGAAGGTAGAGGCAATATGCATGGCAGCGTCACACCTTCCACGAGAGCCATTGAGTCGTCGTGAGGCAGTGGCAAGTCCCGAGAGAGAGCAATGGTTGAAGGCCGAGGAAGAAGAGATTGAGAGTCTCATGAAGAGAGGTACATGGCGTCTTGTTGAGCCACCTCCAGGGAAGAAGGTAATTGGTGTCAAGTGGGTGTACAAGATTAAGGTAAAAGGTGATGGTACACTTGATAGGTACAAGGCAAGGTTAGTGGCAAAAGGTTATTCCCAAATTCCAGGTCTAGACTTCACCGAAACCTCTGCCGCAGTAGCGAAGTACACCACAGTACGAGTCCTCCTCGCCATAGCCGCATATCTTGGTCTCCATATCCATCAAATAGATGTCAAGAACGCATTTCTCTACGGTGTATTGGAAGAAGAGGTATACATGGCACAACCCGAAGGTTATGATGATGGTACGGGTCGAGTTTGTCGCTTGGTAAAGTCCCTTTTATGGTCTTAAACAGTCCCCACGGGTATGGTATCATGCTCTTGAGAAGGTACTCTTCAAGCACGGTTTCACAAGGTCCATGAGAGACAACGCGTTGTACTTCATGCACACGAGTGAGGGGGAGTACATTTGGCTCTTGGTATATGTCGATGATCTCCTCCTAGTCTCAGGTTCTCTTGATCTCCTCAACAAGGTGAAAGGTATTCTCATGAGTGCATTCACAATGACCGATCTTGGTGAGCCGAGTCATTATCTTGGTATGAACATTGTGAGAGATCATAAGTCACGGTCCATCTTCCTATTCCAGCAAAGGTACATCCAAAAGGTCCTTGAGAGGTTTGGTCTTGATGATAGCAAGCCATCACCTACCCCACTTCCTACCAACTTTGTCCCTTTGTCTTCACATCAGCCCTTTGAGGAGAGAGAGTCAAGCCTGGATATCACGGGTATTGAGGTGTTGTGTCTTGAGGAGAGTGAGCATCATGGTGAGAATTCACCCAAGGTATCCCCACAAGACCTAGCTCTCTACCAAAGTCAGGTTGGGTGTCTCATGTATGCAGCCCTATGCACAAGGCCCGACCTAGCATTCATGGTATCCAAGCTCGCTCAACACATGAGTGCCCCATCACCTATCCATATGCATGCAGCCAAGCGAGCTCTTCGGTATCTCAAAGGTACTTCTAATCATGGTCTTCTCTTCCAAGCCAGCCCACATGCAAGCTCCCTCCAAGGCTTTACCGATGCAGATTGGGCGGGAGATTTGAGCACACGCAAGTCCACCGGTGGCTATATCTTCCTTATGTGCGGTGCCGCTGTTTCTTGGCAATCGCGCAAGCAAAGTTGTGTGGCGCTTTCTACAACCGAAGCTGAGTACATAGCAATGACCGAAGGAGCAAGGGAGGCAATTTGGTTACGTGGACTCTTGGAGGACTTGAGGCAGCCGCAAACTCAACCAACTCCGCTCTACGTGGACAACACTTCAGCTATCGCCCTCTCCAAGAATCCGATTCATCATGGGCGTACAAAACACATCGAGGTGCAGTACCATTTCATTCATGAGCAACTAGAGAAGGGAGTTCTTGCCGTCAACTTTTGCCGTTCATTCGACCAAGCGGCAGATTTCATGACTAAGGTTCTTCCACATGATGCATTCAACATGTGCAAGGCAAGAGCAGGTCTCATGACACTTCATGAAGCAGTGCAGCAGTTTGAGGAGAATGAGGAGAAGCAACATGGGCAGCAGCATGGAGTGTATGCCAAGGAGATGTAAGAGGAGAGTAAGAATGGGCGTATGTGTGCTTCGGGTCTGGTGCGAGGGGGAGTGTTGGAGAATTGAGTCTCTGCCGCCCCAGCCCTTTGCACACAAGGAGCAGCAAGAATGTCGGCGACGGATTGAAGGCTTCGCGAAAATTCAGAAACTTCCGCAGCAAATCAGATTGCAGCCGAAGACTCGATACAGTTCGGGATTGCCCTCAAACAGAAGGGTCGACAGTTTCTACAGGTTTCTACAAAACAGAATCAGCTATAACAGTACATTCCAGAGATTTCTTATTCATGCACCTCATGTGGCTCTCAAATCACTCAAGGTTCATGGAATCTGAATTGTGCCCAAGTTCCCAAGGAAGTTGCCTTGTCTAGCAGCCTAGTTTGAGCTATCAATCTGCATGTTTGTAATGCTTAAGAAGTTGTGCTTTAGTGGGCTTGTTAATCTTGATCATAGTGAAGTTTTCTCTTATCAAGCCAAGTCCAGCAGCTCTGTTGAGCTTTTCCAGCCAAGTTTCCAGCCTACCAGTTATCAAAGCTACTCTGTTTTGCAAGTCAGTTTACCATCGGAGGATTGCCCGCGCTTTTCTCCCTGCCATGCTCGGCTCCAGCATGCTTCGTTTGCTCAAATTCGAGGTGGAAAGAACGCGCTCCCAAGAAGCGCTCACCGGTGTCAGATCCAGACGTTCTCTGAGATGCATGCGTGTTCCACGTAGAGGTTCGCGATTTGTTTCGTCCATGCGAGACCCTGCCGGTGAAACAACGTACCTGCCAACGAGCCATGTTTGCGCCCTCGGTCCTGAATTCTCCTAGCCCCACCTTTTGTCATATGGGAGTTTGTCCACCGCAAAAAACAGTCAGCTGAGCCCAGCTTGGGATCCATGAAGGTGATCCGCTGAAGTCTGGATGAATCGCAAACGCGAGGATTTGGCATGGACGAATTTCAAGGCATGGAAACACGTCAGCCCGGGCGTGAGGAGAGGACACCTTGAGCTTGCCAGTCATTACGAGCCGCCGGGGGAGGGAATCGTCTCGAGCCTTACCTCCTCACCACAAGTCAGCATAAGGAGTCGCGGTTCGTGCTGTTGGAATCAAGAGACGCTGAGTGACACCAGTATGCGTCTCATGATAGAAAGTTGCTCAAACCCCTCCAGAGCTTTGTTCTCCATCACGATAGAGTTCTTCGTCTTTCATCACCTCTGGACACCGAGATATCGATTCTTACCTTTCCTAGACCTTCCTGTCAGATCTTGGCCGTTTAGATGGAGAGTCTTAACCACTTCGATCGACTTCCAGATGACCTTCTCACGAAGATTCTATGGTTTCAGGATGGGATGCCTTCCCAGACTGGTATTGATTCTTCATGGGGCTCGCTTCCTGCTTGGCATTTTAGGGCAAATAAATCCACTCCTCCAGCCTGCGCGGATGCAGCATTCAATCTGCTCATCGCGTCCGTATGCAGTCGCTGGCGTCAACTCGTTAAGCATGAAGTCACCGGCCTTCTAGTTCGAGAAAACCTTGTCGTGTCTCGTCAAAATTTGGCGAAGGCCGTGGCTTGTATCGCCAACCTAGAGGATCTTCGTCTGAGCGACGGCAGCATCCAAATTCTAGACGACTCGTTCCTCGCTCGCCTTGCTACCTCACGGCCCAAGCTAAAAGTTCTTCACGTGGGTCGCGGGGTCACACCAAAAGATAGTGGAGGAGACAAGGATAAGTACCCAGTTACAAAAGCCGGTCTGGACATTTTTTTTTTTGAAGTGCACTCAGCTGGAGAAGATATCCCTTCACTGCCTTCATAAAAATGCTGAGTTACCGGATTCTTTTTTTCAGCTGGAGCGTCTTCATACTGTTCTTCTAGCAGGCATTTCAGCCTTGACACTCTCCGAATATTCAAGACTTTCGTCTCTCACTTCTCTCCACATTGCTGTCCCGAAACTGACACATCAGCAACTGTCAGGTCTTGCTCGTATCCCAAGACTCACCATACTTTCGATCTCCAGTAACATCTGCCTTCCTGCGGTAACTTTCCCAGCTGCTCAGCTGCATTATTTGAAGACACTCGAGTTCAAGATCACTAGTCCTGGATTCACATCATTGTTCCCTCCGGGATCAACGCGCCTTCGTCTAGAACAGCTGGTGATCACCCAATCCGCCAACCTGGAGCACCTTCCCGATGACATTGGAGAGCTGCTGCCGTCCCTTCGTGAGCTGACCATTCGTAACTGCTCTCAGCTCAACCACCTCCCCGAACAGATTACAGCTCTAACCGGATTGGAGTGCGTGTACATGTCCAAGTGCTCCAAACTTCACAGCCTCCCCAAGGGTTTCGGACAGCTGCCTGCTCTCAAGACACTGATGCTGGAGGGGATGTCTCTCACAGAGCTACCCGACTCCCTCAGCCAAGCCACATCTTCGGAGAAACTACACCTGGATTCATGGAACCTTCAGCAGCTGCCAGCAGAATTCTGCAACCTCACACCTCTCAATCCACTGAGGCTCAAGATTCCCGGACTGGAGGTGCTTCCAGAAAGACTTGGATGGCTCAGCAATCTAGAGACTCTTCACGTGGATGGGTGCAGGCAGTTGTTTTTCCCCTCTTCGTTTACGCAGCTGTGTTCTCTTACAAGCCTTGAGTTCCGCCGCTGTGCAATTTTAATGCTTCCCTGGGGTTTAGACAAGATGATCAACCTGCAGCATCTTTTCATTTATGATTGCCATGCTGTCAGGGAGATACCGGAGTCTGTCACTGGACTCACTAGCCTTGTAACCTTGGTCATTGAGGATTGTACAGGGCTCACATTGATGCCAAGAACGCTAAGTACCCTTGGGAAGCTTCAGCGGTTGAAGGTCACTAATTGCGGAGGGTTGCGTGGGTGTCCTCTGTCGCTGCCACTCTCCCTTGAGGCCCTTATCTGGACGAACATGATAACTGCTTTCCTGCCTGTGACCTTCCTGTCTTCTCGTTTAAGGCACTTGGAGGTGGATTTGACAAAAAATTCTGAGCAGTTCTTGATCAGCGCGAGTTCCTTTCCTCACCTCCAGTTCTTGAGAATCTGGGGTGCAAAGAGGATTCGGGCTCTCCTACAAGGCATCAGAGGGGCATTGCAGCTGCGAGAGCTGCGCCTTAGTTATCTTGAGGATGTCAAGCTACCATAAACGATTTTACAGCTGCAGCAGCTGACATCATTGAGTGTTGTTCACTCACCCAAGCTGGCCTCAATCCCCGACAGCATCGGAGCATTATCCAGATTGCGCATGCTGGATCTGTCAGGGTGTAAGGCCCTGCATCAGCTACCCTCGTCTCTCACGCAGCTTCGCTGCCTCTCCAAGCTTTGTGTTGGTGGGACTTCCATCCGCTTCTTTCCTCCCAGGTTTGCACAGCTGACCAGCCTGAGGACACTCAACCTTCATGGCTGTTACAAATTGGAGGATTTGCCTATGGATTTGTTCAGGATGACGATGCTACAGAGTTTGAATATCTTAGGGTGCAGGCGATCCGACGACATACCCCGTGCGCTGCGCTGTATGCTTAAGCCTTGAGGTTGTATATGATTACCTACCAATATGTTTCTGAAGTGTTCAACCTGATGATTACTTTTCCTCTTGTGACTTGATCAGAAAAGTGGCATTCCAATTATGAGTCACATATCTCATGCCAAGTGTTATGCCAGGCTGATGACAAGCAGGCCATCAGATCAGTTGTCATGGGCTAGCATCTGTTACTAGTCTCGCCTTAGAGCTTTACATGCCATCGTGTGGGGAAGCTGTATAATAGATGTATGGTGTGTGAACAGAGTTAAGCACGCAAGATATACAGCCGACTGGAATACATTGCTGGTAGAACACAAACGAGATATTAGGTAGGGAGCTACTAAAAAACCAGTCCTCTTCGCTGCCTCTCTGTGCTTAATGTTGACAGAGCTGAAGCTGCTGCAAGAGGTGGATATTCGAGGATCCAAGGACGCCATTGATCGCATGCCACATGCATTGCGCTGTGGTATCCGAAACATGCATGAGCTGACTATTATATCTTAGACCAGCAGCAATATAGTGTGCATGATGATTTCATTGCACAGGTTCATATAGTCCTGCTTTCTGTTGAGCAAGTTTGGTAAGCTGTTTTAGGAATGCTTTGATATCTGAGGGCCACATTACATGGCACATAATCTCAAGCTGGTGTGGTTCGGTTGTTTCCAGCCCCTTGCAACACTCCCTTTTCACCAAGATCAAGAGGAGGGACACTGAAATGTGCATGTCAGTTGATCAACCCAGCTGTGATAACGGCCTTATCCCTTCTGGAGAAACCAATTTTTTCATCAGCAGACGAGCTTTGACCGTGACTGACTACTCTCTCCGTTCCACAATAATCCACCTTCTTGCTGAACCCTCCCCCCTTTTTCCCTTTGCCTGATTTTCTTTCTTTTGGGTGGGCAGCAATCTCAACATTCTGATACTCTAGTGAATTCGGAAGACATTGTATGGATGCGTGAAAACGGTGATACGAGTGATTTGAACCTGAACGCAACTACCAGTGCAGAATGTTGGACTACGTTACATGCCCCAGCTGAGAGAGTGCTGCGCCCTTCAGACATACCAAGCGACTCGGGAAACAAAGTGAGTTCCGTTAACTGTATACTGTAGACCTGAACACTTACCGCTACTAGTATCACTATTGTTGTTATCTTTGTTATTATTAGTTCGTTGGAATGCAAGAGTGCTCTCTCCTCCTACTAACTGCCATGCTCTGCCATACTATGTCCCCCCTCACCCCAACTGTCGAGGTCCACTGTGCGGGTGAGTTCGAGTCAGTAGGTAAGAAATGCATGAGATGGGGATGCATGAGATGGGGATGCATGAGATGGGAATGCATGAGATGGGAATGCATTAGATGGGAATGCATGAGATGGGGATGCATGAGATGGGAATGCATGAGATGGGGATGCATGAAATGGCTGATCCCCGCCCGTTCTCTACCACTTTCACCCACTGTCCCTCTTTCACCTCCTCACGTACTCTTTCCTCCAGGCTGTATTAAGAGCGGCAGGCTTACCCAACTGGGACCTGCCTGCATCACCGTGCCTGTGTAGCACACTGGCGTTTGGAGTTGAATCCGCAGCAGAAAATAGGATTTTCTGATCGCATGTGAATCAGCCAGCTCCTGTATTTTCTACAGATTTGCTCGGTAGCTTGAGAC
The DNA here is from genome assembly GCA_948144175.1 of Closterium sp. NIES-65. NCBI lineage: Eukaryota > Viridiplantae > Streptophyta > Zygnematophyceae > Desmidiales > Closteriaceae > Closterium > Closterium sp. NIES-65. Next base: position 558,818 of record CANXME010000986.1, read on the forward strand.
GAGTTTTGAGGGGCCTAATAATTCGTCTCAAATTCCGTCCTTTTAACTTGTCTCTTTGAGGCTCCTCAAAGCTTGTTCTCACCTCTGTCTTTCCTAGATATTATTCACTCATGTTTGTTGTATATGCTACTTTGCAGATGCAATATCATCCCTCATCATCCCTCATTATCCCTCATCATCCCTGTCGCGCTATTAACACATAGCCTGCGGCTAAGTGTGAATTGCACAGCAGCTTAAGGTGAGGTTGTACTATATTGCTGTTTGGTTCTTGTACTCATACTTTCGTTTGTGTGCTTGGAATGTACTGTACATATATGGAGCCGAGCAGGGTGGAGAAGCTCGAGGAATTTGGTGGGGACAGGGTGGAGTTCGATTCCAGGCTGGGAATTCGATTCCAGGCTGGGAATTCGATTCCAGACTGGGAATTCGGTTCCAGGCTGGGAATTCGATTCAGAGAATGCAATTCCAGCTGGAAGTCGGTGCATGCCTAGTGGGCCACTGGGACCCAGCTAGCACCTAGAAGCTGTCGCGAGCAGCACTGCTGCTATGCGACTTGGCAACTAGAGTTAGCTTGTGGGACAAGCAACCTAGGCAGAAGGATGGCTGGGACTTAGGCAGGGGAGGATACCTGCTCCGTGCTTTTTGCTTGTTTGTTTCTCGTAATACTGCAATTCGTTTCCCAACCAAGGAGGCAAGCAGCTAGGAGAAGCTAACAGCAAACTGTCGGAGCCGAGAGAGAGAGGGAAGCCACAAGCTGGGGGACAGGGAGGTCTATGGACACGGCGCCCCCGAAGATCGAGATACCAGACCGCTTCTCAGGGGCACCAGGTGAAGAGCCAACACTGAAGAACTACCTTATGATGATTGATGATATACAGTACACCTGGGAGAGAGAGGGGTTAGATCCGATAGAATTTTTCAGAGGATTGGGAAGGACACTGAAAGGGGAGGCACTGACACACTACAGAGTGGAGCGTCAGGGGCTGCTGATGCAGTGCAAGAATGGGGACTTTGCGCAGGGAGAGATCACTGACCGATTTTTGGACACGCTGCGTGAGCAGTTCCCCGGGCACTCAGCTGAGCGTATGATAGAGTTCCAAGACTTTAAAAGAGGACGGGCCGAGTCGCTGCTCGCATACTACAACCGGCTGCTGGAGCTGGCTGAGGATATGGGCTGCGTTGAGGAGCGTACCTTGGTAACGAAATTCCTGGGGGGGTTGGAGGAGGAGCTGATGAATGAAATGAAAACACGTCTGTATGCTTTGGGGATGAAGGCGAGACTCAGGCAGGTGTATCAAGTGGCGAAAGAAGTGGAGGTTGGGCGGAGGTTCTTTGAAGGCTTGAGAGGAGCAAGCTCCAGCCGATCAAACGAGCGAAGGAGACCAGCCTGGCCAGCAGCTGAAGGAAGGAGGGGGGAGGAAGAACGAAGAGAGAAGCCCTGGGAAGACCCAAGGCGGTGCCATAAGTGTGGGGAAAAGGGGCATATACGGAAGGACTGCACAGTGGGCATTTTATGCGACACCTGTGGCGTGGAGGGGCACTTCAGGTGAGACTGCCCCAAGGCTCCCACCTGCACCAGCTGCAGCAAGAAGGGACACACGAAAGAAAGGTGTTACAGCCGAGGAGAGAAGGAGAAAGGGAAGTCCGCGAGAGAGCTGCAGCTGGAAAGGGAGCTGGTGAAATTAAAGGCACAGATGGAGGAGACTCAAGTCAGTGAGGATTCTGAGAAAGCGCTGCTAGCCTGGGAGGAAGATGAAGAAGAATCAGATGAGGAGGAACCGGAGTATGGTACGATGGCATTACAACCTAGACCACGGGAAGAGTTGGGGCTGAGGAGCAAAGGGGTAGATGGCAGAGCCAATGAAAAGGCCTACGAGAGGAGAGGCCCCAAGATACAACAGAGTGGAGATGAGAAGCGGACAGCACGGCGACGGCCTGACGAGAGAATGGTGTGTCAGCCTACGGCGTTGGTAGCTAAACCCGGAGTGGTGGCTGTAAGAGGCATACGGGTGGATAACGCGGTGGTGGACACTGGGGCGCAGAGTGTGCTGATTGGGAGGAAGCTGGGGGAGCAACTGAAGGCTCAAGGGGACTTGGAGCTAGTGGAACGGGGATTACTCATCATGACGGCGGAAGGGGGAGCACCCAAATGGATGCCGTGCACAAAGGAGCCAATAGAGATTACGCTGCAGCCTGGGGGAAGGGGTGAGACCAAGATACGAGTGCAGTGCGGGATGACAGAATCAGATGACTACGACATCCTGCTAGGCATGGAGCTGCTGTTTAGGGTGGGGGCGACAATATGTACTTGGGAGGCGCGGGTGCAGTACCGTACTGAACGTTGGAGGGAAGGAGGTGAGCTGGCCAAACTGCCGCTCAGGTTTGTTAAGACAGAACCCAAGAGGGCCTGGAGAGCAGGGGCGGTCAAGGGAGAGAGGAAGAATTGGGATGGAGAAAGCGCACTGGCAGGAATGGGGGCAAAACTGAGTGAGTACAGTGTGACGCTTGTGGAGCTATTCGGAGGCATAGGGGCGGGGCTTGCAGCAGCCTTAGAGGCCGGCCTGGAGATTAAGAAGTGGCATTACATAGAGCTAGACCCAGAGGTGCGTAAGATGGCGTGGAGTCATGACAGGGCCCTGCAGGAGCGGTATCCAGCGCAGCTGCGAAAGCAAGTCATAGTAGAGGCAATGAAGAGAGAGCATTGGGATGTAAGGGAGATCAGCAGGCAGGAAGTGAGGAGCTGGGGAAAGGTGGACTTACTGGTGGCCGGATGGGAGTGCTAGGGAACTTCTCGGGCAGGCAAGGGAAGAGGGCTGCAGGATGAGCGCACGGGGTTAATCAAGAAGCTCCTGGAGGTCATGGCCTGGATGAGGGAAGAAGGAGAAGAATACATGTACATCTTGGAGCACGTGGATATGAAGGGCGATCCACGAGAACCGGTGCGAGCTGTGAGGGAGATCGTAGAGGCACAGCTAGGGAAGGGAGTGAGTTGGGATGCGGCCCTGCACGGAGCACGATGTCACTGGACACGGTGCTACTGGCAGAACGTGCTACCAGAGGAAGATCTGCGCGCAAGACTGTCCAGGGTGGAGAGGGATGATCGGAGGATAGTGGAGGACATCCTGGAACCCGGGCGAGTGGCAGCTCCAGTGTGGAAGCCGGATCATCCCCTGCAGCACCAGTGCAACAGGATCGGAGAGGCACGACGAGCCTTGCCGACGCTGGTCGCCTACCCAGGAGCAAGGGGGTTTGTTGAGGCAGATGGCCAGCCTGGCCCAGGGATGATATATGACCACAAAAGGAAGAGGTGGGAGGAGCCGACAGCTTTGGAGAGAGAATTGGCTATGGGTTATCTAGCGGGAGCGACCACAGCACCGGGTGTAAGTGAGGAGGCAAAGAGGGCAGCGGTGGGGAGAGCTATTGATCAGCAATCACTGAGATGGCTGATTTGCGAAATGAGGAAGGGGGCAAAGGGGCCTGGAGGTAAGAAGGCAGTTTTGGAAAGGGGGCTGCGGAAGCAGCCAGCGTACTCAGCGGTGGAGCTGAAAAAGGAAGTAAGGGCGGAGCCGAGGCAAGAGAAGCTGAATGTCAGCAAGGGGCCAGAGAAGGAATGGGAGATAGGGGCAGATGTGGAGGCAGGGGCTGCAGAGGCGATCAGGCACCTGCTGAAAGCGCATAGGGGCACATTTGCATACAACTTGCAGGAGCTGGAGCAGTACAAGGGCGGGGAATTAGAAATAAAGCTCACGACGGAGATACCGACTTACCAGCGCAGGAGGCGCATGAATGCTGAAGATGCGGCCATCTACAAAGAGAAGTGTGAGGAGCTGCTGGCAGCAGGAATCATCCGCCCATCCGAGTCTAGTTATGCAGCTGCCACGGTGGTCGCAGCCAGGAAAGATTTGACCGGCACGGTTCTGCCACGACGGATGTGCGGGGACTACCATGATTTGAATAAGATCACAGAGCCTGACCGCTATCCCATGCCGACAGCAGAGGATATATTTGACATGCTGGAAGGGGCAGTCATTTTCACCACGCTAAACCTTAGGCAGGGGTTTAACCAAATTGCCATAAGGGAGGAGGACAAGCGCAAAACCGCTTTTCACGGGGTGGACGGATTGTATGAGTACAACAAGATGCCATTCGGCATGCGGAACGCATCTGCCGTGTTCCAGCGAGCAATGGATCAGGTACTGCGAGGCATACCAGCAGCAGCGTGTTACATTGTGTTAGAGACTAAGGATGGAGTTTACGAAGATTAGGTGGCTAAAATTCTCAAAATCGTTGGCTTAGAATTCTGGACAGAAACGTCGACTTCACAAGAAACGCCGTCAACGGAAGGTGCACTGGTAAAACTTCACTAAACTTAGATATGTTGTAGCGCTATTCCGTGGCTACAATTTCCAAGTTGAATCATACGAAAAGATGAAGTATTTCGTGAGTTATCAATTTCGGCGCACTAGATGGTATGCTGCCATAGAATCTTAACTCAATCACAAAGTTCTCACACAAGTTCACAATTACTACACAAGAGAGTTAGAGTCACAATAAACCAGGTGGGATGGGATGAGGAGGACGAGAGGGAAGGTCCCAAGACAGTCCCCAACCAAGGAAACCTCATGCCACACAATTCCCCTCTCCATAGGCAACCCCACTTTCACTTTTGTCACTTTCCCAACCCATGCCATCCACCTTAACCCAACTTGGCCACACTTGCCAACCTGGTTTGGTTTCTCCCAACCACTTGGCAGCATCTACAGTGATATTGACGAATTTCCCAACCCCCAAAAGTCTGTACCCCATATTGAGTCAACCCCACAACTTCCCATAGTCACCACAACCAAATATAAAAAACATACGAACTCCAACGTTCGTAACTTTCTTGTTCGTGCTCCGATTGAAGCGATACTTGGTTCGTCGGAAAGCTCTTGAGCAGAGGAGTCACTTCAGATATCTGCTCAAGCCAAATAACATTCACACACACTCAGAAAAAATCAAACTACATCAAACACAAATTCTTGCACACGCTCACACCACGCATGCAACGCACGAACATATGATGGGAGGCAGACAGACGTGAATGCATATGATTGCATCACACAACACATTGGTGATGTGCTGGTCTTCAGCAAAACGGACAGGCAGCATGTGGAGGACCTGAGACGGACACTAGAAGCAATAGCAGCAGCAGGACTCACCTGCCACCCAGAGAAGTGTAAGATAGCAAGGCGGACGGTGGCGTATCTGGGATTTGAGGTGAAAGGGGGCAGGCTGGGTATTCAGGAGGCGAAGGTTAAGGTGCTGGACAAGCTGGTGCCGCCGAAGGACAAGTCAGGGCTGAGAGCATTGCTCGGCTTCCTGAACTACTACAGGAAGTTCGTGCCGAACTTTAGCCGGCGAGCGAACCTCCTGAATCAACTGCTCAGGGAAGGAAAGCGATGGGAGTCGGGACAGGAGGAAGAGGCGGCTAGACAGGATCTATTAGAGGCAGTACGGACAGGCACACTGCTACAGATACCCAGGGTAGATGCTCCCTTCATGCTTTACACTGACTGGAGCTGCATGGGGATGGGGGCAGTCCTGTGCCAGGAGATTGAGCGAGAGGAGCGAGTGGTAGCATTTGCTAGCCGCAGCTGCAGCCCCACCGAGGCAAATTACTGCTGGTATGAAGGCGAGGGGTTGGCAGCTGTATGGGGCATCAACCATTTCCGGGTCTACCTGCAGGGGCGTAGGTTCGTGCTGGTAACCGACCATCAGCCCTTGATGTGGCTGATGACAAACCAGGAACTGACGGGACGGAATGCCTGCTGGGCGATCAAGCTGCTGGGATACGACTTTGAAATTCGCCACCGCCCGGGCAAGACCCTCCAGCATGCTGACGGTCTGTCTAGGAACCCTCCACCTGTGCAGCCCCTGGCGCAGCTGGTAGCCGTAGCACAGGTGCCGGCAGCTGGCTGGGGGCAAGAGAAAGTGGAGAAGATGCAGCTAGATGTCTGGGAGGATACCGAGACTCTGGAGTGGATTAAGGGAGGGAGCACGGAGGGCGAGGAGGCCAGTGAAAGGGCAAGGGGCAGGGGGCAGCACTACCGTTGGTACCAAGAGCAGCTGCAGCTTCGCACCAGTGAGGGATGGAAGATAGTGCCACAAAAGAAGGACAGGGAAAGGATCATGCGACGGGTGCATGGGAAGCTGGGGCATTACGGAACGGCAGACACCAATCAACTGCTGAGCACGATGTACTGGTGGGCAGGGATAAGGAGGGACGTCAAGGAGCTGGTAGATGAGTGTGCAGCCTGCAGTCGTAACAAAGCAGCACTGGAGAAGGCAAGGGAGGAGCTGCAGTCACTGCCGATTCGGGGACTGGGCTACGGCTGGTCGCTAGATTTGGCTGGGGAATTACCTCTGTCCAAGAAAGGCAAGCAATACATACTCGTGATGGTAGAGCACACTAGTAAGTGGGTAGAGGCCAGGGCACTGCCGAGCAAGAACAGTGGGCTGATTGCAGAGGCGTTCGTGGAGCAAGTGATCACCAGGTTTGGGGCGTGCGGGGAGGTGTTAACTGACCAGGGTACCGAGTTCAAGGGCTGCTTTGAAGAGACTTTGCAGGTTCTGCAGATCACTCACCGTGTGACATCAAGGTATCACCCGCAGTCGGATGGGTTAAAGGAGCGGCTGATTCAGACGCTGAAGAGAGGGTTGCGGGCCTACGGGGAGACGAACAAGAGAGGATGGGACCAGAAGCTACACTGGATCCTTGCAGGTTATCGCTTTGCCAAGCAAGCGGCATTGAAGGACATGTCGCCCTACCATCTGCTGTACGGGAGGCACCCCATCCTACCCGTGGATGCACCGAAGTTGCTAAGTGCGACGGTAGATGCAGACGAGCCACACCTGTGGGCTGAGCTGGCTAGGAAGAGGGCGGCCTACCTGAAGGAACTGACGCCGGCAGCGCTGGACAACCTCCACGTGGCGCAGCTGAGGGACGCTAGGCGTTATCAACAGAGGAAGGCAGGAGAGAAGGGATGCAGACGTAAGGGAGTAGAGACTGGGGAGGAAGTGTACCTGAGGCAGCCCAAGCGAGATACGCTAGACCTGCCAGTCGGACCAGAACGCTGGAAGGTGAAGGAGATGAGGCAGTCCGGGGTGCTGGTGCTAGAGGACGAGCGAGGAAGGCGCATCAAGGAGCACGTTACCAATGTGGCCGTGGCTGGAAAAGGGAAGGGTCAGGCTGAGGGTCCCGAAGCCAGAGTTGCCTGTGCTGGAACTCAGGCTCGGGAGGGGGCAGTGCAGCCTGAGAAACAAGGAGAAGGCAGGAGCAGCATCATCACATACACCAGGAGGAAGAAGAGGCAGATAGGCGGCACCGGGACAGGCAAGCAGGCATGAGAGGATGAGGGTGAGAGAGGAGGTGGAAGTACCTGTCACGAAGAAACAGGGAATTTGAGAAAGAGGAAGAGAAGAACAGTCGGAAGAGCAGAAGGAGGGGAGCTACTTCACGACAGCTGTCGCGCTATTAACACATATCCTGCGGCTAAGTGTGAATTCCACAGCAGCTTAAGGTGAGGTTGTACTATATTGCTGTTTGATTCTTGTACTCATACTTTCGTTTGTGTGCTTGGAATGTACTGTACATATATGGAGCCGAGCAGGGTGGAGAAGCTAGAGGAATTTGGTGGGGACAGGGTGGAGTTCGATTCCAGGCTGGGAATTCGATTCCAGGCTGGGAATTCGATTCCAGGCTGGGAATTCGGTTCCAGGCTGGGAATTCGATTCAGAGAATGCAATTCCAGCTGGAAGTCGGTGCATGCCTAGTGGGTGACTGGGACCCAGCTAGCACCTAGAAGCTATCGCGAGCAGCACTGCTGCTATGCGACTTGGCAATTAGAGTTAGCTTGTGGGACAAGCAACCTAGGCAGAAGGATGGCTGAGACTTAGGCAGGGGAGGATACCTGCTCCGTGCTTTTTGCTTGTTTGTTTCTCGTAATACTGCAATTCGTTTCCCAACCAAGGAGGCAAGCAGCTAGGAGAAGCTAACAGCAAACTGACGGAGCCCTTGCGAGGGAGGATTTAGACTTGTTGCAGTGCAGCCTGAGAAACAAGGAGAAGGCAGGAGCAGCATCATCACATACACCAGGAGGAAGAAGAGGCAGACAGGCGGCACCGGGATAGGCAAACAGGCATGAGAGGATGAGGGTGAGAGAGGAGGTGGAAATACCTGTCAGGAAGAAACAGGGAATTTGAGAAAGAGGAAGAGAAGAACAGTCGGAAGAGCAGAAGGAGGGGAGCTACTTCACGACATCCCTCATCATCCCTCATCATCCCTCATCATCCCTAATCATCCCTCGTCATGCTTCACCATGCCACATCGTGCCTCATCACCTCATTATGCTCTTCTCCATGATCCAAATACATGTTCACAACTCCCCTCTCCCTCTCCCTCTCCCCTCTCCACTGCCACAACCTCTACTGCCACCGCAAGGATCCCAGCTGCTGCCCTACTGACTTTTGAGGCAATTCATAACTTAAAAAGTCAGTCGACTCGAAAGTCCTCTCCACTACCACAACCTCTACTGCCACCACAGGGATCCCAGCTGCTGCCGCTCTGCTTTATTTTGTATACCGTTTCAACCCCATCAGAGCCTGCTAGTAGGTGAAGAATCAACCCTCTCTGGCGCCCATTTTTCTAATTTAGAGGTGGATACACATGCTTGCAGCAGGCCGGTGCACAGCATATGCAGCAGGCACATGGGAGGTGCTGAAAGCAGGCAGCAACACAGGTCAACCCCTACCAGGAGCTCAGTTCCCCCAAGCTCAGCCCCCAGGGTGGTCTCTCTGCAGAAATAAATACTCATCTTGACCGCCCTTCCTCATCCGTCAATGATCATTGTGTGGGGCGGGGCATGCTCGTAATAGGAATTCATTTAAACATTTTCATGTGCTTTGTGCACGACGTTGCATGCGAAGAAAATCAAACTAGCAAAATAGTGAATTCTGATTCGGCTTAATGTTAGCTGAGTTCTACTGGTTTCGCTTCTCATTCTTGTTACTCCAAACTTATTGTACGGCGCTTATGTGTTAGCGTTGGCGACGCTGGTGCGCACAGTAACGAGTATGATCTCTCTCGAACGGTCACCCATGCTTTCTGTCACGACGACTCAAGCACGACAGCCGCTTAGTACTCTAGGTTCTACCAGCCTTTCCCAGTCAGCGACGAGATTCTTTGTGTTATGTGCTAGCGCGAATACAGGGTTGTTTGCGATTGAAACCCTCGACATCAATCATTGCAGCGAAGTGTCTGCTTAGTACGAAGTTTACTGAAGTTAAGTCGTTCAGTACTAATCAGGCTCTAGACTACACAACTGGGTGGTTCTAGCAGCCATGGCGCATCTTCTAAGCGAGTTGGATCGCTTCGAAGAGGAGATGCGCGCGCTCGGTGCGGAATCCGCTTCCGCGAAGGCCGCTCCGCCTCCCGCGCACCTCATTGCGCAAGTGCCCCTTCCGCCCGCTCCGCCTCTCCCCGCTAAAGGCACACCTCCCGTTTCCCCCGCTCCGCCTCCCCCTCGCCCCCCTCCGTCGTTCCCCCCAGGCGCTTCTCCCGCGCGGCCCTCCATATCCCCTTTGCCTGCCCCGCCTCCTTCCGCCTACTCCCCCGCGCCTCGTCCGCTACCGCCACACGCCCTTCCTCCTCCACCTTCCGCGTTCCCCCCAACTCCGCCTTATCGCCCCGGCGGTTCTTGGTCACAGTCTCCCGCCGCCACTCCCCCTGCTGCGCATGTTCCGCCGTCCCCCCCTCTTCCCCCGCCAGCCTCAGGCTCAACCCCCCCGTTTCCGCGGTACCAAGCACCCGCGCGACCGTCATTTCCGCCCTTTCCCCCGCCCGCACACACAGTTCCGCCTTTCAGCAGCGGCGCGGGGGGAACTGCTCAATTTCCGCCTCTCCCGCCTTCCGCGCCCGCCCCCGCGCCTGCCCCTACGCGGAAAGTATACGCCGCTGCGCCCGTGAAAGTAACCAAGGGGGGAGATGCGGGGAAGGAAGGGGAAGCAGGGGAGGCGGAAAAGGGGTCGGGGGAAAAAGCGGGGGAGCAGCAGGCGGAAAAAACAGCAGTATCTGCAGGCAAAACCACTCCGCCAATCCCGCCGCCCCCTCCTGCCCCCTCCGCTTCAACAGCAGCACCAACACCATCACCACCACCCCCAGCAGCTTCAGCAGCAGCAGCGGCAGCAGCAGCAGGGCCTTCAGGGGGATACGGGGGCGGCTCTGCGCACGCGGGCGGGGCTGCAGGCATGGCGCAATACGGAGGGGGAGCTGGGTTCCCCCCAGGGGCAGGGTTCGGGGGAATGGGCGGATACGGGGGCATGGGCGGGGGAATGGGGGGAATGGGTGGGGGAGGGTATGGGGCAGCTGCAGGGGGGTATGGAGGAGGGGGAGCAGCGTTTGGAGCCGGTGGAGGGGGGTATGGAGCGGTGGGAGGGCAGTATGGGGTGGGGAGCAGCAACGGGCAAGGGACAACGCTTTCTGAGTTCCTGGTAAACCCTCAATCATTCTCCCTGCAAGTGAGGCTGCCTTTGGCTCGCCTCACTGCTTTTGACACGACTCAGTAACTTCCAGGGCATTTCCCTCTCTGAGTCTTTTTAGAGTTGACTTTTGAGTCGATTCAAACCTTTGGCTCGCCTCACTGCTTTTGACACGACTCAGTAACTTCCAGGACATTTCCCTCTCTGAGTCTTTTTAGAGTTGACTTTTGAGTCGATTCAAACCTTTGGCTCGCCTCACTGCTTTTGACACGACTCAGTAACTTCCAGGACATTTCCCTCTCTGAGTTTGTTTATAAGCCCTCGACACGTCTCAAATGCCCCCTTTCTCCTCCCTCCCCCCTCTCCCTCCCCCCTCTCCCTCCCCCCTCTCCCTCCCCCCTCTCCCTGCCCCCCTCCCCTCTCTTTCCAAACAGCCCATCCAATGACACGCCCTCCTATGTTTGCCTCTTCCATGCTCACGCGGGTTCCATCTCTCTCCTTCCTCTTTCCTCCCCCTCCTCGTCCCCCTTGTGTCCCTCATGACAGGCCAACCCCAATGCAGCAAGAGCGTCAGGGAAGCCAATCAACTCACAGGTCGTTTTGACTGTTTTCCCCCCTTACCACCCTTCCTCCCCTCCCCTCCCCCCCCCCCCCCCCCCCCCCCCCCCCCCCCCCATTTCACCCCTGTGTCAGGCCAACCCCAATGCAGCAAGAGCGTCAGGGAAGCCAATCAACTCACAGGTGAGTTGTGGTCGAGCTTTGACTGTTTTTCTCGAGTCACTTGTTACCGTGTTAGATACATACGCAACGCAAAAACCTCTGCCAAAAGGGATGAAGCGTTGGTCAGTCCGCCCGCTCACACTCCCCATCTCTTCCCCCCCCCTCTCCCCCCCCACCTGTCCCTTTCCTCGCCTTCCCCAATCAGGTGGAGCAGCTGTTTCAAAGGGATGCAGCCACGATCCACCCGGCGGCTCCTTAAGCCACTCTGTTAACCCTTTTCTTCTTTCAACTCCTCCTTTTTCCCCCGTCCCCTTGTCTCAAGTGCAGGCGGAGCAGCTGTTTCAGAGGGATGCAGCCATGATCAACCCGGCAGCACTGGAAGGAGTTAAAGCACCTGCACTGCTTTTTTCTGTCCCTTGTTAACCTGCACCTGCACCTGCACCTGCACCTGCCCCTGCACTGCTTTTCCCTCACAATTATCTGCTCTCTGCCCCTTGTTTCCTGCTCCCTCCCCCCCCCTTGACCCCTATCAGGCGGAGCAGCTGTTCCAAAGGGATGCAGCCATGATCAACCCGGCAGCATTGGAGGGTGTTAAAGCTGCCCTGGCCAGTAACGTGCCACTGGGCATGGCCGGGCAGGCTGCCGGGCAGCAAAAGAAAAAGCGGCCGGTGCCGAGAACAGCAGCCGGGCAGAAATGGGAAGATCCAACTCTAACTGAATGGCCCGAGAGTGAGTTTTTCCACCCCTGCTTGACGGATCCCCCCCAACCCCACATTTCCCCCATAATCCAAACCATGTACCCCCCATACCTCTAATCCCCTTGCCCACATTCCTCATATCCGCATATCATTCCCCTATGCCTTAGATTTCCATGCCCACAGTCTTCATATCCTCCACATGCCCTCATCACCAATACCCCTGCGGAGTGGTGGCACGACACATCCCTCAATGCTCCCCTACACCCAATGTTCCCCATACACATGCCCATCCCCATGCAGACGACCGTCGGATATTCTGTGGGGATCTGGGCGACGAGATGATTTTTGAGAATTCTCAAAAACCGACAACGTGCTGGCCAAGCCACGTTGCCCAGATCCCCATGAGATATAGCCACGTAAAAGAAGTAGTGTTTTGAGACGTCTCAAAGCACTTCTTCTTTCACGTGCCTCCCCTCCATTTCTTCTTTCACGTGCCTCCCCTCCATTTCTTCTTTCACGTGCCTCCCCTCCACTTCTTCTTTCACCCATCCATACCCCACTCCTCCATATCCGTACCCATCCCCCTACAGACGACCATCGGATGTGCTGCCTGAGGCACACCCCTCAATGCTCCCCTTCACCATACCCCATTCCCTCATACATACCCACACCCGTCCCCACACAGATGACCATCAGCTGTTCTGCCGGGATCTGGGCAACGAGGTGAATGATGACGTGCTGACATGACACAGCCTCCAATGCTCCCGTACCCGATACCCTTCATACACATGTATTCCCATTCTCACCCAGACGACCATTTTTTAGTCGACTAAAAAAATCGACTCATTACACATGTACTCCCATCCTCACCCAGACGACCATTTTTTAGTCGACTCAAAAATCGACTCATTACACATGTACTCCCATTCTCACCCAGACGGCCATCGGATATTCTGTGGCGATCTGGGCAACGAGGTGAATAACGACGTGCTGGTTAAGCCATCACACCACACCCCACACCCCCCCCCCCCAACCCCTCAATACCCTTTAGTACCCTTCAGTTCCCCTTACCATTCCCATGTGCCCACATACTCACATCCCCATGCAGACGACCATCGGCTGTTCTGTGGTGACCTGGGCAACGAGGTGAACGATGACGTGCTGGCCAAGGCATAACCCCACAACCCCCAACCCAACTGTGCCCACCCATACCTTCGATACTGTCATATCCCATGCCCTTACCTTCCCTTCCTCATGCAGACGACCATCGGCTGTTCTGCGGGGATCTGGGGAACGAGGTGAATGGCGATGTGCTGGCCAAGGCACAACCCATACTCCGCCCGTACCCCTCTACCCCTCACCCATACACATACCCATCCCCATGCAGACGACCATCGGATATTCTGTGGTGATCTGGGCAACGAGGTGAACGATGACGTGCGGGCCAAGGCACACCCCATACTCTCCACACCCTCTATACTTCCCCCTATAACCCCCCCATACCCCATTACCCCCGTAAACCCCATACACCTCCCCATCCCCACCCAGACGACCACCGGCTGTTCTGTGGCGATCTGGGGAACGAGGTGAACGATGACGTTTTGTCCAAGGCGTTTCAGAAGTACGCGTCGTTCAACAAGGCCAAGGTGAGGCAGTTAGTACAGGAAGGTGTGCAGTGGTGGGAGTGCGGTGGTATGCGGTGGCAGGGAGTGCAGTGGTGCTAGCACGCTGTGCTGGCCAAGGCGTTTCAGAAGTACGCGTCGTTCAACAAGGCTAAGGTGAGGTGGCAGGGACGGGGTGATAGGGGTGCGGTGGCAAAACAAAAGTGCGGTGGTGCGTGCTGGCATGGTGTGCTGGCATGGTGTCTTGTCCAAGGCGTTTCAGAAGTACGCGTCATTCAACAAGTCCAAGGTATGCTGTACCTATGGGCCATGGCAAGGCAAGGTGGGGTAGCTGATAGGGGTGCGGTGGTGCTGGTATGCTGTGCTGTCCAACCAAGGCGTTTCAGAAGTATGCGTCTTTCAGCAAGGCAAAGGTGAGCTGGCTGGTATTGGTAGGCTGTAGCTATGGACCTAATGGGCCAATTCGAGATGAGGCATGGTCCGCCTGGTAGGCAGGCATTCAGTGGTGCGTGTAGCAGCGAGGTTGTATTTAAGACGTCTCAAAAACAACCTCGCTACACGTGGCAATTCAGTGATGAGGCGCCTTTTGAAGCGCCTCAAAAGGCGCCTAGTAGGCTAGGCAGGCTTTTGAGGCGCCTCAAAAGGCGCCTAGTAGGCTAGGCAGGCTTTTGAGGCGCCTCAAAAGGCGCCTAGTAGGCTAGGCAGGCTTTTGAGGCGCCTCAAAAGGCGCCTAGTAGGCTAGGCAGGCTTTTGAGGCGCCTCAAAAGTCGCCTAGTAGGCTAGGCAGGCTTTTGAGGCGCCTCAAAAGGCGCCTAGTAGGCTAGGCAGGCTTTTGAGGCGCCTCAAAAGGCGCCTAGTAGGCTAGGCAGGCTTTTGAGGTGCCTCAAAAGGCGCCTAGTAGGCTAGGCAGGCTTTTGAGGCGCCTCAAAAGGCGCCTAGTAGGCTAGGCAGGCTTTTGAGGCGCCTCAAAAGGCGCCTAGTAGGCTAGGCAGGCATTCAGTGGTGCGAGCGAGCATGGTTTGTTGGCTGAAGCATTCCAGAATCTCTTTCCGTTTTGCCCTCACTCTGGCTCTAACTCAACTGCCCCACTCCACCCTCTCCCCCCGCCCCCCGCCCGTTCAGGTGGTGAGGGACAAGACCAGGGGAAGACCAAGGGGTATGGGTTTGTGAGCTTTTAATCCAACCCTTATGCTTCATCCTACCCTTTCTCTGTCCGCCTGGTTGTTCATTCCTCCGCCAGGTGGTGAGGGACAAGACTACAGGCAAGACCAAGGGGTATGGGTTCGTGAGCTTTGGTGAAGTGATGGACTGTGCTGCTGCTCTCAAGGAGATGAACGGTGAGTCAAGCCAGTCAATGAAGTCAACGGAGTCAATGGAGGGTGAGTAAGTGAACTGAGGGTCAGTTGGGGGTCTTTGCAAGTGATGGACTGTGTTGCTGCCGTCAAGGAGATGAACGGTGAGTCAGGATAGTCAATAAAGTCAACAGGGGGTGAGTGAAGTGATGGACTATGCTGCTGCTCTTAAGGAGATGAGCGGTGAGTCAAGGCAGTCAATGGTGAGTCAATGAAGTCAATGGTGAGACAATCAAATCAATGGTGAGTCAACGCTGGGTCAAGATTGAAAGAAAGGTGAGCTGGTAAGTCAGTGGGTCATGTAGTCAAGATTTGGTTAAGTGATGGACTGTGTGGTGCTGCACTCAAGGAGATGCAGCAAGAGTCAACAACGGTCAACGGAAGTCAACAATGGTCAACAGAAGTCAACATGGTCAATTAGGGTGCTTAAAGTACCTGGTTCTGTGCGATGTCCTTTGTTCTCTCTGCTTTCATGTGTTGCTGGTGTGCGCAGGGAAGTATGTGGGCAATCGGCCAATCAAATTGCGCAAGAGCTCGTGGCAGGAGAGGATCGACACGGAGGCTCTTAAATCTCGAAACCGGAGCAGCCGGGTAAGCTGCACCTCAACATTTGAATGCCTTCCAAACTTTCCGCGTTATGTGCTTTTTCTACAATGTTTGTTTTGGCTCTTGACGACCCCGTGCATGTGGTAACATTTTTTTCCCCTTTGTTTTCTTAAAAAAAACCTTTGTTCTTGTGATCACGTGGCTGGCTGCGTGTGTGACAGCCTAAGGAGAAGCGACAAAAGAAGAACTTTTTGCACCGATGACACTTGAAACCTGATGATACTGACAGCTCAGATTTACGTTATGGATGGATGTTGTTTTGATACCGATGTGTGTTGCATAATCATTGAAGTGACCAGTAAATTGGACATATTGTGTCGCCACAATGTTTTCAACAAGCATGTGGCTCGTTGGAATCTTACCCTATGCCAGAGTTACAGTGGAGTGAAATCATAGCCTTTATGGATAAAGATAAGCTATTAAACTTGAAAAAACACTTGTGTGTACGTAAGAAATAATGATCATGTATCTCAGCGAACAGTAATCGAGGCCCACAACAAGATGGATAACGTGTGCATGGTACAAAATTCGCCAGCTTCAAAGCTGCTGCTCCAACAAACCTGCTTCCCTTGTAGGCTCGGAGACGATCAGCCACACGGAACCATCCCGAAGCAATTCGGAAGCCTCGAAAAAGCTTACACTATTGCATGTCCGAACCAGGCGATGTGGTGCCGAGCCGGGCCAAGCAGTCATCCGCCTGGGACATTGAGTCTGCCCCTTGAACAGGTCCCAAGGTACCTTAGTGGATTCAGTCTGACAGAATCTGCTAAGCAGCTAACTAACAGAGTCTGTCAGCCTCCTAAGCTCTACCTCGTTAGGCTCTGTCTGTGCAGCTGAGCTTTTCCAAGAGTCATAGCTGGTCGTGCTGCATACTAAGACAGCTGATCGGTCGCCTGCTGTGCCAGTCCCTGCATTTACTAGGACAGCTCTCTTGACGCTTTCCTGACGTGTCTCGCTAAAGCTCAGTAGATTGTTAACGGATTGCCGCAGGTCAGCTACCCACGCGTGATCTCTCGTTCTTTCGGCTTCATCTCGGAGCCTCCCTCTTCCTGACACGTTACACTTGATCTTGATTCCTTTCATTTCTTCACGATCGTCGAGTTCAGCATCTTTCGGCTGGCGACCGATCGTCAGGATCGCTGTCTTGGTCCGCGTTTGTCTAGATTCGAAACGCAATCCAGCAAGACGGTCAATTTACGCTGACGACGGATCTGAGCCGTCGATCAGTACAGTTCAAAGCCTGGGACCTCTCAGGAAACTCTTCCCTCCTCCCGTTTCCAAAATAACTTCCGAACTAGCGAATCCGCCGCGATTCCGTCTTCCTACCGGATTCCGTCCATCGTGTATTCTCCTCCATCCTGACTCCTGATCCGGACTGCGCTTCCCTCGTCCCTCGCTCCTGTGCCATGGCGTACACGCGTTCCGAGGTCGTGGAGGAGGAGGAAGCTTCCACAATAGAGCTACTGGGCGACTCGGTCATCCCAGTAGTTAATAAACTGCAGGATATCTTCTCCCAGCTCGGATCATCCAGCGCGATCGACTTGCCGCAAGTAGCCGTTGTGGGAAGTCAGAGCAGCGGGAAATCCAGCGTGCTCGAGTCGCTCGTCGGGAAGGATTTCCTGCCACGTGGATCCGACGTGGTTACGCGCCGACCGCTGGTGCTCCAGCTGGTGCAGGTGCCGAAGCGCGCGGACGGCAAGGCGGAGGAATGGGGGGAGTTTTTGCACCTGCCGGGGAAGAGATTCACGGATTTCTCCGCGATCCGGGACGAAATTCAGGTGATATATTTTTTTCTAAGTCTTTAACGCGTTGGGTAGAAACAAGATGCGGGACTGTTGATTCCCCTGCTTTTCTTTTTCTCATTTTCCCTTTGTGAATCTCTCTTTTTGGATTTCCCTTTCTGAACCCTTCCTGTCTAAACCCTTCTTTCTCATTCCCCCTTACTGAGTCCCCCTTCTTTCCTCTGTCCAATCGTCCCTTGTTCGGAACTCCAAGCCAAGTTCACGATCAACCCAAAAGAAGAGTCTTGCCACGTGTGTTCCCTGGATTCACTGGTTTTGAGGATCTTCAAACACAGACCCACGAGTCACTGGAGCTCCTAATCCTTGTGTGCTTGTGCTGACTGGGACGAGAATTTCCTCTATGGCTCATCCGCTGGCGCATTGCATTTCCCCTTCTTTGAATTGACTCAAAATCATAGCCTTGCCAGTCGCGTAATTCACTGGAGCTACTCATCCCTGTGTTCTTGCGTCCACTCAGAAGCGAAGTCGTCACGAGGTTCTACCACTGCTTTTGCACTGCAACTCTTCCGTTCCTGCTTCTGCTTTTCCGTGTCTACTGCTCGTTCCCGCACTCGCAGCAACATGGGCGTCATGGGGATCTGCTCGCCCTTCGTGCTCACCATCACTCCTGATCTTACTCTACTGCTCTCCTACTCGATTTCTTCCCTCTTGTGGTCTTTCTTCACCCGTCCTTCCCTCCTGTCTCGATCTTTCCAACCCCGCCTGCAGTTGGAAACGGAGAGGGAGGTGGGGATAAGAAAGGGCATAACGGAGAAGCAGATTCGGCCCAAGATCTTCTTGCCGCACGTGCTCATCATCACTTCTGCTTCTCCTCTTTCCCTCCTCCCGCCTCCCTCCGGTCTCAATCTCCCCTGCAAACCCTCCTGTCCCCAACCCACCCCTCCAGCTGGAGACGGAGAGGGAGGTGGGGATAAACAAGGGCATAACGGAGAAGCAGATTCGGCTCAAGATCTTCTCGCCGCACGTGCTCACAATAACCCTCGTGGACCTGCCCGGCATCACCAAGGTGCCCGTCGGCGACCAGCCCTCCGACATCGAGGCGCGCGTGCGATCCATGATCCTCGCCTACATAAAGCACGAGACCTGCATCATCCTCGCTGTTACCCCTGCCAATGCGGACCTGGCGAATTCGGACGCCTTGCAAGTGGCACGCATGGCTGATCCGGACGGTGAGTCCAACTCCTGGTGCTCGTGCACTTTTCACCAGTTGGTTGGGTTGTGGGACATGGGCGTTGGTCCATGATCCTGGGGAGGTGCCCTTGGGCGACCAGCCCTCCGACATCGAGGCGCGCGTGCGCTCCATGATCCTGGCCTACATTAAGCACGAGACGTGTATCATTCTGGGGGTCACGCCTGCCAATGCGGACCTGGCGAACTCGGACGCGCTGCAAGTGGCACGCATGGCTGACCCTGACGGTGAGTCTGGTTCCTGGTGTTCATCTGGCTGGGGGGGGGGGGGGGGTAGCATGGGGACGTAGTCACGTAGATAGATATAGAGGCGCATGTGCAATCCATGATCCTGGCCTACATCAAGCACGAGACGTGTATCATTCTGGCGGTCACGCCTGCCAATGCGGATTTGGCTAACTCGGATGCGCTGCAAGTGGCGCGCATGGCTGACCCTGACCGTGAGTGTGACCCACTGGTGTAACCAGTGGTTTGGTTGGGCTGTGGGACAGACAGCAGGTGCGCTTCATGATCCTGGCGTACATCAAGCAGGAGACATGCATCATTCTGGCAGTCGTTGCTGCAAATGCGGACTCGGCGAATTCAGGCGCGCACAAGTGGCGCGAATGGCAGACCCCGATGGTGAGTCAAAATGGTGGTGGTTCAATTGGGCAGTGGGGCAGGACAGAGAGGGGGTGCGCTCCATGATCCTTGCTGTCATGCCCATCAACGCTGTCTTGAAGCGCCGCCGGGAGGGGGTGCCGGATGGTGCGCTGCATAGGCAGCACTGCCTGTGAATCTTTGGTGGAAGAGTGAGTCCGTCCCTGGAAGATCTTTTTTGAGAATTCTCATATGCAATACTGTCACCACACTTTGGTGTTGTGTGGACGCACGGAAAGGCAGACATTGAAAGGGGGCAGGGGGAAAGGGGACTACCCAAGCGGATTGATGTGGGAAGGGAGGCAGGCATGATTTCCTTCTGGGTTCGCCTAAAATCCCAGGAAAAATAACATGAAACATGCTAATAGGTAGTCACTTTATGTTGCTTGCATGCCATTCTGTTAAGTCTCGGGTATTAAAGTGTTCCAGAACTTAGTTTGACAGTTTCTTGAAGTGCCATTGTGTTTTTGTCTCCTAATTCAGTCAGCCATTTCCTTCTCTGGATCTCGTCATGATTCCCTATGCTTTGTATGTGTGTCTGTTCCCCCGCACTTCTTGTTGCTATCCTGTCAGGGCATCGAACGATCGGAGTTATTACCAAGGTATGATGTTTCTTCTAGTTTGCAGATTACGCTGCTGCTCTTGCTGTTTGCTTCTCTTGCACATTATTTTGCATTCATTCCTTTCATGCGTGAAGAGTGAGTAAGGGCGTATCCCTGGGTGGTGGCAGGGCCACTGTAGATGGCAGCCTGCCACGAACACATAAAACGCCAGGTTGGTGTCAGGAAATTTGGCGCGCGAATACAGGTGCGTGATTGGGCAATGCCCCAAAAATGTCACTTCAATGCCACCAAATACGAGTCGCGCGCGCCTCGGTAAAAATGTTGGTGGCATGCGGTTTTCCCGCATGCCACCAACTCTGCCATCTACAGTGGCCCTGCCACCACCCAGGGATACGCCCTAAGAGTCATAACTTCTCCTTCCGTTTGCCACTTCAGCTGAACGAACAACTGTATACCAGGGAAGCAGGGATATCCTTTCATTCAGACGATGAACTGCCTCTTGTCATACCCTCCGCCCCTAATTCTTAGTTGATCGTTTCCTGCTTCATCCTGCAGGTTGACATGCTGTTGCTCCTAATCCTCTCTCCTCTTTTCGTTCTGTCATCCCTCCAGCTCGACATCATGGACCGTGGCACAGATGCATGCAACCTGCTGCTAGGGAATGTCATTCCGCTGCGCCTGGGCTACGTGGGCGTCATCAACCGCAGCCAGGAGGTGCGCTTGTGCGCGTGTGAACACTTTCATCTCACTGGGTAGTTGTGGAGAACATTAGGTGAGTGTGTGTCAACAGATGCATGCAATCTGCTTCTGGGGAATGTCATCCCCGTGCGCCTGGGCTATGTGGGCGTCATCATCCGCAGCCAGGAGGTGGGTTTATTTGAAGGTGGGGCTGAGGAGGTAGTGAGTGTTGGGGGCCGGGGAGGTGTGTGTGTTTACTGGGATGTACCCTTCTTCAACGCTAGAGAATGTCATCCCACTCCGCCTGGGCTATGTGGGCGTTATTAACCACAGCCAGGCCAGGAGGTGCGTTGATTCCAACGGAGACTTGTTTGATGAGAGTGCGTGAGGTGAGGTGAGGGATGCCTGCAACCTGCTGCTAGGGAATGTCATTCCGCTGCGCCTGGGCTGTGTGAGCGTCACCAACCGCACCGCAGCCAGGAGGTGTGTTCTTGCACTTGTGAATGTGTTTATTTCACTGGGTAAGTAGTTTTGACGTGCGTGCACTGGGGGTGTGTGTGTGTGTGTGTTGACGGATGACCACAACCTGCTCCTAGGGAATGTCATGCCCCTGCACGCGGACTATGTGGGCAGGGCATCATCATCTGCAGCCAGGAAACGCCCACATCATACCCTTTCTGCCCTTGTCCCATGTCATGCCTCTTCTCTTCTCCCCCCTGTCAGGACATTAACGCGAAGAAGAGTGTCAAAGATGCTCTCACCTACGAAGAGGCCTTTTTCCGAAGCAGACCGGTGAGTTCGAGAAGCTGTTTTGTTAAGGCTGAGGCGAGCAAATTGTTTTCCATACATAGCTGCGCTGTGCTTGTGATTCGTGAACTGGTGACTTCGAAGTTTTCATTTTCCATTTGTTTGTGAGGGAGACCCACTTGTGACTTGCTGGTGTTCTGTACTCCCACTCGTGACTCGTCTGTATGCCTCTTTGCATGTCTGTTTGCACGTGGCACCACAGGTTTACCATGGCTTGGCGGATCGGTGTGGGATTCCGCAGCTTGCTAAGAAGCTCAACTCGGTGAGTAGAGAGTCTAGTTGGTAGGGGCTTGCAGGAGTCATTACAGAAGGGAATTGAAATTAGTGTAGCAAGGGATGTGGGTAGAATGGGTTATTATTGGGTTATAATGGGGTACTTCTGTTTTACCATGAGTTGGAGGATTGGAATGGGATTCTTCAGCCTGTCAAGAAACTCAACCCAGTTAGTTGAGAGCCCAGCTGATGGCACGTTTGCTTCCGACAGTACCACGCTATGTGTCCACTAGTCTTTCAATCCCTTTCGTTAGATTCTAGTCCAGCACATCCGTCTGCTGCTGCCGGACCTCAAGGCGCGGATGAACCCTCTTCGAGGCTTATTAGCATTCACATGTCGTCATCTCTCCCCTCTGTGTGGCTGTCTCCTCTCAGATTCTCGTGCAGTACATCCTCCTACTCCTGCCGGGCCTCAAGGCACGGATCAACTTTCACCCTTCAACTGCTTCTGTCTCCGCCTCCATCCACCCCCCTCACTGCGTGCTTTCAGATTCTAGTGCAGCAGCACGTTCTTCTGCTGCTGCCGTACCTTAAGGCGCGAATCAACGCTCAAATGTTCATTCGATTCACATGTCCTTTCACGTCTTTGCCTCTTCATTCCCCCCCCCTCACTGCCTGGTTTCAGATTCTAGTGCAGCACATTCGCCTGCTGCTGCCAGATCTCAAGGCGCGGATCAACGCTCAGATGGTGGCGGTGCACAAGGAGCTTGTGGGGTACGGGGAGGCGGCAGAGCGGGTGAGTGAGTGTTGTGTTGCAAAGAGAGGGTTGTACACAGCAAAGGGTAGATGGGTAGGTTCAGCGTTCAGATGGTGGCGGTGCACAAGGAGCTCATGGGGTGCGGGGAGGCGGCAGAGCGGATGAATGTTGTTTGGTTTGAGGAAGTGCACAGAAAGGGTGATTGTTATCTTGTAGGAGATGCACATAAACGCTGATACGAAGGTTGCCTGTGCACAAGAAACTCGTAGGGGATAGGGGGGGATAGGGAGACGGCTGATGGATGAAAACAGGGATGGTGAGCTGGAGAGGAGGTGTTGAGATGGGAGGTGGGATGATGCGTGAAATGAGGGGGCAGGGACTGTGAGGTGGACAGAAGGTCCTGACATGGGAGGTGAGGGAGATACGTGAAGAAGAGCACGTTTCTGTCAAGGAGGCATCAGGTGATGAAACTAGTGTTTTGAGACGTCTCAAAACACTACTTCTATCAGGAGGTGCGGAGATGGGAGGGAGGTGAGGGAGAAACGTCAAGGAGAGCAAGGGAAAAGAAAAAAAGATACGTTTTCGTGAAGGAGGCGTCATCACCACTGTCTGTCAACGTCCCATGCACTCTGTGTTTGTGGTGATCCCCTTCTCCGGACTTTGTGCTCCTCTAAGGTGTTTTTGTGGGCCACGTTTGGGTGATTCTCCTCCCTGCTGCCTGTATGTGCTCCCTTCCCCTCAGGCCACCATGGGAGTTCTTTTGCTGAACATTCTCACCAAGTACTCTCAATGTGAGTTGCTCTTCCAACCCCCGCTGCTACATTTAAATTTGTATGTTGCAATAAGAGTTTCCGGGCTTTCAGTGCGTGCACTGTAAGTCTGCGTGAGTATTAATGAATCTACAGGAGATGTTTTCTAGCTTAACATCTCAACCCAACCCAAGTGCTCTCAACGTGAGTTGGGTGTGTGTGCGATTAGTTTGACTGACTTTTGATGGTGTGCTGTAAGCGTGTTTTATTTTCCTAGTGCACACTCTATTTACCTGCATTGTATTTTTTATCCTGTGAGCAGCCTTCGTGACATTAGTGGACGGCAAGAACCAGGGCATGTCCACAGCCGAGCTGGCAGGACCGGGGAGGAGCTCGAATCCACTACATGTTACTCATGTGCATCTCTTTCTTTTCCTGCTGCGTATCTTACCCTGAGCAGCCTTCGTGACGATAGTGGATGGCAAGAACCAGGGCATGTCCACAGCAGAGCTGGCGGGAGGAGCTCGAATCCACTACATCTTCCAAAGCATCTTTGTCAAATGCATCGACGTGAGTTTGGTTTATTGATGTGAGGTAAGTTCGGCGCATTGAGTTGAGTCCCATTTGATGTCCTAGACATCTTTGTCAAGGGCATCAATGTGAGTCACATGATCACATCGGGTCTTCCATATTCCATGTGTGCGTGCATGCGAGTTCAGTGCATGGATGTGAAGTTCCCTCCCTTCACTCCGTCCCTTCACTCCCTCCCCTCCCATCGTGCCTCTCAGGAGGTGGACCCCTGTGAGGACCTTTCAGACGAGGACATTCGCACAGCCATTCAGAACGCCACGGGAACGAAGAATGCGCTTTTCGTACCGGACGTAAGTTTAGCCTTCACCTATTTGTTGTATGCTTTCACTCACTTCTTGCGTGTCAGGTGTGAGTAAGTAATGCCTTGGTTATTTATCCGCTGTAACTGCTTCCCCAAATTCCTTTACGCTTCTCGTTCCGCCCATCCCCTCGGCTCGGCAGGTGCCCTTTGAGGTGCTGGTGAGGCGGCAGATATCGCGTCTGCTGGACCCCTCGCTTCAATGCGCGCGCTTCGTCTACGACGAGCTAGTCAAGGTGAGACTTTCTTATAACGAGGTGACCAGTCAAAAGCCACCCGTAATCACAAAGTTACAGAAATAGCGTCTGCTGGACCCCTCGCTTCAATGCTCACGCTTCGTCTACGACGAGCTAGTCAAGGTGAGGCACCTCCGCCCCCTCCTTCAGAGCAGCAAGGTGTATACGTTCAGGTGCGTTCAGGTGCGTTCGCTCACCTCATGCGCGCGTGTGTTTGCTGGACCCCTCACTTCAAGCCAGTTTCCATTCTTCTCCCTCCCTCCCTCTCCTGCTCTGTGCCTCACTCACAGATCGCTCATCGCTGTGAGTCGTACCAGCTGGCCCGCTTCCCTGTATTGAGGCGCAAGGTGGAGGAGACGGTGGGGAGCTTTCTCAGGGAGGGGCTCACTCCTGCTGAGACCATGATTCGGCACCTCATTGACATGGAGGTATGGGGATTTGGGCAAGGGGGGGTATGGGGTGGGTGGGTATGAACGTTCAACTTCTCAGGGAGGGGCTTACTCCTGCAAAGACCATGATTCGACACCTCATTGACATGGAAATATGTTTTGAATGGACTCAAAACTGCGCTGCCAAGGCTCACAAGAGGGTAGGTCCGTTCGGCGGAGTCGACGTGGAGACGACCATGAAGCTGTTTTGAAAAATACTGACGAGAGACATGAACCCTCGTCAGTATTTTTCGAAACTACTCCATGGTCGTCCCCATGTCGACTCCGCCAAACGGACCTACGCTCTTGAGAGCCTTGGCAGCGCACACACGGATGGCAGCAGTAGTGCGGTCCCCCTGCCGGTCGAGCAGGATTTTACGGACGACGTTCTTCGCACAGGAAAACGGAGGCAGAAAAATACATCAATACATCAATACATCAATACATCAATACATCAATACATCAATACATGGCATCCAAGCTTCATTGCTATGGCTTATCTTCACACTCTTTCCACCTGTTCTTCACCGCTAGGTTCCCCCTGCCTCCTTCCGTCTTGTATGACCAGATGGATATCAATACATCCCACCCTAGCTTCATGGCAAGCAGTAGGGATTATTTTCCACCACCTTTCCACCTGTTCTTCCCCCCTTCCTTCCCTTCCTTATATCCCCCCTGCTTCCTTCCGTCTTATGTAAGCAGATGGATTACATCAATACGTCGCATCCAAGCTTCATTGGGGGCAGCAGAGCCGTTGAGATTATCCTGCAGCAATTGAGGGTGAGTACACAAATACCCTTGAAATGTTGGAGCATTTGGGAAGTATGGTCGATGGATCATGGAGGTAGTTCCTTGGTTTAGCACTGGCAGCAATAGGTTAAAGGTTCAGATTGCTCGCCTTGTTTTGAACATGCAGCTGTGGTGCTTCGTTTAAATTCGTACGGTTAGAATCGTCCTGTTTTGTTGTGTGCCGTTTCCTCCCACGCCCCTTCCCCTACCTGCAGGGAAGAACAGTGAGGGCACGAGCAGCAGAGGCGGGTGCTGCACTGACAGCAGCGGGAGCAGGAGGGTAGCTTCGTATCGATTCACACTGAAAAAACGATTGTCCTGTTTCATTGTGTGTTGCGTCCTTCCTCCTGCCACTACACCACTCACACCTGCAGGAAGGGAAGGGCAGTGAGGGAGGAGGGCAGGGAGCAGCAGGGGCTGGCGCTGCTGGTGGTGCACTCACAGCAGTGGCAGCAGGAGGGGGGTCCCCGTCAACTGCTGCAGTGGCGTCAGTGGCAGCAGTGGCAGCAGGAGAGCAGCTTCGTTCTGAGTCCCACGGTTTGATTTCTCCTGTTTCATTGTGTGCTGCATGCTCCCTGTCCTTTCCACTCCCCCACACCTGCAGGAAGGGAAGGGCAGTGAGGGAGGAGGGCAAGGAGCAGCAGGGGTTGGCGCTGCTGGTGGTGCACTCACAGCAGCGGCAGCAGGAGGGGGGTCCCCGTCAACTGCTGCAGTGGCGTCGGTGGCAGCAGCAGCGAAGCAGAGGGTGATGCTGATGAGGAAGGAGGGAGCGGGGCAGGGTCAGGGAGGGCAAGAGCAGCAGCAGCAACAGGGGGGCAAGCAGGCAGCCACTGCAAATGGCACAGTGGCAGACAAACAAGGTAAGGATCTCTGGCACTAGTGATATTGTTCTTGTAATTGTTATGGTTATTATAGTTTTTGAGAGTGTTGCTCAGGAATGCCACAGCCCTAGCTCCTTTCCCCCTCAACTCTCTTCCCCCCTTGCTGCTCTCACCACCTTACTTGTTCCTCCCTCCCTCTCCTTCCTCCCACCTGCTCACAGGGTCCTCGTGGGGCGTCTCATCCATCTTCGGAGGGCAGGAGAGGAACCGAGCAGCAGTCTCATGTGCCACAGCGCTCACTCCCTTCCCGCTCACTCCCTCCTCCTGACTCAATCTCTCCCTCCTCCTGACTCAGTCTCTCCCTCCCTTCCTCCCTTCTGCTCGCAGGGTCCTCGTGGGGCGTCTCATCCATCTTCGGAGGGCAGGAGAGCAACAGAGGACCCCACCCCGCTGTCACAGACCTCACCCCTCGCCCCTTTGCGTCTGGCAGCAGTGAATGGTAATCAACGGGCCTCCTCTCATCATCTTCCTCTCGCGCCCTCTCCCTGCCACCTGCTCACAGGGTCCTCGTGGGGCATTTCGTCCATCTTCGGCGGGCAGGAGAGGAACCGAGGAGGATCCGTCTTGTCTGCCACAGCCCTCCCTTCCCCCCTGCCTCGCTTCCCCTTGATTCTCTTCATCTTTCATCCCTCCTTTCCCTCGCATCACAGGGTCCTCGTCGGGCATTTCGTCCATCTTCGGCGTCACAGCACTGTCTGGGGCCAACAAGCTCACTCTCGTGCTTCATCCTCCCCTCCCTCCCCTCGCATCTCAGGGTCCTCGTGGGGCATTTCGTCCATCTTCGGCGGGCAGGAGAGGAACCGAGGAGGAAACGTCTCGTCTGCCACAGCGCTCACGCCCTTCCCACTCGCTTCGCCTGAACCCATGTCTGCCCCTGGTGGTTCTGCTCCCAACGAGCCTGCATCCACAATCCTTCTCAGAGAGGTATACATTTGTTCTTCTATCAGTTTTGCCCCTGCCCCTCTCTTTGTACGCTTTCCGCTTCTGTTCTTCTCTTTTGGTTGCTTGGTTGGTGGGAGGCACTCTCAGGTGCGGAGCGGTGGAAGTGGGTTGGGGAAGGTTGGGTTACAGGTGGCCATGTTTGTTCTCTCGTTCACAGCCGTTAGGGTTTGTTTTGTCTTGTTTTCAAGGCCAGCGGAGCTGATTCTGAGACGATTTTTTAGGCGCCTCAAAAATCGTAAGGGTTTGTTTTGTCTTGTTTTCAAGGCCAACGGAGCTAGTTCTGAGCCTCAAAGGTAGCTCTGTGCCTGTTTGTGGGCAGAGCGGAGGTGTGCGGGAGGGGAGGAGGGGCAGGAGTGGGGTCCGCAGCAGCAGAGGCATTCTGGGAAGAAGAAGCAAGGATGCTGCAGCTTCAGCCACACGTGTCTTGACTACAGCAGCTGCTGTCCCTGCTGAAGCAGAACAGATGACCACAGCTGGGCCTGTAGTTTCTGTGAGAGGACCCAGCACCTTACAGTGGCAGCAGCAGCAGCAGGAGGGGCAGATAGAGTTAACAGAGCAGCAGCAGCCACCGCTGCGGGTGGTGATACAGCAGCAGCAGGTGAAGGAGCAGCAGCAGCGGCAGCAGCGACGGTGGTGGCGGCGGCAGCGGCAGGGGTGGGTGGGGATGGCGTTGATGGGGGCAAGACTCGTGCTGCATTCCATGGCAGCAGGGGGAGAGGTGCACTTACACACCCCTTTGGACCCTGATGTGAGAGGCATGGTGCATGCCTTGGCGATTCCTCACAATGACATGCCTGAGGGCATGCGTGTTGGGAATAGGGATGCGTCTGGAGGGGTTAAGAGGGGTGCAGATGGTGCTGTGCTGCGGGGAGGTGTGCAGCAGGCTCTGCCGTCTGGGGGAGGAATGAGTGAAGGGAGGGGGGATGGGGAGCAGGAAATGCACACCCAGTCGAGAAGAGGGGGTCAGGAGCAGGCGCAGGAGCAGCAGCAGGAGCAGAAACAGGAGCAGCATGCGCAGTTGAGAGGGGATGGTCAACAGGAGCAGCAGCAGCAGCGTGAGCAGCCGGAGGGGCGAGGAGACGAGTCAGCAGGCGCATCTGCCCGTGATGTTGTTTTCCAGGTGCTGGACCCAGCAGCACAGAACGAGCAACAGGAGCAGCAGCAGCAGCAGGAGCGAGAAAGTGGGTTGAAAAGAGGAACGGAGACGAGTGGGGACGCGGCTCGCAGTGACCCTTTCGGTGGTGCTGATGATATTGGCTATGTGAGGAGGGAAGCAGGTGGAAATGCGGCTGAGGGGGGCGAAAGGAACATGGTGGTTGACGATAGTGTTGCAGCAGAGGCAGGAGCGAGGCTGGAGCTTGGTGGGGGTGATGAGAAAGAGAGTGAGGCGCAGCCAATGGGGAGGTTTGTTGAGGACGCTAGGTTGGAGGTAACACCAACTGCTTCTGGGAGGCTGAATGAGTCTGCCCACTGTATAGACCCCATGTTTAGTCATAGAAGTGAAGACCAATTTCAACACCAACAGCAACAGCAGCAAGAAGAGGCACAGGCCAATCCTTGGGTAGCAGATGGGGATGTTGTAGGGAGCAGACAAAGAGACAGCATGGGTTGGCTGAGAGACAGGCAGAAGCAGAGGCAGAGCAGCAGCGGGACAAGACGCAGGAGCATCTGGCAGCAGGAAGGTTACAACCACAATTACAGCTACAGCTACAGCTACAGTAGCCACTTGGGGTTACCCTATGCAGCGTCAGCATCAGTGTCATCACCACGGCTCTCCCGATCGCCACGAGCAGCAACAATGGACGAGTGGGAGTGGCTGCAGCAGCAGTCACAGCTAGCCGTCTCCCTGCCCCGTGTAGGGTCCTATCCCGGTGCCTCTGGGGTGTGGGCGAAGCAGAAAAGAGCCTTATTTTCTAACATGTTGTGGCCTCCCTCTCGTGTTTGGTCCTGTGTGTTGTTGTATCTGCTGTTTTCTCTTGCTTGGAGTGGGAGTGGCTGCAGCAGCAGTCGCAGCTAGCCATCTCCCTGCCCCCTATAAGACCTACCCTGTGCCTCTGGGCTGGGGGGTGGGCGAGGATGGGAACAGAAAGATCTCTAAATGTCACGAGGATGGGCGAGGGTGGGCGTGTTGCGGCAATTCTTTCGTGTTTGGTCCTGTGTGTTGTTGTATCTGCTGTTTTCTCTTGCTTGGAGTGGGAGTGGCTGCAGCAGCAGTCGCAGCTAGCCATCTCCCTGCCCCCTATAAGACCTACCCTGTGCCTCTGGGCTGGGGGGTGGGCGAGGATGGGAACAGAAATCTCTAAATGTCATGAGGATGGGCGAGGGTGGGCGTGTTGCGGCAAATCTTTCGTGTTTGGTCCTGTGCGTTGTGCCATTATGGTTTTCTCTCCTCTTCTTTCTTCCTCCTCAGTGCTTCAAGTCTTTTTCCCCCCATCACCTCTACCCCTTTCTGGTCTCTATCCCCTTGCAATTGCCTCCCTTTTCCCACCCTCGTTTCTCTTTCTCGTACCCGTCCCCACCCTTCACTCCTCCTGTTCTTTCCAGCGTTATCTCTCTCCTCCCTCATGCCTTTTGTTCTCCCTAAATTGTTAAAACGGGTAGCGTGTGTGCATTAGGGCATGGAGATTTGAGTGATTTGTGTGTGTTTTCTTCATCTTTTGTTTCCTCTCTCCTTTCCGTCCCCTACCTCCCCTCTTCTGCCTCTTCCCCTTTCTCTCCCTACTGTGTTCCTCCAGCCGCCCTCGATTTTGCGAGCGAGCGAGCAGCGATCAGCAGAGGAGGGCGTGGAGATCGGGGTAACCCGCTTACTCTTAAAGTCATACTACGACATTGTGAGGAAGAACATTCAGGATGCGGTACCCAAGGCGATCATGCACTTCCTGGTGAGTGTGTTTGGCGGTGGGTGGGTGGGTGGGTGAGTGGTCCTTGCATGCTTGTCATTGTGAGGGCGTGAGGACTGGACTGGGTGTCTTGGCTGCTGCTGCTCCTGAAGTCATGCTACGGCATTGTGAGGAAGAACATTCAGGATGCGGTACCCAAGGCGATTATGCACTTCCTGGTGAGTTGTATTGTGTGGTGGGGTTGCTGCTGGTTCCCTGCTGGATAGGGGTGACTCGCCTCCTCTCGCTCACTCGACCCTTTCTTCCCTTATCGCCGTGTGTGAATCTTCCGTTTTTACCCCCCATATTCCAGGTTAACCATGTGAAGAGGGAGCTACACAGCGTGTTCATCCAACAACTGTACAGGTAAGCTGATTGGTCAATGTGGTGCAAGAGTGGAATTTTATTGCACAAGGGATTGAACAGATCGAATTCGGTGCAAGGGAGCTGCACCCGGTGCTATGTCAAACCCTTTTGTATTCCGGCTCTGTGAATTGCAGGGAGGCGCTGTTCGAGGAGATGCTGCAGGAGAGGGAGGACATTGCATCGAAGCGGCAGCGGTGCAAAGACATATATGCAGTGCTGCAGCAGGCCGCATGGGTACGTAACGTGTTTGCATTTGAAGCAGAGTGTGAGTGCATGAAGGTGCAAGCTTGAAGCAGCAGCGGTGTAAATATGTTCATGCAGTGCTGCGGGCAGACTGCTTGGGTAATCTCTCTTGAAGATAATCCGACTTCACTCCAACTCCCCCTTTTTCTCCCTCTCCCCCTCTCCACACCCTTCCCCTTCCCGTTCCCCTTCCCCCCAACAGACGCTGGACGAGCTCCCAATAGACCCAGACGCCCCCTCTCGCCCCTCTGGACCTTCCCTACTCCTTTCTCCTGTCTAACCCCCTTTTTTCCCTCTCTCCCTCTCCACACCCTTTCCCTTCCCCACATCCCCTTCCCCCCAACAGACGCTAGACGAGCTCCCATTAGACCCAGACGCCCCCTCTCGCCCCGCCTCCTCTGCTCTCGACGCCACCGGTCTTCCCCCGTCCTCCGGCCTCCTTCCACCTTCTCCTGGCTACCCCTCTCCCGCCCCCTCGTTGCCCTACCGCCCTGCACTCGCCTCTGCTGGTGGTGCTGGTGGTGGCGGTGGTTCTTCATATGGCTACGGGCATGGACGGGGATTGAGCAGCAGAGAAGGGGGGATGGCGCCCATTCCTTATGGCACTCCAAGCAGTCAGGTATGCCTAACAAAAAAAAAGAGGTGTGCTGGTTCCACACATCTATCTGCAATCAATGATATCTGTTTTCAAGCTGTCGCATCCACCCGTCCCAGAGGGGAGGATCACAAAAAATCAATAACTCACTTTAATCACCCTTTGTCCATTCTCCCTTCCCCTCTCCCTTCCCCTTTCACTCCCTCACCCCGCTCTCACCACCCCCTGTTTCCCATTCCCACGCACAACACTCTCTGCCGTTCCACCAGCAGCTGTCCCGGCCTGATGGGCCTCGCAGTATCGTCCATGCATGATCATCAGCACATGGTAATGCATATGTGATTCTCAACAGATGGCGATGCAGACACGATGATTACCATCTGGCATTGCTTACATGGCCATCCATTCCTTATCATCAGCACATGGCAATGTGTGCATGATCGTCAGCGCCACGTGGCGATGTGCTCATGACCATCTGTGCCACGTGGCGATGCGTGCATGCATGCCCATCAGCACATGAGCAGTCTCACATGACTGCTGTCATGAACAGTGTATGTTTCGCCATTTTCAAGCAGTCGTGCCATCCACAGTCACTTCGCACCTTCAGCGCCTACCTTCCGTGAAGCTCAAGCGCATGGTTTGTGCTACGGTACCAAGGCAGCCCTCCCGTTCACAACCATTGATTTTCAAGGCCATGTGTCATGTGTTATGGTGGTTACTTTACACTGAATCTTGATGTCCAGAGAATACAACATATATATGTTGTAACATATCGAATAATGTGGCTTAGCTTCAGATTCTCCTGCATATCTTCCAACAGGCAGCTCTAGCAGTATTTGCACTCAGATTCCTACATCTCAATTACCGTATTCATGTCTTTTGGATTCACAACATTCTACGGTAACAAAAGTCAAGTCGTTGCCCACTCAGAAAGCTACGCATATCAGGAATGGGTGAAGGGAGGGAGAGTTCAGCTAAGAGACGGGGTCAGGGCTTCAGATTCGTTTTGGGCCACCCTTAGTAATCAGGGTTCTAGGTGTAGTCAACCCTGATGTGTAGGGTAAAATTTTTGTTTCCCTGACAAATGCAGGGTAAAAAACAGTTAGTCTGTTTGGGCAGGGTATTCTTGAAAACTTGTGATTAGTTAAAATCATGAAGCACTCAAGATCAATGGCTAGTAGTTTAGCTGGTCAATCGCGCATTAGATCTGTAATCGTAAGTTCAAATCTCACTAGTGGTATCGTTTTGCTGGGACCTGTATAGTGTTTCGTCTCGCTACGGAGCACTTAGTACCAGTATAGCTTGGATTGTACACTGTACAGTCAGAGTAATGTGTTCCTTATGCTGTTTTTCAAAGGGTATTGAAAAACTTACACTTTCTGGCCTAGGGTAAAAAATCCACTACCCTGCCTGTGAAAGGGTAACTGAAAAAAGCGGCCGCCAGTCAGTGCAAAAAGGGTATTTTACCCTGATAACGAAAGGCCTGGACGGGGTGGCCAATAGACAGAGAGTTATC
This sequence comes from Closterium sp. NIES-65, assembly GCA_948144175.1. Classification (NCBI taxonomy): domain Eukaryota; kingdom Viridiplantae; phylum Streptophyta; class Zygnematophyceae; order Desmidiales; family Closteriaceae; genus Closterium; species Closterium sp. NIES-65. The sequence goes on from CANXME010000986.1 coordinate 591,494, forward strand.
CAACATGAAGCATGGCTATTTGAAGCAAATAAACTTATATACCTACTACTAAGCACTATGTTGCTGCTAGGTCAGGATCTAACGAAGGTCAGCCCATGCATGTCCCGGAGGCCACGGCGCAGTGCACGGGACATGCCATCAAGCGCTTGCTTGCACCATCTGACATTCAACTCTTGCAGCACCTTCAGCTCCGTCAAATCCTCTGGCAACACCTTCAATCAATCACAGCCAAATAGATTCAGTGTCCTCAGCCTGGTCAGCAGTGCAAACCTGGAAGGGAGATGATGGATGTTTTGTTAAGTCTAAGCACGCAGAGGCAGCGGAGCTGTGTGAGCGAAGATGGTAACTTCTGTAGGGCGTTACAATCTGATAGATCCAGCTCACGCAGCCTGGATAATCGACCGATGCCATCGGGGATCGAGGTAAGCTTGGGTGCAAGGACCTTCAACAATGTCAGGTGTTGGAGCTGTGAAACCGTTTCTGGCAACTCCCGAAGTTCCTCAAAGTTACATAATCGCAAATCCCGCAGCTGCTGCACTGCGGAGCCGAAGTTTTCTGGAAGGGTCTGAATCCTTTTACCATTCAAGATACTCAAGACGTGGAGATGGCCAAGTGAGCTCCAGGGAACGGAAAGCCTCTCCACGCCATCTGCCAATCCCAGCTCCAAGTTCCTCAGACAAATTGGTTGGGAGATTTTGAGGGAATGAATCGACCTGACCGTTGTTCTTCCAAGACAGAACCTCCAGGGAAAGTGGCAGCGACGTAGGAAACTGACTCAGCCGTTCACACAACACGACCCTCAGCCGCTTAAGCTTTCCAAGGCTGCTTAGCCTTCTCGGCAGCAAAGATACCCTTGGACAAAACTCAATGGTCAAGGTTACAAGGCTAGGGAGCGTTGAAACAGAGTCTGGAATCCTCCTGAGTGCAGAACACCCATGAATGTTTAGATGCTGCATGTTCCTCAGTTTTTCCAGACCATCTGGCAGCTCTTCAATCTCACAGTGGCTGAGCTCAAGACTTGTGAGAGAAATCAGCTGCGTGAACGAAGCAGGGAGCTGCTCCAGAATGCATCCACGCACGTGAAGAGTCTCTAGGCTGCTGAGCCATTCCATCCTCTCAGGAAGCACCACCCCCCGAAGGCTCAATGTCTTGAGAGATGTGAGGCTGCTGAACTCTTCTGGCATCTGACGGAGCCTAAGTGTGCAGTGATGTAGGAACAGCCGCTCCAGAGATGTAGCTTGGCAGAGCGAGTCAGGTAGCTCCGAGAGCAGAATGCTCTCCAGCATGAGTGACTTGAGAGCAGCAAACTGTCCAAATACATCCGGCACGCTGTAAAGCCGGTTACTCTCAGTAATGGTCAAACACTCCAATGCACGTAGGGAACTGATACTGTCCGGGAGTTGGTCGAGCTGGTGGCAATCGCGAATAGTCAGCTCACGCAGGCACGGCAACAGCTCTCCAAAGTCATCGGGAAGGCGCTGGATGTTGGCGGATTTCGTGATCACGAGCTGCTCTAGACGGATCCATGGCCTTCTTGTAGGGAACAATGAAGTGAAACTAGGACTAGCCAGCTGGAACTCGAGAGTCTTCAGCTGAGCAACTTTGAGAGTTGCAGCTGGTGAATCATTCTTGTACAGGTGGATTTCACTGGAAATAGAAAGTTTAGAGAGACTTGAAATGCGAGCGAAGGCTGACAGCTGTTTATGTGTCAACCTCGGGATAGCAATATGGAGAGAAGTCAGAGATGGAAGTCTTGCAAATTGGGAGAGTGTGACGGCTGAAATGTCTGTTAGGAAAACCGTGTGGAGATGCTGCAGCTGAAAGAAAGTATCCGGCAACTCGGCGTTTTTATGAAGGCAGTGAAGGGAAATCTCCTCCAGCTGATTGCACTTCAGGAAGAAATTCTCGAGACCGGCTTCAGTAACTGGGTGGCCATTCTTGCTCCCTCCACACCCCGTCGATGTGATCCTGCGACCCACGTGAAGAGCTTTCAGCTTAGGTCGTGAGGAAGCAAGGTGAGCGAGGAATTCGTTGTCAACAATTTCGACACTCCCGTCGCGCAGGTGAAGATTGGTGAGGTTGTCGAACAAAGCCAATGCGTTCGCCAAGTCTTGACGAGATACGAAGCGGTTTTCTTGGACTGAGAGACTCGTGACCTGACGTTTGACGAGTTGACGCCAGCGGCAGCATACTGACGCGATGAGCAGATTGTGTGCTGCATCTGCAAAGGCTGGAGGAATGAATGTATTCGCCCTAGAATGCCATTTAGGAAGTGAGCCACTTGAGGAATTAATATCAGTCTGGGAAGGCATCCCATCCAGGAACCACAGAATCCTCGTGAGGAGATCATCTGAAAGTCGATTAATGTGTGAGAGACGCTCCATGACTTAAGGAAAATGTTTGAAGCGACATCTGGTTGTCCAAGCCGAAATCCACCAGGAAATGTAGAAGGTCGGACATATGATAGGAGTAAGAAAGTTGCTCATACGATAGGAGTACGAATCTTTCGCAAGTCATCATTTCTTCTCTACTACAGAGACTCGATCACGGCTCAGCATGCTAGCCAGTGGTTTGGAGGTAAGGTGGGTAAGGAGCTGACAACATCAGTGGGGGGGAATGCCTCCTCACCTTGAACAAGCTCGAAAGAAACGGCTTCCGTGATCTCTTCAAGTTCAGGCTGACATGTTCCCTGACAAAGTTGAACAGACTAGTGGTTGGTCGGTCTTGGCTTAAAGCTCGCGGCCCAAATTGTACAACTTTACTAAAGTTGCATGTTGGGAGGTGAGGGAGCAGGGTTGGCTAGTCGAGGTGTTGGGCGGGTTGAGGGCTTTGGTTTCGCCCAACTTCTCGCCAATCTCAAACACATTTCGCTGACTCAGTAGACCCCAGGGGCCACTTCGCGTTTGGTTGCATGAGTCCCATATTGCACAAATACTATCCTTGCCAGTTTCCCACCCAACCCCCTCCGCAAACACTGTTTCAATTTTGCTAGCCAATCAGCTCAGTGTTTCAAATTGACTAGCCAATCAACTTCCTTCGTACAACCCGTAACCTCAATTCGCAAAACCAGGACCTGCAAAACAACTATCAATCAACCTTACTAAGGTTGCCCAGCGCGGCCCCAATTTGGGCCGCGAGCTTTAAGGGGATCAGGTCGTATCCACGTCAAGTGTCAAGAGGGGCTAGTGTCATGACACCAACTCGGAGGACTATCCCTCCTGGTGTCAGCTTAACCGACCGATGTGATCGCGGGAAAACGCTCAATGTCTTGAAATTGAAGTAAATGATTAGGAAGGGTAAAGAGCAAGTAGAGAGAAAGAAAACTCCTAGAAGAAAGAGTTAAGAGTGAAGTAAGACGAAATTGATAAGATAAAGAAACATATGAAGAAGAGTTTGAGTAAGAACGTAAAGGCTAAAAAGGTTAAGGATAAAAATAACAAACTTCAAAGGAAGATGATGAAAACATTTAAGGGAGAGAACAATTGATTGAAAGAAAGATATTGAGTGGGTGATTGATGAGAAGGTAAAAGAGCTTGAAAATTAAATAAACTTGATAATGGAAACTAAGATTTGAGAAGAAATGATACTTGATAGAAATGAAGAGGCTTTGAATAGGGAAGCTTTAATTGAGAAACTTGACAAGAGTGAAAGGAGGAGGTGACTTGCCTTAAAGAGTCTTACTTGTCATTTTGAAGGAGCTTTGTAACTTGAAGAAGCCAAGCTTGAATTGTGAATCTTGATTGTTGGAAGGAGAGTGAGATCCAAGCTTGATTGTTGAGTAGATCTTGATTGTTGAGTGGAGAAGCACCTCCAAGCTTGAGTGTTGAGGTGTAGATCTTGTTTATTGTGTAGAGAAGAACCTCCAAGCTTGAGTGTTGAAGGTGAAGCTTGAGTCTTGATTAGAAGAAAGTCAAAGGTTGATGTTGAGGCCTCAAAACTTAAAATGCACTAGTCCAAAGGAGGTATATGATGGTCTTAAAGAGCAACCATTGAAACAATCTAGTAGAAAGACTATGAAGCATAAGCTTCTCTAGAGTTGGAGAACATGGCTATGAGCTTGGATTGGGAGAGGTTGGTGGTGAGTGGAGCCTTAGGAGTTGGGCATGAGGAGGAGGACTTTGAAGTGGCCTTGTGAGAGCTTGGAGTAGAACTTGTGGAGAGCTTAGGTAAAAACTGGCTTGAAAAGTATAAGTGAAGAATGGGGTGGACCCTTTGTTTTGTATTTGGTGGAGCTTGGGGTTGGATGAAGGAGAGGAGGAGATGAATGATTGTGATTGGTTAAGTTGGATAAGGTGGGGGTGATGAATGTGGCCTTGAAGTGAAGGCTTGGTGAGTGGGATGAATGTGGCCTTGAAATTAAGGCTTGGTGATTGGAATGAATGGGGCTTTGATTTAAGGCTTGGTAGGGAATCTTTGGATTGATTGGTGGAGTTTGGGATGAGAAGGTTGAGGAGGATTGGAGAAGATATGAGGTGGAGGATTGAAGGATTTATATTGGCTGAAAATGGAAGTGTGCCTTGCTGATTGGAGATAAGGATGATGAAGTGGCGAATGGGTAATGCTGGTAGATGCCCTTTGCAGATTCGAATTTTGGCTGACGGGGAAATTGTGGCGAAAATTTTCGCCACGTGAAATTTTTCCCGCCACCCTGGTGCCACGCGAGCAGCAGCAACAGTTCATTCCAACACCCCCTCGCACTGCTGACCCTCGGAGCGAGAAGAAGGAGCGGAAGGGACAGCAGTGGAGAAGCACTCAAGAGACTCAATCGGCATCAATCCGGCGCGGTGGCGGCCAAGAAGAAAGAGGTGCCGGGGGAGGATCTTAGTCAGGAAGTCAGCAGCCTGGTCCGTGGTGCTGCAGTAGGCCGGTGTCACAACTTTGTTCTTAATCAGCTCTCGAATGTAGTGATACTGGATATTAATGTGCTTTGTGTGTCCATGATAGACCGGGTTCTTGCTCAAGGCGATCGCCGATGTGTTGTCAATGTGCACAATGGTGGGCTCATGCTGGGGAAGACCCAACTCCGTCAGCAACCCTCTCAACCACACAGCCTCTCTTGCTCCTTGCGTCACAGCCATGTACTCCGCCTCTGTTGAAGATAATGCCACACAGCCTTGCTTCTTCGATTGCCAAGAAATAGCTGCTCCCGCTATCACAAACATGTAGCCTCCGGTGGACTTCCGCTTTGAAAGAGGACCTGCCCAATCCGCATCCGTGAAACCATGCAAGACACTACCATGCTCATGTCCATGAATGAAGAGACCATAAGATTTAGATCCGGAGAGGTAGCGCAGGACACGCTTCGCAGCGTTCAAGTGCTGAGTAGATGGCGCAGAAAGGAACTGAGAAAGCACGCCCACAGCATGAGAGAGATCTGGGCGGGTGCAGACGGATGCGTACATGAGGCTACCGACAATGCTTTGGTAAAGATTAATGTCGATGGGGGAAAGGAGTGATGAAGGAGGTGCGTTGTAAGAAGAAGGGGATGAAGAGGATGAAGGTGCAAGAGCCTCGTGGAACTCGTCCCAGTCAGAAAAGGGTTCGGTCTGAGAGGGCTGATGGTCAGAAGTGGAAGGGGAAGAATGCTGAAAAGTAGAAGGGAGAGGTGTAGATGCAGGATTGCATGTGAGAAGGCCGAAGCGAGAGAGGACCTTGTGAATGTATCGCTCTTGGGAAAGAAATAGAGAGCGAGAAGGACGGTCACGAATGATGTTCATGCCAAGGTAATATGATGGCTCACCCATGTGTGTCATGACGAACTCCTTAGTGAGCATACCTTTGATGTGGGTGAGAAGGGAGAGAGAACCTGACACCATGAGGATGTCATCCACATACACTATCAACCACAGTACCTGATGCACCTCCGTGTGCAGGATGTAGAGTGCAGGGTCATACTCAGACTGTGTGAAACCTTGTGCCAGCAAGGCAGACTCTAATGCGTGATACCAAACCCGTGGAGCTTGCTTCACGCCATACAGGGACTTGTGCAGCCTACAGACTCTCTCAGTACCATCATGATACCCATCAGGTTGAGACGTGTAAATCTCCTCCTCCAAAACGCCGTAAAGGAAGGCGTTGGAGACGTCCAGTTGAATGATGTAGAGATCCATCCGTACTGCCATGCCAAGAAGAGCGCGGACACTGGTGTACTTGGCGACCGAAGCAAATGTTTCATTGTAGTCTTTTCCAGGAACTTGAGAGTATCCCTTGGCGACCAAACGAGCCTTGAACTTGTCCAGGGATCCATCACCCTTCACCTTCACCCGGTAGACCCATTTCACTCCCACGAGCTTCTTTCCTTTGGGTAATGGCTCCAAATTCCAAGTCCCCCTGTCGAGTAAACTTTCCAGTTCTGCCTTTTCCGCTGCTAACCACTCCTCCTTAAATGCTCCTACCATTGCTTCTTTGCGATTGAGAGGCTCGGGTGGAAGTTGGGAAATGGCGAAACAGGTGGTGTGGATCCTGCATTGGAAGCAGGTGCGACCGCTACACAAATGTGTTGGGGGTGAGCTAAGAGTGGAATACGTCGCATGAGAGGTGAAGTGCGCAGATGACGAAGTAGAAGATGTTGATGGTGCTGACGTGCTCGTGTCTGGTGGATAGTTGATATTAATTTGGTTGGGTGACTTAAGCGGTGCTGCTGGTTGAGAATGAGCTTCTGATGAAGCTCTATTAGTCGGAATTGTCGAATGGAGTTGCTGGATATGGGGAGATGTGTGTTGTTGTGTTGGTGGTGGCTGCACGGTGGATGGTATGAGTTGACGATGATCTGGAAGGTGAAGAAGGGCTGCTGGACGATAGCCGCTGGGCCGATAAACGACGAGAGGTGTGAGTGAAGGCTGGAGAGAGTGAGTGTCGGGAGGATATTGCTGTTGCTGCTGGTCCTGCTGGTGAGTAGGAGGGGATTGAAGAGGAGGAGGTAAATCGGGTGGAGATGGTTGTTGTCGTTGTTTTGATGGAGGCGGTGATGGCTGCCGCTGATGTTGCTCTTGATAATGAGGGGTGGGAGCAGAAGATGATGGCGGTAGTTGTTGGTCTTGAGCATGAGACGCATCTTCGTGTTGCTGCTGCGGTGATGATGCAGGAACTCCACTTAGAATGATTGTTGGAAGTTCGAAATCTGCAAAGGTAGAGAAGGGAGGAACTTGAGAGGAAACAAGAGGGAAAGAAGATTTCCAAGAAGACGGGGACATGTCTTCATAGAAGATCACGTCCCTTGACACAATGTCTCTTTTTAAGAGAGGATCCCACATCAACCAGCCCTTACTCTCCTTGGCCATGCCCAGATGCATGCCCCATGCTGCCTTGCTTTCAAACTTGCTGCGTTTGTCATCCAGCACTTTGTACAGACTCATGCAGCCAAAAACTCGAAGCATGGACACATTTGGCTTTACGCCGTATAATGCCTCATAGGGTGTAACAGTATTAGTAAGGGAGCTTGCCAGACGACGATTCTTGACCCAAGCAGCATGGGTAACAACTTCTCCCCACCATGAGTCATCCAGATTCATGTGGGAAAGAAAACCTCTTGAGATCTCCTAAATCGTACAGTTGTATCTCTCAGCAGTACCATTTTGTTGAGGTGTTGCTGGGCATGATAATTGCTGCTCAACTCCAAGGTTGGTAAGGAAAGAGCGGAATGAGTTAGACATGTACTCTCCTCCACGATCAGAACAAAATATCTTGACCTTGAGACCCAACTGACGCTCAACATAAGGGAACCAAGACTGAATAACACTGGGAGCTTCATCTTTGGATCCAAGAAGAGAGATCCATGCAAATTTTGTATGATGGTCAATGAGTGACATTACATACTTTTTCCCTGTACGACTCGGAGTACGGGAAGGACCCATCAGGTCACTATGTATGAGCTCAAGTGGTTGAGAGACTTCAGACTCAGAAGAATAGAAAGGATGACGAGGGAGCTTAGCTTCAACACAAGTATGGCACGATGAAGGAGAAGATGACAGTTGCTTGGAGATGATAAGACCATCAACACTTGCATGAGCTTGCATGCGTGTGATACTAGACTCTTCAGGATGACCAAAACGACAGTGCCAAGTGTAAAGGGATGCAGATGTTCCAGAGTGAAGTCTTACCGAGGTGGTAGTAGCAGCAGTCGAGGGACTGCTATAGGGCTTGACAGATGGTTGTGCATCAATCTCCACTCGATAGAGACGTCCATTTCGAACACCTCTTGCAATAGGATGCTCAGTTGGAGCACGAACCTGACCAGAACCATCTGAGAAGGAAATAGAGATACCTTTCTCTTCCATTTAACCAATTGAGAGAAGATTTGCCCCTAGTGAGGGGACAAGCAAGATGCCTGAGAATGACATATGGATTCCCTCTGGGCTGAGGAACGTCATTGTGCCCTCTGCTTCAACTGGCACCAAATGATTGCTGGCAACAACCACTTCTTTCACGTTGGAGGGCTGGAGGCCGTGAAGAAGGGAAGCATGAGGAGTCATATGTTGATCACATCCACTATCCATAAACCAAGTCTT